>JARWLC010000005.1:77011226-77623726 GCA_033318265.1 Phyllotis vaccarum | reverse complement strand
CCTCTTTCTCACCCAGGGCCACACAGGTAAGTGAGGAAGGCCATGATGGCAGTTAAACGACACTCTCCAACATTCCAGTGTTCACACAGCAGAATGGCTGGGGATGCTGAGGCAGCTTTGAGACTAAGAAATTCCCCTAAACAGTCAGTCTGCTCCCCCTCCCCCATTCTTACTTCTGGGCTTTTCTAGACACAGTTTCTCTAGCCCTGGCATTCCTGTACCTCCTACAGACCAGGCTAGCCTGAACTCAGATGTGGCTGCCTCTGCCTCCCTAGAGCTGGGATCAAAGGCGTGCACCACCACATCCCAACTGCCTGCTTCTTTATTTGACTGGAACTTGATAGTCTGGGATATTTTGAACCGGATTAGGGAGGCATTGCAGGTCTATGGCTCTCTCCAAATCTACAGAAAGACTGTCAGCAGAAAGGGCACATAGCGGAGTCTAAAGCAGGTGAGGTTTTGGTTCTGCACAACATTCACAGAAGCAGGACTTCTGAAGCCTTGAGGCAGAAAGAAAGTTGTCTATGTGAGCATCAGACATTTTCTTAGGATAGCTGAGATTATATTGGTGGCTCTTGTGCTGGGGATGTTGCTGCTTTGTCCTATCATAGGATCTCATAGGGTCAAAAGAGATGTCCCAGCTAGACAACTGTGTCTGCTGACTGAAAACTGTTTTGGGACAGTTTGTCAGATTGCTGGTGGGATGTGAAAGCAATGTTTCCATTGAGCCCTGGGAATCTTGTTGATTTGCCAAGTAAATGGGCTTTTCATAGAGGCTCATTCACACAGTTCCAAATCCAAATCAGAGTACTCTAAGGAAGAGGCGTCTGTTCTGAACCTGCACAGGCCTCTTGTCTTTACTCTCAATCAGTATAGTTTAACCATGTTCCCACGATTCATATACTGTATCAGGTATCACAAGTAACCCGGGATTCATTAAATTGTGCCCCACCCCCTTTTGAGATAAGGTCTCCGATAGCCCAGGCTGGCCTCAGATTTGCTGTGTATGGAGGAGTGATTCTGGATTTCTAATCTTTCCTCTCCACCTCCATAGTACTGACATTACAGGCCCGCACCACCATGCCCAGTTTGTATGGTGCTTAGGATCAAATCTGGGGCCCTGTGCACTGTAGGTAAGCTTTCAACCCAACTGTGCCATTTTCTAGGAGGGGCTTGAACATCTGTGGATTTTAGTACTCTGAGGACCTAGAACCACTCCTTCACAGTTACTGGGGGAGGGCTGGGATTATATAGCGCTTGTTTTGTGACAAATGCTGTTGTCCCAATTTCCTTAGAAACACTAACCCAGTCTTAACTCCGTAAAAGGTGCCATCATCCCCACTTTCCATATGAGAGAAAGGATAATGTGAAGATGTTTGGCTCTTACAGTTCTGTCTGCCAAGAGGGAGGGTGGAAACCACAGTGTGATAGAACAAATCAAACAATGTGAGAAAGGCTGGGAACTTCAGAGACCATTAGATGAAAGACTACACAGAATACAATTTGAAAGGCTCCTGCTTCTCAGAAAAGGACATTTGGATATACATACTAAAAATAACTCCAGGGGATTCAAGTGGAATTACACTTAAGGGCTAATCACACTTAAAACAGGGTCATAGTCAATGGCCTAGCAGTTTAGAGCCATTCTGCTTTCTCATAGGGCCTGAGTTCAGCTCCCAGCACCCACATGTTGGCTGGCTCACATCCACCTCTGCTAGACATGGCCAGCACTTGCTCTCATGTGTGCATTCTATACACACACACACATATATATATATACTTCAGAATAAATCTCTAAACTGGGTATGATGACAGTTTCATCCCAGTACTGAAGAGGCAGAGGCTGGCAGATCTCTAAGTTCAAGGCCAACCTGGTGTAGGATACGTGGCTACTTCTTCAGCACCATGTCTGTCTGCACAGCACCTTGGCTCACCGTGATGATAATGGATGAAAAACTCTGAAAATGTAAGTGAGCCACCACAGTTCAATGCTTCCCTTCTAAGAGTTGCTGTGGTCATGGTATCTCTTCACAGCAGTAGAAACCCTGACTAAGACACTACTGTTTCCCTTTGTATGTGTTTGGGATTTACCGTGAGATTAACATTTGAAAGTGCTGAGCACAGTAGTACAAACCTACGGTCCAAAATATTCTGGGAGGATGTTTCAGACTAGGAATCTAAGAGTTGAGAATGAGACCCCAGTCTCTTAAGAAAAATAAAAATTTTAAAGGATAACGAAAAGACAGAAACCATTGTACCTGTGATTCAATTCTCCCAGGAGCATGAAAAGAATCACTACCTAACAGTGTCAGGCTTTGTGATTTCTTCTTTACTATAGTCTGCTTCCTAGACCTGGGACCACATGGGGCAGAGAGGACCCTATTTTGGAGCCTGCCTGTGTCTCCACGAGAGTCATTGGCACCAGCTGCAAATACAGATTCTGGGATTGTATACTGGCAACAGAGACCCAAGAGTCCATATTTTAACAAGATCCCAGGAGAGTATGCTTGCTGACAGTTCATAATCACTGACTGACACATGGCTGAAAGGTCAAGAGAAGGGACGTAAGGCCTTCTATCTTCTCACTGAAATGGGACCAGGTCATTGGCTCCCGATACAGATTCAGGCCTGGGAAAGAAAGGGCTTGGGCCACCCAGAGGCAGGGTTCCTAGGTGTCCTTTATGTCTAAAGGAAATCGATGGACTGAGGGGTGAACAGCAAAGGCCTGTGAAGCCTGGGTGAAGACTCAGCCCGAGATTTGGAAGCAGGACTGAGGCTCCAGTGACCCGACAGGGTTGGGGGCAGAATGTAAAGAGCACAGGGTGGACTGGGCCTCCTCCCAGGGGTGGTTGAGGTCTGAACTCTATTCTTGGGCCTGTCTGCTGGGGTTTCAAGGGGATAGGGGGCGATATTGCAAGTCCTAACTTTGGCTTCTCTTGCAGGAACCAGCCCAAATCCCTGTCTCCTAAATATATAATTATGACTTTCCTTTAGTCCCACCCAGTCTTAATTACCAAGACCTACTGCTCTGTGCATCCATAGCACTCGCTCGTCTTATTTCTAAGTTAAGTGTCACATTCCTAAATACTGTAGCTTTAGGTTTCTTTGAGTACTGCTTGTCACTAAGGGGACGTGATTTGGGGAAGATGCTGGAGTCCATTCCGTTGTGGAACCCCGTCTGTCTCCTTTGATCACTGAAGCTGACCTCACCCTTGGTGAGGCCTCTTTCCTCTCATTAGACTTTGGAGGAAACCATCCCTGGCTCAGGCCCAGCATTTAAAACCTTGGCTGCATTTCCAGACAGAAGAGGAAGTGGTGCGGTCTACCCAGAGCAGCTTGGCACTTAGAGGGGGCTCTGGGATCTATTATCCTCCAGCACAAGGCAGGGGAATAGAACAAAGCACGGAGCTGTCCAGAAACCGCAGACCTGTAATCTTTCCAAATCTTGAAGACAGCCCAGGCACCCCCAAGCCCTACCCGCACAGCTCCCAAAACTTCTAGAGGCAGGGAGAGTCTGTTTCCCAGATCCCAGCCAACAGGGGAGAGGAAAGCAAACCCCTTCTGTTTGGTTTCCATAGATTCGACCAAGAGATTGACTGCCAAGGTCTCCATGACATACTGTATCAATCACAGGCTAAATGTCATAATGAGAGCTGGGCAGGCTGTCAAGACAGGATTCCAGATTCCGGTTACAGCTTCATACTTAAAGATTTGGACCTGATGAATCAAATGCCAGCTCTGAAGGCTTCTTGGCCTGTGTGAGCATCCTTCTCAGAGGAACAGAAGCCAACCCATCCTTCACAAAGGAGACAGGTGGATACATGACTAACATAGTGGAAGGAAGTAGTTGGATACTAAAGAACAAATGGTAACTTGATTACTGGTGGTAAGCAGGGGGCATTAGGGAATAGTGGGGACTGTGACACACTAAAGAGCCATCTCCCCCTCTGACATGGGACATCACCCTGTCATTCCATGTAGGAATGCAATCCAGATTTTTCTGGTATTATTTAAAGATTTAAATAAAATAATAGTACATGTGTGGAGGTCAGGGGACAAATGTGGAAGTTGGTTTCTTTCATCCACCATTTGGATTCCGGTGACTGAACTCAGGCTTGGCAGCAAGTATCTTTACCTACTGAGCCACCTTGCTGGTTCCAAATATGTGTGTGTGTGTGTGTGTGTGTGTGTGTGTTTTAGTTTTTGGTGTATGTGTGTGTGTGTGTGTGTGTGTGTGTGTGTGTGTGTGTGTGTGTGTGTGTGTGTGTGTGCTGTCAGAAGCCAGAATGTATGGATCTGTTCTCTCTCTACCACATAGGACCTGGGGAATCAAACTCAGGTTGTTAAGCTTACCAGCAAGTGCTTTTGTCTATCAAACTATCTAGCTAGTCCATTTCTGATATTTTTATTTAAAAAAAAACAGAGAGCAACCAGAGTTTTGTAAAGCAGTTTACTAAAGTTTGCTTTTTAGATGGGCATCAATATGTAGCCCTGGTTGGTCTAGAAATACTATGCAAACCAGGTGTGCCTTGGACGTCAATCAGTCTTTCTCCCCTGGCCTCCCAAGTACTGGGGTTGCAGGAATGAGCCACCATGACAAGTTTTAAGTTACAGTTTTGAAATCAGATCCAAATCTTTTCTCCAGCCAGGTGTGGTAGTACATACCTTTAATCCCAGAACACAGGAGGCAGAGGCAGGGGGATCTCTGTGAGTTTGAAGTTAGCCTGGTCTACAGAATAAGCTCAAGGATTGTCAGACCTGCTACACAAAGAAAGCTTGTCTGGAAAAAAAAATAACAAAATAAAAACCTTTCTTTTCTCCTGCAACAAAAGAAACCAAAGGCAGGTACCCTGCCCTGAAAATGATAACATGAAGCGGAGAGCCAAAGTGCTCCTAAGTAAAGGAGCTTTGAGTTTCCTTTTGATGGGTAGGTAGGGGCTGGGAACTACCAGATAAGGAGTTTAGAGACATCCATGCACAACTGAAACTGGGGGTTCCCGATGCCAGCTTAGAGAATCCTGTAGCTATGTCAGCTGTCTCATAACCAACTCTACAGCTATGTTTGTAGTGGTTTGGAGAAATTAAAGAAAAAAAGAGGCCAGCCACATATCATGGTCCATGGGAGGCAGAGGCAGGAAGATCTCTGTGAGTTTGAGACCAGCCTGGTCTACATAGCAAGTTCCAGTCTACCTAGGGGTGTAGAGTGGGACCCTGTCTGGAGGAGGAGGAAGAGGAGTCTGTGGTATGTGGGGCGAGGTGGTCCTTGGTGAGAAGACACAGGAAGTTTTTGAAGCAATATGCACTTTATGATTCTGTTTTTACACGAAGATACACAGCTAACACTGGCTGTGTTGCTTCTTATAGCACAATGAAATTATGTCTGATTTTGTTTCTTTTTATAGAAATATAGGTATAGATAGCTATATTCTCTACGATGTCTAATATAAATGCATTACATCAGCATATGGAAGAGAAAATTACCCCAAATCCCATGCAAATTCTGTTTTAGGGTTGTTGTGTGTATATAAGGTGCTTACCCTGAAACTGACTACTGCCTTCCTGGGGGCCCTGAGCAGTTGTGTGTTATCCCTACAGGCCTTAGGACAGCAGTCAGGCTTCTATCAGGTCCCCTGTGCTTTCTAGGAGACTTTGGGGATTCAAGTCTGTAAAGGCCTCAAAGTTGGCACAATATCTTTAGGAAAAGGAAGCCAGGTAAGTAGGAGCCGTGCAGGGGTGTGGTTCTGATGCTTCAGGGGAAAAAGGACCCCCACCCCTGGGGAAACTCCTTCCTCCTCTGCCTGCAGATGCAGAAGGCAGTCCCTTCAATTCCGGACAGAGCCAGGGCCTGGGACTTCCCTTCAACCGGGTCTGAGGTTAGTTGGAGCCAGTGTCCTCAAGGACACTCTTGGGTCATCAGTGTGGCTGGGAAGCCCCACCATTTTCTCTGTGACTTGACCTTCCAAGTTAGGCCAAAACTTATGCATATGACTTATATCAAACACAGGACAAGGCCAGCCAGGACAGTCACTCTCAGGGTGAAAGAGGATAGGCTGAGCCGTGAAGCTCTCTGGCTTCTAGAAGAAGTGTTTGACCTAACAGAAGTATATATGTATACACATACACACACATATATACATACACATACATATATATATGTAAATCTGCCCCTGGGACTGCAGAGAATTGGTTTTGCTGCAAAAACTTGAATTTGAATCTCCAGGTCCCATGTGGAAAGCTGAGCACGACTGTATAAGCTTGTTATCCCAGCACTGTGGAGGCAGGCAGAGGCAGGAGGACTGCTGGGACTAAGAACCTCTCTTCAGAGACAACTGTGGACATTTGTGCACATTTAAATGTTATGTAAACCACATTGCTTCCTCAACACCACCCAAATTGGGTCTGGAATGTTCTCTGAAAGGAGGGTGTGAGAATGCTGTTGCATAATGACTCTGTTAGTGGAACAATACCTACTGCTGGGGTTGGGGTTTGGCAGGAGTGTCCAAATATAAGTATATACATATTTTCAATTTGCCTCGTCTTTATGCATTTAAAATCTACCAAAAAGGAGCCCAACCAGGACATAAAATCTGTGAATTTTTTTTTTAAATTAAAACTTGGACAAGAAAACCCTGGAATTGTTGCCTATAATTTAATTCTTAATGTATCAGACGTAATCCAAGTTTAACAGTTTTTTTTTCTTTTGGATTCTGGCAAGTATGTTAATAGGAGGCAATTATGTGAAATAGTATAAAATCCATTTATTTTTTAAAAAAACAACAGAGAAGTCTTCATTTAAGTGAAAATTTAATATTACTTCTCCAATGGTGTCAATGTCATGAACTTGTCTGATTAACTCTTCAGATGGTTCACAATGCTTTGGGTGGTGATTTATGTGCTCCTAATTGATTTTCCCAATCTTGGTTTGGCAAAGGTAGACCTCCCCGAGATGTGAGCAGACTGGAGGCCCACACTTAGCTTCCCTCTCAGAAGACAAAAGAACCAGCCTGGATGAACACTACCCAGAGGGGGAACTCTGTCAAGGGAATTGAGGTTCATGATGCCTGAGAGGACTAACCAGGCCAGTTGTGGTTCCTGACTCCTGAGTAGCTGGGCCTTGTGTCTCCTCTTGAGATGTGTGGGAATGCTGCAGGCAGTTTCTCAGCGCACCAAACTCTTTCAAGAATCATTTCCCACAGAGTGTCACCTCAGAACCAGTCTTGTGTGGAGAAGGGTAAAGGAGGGTTCATACTGAGGGTGTCAAGAGGGGAGGGGGGTACAGGGGCGGGGGTTGTGGCAACTCCAGCTCCCACTGTGAGCTCCCTCTGTTTCCTATCTGATACTCTGTTTCTCACTAAGTCTGCCTTTCAAATGCCACACTGGGAAGGCTAAGGATCTTGGTTGGCAAGGTTCTGGGAAAAACCACCACAGAAGTCCTCAGAGAAATCCCAACATTAACCAGACTCCAAGGAATGAGCATGAGGGTGTCCTCACTCATTATATTCCTGGGGAATGTCTGTTCTCAACAGACAAGTTCAAGGACAGTCAAGGCTACTCAGAGAAACCCTGTCTCACCAAACCAAAGCTAGGCGTGTGTGTGTTGGGGGGGATATGACACTAAGCTAGTAAGTGGGGTCCTTAATTCAGTGAGATACAGAGGGGACTCAATGCAGCAATCTTGCATCCCAACTACAGCAATAGAGAGTTTACCACATTCCTAGTCAGATTATGAGCTCATATGGATGAGCCTGGGCTTCTTGATTTTTTTCGAGATTTTTGTTTTTGTTTTTGTTTTGAGATGAGGTTTCTTTGTATAGCCTTGGCCATCCTTGAACTCACTCTGTAGACCAAGTTGGCCCTGAACTCACAGATATCTGCCTGCCTCTGCCTCCCAAGTGCTGGGATTAAAGGTGTGCACCTCTACTGCCCTGCAGTTTTTTTTTTTTTTTGAGATATGTATGTATGCATATGTGTGGGCACACATGTGTTCAGGTACATGTGTGCTGTGTACCTATGTATATGTGCATCTGTGTGGCAGCCCAAAGTCAACACTGGGTGTCTTTGCTCACTCTTTTATTTTCTGAGTCAGAATCTCTTGCTGTACTCAGAGTTCATGGAACCTAGCTAGTCTAGCTAGCCAGCCTGCCTTAGGGATCTCCTGTACCCTCGTGCTGAGATCTGAACTCCGCTTTCTGTTTATGCAGCAAGAACTTTAGCCACGGAACCGTCTCCTCAACCCTGTCTTTCAGTTTTGTGTACCTCGCTCCTAATGGGAAGAAGTGTACCGTGTGCTCTCAGTCCTGGGAGTCTAATATACCTAGTGTCCAGCTTCCTCCTGTGTAAATGGGATAATATAATGGCTGGAGAATTACATGAGATCATCCTAGCTCTGCCACATCAGCTTGAAGAACATTTCATGGATGTTCTAAACCAGGAGAAGAGAGTGAGTTGTGTGGCAGAAACTGATGGTGAGGTAGTTATAGAAGAAACCCCGGGCAACAACAGCCTCAGCACCCACCCTCCTTTGGGTGATGAGATTCATTGGATCCTGTGTAGAGTACAGTTGAAGCCTTTTTTGAGATAGTTCATTTCTCCTGGACTTGCCAGGCTTCCAGGAGCCTTCACTACCATTTTACTGTGGAAATGGGAGGCATAGAACTATCCAGGATCACCAGAGCAGAAATCAAACATCATCTGCTCTGGAACCAAGTTGGAGACAAATGCAGCTACATCCCTTAGCCCAGCCCCTGGTACTGCTCTTCCCAGGCCCACTCATCCCTGCGTAGCACTCAGAACAGAGGAGCCAAGTGAGATGCCCCTGCTGCCTCCTAAATACCAACAGCATCAGGATGAAGTAGGTACCTCAGGTTCTGAGGCACATTGGGGTCCAGTCTACCATTGCCCGAGCTGTGTGACCTAGGGCAAACCACCTAATTTTCCTCATCTGAAAAAGGGGACAATGTGGAATAGAGAAAATGTATTAATACTTAAAAGTATAAGTATTAAGTATATAAGTATGAGGGAGGCTGTGGCAAGAAGATTGTCACGTGTTTGAGGCCAGCCTCAAACTTAGTGAGTTCTAGGTCAGCTTGGGCTACAGCGTGAGAGACAACAAAACCAAAACCAGATAACAGCAACCAAAGGGTATTGGACACATGGAAGCACCCCAGAGTTCTGTGGCTGTGAGTACCGTGAGCCTGAATACATGGCTCTTTTATCTGTCTTGGGATAGGCAGTAGTCACAAGAAGTCTACCCTCCCCCAGGCTCTAGTGCCCCTCCAGGCCCACTGTCTCCCCAGGGCAGAAACATCCTCAGCCAGGGTATCTGGCTCATTGATGATGAGGGACTCTGGCCACTCCTCTCAATTAAGCAGACCTGCCTTTGCCTCTGAGGTGGCATTAGAGCTGCCTGGCCTTCTCTGATTCTCTTCTGATCTCCCCCCACTTCCCACCTCCATACCCAGGGCACTCCCTCAGAAGGCCCTGATAATTCTTCCAACTTATCCATAGGATCCATACAGTAAGAACTAGGAGGGGACCCAGGGAAATTGTCAGAGCAGCAGAACATGACATGTGGGAGTTCCCCCAGGGGCCACTGACCTCTCATATGACCCTCATATCCCCTTCCTGAAGTATTTTCAGCTTCTTAACAGTCAGTGCCTGGTAGTCCAAAGCTCTTAAATTTAGGCCCACCAGTGACAAGGGGACAAGGGCACTGGGATCTAAGACACGGGATTCCTCTCCTGTCCTACCTCACATGCATGTGTGTAAGCCAAGAGTTCTGTATCTCTGCCATCTAGCCCCCCGTCTCTACTGGGGTATTTCCACCCCAACCCTATGCGCCCCTCAAGAGTAGAAAAATCTTTAAGGGATATCATCTTTTGAGGGTGGATCAGCTCACCAGGACACCAGAGGCTTGGATGCTGGTTTGTAATTTACACTGCCCTACACATGATCTGAGGGAACCTGGTGACTCTATTTCCCCTGCTCTCTGACTCTAGCCAGCTAGATGAACATGGGTAGAACTTTTTAGAATATGAAATATAATATAGAGCATCCAATGCCCCCGGCAAAGCCTAAGAACAGTAACCCACTCAGTTATCTCCTAGAAATAGTCACAGAACTGGAAATTAAGATTTAGAGGTAAGGAAAAAGAAAGCAATTCAATGGTGTCTCTAGAGTTCTGGGATAGTGAGAAGCCTTTCATACTAAAAGGATGTTCTCCACAGCTCCAGAAATTGTGGAAGTGAAGTTTCCAATCACCACAGCCATTTTGTCAAAGAACATTTTTCTAAACCCCAGAGGCAACAGCCTTCCCATTCAAGGAACTTACCTGGGTGCCCTGGGCGCCTGGGTGGGTTAAGAGGTACTGGTCCGTATGTGTGTGGCAGCCTTACACAAAACCTCCAGACTGGCTCAGAGGGTTTATTTTTAGGGTCAGATCTGCTGACACTGACCTTGCATGCTGTCCAGTCTGAGAGGAGACCTATGGCATTTGTTTGCAAAATGATTTGTCAGTGTGACCTGAAAGCCTCGACTTGAGCCACGCTGTACCTGGAAGCCCACATGTTGGTCTCTGGCCCAGCCACAGATACAGGACATGTGGCTACCAGGGTGGCTTTGTTTTCTCAGGCTGGATAAAGCCAGGTGCCCTGCCATGTGCTCTGTCTCAGAATGACTGGGATGGGGGAGGTTTGCCTGCTGGCACAGAGCCCACAGGAGGCCTCAGGATCCACAACATGAACTCTCCTGCAGTGGTCTCTAAAAGTTTGGAGACCTATCTCTTGGGAATGGATGGGATAGATACCACAACATGTAGAGTAATCAATGAAACCCTGAGAAACAGTCCCAGTGGGCAAACACTATTGTGCTATTTTCTGCAAAACTCCCAGCAAGTCCCCAACCTTTCTTGGCTTCAGTGAGGACAGTGGTCACAAGCCTACCCTCTTATATAATTATACCATTGAAGGAGAGAAAGTATAAAAGGCACCTAGCAAGTGCCTACCACATGATGACACATAGAACATTCTAGATGCTGTTGGTGTTCCTAAATTCTGCCCAACCCAACATTTCCAAGTCTTTTTGCTTATCCCCCAATTCTATTGGCTCCTGCTTCATTTTGTTTCAGCCTTCCTCACACTCATCAAGTCCCACCTCAATAGCACCTCCTCTTTGACTTCAAGGGGCAGAGTCCCATGCAGTACCCTTTAATCTTCTAGTAGAGTTAGGGCTTGCTACAAGCATCTCATAATAAATGATATGTGTAGTAGTGGGGGTTCTCAGTCCTGGGTGGCCAGAGGTCCGAGACCCACAGACCTGCCGCCCGAGACTACTTAGCCGCCCGCCACCGCCGCTGCTACTCAGGCCCCCAGAAATGACTCAGACACTTATATTAACTTCATGCTATTTGGCCTATGGCTCAGTCACATTGCTAGCTAGCTCTTACATCTTAAATCAACCCATTTCTATTAATCTGTCTGCCACGTGGCCCGTGGCTCACCTGTGCTCCTACATGTTGCTCCTTTGGGCTTCAGCTCGATCTGCCCTGACTCCGCCCTGCTTCTCCTACCTATTCTGATTCCTCCTCCTACTTCTTCTATGGTGCCTGTCATGGCCCAAAACAGCTCCTTTATTTAAAGATTGAGATTCACGGCATACAGAAAGGCATTCCCACATCAGATATGGTTTTCTGTTCTTGCTCATCCTTGTTACCCACAGCCTGATCTCTATGTGTGGAGAGATGGGGAGAAGGTCCTTATACCATCTTGGGCAGCTTTGTTCAGTAAACCTTCCTTACACCTAGCAGGGTTACCTACTGCTGCTGTAATTTACATCATATCCGTTGCGAAGCTGCTTGTAGCTTTTATTGATTTCTTGGTAAAAAGAAGAGTCACAAAGGAAAAAGAATCTGAAAAGACAAGAAGGTCCAAATGTTCCCTGGAGTCAAAACAAAAGGGTCTCACATGGGCCCTTATGTAATTGCCCTAAGAAATAAGGAAGTCATGGGAAGTCAGGAAAGGATCTAGATAAAAGATTTATTTTCAGGGAGGCTTGAGGGAAAAGCTCAAGGCCCTGGCTTAAGACAGGGCTGAATTGGCAAGGGAGATCTCTGACAATGTGGGGTCAGCAGTGTGTGGAGGAGTATCAAATATCTAAGCCATGCACCTGTAATCCCAGGAGGCAGGAGAACAGCTATAAATTCAGTATCAGCCAGGTCTATATTGTGATTAAGTCAACTAGAGCTACCTAGCCAGCACTATGTCTCAAAACAGACAAGAGTCCAGAGTCCTCAAGAGATGGTTCAGTGGTAAGGGTGCTTATCACCTTGACGTCTGAGTTTGATCCCTGGAACTCACAAGGGGAAAGGAGAGGACTCTTGCAAATTATCCTCTGATCTGCAGGCACACACACAGGGTGGGGGTGATAAATGTAAAACAAGCAATGAATCCTTCTGTCAATATCTGAAGACATTTAAAATAGCTAGATGATATATGGATGGACTGGAGGTAGATCAATGAAAGAACTATTTCTTACCATCAAAAAAGATAGATGTAGTAAAGTTAAATAAAGCCAAGAGAAGAATGTGAGGAGTATTACAATTTGAATGTGAGATGCTCTTCACAGGCTGGTAGAATTTGAGAGGTTGTGCAATCTTTAAGAGGTAGGGCCTAGCCAGATGTGCTTTGGAGGCAAAGGCAGGCTGATGTCTAGGAGTTCAAGGTCAACCTGGTCTACAGAGCATGTTCCTGGACAGCTGGGACTATTACACAGAGAAAGACTGTCTCAAAAAAAACAAAAAACAAAAAACAAAAAACAAAAACAAAAAGAGGCAGGGCCTATCTGGAGAAATGGGTGGCTGGGCAGGGGGTGGGGGGACAAGGGGTGGGGGTATAGTGGTGTCCTGAGGGGAATAGGCATATCTATCCCAGATGGAGCACTCTGTTTCTCTGTGTCTATCACAGAGCTGCCTGCAGTCATGCGTTCCCACCTTGATGGACCATCCAACTGTGAGTCTCAATAAACCCTTTAAGTTGCTTCTTCTCCAGAATTTGGTTTCAGTGATGAGAAAAACAACTAATAAAGAGGGACTGTTGATTCTCACCTCCACAAATAGACCCTAAGTGATGAGCTAGAGAGATGATTCTCACCTCCACAAATAGACCCTAAGTGATGAGCTAGAGAAATGATTCTCACCTCCACAGATAGACCCTAAGTGATGAGCTAGAGAAATGATTCTCACCTCCACAGATAGACCCTAAGTGATGAGCTAGAGAGATGATTCTCACCTCCACAGATAGACCCTAAGTGATGAGCTAGAGAGATGATTCTCACCTCCACAGATAGACCCTAAGTGATGAGCTAGAGAGATGATTCTCACCTCCACAGATAGACCCTAAGTGATGAGCTAAAGAGATGATTCTCACCTCCACAGATAGACCCTAAGTGATGAGCTAGAGAGATGATTCTCACCTCCACAGATAGACCCTAAGTGATGAGCTAGAGAAATGATTCTCACCTCCACAGATAGACCCTAAGTGATGAACTAGAGAAATGATTCTCACCTCCACAGATAGACCCTAAGAAATGAGCTAGAGAGATGATGGGCCTCTCCACTTCTCTAAGTCCTTTATATATTATACCATGCTCTGTGCCAGGCATAGCGGTACACACCTTTAATCCCAGTACTTGAGAGGCAGAGGATCTCTGTGAGTTCGAGGCCAGCCTATTCTACATAATGAAAATAAGGACAGCCAGAACCACACAGAGAGACTTGCCTCAATAACACACACACACACACACACACACACACACACTATGAGTAAAATGGAATGGGGGAAAGGTAGAAACCACATTATTCTTCATTGAGAACTCTCGGAATCCTTGGGAAGACTGTATTAGAAAAGTGTTGGTATTCACAGGGGACACAGCTGGGCTGTCTCCTAGAAGCCAAAAAAGGTTAGTCTGTGAGGTACAGCACCATTTTCTGCAAAACTCTGATGGCAGAACTAGAGCCATGAGGTGATACCCTTATACCGCCTCGTGTGGGTGAAGCAAACTTCATGTTGTCACAATGGGAGCAAGCCAGGCAACCCATCAGTCCAACTCAGAGGTGTCCAGCTAATCCCAACCCCTAGAGCACACCCCCCCTCCCCCATGTGCACTTGGCTGGCTTCTGTAAGCATTGTTATGTCCATGTAGCTCTTTTCAGACTTGTAATAGCTGCAGTCTTTTTGACTTGGGAACCAGCACTTCTCCCCAATCATGTGACTTTCATTGGCAAACTCTTTCCCCTTGGGACTTGCCCCCCTCTTTTCTTTTTATCTATCTATTTATTTATTTTACCAATTCCCTTTCTCCGGTTTCAGAGACTGGTAGACACTGGCCTTTCCCAGTGCTCTGGGTTGAAATCCCATGTTGGCTCAATAGCAAGTCGTGAGGGGGCAGAATAGCGCTCTGCCCCCAGCTGTGTCTACCCCCCAGTACATTGTAACATGGAGAAAAGAAGTAAGGGCCCAGGAATTAAGACCAGTCAGATCCAGCCTTAAAGTAGGGTGGTTAGATTTATCATGCAGGCAGGACTGCTGTGCTCCAAGTTTCTGGAGACAGAGGAAGAAAGAGTGACTCGCTATGAGACTGTGCAAATACCTACTATTGCCTTGAAGACTGGAAGGGTCCCACGTGAGAAGGCAGCTTTCAGAAGCTAAATAAGACCAGGATGTGGATTCTTCCTTACAGCCTCTGAGAAAGAAGCAGCCCCCTGCTGACATCTTGCTTCCCCCCTCAGTGTGTATGTAATCAACTCTACTTGCTATAACAAAACTCAGCCTGGGAGGCGTCAACAACAGAAATTGATTTCTCACAAGGCTGAACATGAAAAGTCCAAGACCAAGGTTTTGGCTGGGGCTCATGTGTGCTCTTCCTGCCTTCCTAACCTTGGATGGCCACCTTCTTGCTGTGTTCTCAGTATACAAGGGCAACAGACAAGCCTACACTTGCAGGGTCTTCTCTTCTGTAGGCCGGTAATCTTATCAGATAGGACACCATCCTTCTGACCTCATTACATTGTCTACTATTGCCTTTATATCCAAATGTCATCACACGGCACTAAGGCTCCAGGGGATTCATTTTGCTGAGTTCGGTGGCTTATACCTCTAATCTTAGCACCTGGGAGACTGAAGTAGCTGAAATCAGGAGTTGGAGGCCAGGCTGGCTACAGATTGAGACTTTGTTTCAGAAAGGATACTGCACCCAGTGAGACCCATGCCATTTTCTGGCTTACAGAACTATAATACAATAAACATTGTTTTAAACCAGTGAGGTTGTACTCATTTGTCACAACAACAGTAAGAAACTAGTCCGTGAGGTTGTTGTCCCAATCTCAAGCTTTACTAGTCCCAAAAGATCCAGAGTCTTTTAAGACCCTGTGGATATTTGAATGTGTGTGGAGACTGAGTGTAGCCAAGGTTGGGACATAGGTTTTCCTGCCACAGAGCCCAGAGTTCAGGTGGGAAGCTTCCTCTCTCCTAGAAGTCTCCCTTGCCTTCCATACCACTGGGAAAGAGCAAAACATTTAGGTTAGTGGTCTATAGGATTCCCAGAGGCCTCCCTATTTTACCTATTTAGAGTAAAATGTTTGGCCCAACTCCAGCTCCACTGTAGTCTTCAGCTCCTTCACCCTTGCTGGCATCTTCCAGTCTCCTTCCCACATCTCTATATACCTTCTGCCACCATCTTTTGTTACTATTCCAAAGTACCACTCTCCCAAGGCCATGTGTGGGACAGAGGAGACCACAGTACAGAGCAGGAGACAGCTCTGAATTTGATGCCCAACTTATCCATTCTTTGAAAATTTTTGGCTGAGCCTCATCCCCAGGGAACTTTTCTCTTTGGAGACTTGTGTCCCCCACAGTATGTACTATAGACATAGATTTCCTTTTCCCTATCCGGGTTTTCTCACCTCTGTCTCTTTACCATGCATGCCATTTTCCTAATAATCTATCCAACAGGGAAGGTTTTTTTTTAAACCTTTCCTAATAGGGTTGCCCTTAGAACCCAGAAACAGGTCTTATTCTGAGTTTGCATTTTTTTAGAGGATTCCCACAACACACACACACACACACACACACACACACACACACACACACACACACACACACACACACACACACACACACCACAGCTCCAAAAACAAGGGGAGATGTTTACAAGTCTTTTAAAATAACTAAAATAAATGAAAAAGAGAAACCCACAACATTGAATGTTAAGAATGTTAGGAGGTCTGGCCTATTCTGTGTCTTGGTCATAGAGATGGGCATTTTGATGCCTTGTCAGTGTATAAAACACTGGGACTCTGTAGGTCTTTGGTTGCTAGGGATCCAGCTGTCAGTGCCAGCCAAGTGTGACCTGTAACTCTAACTTTGTGACACACACCTTCCAGGCCGAGAAGTTTTTTCCTCTCCTTTTGTTGTGTGTCCTTAGAGTGAAAGGAGACAGAGTCTGAAGTCTGGGGAAGTGGGTAGGCTGTCTTGTCACTGACTTTGGAGGCAGACACTGCTCTCGAGTTGGGAAGGATTTGAGCTGTAGAGGCACCTCAGTGAAAGACAACTGATTCTCCCTGTCAAGTCTGGATAGCAAGATGTATGCAGAACCTGACAGCACCAACTGTTTTTATTAATTCTGCCTAACAGTTCTGGAATACCCTAAAATGAGCCTGGAACTCCAACAAATGATATTTTATATAATAAATGTTTGAGATAAAAACTTCATGATGTAGCCAACCTGACCTTGAACTTCTGACCCTCTTGCCTCCCAAATGCTCACTGTCACTCGCATGTATGCCTGGCCTCATAATATTCTTTATTTTTTAAAGTGTTTTTATTTATTTTAATTTTTTATGTATCTTTCTGTCTGTCTCTCGTCTCTGTCTCTGTGTGTGTGTGTGACTCTGCAGTGGTCAGAGTGGGTGTCAGATGCCCTGGAGCTGGACTTACAGGTGGCTGCAAGCCACCAAGTGTGGGCGCTGGGAACTGATCTCACTGAGCCATGTGTCCACCACCACTCTTACTTTGTGAGAGTTTTGCTGTATGCCCACAGTTGCCTTGACTGTCAATCATCCTGCCCTGCCTCTTAAGTATAGGATTATAGGCATGCACCAGGACACCCTCATTTTTTTTAATGAATGTATGTGTGTGTGCAAATTGCTGTGTGCATGTGTGCACGTGAGTATGGAGGATAGAAAAGGCCTCCAGTGCCATCCTTAAGAGGCATGCTTCCTTTGCAACGGAGTATCTCATTGGCAGGGAACCCAGGGATCCTCCTGTCTCCACCTCCTCAGGGTTGTGATTACAAATCTGTTACACCATACCTGGCATTTTTGTGTAGATTCTGGGGATGAAACTCAGGTCCTTATTATTTTGAAGTAAGCACTTTATTGACTGGGCCATCTCCCCTGACCCATCCTCATATTCTTTAATACATACACCCTTAGGTCTAGGTGTAATAAGTGTAACCATAGTGACCTTTCTTTACATTGAATACTAGACTTGTAAACAATTTATTTATTTGGTTGGTTGGTTTGGTTTGGGTTTTTTTTTGTTTTTTTCTGAGACAAGGTCTCTCTACTTAGTCTTAACTGTTCTGGAATTCACTATGTAGACCAGACCTGTCTCTGCCTCCCAAGTGATGGAATTAAAGGCATGCACCGCCATGCCCTGTTAAATCGTTTAATTTTTGTGACATTATTTTATGCATTAACATTATCCAAAAACATGAGTTAAGATTTTCAGGATCATTTAAGTCAACTTTACTATCCCATGGCTATTCTATTTTGTTCATGAAAACTATTTAAAAAGAAACATTTCTCTTGAGGACCAGTGAGAGTGCTCAGTAGGTAAAGGCGCTCACCCAAGGGCTAGCCTGAAGACCTGAGTTTGATCCCCAGAAAGTGGAAAGAGAGTAAATTACACAGTTGTCCTCTGACTTCCTCATGTACATCTGGCACTCACGCTCCCCCTTCCCCCATTCATCATACACACACACACACCATGTACACATACAAAAATAAAAGAAATATAAGATTCACAAAAGAACCCTTTTGAAAGTAATAGAAAGTCAGGTGTGGTAGCATACGCCTCTAATCTTGTACTCAGGAATCAGAGTCAGGCAGACCTCTGAGTTCAAGGCCAGCCTTATCTACAGAGCAAGTTCCAGAACAGGGCTATACAAACAAACCCTGTCTCAAAAAAAAAAAAAAAAAAAGGAAGGGAGGGAGGGAGGAAGGAAGGAAGGGAGGGAGGGAGGGAGGGAGGGAGGGAGGGAGGGAGGAAGGAAGGAAGCAAAACACATGGTGGAAATGATTTTAGCTCTTCACTGTTTTTATTCATTTGTATTTTGATAAAAGATGTGCTCACATGTTTTGTACTTGAAATCCAGTGGCTCGTTTTACTTCAGGTCCATTAGAGCAGCATTGTCCAAGAGAAACACAATGCAAGCTATGATTTCCATTTTTCCAGTCTTTAGGAGCCACATAAAAAAACAGTAAAAAGAAACAGGCAAAATTAATTTGGATATTTTGTTTAACAGAATATACCCTAGATATTATTATTTCAACATGTAATCGGAATAAAAATTTATTAGGGCAATTATTTGGCACCACTGGCTTTTTTTCCCCATAGTAAGCCTTTGAGGTATATTTTAAAAGTCTGAGTCTTACAGCCCATCTCAATTTAGAACAGTTATATCCACAGCCCCACGGGGCTGGTCTAGATACATGAGAATAATGGTGACAGGAGCCTAGGCTTGGAGCTTCCATTTGTCTCTCTGCCCAAGCCCAAGACCCCCCCACCCCCTTCCCATCTCCCTCCCCTCAAAGGACACTTCAGACATAGTAACAAGCCTCCTCTTCTCCCCAAGTCCTACTGATCCCAGTTCCTAAAGCCCACTGTGTGAGTGCCTCTGGAGGTTTATGTGGCCTGCCTGCTGGCAGCTGGCCAGCACTCATTTGCTGTAGAGCTGTCACTCTTGACTTTGATGGGTGAGCTATGTGAGGACATGTGTTTGGAGAGAAGGCCTAAGGACCGGGGTTGTTTCTCTGAAATCAATACCACTGTTTATCACCCTGGCTGTCAAAACACTGGGAATGCCTGCTGTGAGCTTTCTGTCAAGGGGCACTTGAGCCCTTGGGGTCCAGGTCCTGGGCTATACACAGGGGCCTTTCTAAACTACCCCCATCTCCCAAAGGACCAATGCCTTTTGAGCCTCTCTCCAGGCTGTCAGTGATCTCAAGCAAATCGGTCAAATGTGTCTCTCCATTAGCACCTCTGTCTTCATGCCAGGGCTTGTTTATTTTACAGATAGATGGCTGTTCCTCTTCACAGCCTGTTAGTGTACCACAGTGACATTGATGAGGCTTGACAGGGGAGCTTGTGTGGCACAGACTGGAGAGCACAGGAGTAAAGGGCAAGTGCTTTCCAAACACAAGAAAACGAGTTCAAATCCTGCTTCTGCCACTTAGTTCTAAGCTGATCCTGATGCCCTCCCTTCGAGCATTCCCCCATCCGTAGGTTGGAAATAATAATGGGAGGCACTTGTTGTGGATTAAATAACATAATTCATTCCAAGCTCTTGGCTTAAAGACACAATAGTCATTGCCATTCTTTCTACCTTCTCTTCAGATTCTAGTTAATTGCCTTAGCTCATTGGAATAAGAAGTCTCTATTGAAAATTAAGAGTCCATTGGGGCTGAACTCTGCCTGGGAATATAGCTGACATTCCCACACATGAGGCCCCAGCCTGTGGCCATTTCCTGCTTGCTTGAACATGCAATAAGACAGGATGTCAGGGTCTGCCTGAGTTCACTGTCCAGTGGAGAAATGGCTGCCCAGAAGAGCCAGGATACTCAAAGGAAAATCTTTGGAAGAGGCCAACTTTGATACCAAGAGAGGACTAAAGAAAACTCATATAATGTGCTGACTGCCCTTGAGTCCTGTGGGACAAAGAAGCTCCTGTGGTACTATTCCAAACTGCCACGGATATTTTGGTTCTGGGATAAGAATTAGCCAACCCATACTAGTTGAGTTGTGCCCAGGACCTTGAATCAATCCCAGTCAAATCTCAGGGGCTTTAGCCTGGAAATGCAGCTTGGCAACCAAGCCTTTACCTGGCATGTCGTAAGGCCTGAGTTCTATCTGTAATACCACATAGAAAAACAAATCAATTTAAATATTTGCCAAGGAAGGGGGAAAAATAACAGGATGGCCTAAGGCTAATTTTTAGGAAGGAATGGATCCATACAGTATGCAATGGATCTTGTTTTGGTCAGAAACCAAGCAGAATTCATCAGAAAAGAGTAAGTTGAACCAGTAACTGGAGTGCACAGAGTAAATAGTCTTACAAGGACAAACAGGATGCTGAAATGCTGGAAACAGCAACTGTAGAAAGTCAGATGATACAAATGAGGCTGTTGTCCCAGAAACTGAAGACTGCCTTATCCCCACCTGGCCTCTTCACAGCTATTTAGTCCCAAATAATCACACAAAGGCTTATATTAATTATAAGCTGTTCAGCCTATGCCTCCGGCTTATTACTTTCTAACTCTTGTTCTTAAAGTAACCCATGGTTCTTACTTATGGTTAACCATGTGACTTGGTACCTTCTCTCAGTCCAGCATGCTCATCCTCCTCTGCGTCAGCTGGTGTCTGCTCCGCTCTTCCTCTTCCCAGAATTCTCCTTGTCTGGTCATCCTGCTTATACTTCCTGTCTGCCTAGCTTCTGATCAATCAGCATTTTATTAAACCAATATTTACAGTGGCAAATATTTACAGCGTATAAAAGCATAATCCCACAGCACTGTCTTCTCAGGGATGACAGGGCAAAAAGGTGGAAGAAACCTGGGCCCCTGAATGAGCTCGTGGAGCCTTGTCTCCTTACCTATCTGGATTGCCTATTTACTTCTGTTCTATGAGGTTTCTGTGGCAGCAGCCTACAATACCATAATGTGTTCACAGGCCAACTCAGTTGATGGAATAGAGCAGTTGATAGGCAATGTGATAGCAGGTGAGGGCAAAGGCCATGGGAAGCAGTTGGGATTCTAGGATGGTTGCATGACCTGAATTGTTTGCTTGAGACAAGGTCATACTATGTAACCCTGGCTGGTCTGGAATTCACCCACATGGGCCAGCCTGGCCTCTGAGATCTACCTGCTTTATATCACAAGTATGCCACCAACCCAGCTGATTTTCATTCTTTAAAGGACAGCTTTGTGGGTAGAGAGTGGAATGTAGCAAAATTAAAGCCAGGACCTAGGAGGCCAGTGAGAAGGATGTTTCAAATGTCCAGGTAAGAGGCACTGGTCACCTTTGTCAAGTGTGATAGCAGGAAGGGTCAGATGGGAGAAATGGATTAGATGCTAGACATGACTTAGATGGTAGTTTATGAAGGACTGCACTTGATTCATTTAACTTTGCAGAGTTCTTAAATAAGTGAAAAATACAAAGTACTTCCAGGCCCAAGGGTATTGCTATTATGTACTACAGGTTCCCTGACTCTGATGGTGTGTCTAATCTGCCATAAAATGCCTGTGGATTGGATTAAAGAAACAGCTCACTACTTTGGTGGCTTTTAACATGCTCTCAAACTGTCCCTGAGGCTAGTCTCAGGAGGGAGGGATGTCAGCAAGCCTGGCCTAGGACTTGGAGATCCCCTCCCTGTTGCTACCCAATAGGAGGTAGTGCTATGCTTGTATGAGTTCCTCATACATGTTATAAAATATTGTGGAAATGGAGGGACTATCCACATGTTCTGCTATTCTCTAAACTGAGATGTACAGAAAAGCTAGTCATCAATTTTTATATCTTAGTCTTTCTCAAAGGTCCTGCATCACCCTACTGCAATCAAGGGCACTTAATTACTAAATGGTAACACAGCAGCCCCTTCTTGGTTAAAAGGTCAAGCTCCCAGAATCCCCTGTTCTTGCCCAGGACAGATGTTGGTATACCCCAGTCCTGATTGCAATTGGTTAGGTAGAAAGGGGACTTTGATGCTTGCTGCTGGGCCCTTGGGCCTGGATGTAGCTCATCTGTGTTAGCTGCATAATTACCTCCTCCAGAATTCTAAATAGGTAAAGAACAAAGTGTCTAGTCTCCCCTACCCCCTGTCTATATCAGGGCACCCCCCCCCATGTCTGGAACAGTGTCTTAGGGAAGAGTGGGCATTACTCATGGGCCTCTTTGCTGGCTGCTCTCTCCCCTAGTCCAGCAGAATATGGACTCACTATGAGTCCAGTCTCACTATGTATTCCTTCTTCAACCATTGACTGTTAAGGTTTAGAACTAAAATGTCTACCAAGGGCCATGCATTGAAATCTTGGTCCCCTGCCTGTGGTACCGATGGCAGGCACAGCCTGTGGTACTATGCTGGTGTAGCCTGTGGTCCTGTTGGCAGCAGTAGAACCTTTAAGAAGTGGGAGGAAGTTAGGTTATTGAGAGGATTTCTTTGGAAGAAAAAATGGTGCCCTCGTCCCTTCCTTTCTCTCTTCCAGGCTGCCAGCAGGATGTGCCACCCTGACCCAGGCTCCAAAGCAACATGCCAGTGGACTGTGGAAATGTCCAACTCCATGAGCCACTGTAAGCCTTTCCTTTGAAGTTGATTTGTCTCTGGCATCTGGGCATCTGTTAGGATCATGGGAAGCTGAACGGCACATCTATCTCCTCTCCTTCTCTCTTACCAGTGCAGCCTCTTGGCTCCCTTCTTCTGAATTTCTTCTTTTTCTCTAGGACCATAATAACCAAACAACCTCCAGGTAGGAGTGACCACTTGATAAATACAGGGGTTTGTGTGGTTGGGTGGGGGGGAGAGGACAGGTGTGTGGGGGGTCTCATGTAGCTCAGGCTGGCTCCAAACTCATATAGCTGAGGCTGGCCTTGAATTCCTAATATTCCTGTGTTGAGATTACAGGCATGTGCCAAGATACTTGGATGGGAAATACAGTTTTCACATAACTATGTTCCGTGAGATATTTGAAGCAAATTTATGTTTTAAAATATTTGTTTCTGAAATTGAAATGTAACCAAATGTCCTATATTTTATTTCTAGTAGTACCCTCAAGAAATGTGTTTGTGGGGAAAAGGGAATAATAATAATTTTTAAAAGCCTTAGTAATTTCTAAATATTGTGCTGAATACAGGGGCCTCCCGCTCTTGACTGAGAGACTTGGGTTTCAGAATAAAGGAGGCTGCCCACACTTGCTTGCCGGTGTGCACTGATCCTGGTCCTCAGGGAACCCATTGTGTGTGAAGGGAGAGGCTGGCAGAAAGGGGAGGATGCAGAAGGGACTGATTTTTGTCTTTTTTACCCTGATTGTACCAAGTGAGCTCTCTTGGAGTGAGTGTGGGGTCCTCAGCCTGCCAGCAAGCAATTGCTCACCCAGGGCTTTTAAGAGAATTTTTTTTATTGAGTTGTAATTGAAAAAAGAGGAGTCAAGGAAGACTCTTATACATTCCAAGTTTTACTTATAAGTCTGCTTCAGGAGTGTGTGTGTGTGTACACACTTGTCTGTCTGTGTGTGTTTGTGTGTGTACTCATATAGTACTGCCAGACCATACCAGAGTTAAGGAAAACATTAAGAGGTTTTTGTGAAGGCTATTAACTCTTCTCTAAATTAAAGACCAGTATCAGGTTCAGCCAGGTCTGCAATGACTATAAAACCCTTTCCATTAAATCAAAGAGTCTCTCATCTTTGGAGAACTGAAGAGGCCTGCATTTGACATTACAGACTAGTATCCTAATGTCAGTTTATAACCCTATTTAAGAAAACTCTAAGAAAATACGGTCAGCTTTGTATGTAAAACTTCTTGGCAACAGCTATAAATCATATAAAAATAATTAAAAGAATATGAAAATAAATCCACGGTGCCCAAGAGATGGCTTGGTGGTTAAGAGAGCATGTTGTGTTCCCCGAGGGCGGGAGTTCTGTTCTCAACACGTGTGCCTCAGAAACTCCAGCTCCAGGGCATTGACAAACCCTTTATTGTCTTTTGGGCACCATAAACATACTCACAGACCCACAAACAGACAAACACACAAATACACATAATTTAAAATAAAAATAATTGGGACTGGAGGGCTAGCTCAGCAGTTTAGAACACTGGCTGCTCTCCCAGAGAACTAGGGTTTGATTCCCTATACTCACATAATGGCTTCCAACTGTTTATAACTCCAGTTATAGGGGATCTGCTCATTCTTCTGGCCTCTGTGGGTACCAGGCATGCATGTGTGCACAGACAGACATGCAAGAAAAACACCTCCACACATAATTTTAAAATAACAATAATTTTTTTCTAATTAAAATGTTTAAACCTGGAGTGGTGTGCATGCACTTGGGAGGCAGACGCAGGCAGATCTCTGAGTTCGAGGCCAGCAACTACAGAGTGAGTTCTGGGACATCCAGAGCTACAGAAACATCTTTTTTTAAAGTTTCTTAAGAAGTCCAGGCAGCGGCTAGTCAGGAGCATGCTAACCTTGATCACCCTGTCATGCCCCAGTGTTCTGGGAAGCGACAGGAAAAGGCTCAATTCTGTGTGGCCAGCCCTCCCACCCCACTCAGGAAGATAGACATAGTTGTTTCTTCCAAGCCCTGATTGTCTCAGAAAGAAGGGAAGAAATCCAAGCTTTTATTCAACGCCTACTGTGTCCTACTGTGTGTTTGACTCCGGGATACTTTGGGGATTTTGTTTTTATGTTTTATTTCACTTTTTTGCTTTAAAGATTTATGTATTTAATGTATACAAGTACTCTATATGCATGGATGCCTTTATGCCAGAAGAGGGCATCAGATCCCACTATTTGGTTGTGAGCTACCATGTGGGTGCTGGGAATTGAACTCAGGTCCTCTGGAAGGATAACCAGTGCTCTTAACCACTGAGCAATCCCTCCAGCCCCTTGTTTTGTCCCTTGAGACAGGATCTCACTATGTATTCTGGGCTGGCCTGGAACTCACAGAGCTCTATTTGCCTCTGACTCCTGAGTGCTGACCACACCTGACCCTTGGACCTGCTTATTACCACATTCCCAGCAGACCTACACTGTAGTTAATGCTATTCAATCCCTATGATCTCCAGGTTTATAGTTCATATCTGCTGGTTTCTGCAACCAGCTGGAAGATGACAATGGAATGGAAACCTCTCTGCTTGTGTGTCCAGGCTCCTGCTGCCCAAATTCCAGAATGCTGTGTTTGAGGGAGCAGTGCCCATATTGATCACTTTTCTGTTGCTGTGAATAAACACTATGACCAAAGCAACTTACAGAAAAAAGAGTTAGTTTGGGCTCACAGTTCCAAAGGGCTGAGAGTCCATCATGGCAAGAAGCATATCAGCAGGCAAACAAGGAAGCTGAGAGACCACATCCTCAATCCAGAATGAACTGGAAGTAGTGAGGACTTTACTTTCAAAGCCCTCTCTCCCTGCAACATCTAAGACTTCCCGAACAGCATCAACTGGAACCACGTGTTCAAATACCAGCCCCCACAGAGGAAATTCCTTATGTACCACTGTACCCCATTGGCTCACGTATTTGAAAACTTATCGGTACTGTCTGGAAAAACCTTGGAACTTTTAGGAGGTGGAGCCTTCTAGAGGAAGTACACCACTCTGGCAAGCCTTGAGGTTTAAGGCCTGTTCTCCCTCTCTGCTTCCTGTGTGTGGATAAAAATGTCATTGGTCTGCCTTCTGACTCCCAGGCAGGCCTCACGATCCTGCTGCTGTACCTTCCCACCACAATGGACTTCTTTAACCTGCTTTTTGTCAGGGCAGCAATGTAAACATAACTGTTAAATCACTCCAGGCAGTAACTTAGCTTGGTTTGTAGAGATGGTGGTCATGTGGTCTGGGTAGTCAGGTGTATAATAAACATCTTTGTCCAGAAACATCCCTAAAGGAGCAGAACTGAACCAGGAGTGAGGTAGGGTTCAGGTGCATACCTGCAATAAAAGTTCTTGGGAGGTGGAGACAGGAGGATCCAGAGTTCAAGGTTAGCCAGGTGGTAGAGGCACCGGGAGGCAGAGATAGGCAGATCTGAGTTTTCGGTCAGCCTGGTCTACATACAGAGTGAGTTCCAGGATATCCAGGGCTACACAGAGAAACCCTGTCTGGAAAAAACAAACCAAAACAACTAGAAAAAAGTTCAGGGTTATCCTCAATGCTGCCTCAAAAATCCAAATCCAGATCAGAGAGATGGCTCAACAGGTGAAGATACTTACCACTAAGCCTTATGCTGAGTTCAGCCCCTGGGACCCACATGATGGAAGGAAAGGAGTCACTCTCCAAGTAATCCTGTGACCTCCGTGCTTGCACTACGCATGCACACACACATGCGCACAAATAAATGACAAGTAATCAAAACAGCCGCGAAACCAAAAACCAAAAACCGAGAGAGGAACTGGACATAGTGGTTTGTGCCTGTAATTCTACCACTCACGGGGGTTTTTAGAGTCTGAGTTAAGTAAAGATTTTGAGTTTAAGGGCAGTGCTTAACCCATCTCAAGAAAGGGAGGGAGGGAGGGAGGGAGGGAGAGAGGGGGGAGGGGGGAGGGAGGGAGGGGGGAATAAAGGAGGGCTTGGTTCCAATCTGAATGTGTTGACCAATTTATCTCTCAAAGGTACTTATTCAGCCTTGCTGGCCACCTCTGCAATCTAACTGAAATCCATAAATGGATGTGGAGTATTCAGGTGACCTCATACATACATTTAAATAATCTCTCTGGGGAATCCAATGTTCTAGTTGAGGATGTAGGTGAGTTGATAGAGTTCTTTCCTGACATTCCGGAAGCCCTGGACATGCTCCTCAGAACCCCATAAACCGGGCATAGTTGTGCATATCTGTAATCCTAGCAGTTTGGAGGTAGAGGCAGGAAAATCAGAAGTTCAAGGTCATCCTGAACTACATGAATGAGGTCAAGGCCAGCCTAGGGTACATGAGATCCTGTTTCAAAATAAACCAACAAAAATAAGCCAAAAAAGAAAGCCAAGGTTGTTATGGGAAATGGGTCTGTGTCCTGAGAGGTTTCCCTGACTTATGACTACTCTAACGTCCAGGAGTATAGACTGCAGTATTTTCCCGGGCCCTGGCTCGAGGGGGTGAACTCTTGGGTGCTTTCTCTCTGATGTTACCAGCTGAGCCTTCTCGCTTCTCCACTCCATCAGGCTGGCATTCTCCATTCAGCAAAGAGCCCCTACTCGTTTCTTCTATTAGCATGCCTCAAAAACTCTCCAGGCATCTTGTGGATCAGAACGCAAAGTAATTAAGATCAAACATGATGAGACGTAAAAAGACTTCAAAAATGGTGATATCAATGAGCAAGGGAGTTCTGGGGCTAGAGAGATGGCTCAGTGGTTAAGAGAAATCGCTGATCTTGCAGAGGACCCAGGGTTGGTTCCCAGCTACCACGTGACCATTAACAAGTCTGTAACTCCAGTTCCAGATGTTCCAATGCCTCCTCCTGGCATTTGCAGGCACTGCACAAATGTGTTTGCCAGCCAAGCACACAGGCAAAATACACTTTAAAAAAGATAGATGTAAGGGAACCAGGAAGAGGGTAATCTGGCGGAGAGAGGAGGTAGGAAGGGCCTGAGAGAAGTGGAGGGAGGGAAAACCAGTCAGGATATAATTAATGTATAAGAGAAGAATAAAAAAATACATTTTTCTCTTTCAAGAAAAGGAAATGTGGAGGCAGAGGCTGTCCAGGACCAAGGTGGAGCCCTCACAACCCCACAACCCCACTCACAGTCCATATAGCACCAGGGAGGTGAAAACCAACATTTCGTGGGGTGTGTGTGTGTGTTAGAAGTCACAGTGTCAGGACCTTTCTCTATTGCTATCCCTCAAGGTCTCTCACTGAACCTGAAACTCACTCTTTTAGGTAGGCAGGGTGGCCAATGAGTCTCCAGGATCTGCCTGTCTCTGATGCTCCAGTGCTGTGGTTACATGTGTGGTTCCCATCCCTGGCTTTTATGTGGATGCTGGGGATATCAACTCAAGTCCTCATGTCTCAAAACAAGTACTTTACCAACGGAGCCACACACACCTTCCTCATACCATTCTTTTGTTTGTTTGTTTTTGAGATAGGATCTTACTATGTGTACCTAGTTGGCCTGGAATTTACTATGTAGATCAGGCTGGTCTTAAAACCACAGAGATCTGCCTGCCTCTGCCTTCCAAGTGTTAGTATTAAACCATGCACAACCATACTTGGCTAACACACAATTTCCTTTGAAAGAGACTCCTCAGGAATTCTATGCAATAATTCCATTGTCGTATTGGCTGAGTGGAAATCACACAGTTGTACTCACCTGACAAACTTTAATCAGCTTCCTTTACCCTTCCCATATCCTCCCATTTCCTTGAGGGATTAGGAAATGATAGTGTTCTCTGCTTCCTGGGTCCTTATGGCTTCCCTACTTCCCAGGGCAGTCCCAGACTCTGATCTCCATCTACAGAGTCCAAAGTATGCCCTGCTGAAACCTGAGCTCCAGGCCAAAGGGAAGGCTCTGTCCTGGCCTCTAGGCACCACAGCCCAGGCAGCAGGGGCAGGCTGCCCACATGCACAGGCCAGGGTGACTTAGTGACAGGCCTCTGAAGCCACTATTTTGGATATTGCTGACTGTGTATAAGCAAGAAATAGCAACAAGGACTGAATTGTCTGTCAGAACCACCACTTTTGGGCAGGTTGGGCTCTTGCTAGGACTGTGTCTGATCTGGATAATTCCAGGCCCCACCAACTCCAGGTTGAGCTGAAAGCAGCTATCTCTCCCTAGCTTTGGAGCAGCCATATGTGGTTTGGATTATATTCTGGGACAAAACTGAGCACAGCAACACATGCCTTCTGCTGTTCTCTAGTTTGCATATAAAGCCCCTATACACTGGGGCAGCCAATAGCCATCTGGAACTGGGACCAAGTGCCCCAAAGATGTGATGCAGTCAGCTACCAGCACTTAACCTTAAGTCTGAACCCACATCCCATTATTTCTTCCTCAGAGCTTCAGTTTGCTTGTCTATAAAATGGGGGTGTGAATCCATACCTACCAAGCCAGAATACTTTTATGTAGATTATGAGTTGAAAATGAATAAAGGGATGCTAAGGTTCAGCCCAGGTCAACTTCATCCTGCCAGGCACCTGGATTTAGGGCACTATCCACTTAGGAGGGACACATTTTCTTCCATGCAGTTGATTGCTCAAGAGTTCTTCTGTCCACAAATGTGGCTCACTTGAACAGGATACCTTTTCTTATTTGCCCAGAGGAGAAGCACTCACCCTCCAGGAATAGAACAGAGAAGGAAAACATTCCTTAAGCATCTCAGAAATCAGAGATAGCTCTGCAGTCTTGGTGGGACTCTGAGGAATTCAAGGAGGCTTATGAATTATATATGTGGGCAGGAGGGGGCATGTCAAGTGAGCTGGATGGGAGGTGCAGATTGAATAGAGAGGCCACCCAGTCCCAAGACATGTCAGGATCTAGTCTCTTTCTTGGCCTTTCTTACAGGACCATGTAATAGTGGGATGAACCCACAGCTGATGTCCCCATGGACCCATGGAGCTATGTGAAAGGGTTGCAGGGACCCTGTCCAGACAGCTTTTATAATTTGAGTCTGAAATGTTCCCTCCAGGCTCATGTGTTTGAATGTTTGGCCCCAGCTGATGGTGCTATCTGGGGAGGTTTTCGAACCTTTGGGACATAGGAATGAGTTATAGGTGATAGGCATCTGTTCTATATTCTTGTGATTCCAGCCCAAGATCTCTGCATCTGGCCTGATGTCATAATCACTGTTCTGTTGCTATGAAGAGACACCATGACCAAGGCGGTTCTTAGAAAAGAAAGCATTTAACTGGAGCCCTGCTTGCTTATAGGTTTGGAGGGTTATTAGTCCGTGATCATCGTGACAGGAAGCAGACAGGCATGGTGCTGGAGAAGTGGCTGAGAACTCTACCACCTGATCTTCAGGCAGCAAAGAGAGAAAGAGAATGAGCCTGGTCCAGAGCCTGGGCCTGACATAGGCTTTTGATGCCTATTGACATCCGCCAACAAGGCCACACTTTCTAATCCTTCCCAAGCATTCAAATATATGAGCCAGTCTAATCCAAACCATCACACTGAGCTGCCTTCTGGTCATACAGTGTGAGCAACCTTATGTTCCTGCAGTCATAGATGGAGCTACCGTGAATTTCCTCAGAAAATGAGAACCATAATAATGATTTCCTTTAAGTGGCTTCTATCAAGTATTTTGCATAGTGGAAAGAAAATAAAACTATCTGCCATGGACATGGTAACAATGGCTGGGAAACTTCTGAAGTTCAAGTTTAATATACAAATGAAGGTGGCTAGTGGGATGAAGAGCACAGGAGGGGGAACTAAGCCATCTCTTTCTGGATCGTTAGCTTGGAGACGTTCCCCAAGGCTGTGGGAGCTGAGGCTCACCCAGAAGACAGAACCTGAAGATACATTAGTGTTCTAGGGTTAGTCAGAAGACACATAGGATAAATGGGAGCACCCTGAAAGGAGGAGGGAAGGACAATCATTTTACCCCCAAAACCAGGCCAGGGCTAATCCAAGGGGAACTTTCTGTCCTGCCTTCATCCTTTTTCTCATGTAGCCCAGGCTGGCCTCAAACTGGCTATGGACCAGAAATGGCCTTGAACTTCTGATCCTTCTGCCTCTACCTCCTAAGTGTTAGGATTACAGGACTGAGACATGTGAGCACACACAGTTTATGTCATGCTGGGTGTGATGGTTTTAGTGAAAATGGTCCCATGAGTACATAGGAAGGGACACTATTAGGAGGTGTGGCCTCACTGGAGGAAATGTGTCACTGGGGCAGGCTTTGAATTCTCAAACGCTAAAGCCAGCCCCAGTGTCTCTCTCTTTTCCTGTTGTCGGCCAATCCAGATGTAGAGCTCTAACCCGCCTCTCCAGCACTGTGTCTGCCTGTGCTACCTTGCTTCCCACCAGGACAATAGTGGACTAAACCTCTGAACTGTACACTATCCCCAATTAAATGTTTTCCTTTATAATGGTTGCAGGGGTCATGGTGTCTCTTCACAGCAACAGAAACCCTAAGATACTGGGGATCAAACCTAGATCCTCAGACATGCTAGGCCTGGCTCCTCCAGAAACTACATCTCTAGTCCCTGGCCTGGAACTTACTATGTAGTTTAGGCTGGCCTTGAATTCATAAGGTTAGGTTTAAGGGCATAAGCTACTGTGTCTTGCCACTTTGTTGTTTATGGTGGCATGGATCAAACCCCGAGGTTTACATATGCCTCATCACTGCACTACACCCCCAGTGCCAACAGTGAGTTTTTAAATTAATTTTAAAGACCTTTTTTTGTGTATTCTTGTGATTGGGGAGAGGTTCATTCATGTCACACGAAGTGTGTGGAGGGAGGTGAGGGGACAGTTTGTGGGAGAAGGTTCCTTCTGTCTGCCATTGTGGGTCCCAGGGACTAAAGTCATCAGGCTTTGGCAGCAAGTGCTTTACCTGTCCAGCTGTCTCACTAGACTTGCATTTGCTTTATTTTAAAATAAACTTTATTTTGTTTATTATTATTGTGTGTAAGCATGATGTATTAGGGTATACATACGTGCCATAGCATGAATGTGGAGCTCAGAGGACATCTTCATGGAGTCCTCTCTTTCCACCTTTATAAGGTGGAAAACTGAACTCAGGTTGCCAGGGCTCCTGCTACAAAGTCGTTTCTTTGATGAGCTATCTTGTTGGTCCCCAAAAGTGAATTTTGATTGTGGCCCGGGGAGGATATGACACTTTAAACTTTTTTTTTTTTTTTAAACAGACAACCTCAGCCTTCACTGAAGGTGTTAAAGGGACGAAATGGGGAGGTTTCCTGGTTCTCAACACTGCATCAAACCTCCTCTTGAACTGCGAACATTATCACTAACTGATCCACACCCGTTCTCTTTACTCATTGAGCCATGCCATGTCCTCAGGCTCCTTCCTCCCCAACTGCTGAGTCAGTTAGCAAGCTATCCTGAGGCTTGTGACCTTCATGACAATAAAGTCTCACAAACATCTTTATTATGGTGAACCTTTTATTATAGAGACAGACTGAATTTTCTTCTGCATAAAGAATTTCTGTACTGGGTCAGGGAAACTCTACCTGGTGCCACCCAGCCTGCCCTGTCTCTGCCTCAGTGAAGCTCTGACTTGCTGGTAATATCTCAGGGTCTCAGAAACAGCAGAGGCTGCCATTCCCAGGGCCAGGCAGGTTAGGTTGGGCCACGCTGGATGGAGGGGTCAGGGCTTCAGGTGCTTCCTAAGTCAGAGTCGCCCTGATTCCCGCCGCAGCCTGTTGTCCAGAACCTGGAGCTGTCGGAGAAAGCCTGAGTTGGGGCAGATATCTCGGTGGGCCTGCACTGTCTGGATAGCATCTACCAGTGTCATGTTCTCACAGATCATGAGGAAGGCCAGAACAACTGTGGCAGAGCGGCTTACACCCATGGCGCAGTGGACCAGCACGCGGCCTGTAGAGAGACCCAACCTAGCATTGGCCACCTGCACCCACCTTACCTTTAGGAAGAAAGGACAGCTCTGGCCATCCCTTCTGTCCATCTGTTTCAACACCCTGAAAAACTGACATTGTCCTCATTGTTAGATGGGGCAATGGAGGCTCAAGATCACACAGCAATTTAGTGTAAGAGCTAAGGTGAGCAGCTGGACCCCTTCTCTGGTCCAGAGGGGTGCTTCCTCTGATAGCCATCACAACTCTGGGAGAGGATCACCAAATTTGTATAGAGTCCCTTGGATTTATATCACAAGGAATACCCTCTTTCTTTTCCCTCAGCCCTGCTTTTTCTCCTGCTCAGGAAGCCTTGCAGGAGAACCTACCTATGTTTCCTCTCTGAGCTGTTACTAGGTCTTGTGATTCTGCCTATTGGCTGGCCTCTTTCTAAACAGTATGGATATGGTTATTGTGTGTGTGTGTGTGTGTGCATGCATGGTGCATGTGTGTGTGTGTTGATGCAGTAGGGTGTACAGGTGTGTATGCAGAGTACAGGTGCGTGTGCATGCATGGTGTGTGCATGGTGCATGTGTGTGTGTGTGTGTGCGTGTGTGTGTGTGTGTTGATGCAGTAGGGTGTACAGGTGTGTATGCAGAGTGCATGCATGGTGCATGTGTGTGTGCATGCATGGTGCATGTGTGTGTGTGTTGATGCAGTAGGGTGTACAGGTGTGTAGCAGAGTGCATGTGCGTATGCAGGTCAGAAGCCAACTCTGTAGGTCGCTCCTCAAGGACCTTTGTTCTTTGAGACATGGTCTCTCAGTTGACCTGGACTCACTGGCTAGCGTGTTCTGCCAGTGAGCCTCAGATAGCCCCCATTTTTACCTATCTAAGGCTGAGATAACAAACACACATTACAATGCCTGCCTTTTTCATGTAGGTTCCAGGGACAGAACACAGATCTTCACCTCACACAACAAATAATTCACCAACTGAGGCATCTCTCCAGCCCCCATGCTGGATCTTAGTTCTATCTGAAATTGTTGCTTTCCATGATACACCATTAAATGGTAATAGCCGTCTGCTCCTTTGAGCAGGAGGGTCGAGATGGGGCTGGTGCTCTGGGCTCCCTAGCACTCAGTGCTACTACAGAAATGGATAGTACCTCATCTCATTGTGCCCCCACCCTGTCCAGTCCCTTCCCCAGCAGCTCACTTCGGGGAGTATTGAGAGCATCTCTGATGTATCGAGCAACAGGCAGGAAGTAGACACTGAGGTCAAAGAAGGGGTTATCATCAGCCTCGATGCCATAGTACTCCAGAGGTATTCCACGGTAAAACTTGGCACCTGTGTCCACTTGAAACTTGCCTGCAGCGACATTCACCACATGAGTGATGCCCAGTTGGATCAGACGACTCTTGTCTCGGGCAGCATACCTGAGGGAAGGACGCACGGGAAGTCAGAGGGGTGGTGGTGGATCTTACAGGGTCAGAACTTAACCATCACCTCCCACTGTTCTACTCCAAAGGCAGAGACAGAACAGTGAAATTCCCTGACAACTACACTCCTCTAGACCAGCAGTTCTCAGCTTTCCTAACACGGTGACCCTTTAATATGACTCCTTGTTGCTGTGGTCACCGCCAACCATAAAACTATTTTGCTACTATTTCATAACTGTAATTTTGCTAGTTATGGAGGATTTCTCTGTGTCACTCTGGCTGTCCTGGAACTCACTCAAGACCAGGCTGGCCTCGAACTCACAGAGGTCCTCCTGTCTCCGCCTCCCTAGTGCTGGGATTAAAGGTGTGTGCCACCACTGTCCTGCTGAAAACTTATTTGACAGAAAAAAAAGTTAATTATTCTGTAATGGACTATTAAGTATGGTATGGTAATCCTCTATCTGTGGGTTCACTTTTCAGTTTCATTTACCCACAGTCAACTGTGGCCTCAAAATATTAAAAACATTCTAAGAGATTTTAAGTTTTGCACTGTCCTGCTGTGTTGTGCCCAAGGCTGTCAAAGCTAGTGGTAGTGTGTCAGCTTTACAAATCTATGTGGAGGAAACCTCAGTTGAGGAATTGCCACCATGACTGGCCAATGGACATGTCTCTGGGGCATTTTTTAGTTGCTAATTGATATAGGAGGATGCAGCCCACTGTGGGCAGTGCCATCCCTAGCAGGTGGACCTGGGCTGTATAAAAAAGGTGGTTAAGCAGGCCAGAGGGAGCAAGTCAGTAGGTAGCATCCTTCATGGTTTCTGCTCCAGGCTTCTGTTGATGGTCAACTGTAACTACAACCCAAATTAACTCTTTCCTCCTCCCCAAGCTGATTTTGGTCAGTGCTATGGTAACTGAAAGCAGGCTAGAACAAGGACAAGCATTGCCCTCTGGGCCAGTGTGTCCACACTGAATATGTTACGTTTATCATGAATTGTTTAGTAGCTTTCTCAGTACTGACTGTCAGGGCATCACAGGCCTATGTTCCGTTAGCCCTTACTTAGTATAGTAATTACTGTTCTGTTATTATTATTGTCACTTTCTTAATCTAAGTTACAAATGAAACTTTACAACGTCTGTATTAGTAGGGAAAAACCAGCATATATTATGAGCACTTGATACTGTGTTCAGCTCTAGATAATCACGGTGGAATGCAGAACATCCCCCTGAGGTGGAGCACATTCCTGTGTGTCTAGATTATGAAGTATCATGAATCACTAAAATGTGGTAAATGCAGGTAAACAAGGGAAGATGTTTATGTTTTATGAGAACCTGTGAAAATACGATATAAAACAGAATGTTATAAGAATTTTTAAATATGTAGTAGGATTCATTTAAAAATCTTTCTATATAAAGTATATCTCAAAACAGTATCACAAAGTGATGGCATTTTTACCCAAAATAGAACTGTGAAAAAGCACATATGTGTTTTTTTTTATAAGTCTACAAGGATTTTTATCTCTGTGGAAAGAGGAATATTGTTAACTAAATATTAATCTAATCTTTAATTCTAAAGATTTATTTATGTCTGTATATGGATGTTTTGTCTGCATGTGTACCTGAACATCAGAAGAGGGCATTGGATCCCATGGGACAACAGTTGTGAGCTGCCATGTGAGTGCTGGGAATTGAACTCAGGACCTTTAGAAGAACAGCCAGTGCTCTTAGCTGCTGAGCATCTCTCTAGCCCAATTAATTCTAAATACAAAGGGAAAATCTAAATTCTTTATACATACTTAAGTCTATGTCTTCTAAAATTTAAGAAAACCCTTAGGGAAAAATAACAGTTTCTCCTTTTCTCTCGTATAAACCATGAAAAACTCAAGTTTTTTCAGGACAGTTGTACTAAACACCCCTAGGATCACTGTAGTTAAAAGTGAGATCAGTAAAAGGAAGAGTTTATGGTTTAGTCACAGAGTTGAATATTGTATTAAAATAGCAGCCGCTATACAGAATACATACGACACACAATTTTAACCAAATGATGCTGCCCATGAAATATACACAATCACTGTTTGCCACACAAGTATGAGGACCTGAATTCAAATCCCCAGCACCCACATAAAAGCCAGATGTAGTAGTGTGTGTCTGTAATATACTGTTATTTCTATGATGAGATGGGTGGTGGAAACAGAAAATTTTCCCAGAAGCTCATGGGTTGGATAGCCTGGCATGGGCAACAGTGGACAAACAGTAAAGGCAGAAAATATGTTCTCTGACTTCCATATATTCATTGTAGCAAGTATGCTTCTGTGTTCACACATGAATACATACATATGTTCATGTGCATACATATAAAGTTTCTTTTAAATTTGTGTGTATGTGTGTACTCCTGTGAGTTTATGTATGTGCACCACAAGCATGAAGGAGCCTGTGGAAGTCAGATAAGGACATCTGGTGCCCTGGAACTGGAGTTACAGGCAGTTGTGAGCTGCCATGTGGGTGCTGGTAACTAAACTCAGATCCTCTGCAAGAGCAGTAAATGCTCTTAACTGCCGAGCCATTTCCTTGGCCCTACAAGATAAAAAACAACTTAAGTATTATTTCACTCTAACTTAGAAGGCAGGAAAAAGGCACATCTGTTGTTTTGGTGGTCAAACTTGAAAGAAAAAATAAAGAATGCTTTTGAAGTGGGTACAAATGGAGGTCATATTAACTGAAATAATACAGGTCCAGAGAGCATCATATGTATTTGCTATTCTGAGGTTCCTAGGTTTTACACAGCTACATAAAATCATTTATGTATTACATAATATGACATTAACAGAAGCAAGATTATCTGGAGGAAAGAACCAGACTTGTGGGAGAGAGAAGAGGAGCAGTGTAGGGTGGGGCACAGTGGCAAACGTCTTGAATCCCAGCACTTGGGAGGCAGAAGCAGGTGGATCTCTGTAAATTCAAGACTAGCCTAGTCTGCACAATTCCAGGTTAGCTAGGGCAACAGTGAGATCCTGTCTCAAAGAAAAACAAAAATGAGGGAGGCATATGGAGGTAAGATAAAATACACGAGAACCTGAAAAATCTCTGCCAAACCTATGAGTATGTACACTGAATATACATCAATTAAAAAATAATGAGACAGGCATAGTAGCACGTGTCTTAATGCCAGCCAGCACTCAAAAGGCTGAGGCAGGTGGATCTCTGTGAGTTTGAGGCCAGCCTGGTCTACCTAGTGAGTTCCAGGGCAGCCAGGGCTACATAATGAGATTCCGTGTCAATGGTAAGGATGATAATGGTAATTATTTAGGAAGGCTGGGTTCATAGCTCAGTCTGTAGAGTACTTGCCTAGTATACATAAAGGTTTGCCTCACACACACATACCCTGGGTTTGAACTCCAGCATAAAACAGGGGTGGTGATGTACACTTGTAATCCCAGTGCTTTGAAGGTAGAGGCTGAAGGGTCAAAAACTCAAGGTATCCTCAGGTATATAGGAGTTCAAGCCAACCTGGGGTACTTGACACCTTCTCTTAAAAAAAAATTAGGAAAATTGTTGATTAAGGTGTGCTTAACACCAAGAAGAGAAACTTGCAGGAACAAGTTCCTACTTCCGGAAGATGAAACTGTTCGTGTGTGTTTTGTATATTTCTCTTGCCTATGTTCTCTTTCCATAATAAACAGAAGAAAAATAAACATAGGCAATAAGAGGCAGCAGATACTAACTGGAGGAGGCTTGTCTTGCTGCACACACCCTTCCGCCACTCCCAGCTCCTCGGTGGGTCTTACTTACGCATCTCCCAAGAAAAGGTTGGGCCAGACCTCATTGATGTGGGTCAGCGTGGCAGTCCGACGCACCCAAAGCAATCGCTGCAGTGAGGCCAGAGTGGGTGGCTGGTAGGGGGACACCTGGACCGCCCCGTGAATCTTTGGCCTCCGAAGGTCCTGCTTCTGCAATGAGTCCATCCTGGAACAGAGTGGACAGGACAGCAGCTGGAGCAGGCTCTCCCAGACTCCAAGGGACAGGGAGACCTGTGATGCAGTACCTAGAGCTCCTGGGCTGCTGTGGGGCCAGTCTCAGCTATCCTGAATGAGACTAGAACCTAGAACCTTTTCCCTGGGAACAAGGAGAACTGGAATTCCCTTGTCAATGCCATGGCGCTAAGTAGACCTTTCCTGAGGCTGTGGATGTTAGAAACTTTGGCCTTGGAGACCTTGGGGATCTCTATAGGACAAATCAGTGCAGACCCTACTTCTTACGTCCCTGGGAACCCCAGTTGACTGGGGCTCTCACAAAGCACCCAGGGTGTCCATCCAAGCCCAGGCAGCTCATCTCCAGCCTCCACCCTTGTTGTTTCTAGGTCTGGTCCTCACACCCCCACTTTTAGATGCTTGAGGTCAGAGTACAGTCCAGGGTCAGAGTCCAGCTATAAGTTAGCACTGATCAGCTTGCTCACATCAGCCGAGCCGGGGCCTTTCTTATGCAAAATGTATCCTTGTGCTATGTTCTCTTGTCCCACACGGATCAGCAGCACCTAAAGACAAATGGCTGATGACAACCCTGGGGTTGGTATCTACTTCTGAGTGACTTCAGTTTCTTTCTCAAATCTTTCAGTTGCCAAGAGGTGGTCACCAGTAGGGAGCCTGTCAGAGCTGAGCTACAGGTGCTTACAGGCCCTAGGCTTTCCCTTCTTACCCCCGTAACTCAGGCCAGTGCGGCTGTGCAGGCCTCACCCAGATGGGGTGGGCTGTATCTGGAGTCAGCTGGCTCAGGTCATCCCGGACCCTGCAGAGCTGGGGTGTCAGAGGCACCAGAACCCGGGCTTGGTGCCGCAATGGGAAGGGGGACCTATCTTGGCCAACTGCCCCTGGTCCCTTCAAGGAGTAACTAGAGAAGGTACAGACTGGGTAGAGCATCTTCTCCCTCTTGTAGGCAGTGCCAAGACCAGAAAAAGAAACAGGCACCCAGGAGGTCACTGGCTTGGCCAAGCTCACCCAGCGGGTGGATGGTGAACTGGGAGGATGTGAGGACCGGCCTTTCTCCCTCATCCCCCACTGTGACCTCTCAAGGCAGGCTGACGGCCTCCCACCTACCTAGGGCATGGTCTGGGGCCAGGAATGGGGGACTGGGTGCAGGGGGCAGGACTCTGCATGTGAATGGAACAGTCCTAAGGCAGATTCTATCCAGAACACAAAAGCTGTGAAGCGCCTAGAATTCCAGGTCCAGGCATTTGAGCCAATGGGGAGTGGGGGGAGGAAGAGGGATGAGAGCAGGCCTTGGATCCTTGAACTGAAGCGGTGGCTTTCTTCCTAATGTCTTTTCATCTCTCTCTAGTGTCCCCGGCATTGAAAACACTTGTCCTTCTAAGCCTCCTGAAGATGGAGGACCCACTGAAGAGGTACCCAGAGAACAGACTTCCCTTAACACTTCATCAGGATAGTTCTAAGCAAGTTCTCTTTTCTGTCTCGACCTAAGTTCTTCATGTTAAAGAGTGCGGGGTTGCCTGACTTCTATAGACTCTGGTATTCTGCTGCCTGCAAGCAACAGGAGTGATTCTAGATAAAGTAGCACTAGACCAGGGGATATTGGATTGGAGGGGATCCCTGAGTCCAGGGGCTTCACCAGCCATTCTGGCCTGGAGCCCACCAGGCAAACTGCTCTAACTCTAAATGGAACCAGACAGGGCTGTGAAATCTGGCATGGGGTACGGCTGCCCCCTGGTGGCCAATGACTGACAGGCAGCACAACTGTGCCCTGGGAACTGTCAGGGATTTAGGGGCAGGTTTTAGCTTTCCAGGTCTTAGATCTGTAGGAAAGTTTTTTCTTGGACTTAGGGCCTCATGGTCAGGTCCTCCTTAGGCCTTGCTTTTGATGCTCAGGGTGTACGTAGCCCAGCTATCTGCTCGGGTTCACTGAGGGCTCCTCCCACCTATTGGTCAAACCAGGCCCACTCACTCAGTGACCCATTCTTTAGACTGTAGCATCCCCAGCCTCCAAGGCAATGCAGGGACACTGTTCCCTTGATTCCTGATGCCCCTTGGTCTATGGAGGGCCCTGCTTGCCACTGACGTGGACATTTCCTCAGCCATTCAGAATGAGACATGGCTGAATGTCCTGTAGGATCCCTTCACACTCATGATAGCTGCTTCCTGTGACACCTGGCCTCTACTTCCTTGTGGCTTTAGTCAGGCAGCTGCCTCTGTGGTAGGGCCTTTGTTGGTCACACTGCCACTGTCTACAAGGGTACACACTTGTCTTCTCTTGACATCAGGACCACTCATTTCTAGCTTTCTCTCTGTTGCCTGTATTCCACTTTCCCCCAGGAACCATAGACTTCTAGAATACTACACTGCATGCCTGCAGCCTCAGACCATGCCTAACTGCCTGGGTACAGGGCAGCTGTTTGCTGCCTACCTCCTTAGCTGTGACTCCAAGGACACATTCCTCCTGGTCTTTCCAGCTGCCCCCTCTCTGCACCTCTTCCCCAGGGGAGCATAGGCCAGGTAGGGATGGAGTTCTCACAGTAGAGCATTGAGGAGTCTAGGAAAGGGACCTTGGGGATCACGGAAGGAAGATACCGGGTCAGCCTGTGGCAGTCTCTGCCCAGCGTGCATCCCTGCATCCTTGGAGGAATTGGGCCTGAGTGAGAGTCTCTGAGCCTGAATCTTCACTAGGGGCTGCTGAGAGACTCCCATGACATCATAAATTATATGCATCTCCTAGAGTCCCTGTATCATGGGAGATGCCCCGTAAATGGAGTATCACATTATTTACATCACTGTAATCACTCTCATCTTTTCAGGACTCAGCAGTGCCCTGGAGAGGATAGATCTCCACAGTCTGAAGAGTTTCACCCACATCTCTGTGTTTTTTGATTACATTCACAGCTTAAGGAAGCATTACAGACCAGACAGTGCCCAATACTCATTTCTCTCCACTGAGTTCACCGGTGCTCTCATAGAGCAGGCAGTATCAACATCTCTACTTTTCTAATGGGAAAACTGAGGCTCAGGGAAATAAACCTGTAGGCTCAAGATTACATAGTGGTGAGAGACAGAGTTCTGTGCCTCTAGCTCTGACTTGTTTGAACTCCCCCAGCCTAATCCTCACAGTTGCCCACCACACATAACATAGGCAGAGATGCTCTGGGCACCACTATCCAACATTTTTGGGGCCCCTGGATTAGGGCCATTCACCTACCTGGAGAGGGATCCTGCTCGGGCTGTACTCTTCTCTGACAGGCAGTGTGTACTGCTGGCTTCCAGTCGCATGTCTCTGCACACTTGATGCTGTTTCTATTTTTTGATTTGAGTTTAATTATAAAGCATGCTGTCCTCTCCCCTCTGCCTCCCCTTGCCACTCCCCACTTGTCTATTGGTCCCCAGGGGAATGGTCAGTACGAGGCTCAGTCAGGTACTTGCTTCTAGGCCTCAGTCGTAATGTGAGGCCTACAGGAAGTTCAGAGGGAGTTGTGTGTGACGTGAGTGTATTTGGGTAGCTGGGCAGGGAGAAAGAAAAATTAAGCAAACCATGTGAAAAATTCCCTTTAGAGTTAGATGGTAGTTGTGCATGCCTTTAATCTCAGCACTCAGGAGATAGCAGCAGAGGCAGGCATAACTCTGTGAGTTCAAGGTCAGCCTGGTTTACTTAGTAAATCCTAGGGCAGCCAGGACTACAGAGTGAGACCCTGTCTAAAAGAAAAACCAAAACAAAAATGCACAACTACCTCCCTTTAGGACTGGGAGGTATTTCTTAGTGGTAAAGCACTTATCTAGTATGGTTGAAGCCCTGAGTTCCATTCTAGCACTGTCCAAAAACAGACAGACAGACAGACAGACAACCCCCCCAAACTCCCTTGGCTTTCAAAGGTTACCCAGATCAAGGGAAGAAGTAAAGAGCTGAAGGAATCTCCACTGGAGGACAGAGCTGAAACTCTCTCAAGGCACACACACATTGGGGGCATGATGAACATCAGTACATAGGGCCTAGAAGTTTCCATTTGGGGGTGACTAGTTCAGAGTTAAGATCTGGCAGCACAGACAGACAGAGGTTTAAAGGGACTACAGGTTTGTGTAGTCAGAGGATTTATCCAGGAGCAGCTCACCCCTCACTGTCCTTCCTCTCAGACAGGGATGCCCAGAGGTATGCCTAGTGAGGGCCCACTGGATCTGAGATTAAAAACCTCTCCTTTTAATCCAGATGCTCTGGCAATACACCCATACCATAAACCCTACCAGATTTTCTCTCTCTCCCTCTCTCTCTCCTCCCTCCCTCTCCCTCTCTCTCTTTCTCTCTCTCTCAGCCTTATGTCTAAAGGCTCAACCACTGCTGGGTGTGGGGATATGTGTCAGATTTAATAAAAACAAGTCTGAGATATCAGAGGGATCTACCCACAGTCAGTCTAGGAGGATCAAAGACTGGTAACTCTCACCTTTAATCCCAGCACAGGGAATGTCTGGGAGTGGTGACCTACGCCCTTAATCCCATCAAATCTGAGTTCTAGGTCAGTTTAGTTTACAGAAGGAGTTCCAGGCTCCCAGGCAGCAGTGGTGGTGCCAGGCATTTAATCTTAACCTGAATGTGAAATAGTTGAGCGAAGAAGGTATTTAAGGCGGCACAGAAAGACAGGCAAGCAGAAGAAGCCAGGAGGAGCAAGGCTGAGGAAGCTGGAAGACAGCTGGGTGAGATCTGACTGTGGTGTTTATTTACTCTTTGATATCTCAGCCTTTCCCTGAGATTTGGCTCTGAGTTTCCTTCATTCATGCAACACTTGGATCCTTGAACCTCAAGAACCTCAAGAGAACTGGGGGAACACTGAGAATCATCCTTCCTGGCCCCTCAGGGAACTTGGAGAACCTCAGAGCTTGGCTCAGAGACAACCCACTCCCACCTGTGGAGACTGAAGAGAGCAGCTGAGAGGGTGTGCAGAACACTGGAGGAAACTGATGAAGCAGCCGTTTCGTGGATGAGCCCCACATCGGGCCCTTTCCAGCCTCCGTGCGTCCACCTGGGCTAAGGCTGCCATGAGGGCCAGGGCCAGAGTAGCAAACTGGCAGAACCTTGTGGCCAGGAGTAAGGACTGGCTCTGGGAGAAGAGAAAACCTTCACATTACAGGGAAATAAGGGCCTAGGCTGGCTGGGATGTGTCAGAACAGGAGACAGAGCTAACCTGCTTCACCTTTGAGTTAGTTCGGTATTTATGTAAGATCAAGTGGGTATGGGTAGCAGTAGAAATAATGAGGATTGACATCCTTGGCTAATGGGGAGATATGGCCTCTCTGCACAGCCCTCTCACCTCAGGGCCTCAGCTGTGGTTGTAGTGGGGACAGTTGCTCAGGCTGTGTGCTGCAAATCTCTGGAGTCTCTCGTGACAGACAATTTTGTAGATGTCATTTCTACAAATTGGGCAATGGTGCAGCCCTGCTCAACCAACTTCCCCCAGACCAGCCATCTGAAGGATAAGATGTTGAGGTCAGACCCCAGTCTAAAGTGATCGGGCATAATGCAAAATCCATTGCTTTGCCACATTTCTCATTCCTGCCTAGAGGGGAAAGAGCAGACAGGGAACCTGCCATCTCCACAGAGAACACTTCGCGTGGTTACTAACACCAGTGCATTTCAGAAGAACTGTGTGACAGCCAAAGTGGGCTCTGCACTGTCTGGGAATTTGCTGAGTCCTAGGACAGCACTCAAAAGAAGGTAGGAAAGCCTTATCTTATGCACATAAGGCTTCCTAACCCTCGCCTTTCTGGCCTCATTTCCCTTTTATTCTCTCTCTCTCTGTTGGTCTGGCTGCATGAATACTTGTATTTGAGTATCTGAGTACCACAGTGGGTGTGGAGGTCAGAGGACAACTTCATCTACCTTACTTGAAAGAGGCTGTCTTGGTTTTGTCTTTCTCATAGGCCAGGTCCAGTAACTCCTGGGGATGCTTGTCTCTGTCTCCCATCTTGCCATGCACTACTAGTAGATTCAAATTCAGGACCTTAAGTGGCAAGTGCTTTTTACCCGCTGAGCCATCTTCCACCTTTCTCTGTTTACTGGGGAGCTAGCAAACCCAGTGGGAGGGTGGCCTGCCAGGCCCTGCATAGGCAAGGGGGACAGCAGCTGGGGAAAGGGACTGAGTGAATTCTGACTTCCAGCCACACTCATCCTTGCATCCTTGCCCTTCCGTACCTGGCTCCTTAGCTCTGGCCTGCACCCCGAAGTTGCTGGTCTAGCTGGCAGAGCTGACGGAGGAAGCCACGATTGGGGAAGATCCATCGGCGCTCCTTCACAGTGATGATGGCCTGCTGCAGGGACAGCTGCTGGTACAGCATGAGGTAAGCCAGGACCAGCGTGGCTGAGCGGCTCACACCTACCACACAGTGCACTAGCACCTTAGCTGAAGAAGACATTCAGGTGATCAATTCCTTCCCGACAGCCAGCCCACCCAAGGCATGGCTGGGGCCCAAAGCCAAATTCTACCCCACAACTAGTCCTGGATATATTACGGGACCCTGGGCAAGTCCCTTAGCCCTCATGGGCCTCACTTTTCTCATCTGTCTTGAACTACAGTCCAAATCCTCCTCAACGTGACTTACAAAAGCCTTTGAGGACAGGTGGAGGTGACACAGGCCTTTGATTCCTGCACTCAGGAGGCAGAGACAGGCTGAACTCTGCATTTGAGGCCAGCCTGCTCTACAGAGCTAGTTTCAGGATAGCCAGGGCTACATAGAGGAAAAACAACAAAAACAAAAGAACAGAGGTCTAGAAACAAAGAAACAGAACAGAACAGAAGCCCCTGAGAACTAGCCATCCTGACCGCATCTCACCTCAATCAGAACCCACCTCAAACCTCAGCTCCATGAACACAGGCAGACTTTCAGTTCCTTGGAGCAGTCATGACCTCTGACCTTTCCTCTGATCTGGATCTGATTAGCTTTTACTCATCCATCAAGTCATATCTCAGACATGGCTTCCTCTATCAGCTTTCCTCACTGCTGAAGGTGTCACTTGAGCCACCAAGCAGTTTGTCCTTTCTGCATGTGACCTAGGGAAATTGTCCTAGAGGGAAATCCCTGACACCATGGTCCTCCAGATTGGGTGCTTGCATAAATCTTCACTTTTGCCCTCTCGTATCAGTAACACTCAGAATATATCATTGATTGGCAGGTTCTACAAGAGCAGGGGGCCTGGCTTACGTAAGTCTGGCTTTCTAGAATTTAGTTCTTTCCTTGACACTGGGTGAATAGTGACTAGGTTACAGATGAATGGATGAGGGAAAAAAATGTCAAAGTGCTTTGGTTATTACAAAACAGCAGAAATCTTACCAAATCCCTTATCACAAGAAAATGAGGAAACGGAAACCCAGAGGCTGGCTTGCTCCGGTTTATAAAACAAAGGGGCATTGCTATTTCCCAAGATGCACATGTAGTACCAGCCCCAGCCTCTCAAGGCATGCTGTATCCTGGGTGTTTTGTTTTGTTCATTTGGAGGTCCTCTGGGGCAGACTTCTGAGTATCATGTAGCTCTTTCCCAGGCTGCCTGTTGTGGAGGTGGAAATTGTTCAGAATTGTGGCTGCTTCTAATTTTTTATGGCCTTGGTATTTGACCTCACTTCCTCCTTCTGTGTTTGTTTTGTTCTGAGATAGGGGTTCTCTGTTTCCATGACTGTCCTGGGACTCAATCTGTAGACCAGGCTGGTCTCAAACTTGCAGAGATCCACCTGTCTCTGCTTCCTAAACTCTGGGATTAAAGGCCTGCACCACCACTGCCTGACTGACTGTCTCCATCTGTGGGGCCATGTCCTCAGATAAGTTGCTGAGGCACAGAGCAGAATATTGTTAAAAACAACAACAAAAAAGAGAAACAAGCAAACAAAAAACCAAAAAGCCAGGGATGGGAGAATGCTGAGGACCTAGGGGAGATCGGATATCTTTCCTACAAGTGAGCAGAATGGAAGATGGACTCGGCACTAAGTCCTACCCCCAGGTGTGTTGAGGGCACGATGGATGAAGTCAGCTGCTGAGGAGAAGTAGGTGCTGATGTTGAAATCTGGGAGGTCGTGGGCTGGTACCCCCAGGTAGCTCACACTGCTGCCGTAGTAGTCAGGGCCTCCCTGACAGTAGAGTCCCCCGTGGGCTGCGTTCAGCACATGGGTGATCCCCAACTTCCACAGCTCAAAGCGGTTATTTGCTGTGGCCCTGGGAAGGACAAAAAAGGGGTTGGATGAAGGCTGAGCCTCTGGGTCATGAAGGAAGCTTTTGTTTGATGCCTGATTTGGGGAGGGTACAACTAGAAGGGGAGAAAAGAAGCTAGAATTCATGTGTCTTGAGTGGGTCTGCAGCTCTCTGCCCCAGTCCCAGAGCTTTCTGTTGGTAGACTTGTTGCTAGGGGTAAGTTTAAATCCCTTTGGCTGTCTCAGGCAGCCTGCCCCCACCAAAGGCAGGAAGAGATTGCTTCAGAGCTGAGAACTCGCTCCCCCTCCTTCTTGCCACAGGCCCTTTCACTGATATATGTCATCTAGAGTCACTTGGTCACCACTCCATACCAGCTACTAATCTACAAATATTTAGAAGCCACACCTTTCCTGATTCATCCTAAGCCACTCAGTGTCCACAGGAGGCAAACTGGGACCAGGATGTATTATCTGTGTCTACGTCATTTCACATTCCAAACGTTATTGCTTCCCGGACTGGCCAGTGGTCTAAGGTGTGCCTGAAGACCCCAGGATCTTTCAGCCAGGAACTCCCTCAGCCATTCCCAAGAAACAAAACGAAAACACTCAAGCTCCCCCTGCTGTTAGAAACTGGTCATTGAATCGCTCCCGGCGCTTAGGAGTCCGGAGAAAATTCCTGGCCTGGGGCGGACCAGAAGAATCTAGTTCTCCTTGTTCCCTCCCTGACTCTTCCTCTGATAAACAGCTCAAGCATGAGTTGTTTCTCCTTGGCCTCCTACTCCCACATCCCTGTCAGCAGCCACTCACGCATCTCCTATGAAGAGGTTGGGCCAGACTTCGTCTACGCAGCTGCAAGAAGCTCTCCCGGCCCTCAGGAGCTCTTCCAGCTGCAGGACACTGGGGCAAGGTGTGGCCTCCGTTTCTTCCCCCAGTTTTGGGATGGAGGCCTCAGCCATGGGCCAGTCTGCCTGCCCCTCTGCCTCCACGGTCAACTCACTCTTCTCTGCCTTCCTGTGTCATTTCTCCTTCCCAAAGATTGGCAGTGACAGGTGGGACAAAGTGACTCAGCAAGTCCCAGGGGCCTCCAAAGAGGGTGAGGCCCATTTTTCTTGGGCCAATTCCTATCCCCAAAGTCTCCGGGAACACGGAATTAGACCCTTACAAGTCACTATCTTTCTCCACCTCTTTCTCCACCTGGAGAATTGTTTCTAGGGTTAAACAAAGCAAAAGGTTCACTGTGTCTAACACACAGTAGGTGCTTCGAGATAGTTTAATCCACAGGTTTAGAGACTTTGCATAGGTTACTAGGTTCCCAGGACAGAGCTAAAACACCGAGTGATGAATGTTAGAACTTTGCAGGCCCAGGTGAGCTACAAATTGCACGGGAGCCCAGTGTCTGTTGGATTGGAGCCTTTGGACTGTGGAACACAGGGGAGGGGGCCAGAAACTCAGAGACACATGGAGGAAAACATCTGAAGTATGTCCAGAAAGTTCACATGGAAAATCTAATGATGGTCCTATTACAGAAGATAGCTGGTTTCTCTCTCTCCTCTCTCTATTTTTTGTTTTGTTTTTTGAGATAGGCTTTATTTCTTTGAGCCTTGGATTTCCTGGAACTGGCCCTGTAGACCAAGCTAGCTTCAAACTCACTGAGATCCTCATATGCCTCTGCCTCCCAAGTGCTGGGATTAAAGATATGCACCACCGCTGCCCGACAATAGCTGATTTCTTACAAAGAGAAAGTTGATGGGTACTTGTATGTCAAGGAGAGGAGCAGAAAGTTGCCCTCAGTTTCGAGAGTCAAAGGACCTGGCAGCAGAAACATTTAAAAATATTTATTATTATTATAATTATTATTTTTCCCGAGACAGGATTTCTCTATGTAACAGCCCTGGCTATCCTGGAACTCACTTTGTAGACCAGGCTGGCCTCAAACTCACAAAAGATACACCTGCCTCTGCCTCCTGAATACTGGGATTAAAAGCATCTAGCCAAAGATTTATTATTTTTTATAATTAAAAATATTTATTGGTACTGGAGAGATGGCTCAGTAGTTAAGAGCACAGACATATACGCAGGCAAGCACTTAACATATAAGATAATTTTAAATTTTATTTTGTTTGAGTGCCTGCATATGTGTATATGTCACATGCATTCAGTGGGGCTGTGACCAGAAGAAAGTGTTGAATTCCCTGGAATTAGAATTCTAGGTGGTTGTGAGGCATCATATGAGTGCAGGGGATTGAACCTTGGTCTCCTGCAAGAGCAGCAGGTACTTTAACCACTTAACTACATCTCTACCCCCATCAAAAACATTTTGAGGACGAGAGACTCCTCTGTCTATAAATGTTGCGGAAGATGAGATGTCTTGCCCTGTCTCCTGTGGCTTAACAGAGGCCCTGAAGAGTATACGGACACTGAGCAGATTCCTAGCTACCCCCGCTCTTGGAGACCAGCTTGAAGGGAAAGGCTACACCAAGGCACACAAATTTGCTCTTTCATCCACCTCAGAACCTGTCCCCAACCCCTTCAGAACCAGCAAAGCTGGTCCTTCATTGTTCAGGAAAGTAGAGCCAAAGAAGACCCAGAATTCAAGCTGCAGACAGCTTTGGACATGGTTTCTGCCAGTCGTAGGCTTAGGTTAGAAGGGGGTGTTCTGTTAGGGCGGGGTAATAGTAGTGGGAGGAAAGAACACAGGTTGCGATCATAGTTTGAGGTTGGAATACCGTCTTGGATACATAAGTGCTATGTCAGGCTACAATGTTTCTTGGCTTTCCTGTGTGTATGAGATCTACTTTGCAGAGTTGGAGCAATTGTGATTATAGTCTCTAGCATAGACACAGAATAAAGGAGCAATAAATGACATTATTTGGGGACTGGCTGAAGAGGAGTTAGTTCTTTCAAAGGTCTCAGAATAATAGCCTCTCCTCCAATCAGCAACACCACAAGAATTGTCCCATCTTCCTTCCCCGGCTGCCTATGCTTAGGTTTAACGCATGCGCTCTCCTCCCCTCCTCGCCACTCTTCCGGTTTTGGCTCCGCCCCTTCTCCGATAACGCCCCGCCCCCCGAAGCGGTTCCGGTTCGGCTGGCGGCTGCTGGCGGCGCGGCGCCGACGGAGCCGGAGCGATGCTCGCGCGTAGCCGAGCTGGCTCCCGCCTGCGCTCCGGCTCCCCTCCCCGGGCTCTGCGTCTGCCGCTCGAGGCGCTGCGCTCCGCCGACGCGCCGAGGAACCCGGACTCCGACGGCGCCCCGGACGCCCGCTCTGAGGAGCTGGGTCCCGGCAGCTCGGCTCCCACCGCGGAGGTGAGCGGGCTCCGAGGCTGAGGAGGGGAGATTGGGGGGCGCCTGCAGCGAAGGGTGAGTGGAGAGCCGGAGGCTCTAAGGGCCGCGCGGAGACGGTTGGGGCATCCCGGGGAGGCCGCTCTGGAATAGAATCCGGAGGCGATCAGGGGGTTGAGCTGACCTGCAGGCAACGAGGGGCGAGGCCCAGGGGCGAGGCCCTTGCAGCCCAGCTGGTGAAGGAGGGACGTGGTGGGGGGTAGGTGGTCCCCAGGTTCCAGACGTGGAGGACGAGGTGCCCTGGGCTATGGCCGTGGAGATGAGCGATGGGAAGAGCTGGCCCCGGGACGCCTGAAACCCGAGCGAAGGCAAAGCAGCCGGGTGGGGACCGACCTGGTGGGAATGGTGGCTTTGAAGAGCCAGAGTTAGGGTTGATTGGGAAAAGGGAGGATCGGATGGGAAGTCTCTTGGCCTAAAGGTTAGAGAGAAAAAGTCTAGGAAGAAAAAGGAGCCCTTGAGGGATCTAATTTAGGGCCTTGGCTTTTTTACAGGCAAGTCTTTCAAGGTGTCAAAGATCTCTGGGTAGTGGATGTGGGGCTGTAGGGCTTTCTTGTCTGTGATTCTTTTAAGAATCTGGAGTGCGAGGAGCTGGTATGCATCACCGATTCGCGTCCAGGGACTGGGGGAGGCGAATGGAGAGGAAGTGATGTTTGAAGAGGGTAGTGATTTCTGAAAATAAAGATGTCACTCAGATTTCTTCTGACGCGAGTGGTTTATTCTTCTTTGTGCTTCGTTCTTAGGGTTTAGATGTTGAGCAAGTTGAAGTCGTAAGAACGGATTTAACACATTACCTTTCAATTTAAATTAAACCTGAAAGAGGTTTTTGGACGCTTGGATTTTACAAATAACTCTGAGAATTGTTAACATTCGTGTACGGCTTGAGTTGACCCGCGTATTGGCCACAGGGTGGAAATATGGCCAGTGAAAATTACTGGATTAAGGAGGAAAACACCGTCCAGGAACCTATAAGCTTTTCTTATCGAAACTTAAGGATTGGGGTCCCTTGTAAGCAATTTTGAGGAATAATTTTGACAGCCTTTTCAAGACCAGCATTCTACTGCTATTTGCAGATTCTTGCATGAATGGTATTTTTTTTTTTAATAGTGCTCTAGAAATATAAGGGTAGAAAGGGGAGGTTATAGCTGGCAGCTGACAAAAGGAATAATGAGCATACAGGTGCTTTTTCTAGAAGACATAGTATAGTACCAAAGCCATAATCTTGCCAGAAAAGTATTGATCCCAAAATTTGTGTTCACTTCAATAGAAGGGAGAAATGCTAACATGGCTGTAGAACCTTTGGCTTTTTACTGAGGCTCATGTTTCACTTTTGTGACTCCTCAGAGAGGTTTTGCTAAGTTTTGGACATTTCCAATCCAATTTTAAATTATTTTCCACTTCAAACAAGCATCTACTGCTGAATCTTCATGAGATGATCGTTTGCTAATTGCAACAGCTTTTAAATTGGTTTATTAAACGGACCATATATCATACCATCGAATGTTGAGTGGAATAATAATTTCCTCAAAGATTAGGTGAATTCTTGGTTGTCAGAAGATAGACTTCTTTAGTAAAGATCATCTTTAGAGGAGGGATTTTATGTAGCATTTCCTGACAGACTGAGAACCTTGGTCTTATTAGCTCTGGTCTTTTTTGGAAGTGTTCTCTGTGTGTAGCACAGGCTAGCCTTTAACTCATGATTCTCCCGTGTCAGTCTCCTGAGTGTTTGGATTACAGACATGCACTACCTCACCCAACCAAATTTAGCTGAGTAACATTTTGGTGTATGAAAATTTGCTGAACTCTGCTGAAATAAAAGAATTCTTTGCTAAGGTAACATTCTAACATTATTATGAAAGAGAGACACAGTTAGATGGAGTTACAGATGAATAGGTTAGAAGAAGGCTTAGTGATGACTGTGTCTTCATCTCTCTTTGTCAGTCTTCACAGTCATCTTGAAAAGAAAAATAAGGTTTATGGCTAAGTAGGTACTGTAAGCAGAAGGGGCCTTCACTACTGCAGTGGCAGAGCTGGCAGGTACACTTAAAGAAATGATTTCAGTAGCCTCCTCATGCTACACAGTTGCCCGTAAATATGCTTATTTTTTTTGTGAAGTCTTCAGTATTTTAAAAGTTAGCTGTAACTGATTAAGACATTGCCATCATTTTTCCCAGAACTAGAATCGAACAGCTCTTGAGAAACTGTTAAGTCCAGGGTTCTAATGGATGCTGTTATTATTTTGTCTGAGGAAAATGCCACATTAAGCTGTAACTTAGTGGCAGAGCATTTGTCTAGCATTCAGGAGGCTCTGGGTTTAATCCCAAGAAGTTGGAGGGGGAAAGTCCGATTAGCTAGCTTGTTAAAAATCTCTTAAGATTTTTACTTCCCAGCCTGATGTAATGTGTGATATATTTATTATTGGTTATAACTAGCATGACCATTAACTTAAAAAATGTCGTCGATTAATCCCATTTTTAAAAGGTTAATTAGTACATTTTCATAGTATGTAGTAGGTTGTGAAGTCTTGGTCCAGATTATTTTCTGTTACCTTGACCAGATTTGGGATATAACAAACAAAAATAAAGATTTTAATCTGGGCATGGTGGTTTATACATGTAATCCAGGCACTCAGGGCAAACTAAGAGGATCGGGAGTCAAGGCCAACCTCATCCCTCTCTTAAAAGTATGTGTGTGGCAAATTGTAGTTTAGTTGATAGAGTTTTTGCCTAGTGTCTTCAAACCCTGAGTTCAGTTGCCAGTATAAAAAAATAAAAGGCTTTACCTGTCAATATGTCAAACTGTCAGCCTACCTATACTTAGACTAAGAATTAGGTTCCACAAACTTTACTAATGTGCTGCAGGTGCCAGGTGAAGAACCTTTCGATAAGTTTCCTACTAAATTTTGATTGCTGTGTAAACACTTTTGGTATAGCTTAGGCTATAAACTAGCCATTATTGTCTGCTCCATTTTACTTATAGCTTTGTTCTGTATATGGATAGAATTAAGTGAAGCTCAGTAGTGGAAACTTTGATGATGAAGACAGACAAGATTTGTGTTCCTTTGATACCCATGAAGACTCTTGAGTATGAAGTGCATGTTTAGGACAGCAAATAGAAACATGTCTCAGAACTGGGTGTAGCCAAGAGGATGCCTATGAAACCAGGGAGCAGATGCACTTTCCTGCTTTCTGCAGGCACCAGAAAGACCACTACCAGGAGATTGGAGTTTGTGAAGTAGGAATTGCTTCTGTGTCTCTGCAACTGTTTTGCAATGCAGAGTTTCTCTGAAATGTTTTAGAAAAAAAACATCCTGTGCTTGCTGAGAAAATGCAAAATATCTTCGGATAAATTTAGAGATAAAGGTTTTTATTTGGTCACTGAAAATGTTGCTATTTGGAATTTTACATTTTTTCAAATAGAATAGAAAAAATCTGGTGAGCAGGTTACTGTTACAGAATTGTTAATCATGAAATTTAGATAAAAATCCCAAAGTATGGAATAGTTTATGCTTTTCTAAGTTTGCCTTAGGCTTTTGTTTATGGATATTCAAATTGATATAATTTGTGTCTGTTGAATGCATATTATTTATTACATAGACTGTATTAGATTAAATTGGAGTTGGGCTAATTTTAGCTTGAGTATAGTTTTTAAAGGAACATTATTTATTTATTTATTTATGGGAGTATCAACTAAGCCAAGCCACAAGTGTGGAGGTCAAAAGACAACTTGAGTGAGTCAGTTCTCTCCTTCCAACCTGTGGGTCCCAGGGTCATCAGATCTTCCAGCTGGCACCTTTGCCTACAACCACCTCACCAGTCCACAGTGTTTTTGTTTTGTTTAATAAATGCTATGAATTAATTTCCTGAATAGTTTGCAACAGCTCAAAGAACAGAAATAAAAGTAAATTTTTTAACAAGCCATTCCTGTGTCAAGCTCAACACTGTCAGATTCTGTTTGTAATATTTGAAAAATTATCACCTTACAAATGACATCACTGTCCCTATAAGAATAACACACTGCCTCTAAGAGTACCCAACCCTATAGGAGATTGCTATTTTCTTGTTTCAAAGAAATCCGTCCACATCAATTCCAGCTAGTAATATATGAATGGAAAAGCTATGTGGCATTGGGTCCACAGTGTGCTCAGGCCAGCCTGGTCTGCAGATGAGTTCCAGGACAGCCAGAGCTACACAGAAAAACCCTGCCTCAGAAAAATAGAAGAAAAGAGGAAAAACAAAACACGGAACCCCAATATATGGCTATTCTTTTTTAAAAGAAGTGTTTTTAATTATTCTTATTATTAAATTTTTTTTGACACTTTCACATGTGTGTAGTGCCTTCTGTCAATTTACCACCACCCTGTCTTCTCACATGCCTGTTGATTCTCTTCCCAGGTTCCTCAGGCTGCAGTTGTAATATGCAATTTCCCTAAGGAGATCTTCAGTGCTAGGAATCTGGTTCAGGCCTTGTACAAGCCAGGAAAGCATCCTACCAGGAAAGCAGAACTTTTCCAGGCCTGGGAAAATGTATTAGCCTTGTTTATAATTTATTGTCTCAATCTGTGCTCCATCCACCCACCCACCCACCCAACCCCTTTCCTCTCTCCCTTTTGAAAGAAGGTCTCACTCACTCTCGGGTACCGAGATTAAAGGAATGCTCTGCCACACACAACCTAATCCTGTTCATAATTTCTTTTTTATTCAAGACAGGATTTCTCTGTGTATCCCTGGCTGCCCAGGAACTCCCTCTGTAGACCAGGCTGGCCTTGAACTCACAAAGATCTGCCTTTCTCTGTCTCCAGAGCACTGGGATTAAAGACCTGGGCTACTACCTCCTGACACCTGTTCATAATTTTTAAGACTCTTTACTCTTTATTGTTCAGCTTTGAGGTATGGATGTCTTCCCTCCCTCCCTCCCTCCCTTCCTCCCTTCCTCTCTCCCTCCCTCCCTCCCTCCCTCCCTCCCTCCCTCCCTCCCTCCCTCCCTCCTTCTTTCCTAGTTTTGCAACACCACGTAGACAAAAACAAAACAAAACAAAAAAACTTGTGTGGATGGTTAGATCAGTAAATTTTCCAAAATACTATATTCTGCTTTTATGTTTTTCCAATTGTGAATTCTTTTAGGGCAGCGATTCTCAACCTTCCTAATGCTGTGACCTATTACTACAGTTCCTCGTGTTGTGGTGACCCTCAGCCGTAAAATTATTTTTGTTGCTACTTCATAACTGTAATTTTGCTACTGTTATAAATTATAATTACTAATCTGTGTTTTCTGATGGTCTTAGACTGACCTCCATGAAAGAATCATCTGATTCCCCACACACCTTAAAGGGATTGAGACCCACATGTTGAGAACCACCAATTTAGGAGTATTTTTTGAGTGTATGGTTGTCACCGGATCTTGATGAATGCGTCATACAGCCATAGTCCAGTAGTCCAGTGTTTTGGAGTATTTTGTGCACAACACACACACACACACACACACACACACACACACACACACACACACACACACACACACAAATGTGTGCACATTTACACAGACATACCTGAGAAAACTATAAGAGAAATCCATCAGGGCTGAATGTTTGTTCCCTCGGTGTCAGAGCCCTTTCCTGGGGTGCTTGGGGCCCTGGCCTCAACCTCCAGTAATACAAAACAATAAAAGATAAGCATAATTAGGTCGCTGAAGTTACTCTCTGAACTTAGTTAGGAATTGATTTTGTAAGACTGAACAGATCAAGAGTTGATTTGCTGCTGTGTCTTCTGTGTCTACAGCTTCTCTAATGGTAAGTTAGAATCCAGTGTGGTCTGGTGGATATTTGTGTCTTTTTGGTCAGGGCACCTGTCATTTTCCAGAAGTGTTTCAGTTTCTTCTCAAGAAGTATTTTTAGTTATCTACAATAATCAGTTGTATAAAATTTTATTTATTTAATTTTTCATTTATAAATAATACTTCAGTAGTATGTGTTTGTGAGGTACGGTGGTAATTGTACATGTTTGTGGTTTGATAATCAGCAAGTTAGTTAGCACTTAGCACTTGGCGTTAAGAGAGAATGTGTGTGTGAGGGCCAGAGGTTGATGCTAGATAGATGTCTACCGTAGTCACTTCTTCAAGATAGCTCACTGAACATGTAGGCAGGCTGCTCAGAGAACTTGAAGAATTCTACCATCTCTGCCTCCCAGCCCAGGCTGGGATTACAGGCAAACACTGCTGTGGCTGGCTTTTTTTATGTGAGTGATCCAGATCTGAGCTTCCCTCATGTTCATGTGGCAGGCATTTTACCAACTGAGCTATTTTTCCAGTTCCCTATGTCCTTAAACATTAAAAATGTATCTAACTCAAAATTGTGTGTGTGGGGGGGTGTGTATGTGTGCATGCTCATGATGCCAGAGGATGAGTTTTGTGTTATGCCTTGTCTGCCATGCTGGCTTTTTATGTGAGTGTCAATTTGTCAGGTCCTGATGCCTGCACAGCAAGTACTTTTATCCACTGAGCCATTTCCCCTGCTCCTGGTGTGATTTGTTTCAATAATATCCTTATACGATGTGTCCTGATCAGATCAGAGTGATTAACATTTTCGTCTCCTTGGTACAGGTATTTGGAGGCTTGAAACTCCTTTCTTCCAGTTGTTAATAAAATATATCGGAGGTTATTATGAACTGTAGTAATCCTATTCTACCAAATACTAGAGGGAGCCCCTCCTTACCTCCCTCCCTTTCTCCTTCATTTTTAAAAACTTTTTATTTATTATTTTAATGTATTTTATGTATATGAGTGCTATACTTGCAAGTATGCCTGCAGGCCAGAAGAAGGTATCAGATTCCATTTTAGATGGTTGTGAGCCACCATTGCTGGGAATTTAACAAAGGACCTCTGGGAGGTGCTTTTGACCTGAGCCATCGCTCCAACTCCCCCCCCCCTTTTTTTTGAAATTATAATATCATTTTATTTCCCCTCTCTCTTTCTTTTCTCTAAACCCTTCCATATACACCTCCTTGCTTTTTTGAAATTCATGGCCTCTTTTTTCATTAATTGATACCGTGTGTGTGTGTGTGTGTGTGTGTGTGTGTGTGTGTGTGTGTGTGTGTGTGTGTGTGTGTGTGTGTGTGTGTGTGTGTGTGTGTGTACATGTTCCTAAATCAGTCTGTGTACCTTCACTTATATCTCTGTGCTGATTGGCAAACACAAGCACTCTCCCTCTGAGCTACATCTGATTGTTTTGTTGTTGGTATTAGCCAGCCTCTATTCTCCTCCCCTCCCTCTAGCAGTCACTGAGCTGTATCAGTTTGGCTTCTTTCTGATTACGTGAGAGAACATACTGACTTTCTGTTCTTAACATAGTTTTCACTTAACATAGTAATCCACTCATTTTAGTGGAAAAGGTTGAAATTTTATTTATTTTAAAAATATATCATTTTTCATTGATTCTTTGAGAGTTTAGTATATGCATACAGTGTATTTTGAACATACCCCCTTTCTTCCCATGGCCCCTCCCTATCCACATCCTCCTAATTTAGTGTCCTTCCTTCCTTTTTTTTTCTTTCCCTCCTTCTCTCCCCTCCTCCCTACCTCCACCTCCTCCTCCTCTTTTCTTTCAAGACAAGGTTTCTCTGTGTAAACAGCCAGCAGTTCTGGAATTGAATTTGTAGACCTGACCTCAAATTCACAGAGATCTACCTGCCTCTGCCTCCTAGTGCTGGGATTAAAGGTGTGTGCCGCCATCACCCCTGGCTGTTCTGTTTTTTAAAAATAGCTAGTCTGCTAGTTCAATTTGTGCCCATAAACTCCAGGAGCTTTGGCCGAAGGCACCACACCCTTAAAAGAGATCTGTCTCTTTCTGCCCTAGAAGCCAGTGGCAGTAACTCCTTAGTTAGGGATGGGGACTGGTGACACCCCCCCCCCCCAGAATGTTGACTGACTTGATTTTACGAAGGCAACTTCAGCTTTCTTAGGTATAGCAAGTCTGTCATATCCAGAGGCGTTTGCTCTGATCCCCCTAGACCTCTGGCTTTTAATCTTCCCACCTCCTCTTTCAAGATGGTCCCTGGGTCTAGTGGGGAGTGCTCCTCCGATGAGTTAGCTGCCACCCACCTTACACAGAAGCTTCTTTGATAGTCTAAGAGCAAGGTCTTCTGGACTGAAGGGAGACTCCTGAGCTCAAGCAGTCCTCTAGTCTCAGCTTCATAGCATTTGTTTTCTGTTTTATGTCTGATTATATTCCTTTGTGATTCTGTTTATCTGTTTAATGGTCATCTAGGTTGATTTTGTGTCTTAGCTATTATAATAGATGTGAGTGAGAAGGTCTTTCTTTGATATGCTGATATGGTTTCCATTGGCTAGCCTTAGTCAGGTTTCTGATATTTAACACTGTATCTGACAGGCTCCCACATTATTTGGCTTGCAGTTTCAGAGGTTCTGTCTGGTCCATGGACAATTGGCCCTGTTACTTTTTAATGTGTACAGAGGAAGCATATCACGACAGTGACAATGGCAAAGCAAAACTAATCTACCTTATGAAGGGAAAGAGTGGAGCAGGATGAGGAAGAGACAGCTCCATGGTCCCTCCAAGGACGTTCCTTCACTGCCTTAAAGTCTCCCCTGGGGCTTGTGGGGGTTACAAATACAAACTATAGCAGCAAACTACTTAAGAGAGGAGTTTCTAGGGTTTTGTTGTTTTGGTACCTATAGTTTGTCTGTTGAGACAAGGTTTCAGGTAACCTGAGTTGGCCTTGAACTCATTCCATGAGGATGACTTCTGGTCCTTCTGCCCCCCCACCCCCACCCCACAGTGCTGGAATTATACCATTTATTTTTTTTTTATTTTATGTGCATTGGTGTTTTGCCTACATGGATGTCCGTGTGAGAGTGTCAGATCTTGGAGTCACAGACATTGTGAGCTGCCATGTGGGTGTTCTGAATTGAACCCAGGTCCTCTAGAAGAGCTGTCAGTGTTGATAACCCCTGAGGCATCTCTCCAAACTGTTTGTTGTTCGGTTTTTTGTTTGTTTGTTTTTGTTTGGGGGTTGGGTCTCCCCCCCCCCCCAGATGAGGTTTCTCGGTGTAGCCCTGGCTGTCCTTGGAACTCACTCTGTAGACCAGGCTGCCTCACAGAGATCTGCCTGCCTGAGTTATGGAATTAAAGGCATGTGCCTGGTTAATTGTTTTGAGTTTTTTTTTTAATTGTCTAATAATGTATATGTATGTCTGTGTATAAGTATATGCATATGAGACAGACAGGTGTCTGTGGAGACCAGAGGTGTCAGATTCCTCCAGAGCCTGAGTTACAGGTGATTATGAGCTGCCACTGGGGATGGGATGGGGATGGGAGCTGGGCTGAGGGCCTGGAAGAACAGTGCATGCTCTTGCCATCAACCCCTCTTACTTTGTGTTTAAACTAGAAAGGCTAGTTTTGAAATGTAGATCTTTAGGGAGTAGCACAGAAGGGCTGGGGACCCACGTACTGTGATCTACTCTCCTGTAGTTCTATCTTACATAACTATAAGACTGTCAAAACCAGGAAACTGTCCTTTTCTTATCAATAGAGTCTTATAACCCTTCAGTATAAGATCTTCCTCTGTGCTATTACCTTTAACCCTTGCCAACCACCAATCCATTCCTCTTATGTAATCTTGTCAGGTTCAAAGTGTTGCATAAGCAGAACACACAATGTGTGACTTTTCGAGACTAGCTTTTTTCCTCAAGTCTGATGCCCTTGAAACTCACAAGGTATTGAATATACAATAATATATCATTGAAAATACAATAATTTATTTATTTTCATGGTATCAGTGTACCATGTTTATCTGTGATTTATTGTAGTTTCTTGGAATTTTAGCTATTCCAAGTGGTGCTGCTGTCAATTGTCTAGGGGTTGTGTCAGCAAAAGTCATTTCTCCAGAGGAGATCTCAGGAGTTTCGTTGCTGGGTCATATGTAGGTGTAGGTGTGGCTTGTCTTCCCTGTGGCTCATAACTTCTGGCGTGTTCTACACTCTTCTAACAGCTACTTTCTTTTTAAGAAGTAGTGATTTTTATTTGTGTGTGTGCTTTGCCTACCAGTGTGTACCAAGTGTGCAGTACCCAGAGAGGCCAGAAGAGGGCTGTTGAGTTTCCTGGAACAAGATACAGATGGTTTCTGAAGTTCCGTTTAGAGCTGGAAATTGCTCTGGAGGAACAGCTGCCAGTCAGTGCTCCCCCCTCCCCCCAAGACAGGGTTTCTCTGTGTAGCCTTGGATGTTCTGGAACTCACTCTGTAGACCAGGCTGGCCATGAATTTAGAGATCCACAGGCCTCTGCCTTCTAAATTGTGGGATTAAAGGTATGCACCAACTACCATACTTGGCTAAAATTATTCTTCCTAAACCATACTTATTATGTTATCTTCTTACTCAAAATGTCCTGTGATTCTCATGCTCCTTAATCTGATAGCATTTTCTATGATTGGTCCCAGTTTGTAGTTTATATGCTTCATGTTTTTTAGTCAGCCTTACTATGCAGCCTTGGTTAGCCTGGAACTCACTGTGTAGACCTGGCTGACCTCAAACTCACAGAAATTCACTTACCTCTGTCCGAGTGTTGGGATTAAAGATGTGTACCGCTTGCCTCTTGTGGTGTGTCTGTTTAATCTAGTACTCCTGTTTAAGGTTGTCCCTGGTTCCCACTGTTACCCACCCTGCTGTCTTTGCTCCTGCAGTTTCCTTGGTGTCCAGTTACTGTTCATCTCCAGGCTCTGCTCACATGACACCAGTGACCTCTTTTATCTTACCAACTGGAAATAACCAAGGTTTTCTCAACTCACTAATGTTTCCAGAGTCACCACTTTTCATGCCTGCTTTGAAAACTGAGGTAATTTTGTAAGAATTCCTTTCACATTTATTTATTTATTGCTCTTCAATAACTTTCTGAACGTAAAATCAAGGGCAGGATCATTTTCATTTAGGAATATGAATCATTGCCTAATACAATATTTTGTACATGCTATGTGCAGAGTAATAATCCATAGATGAATAAATTTGGCATGTGAGGGCATTTATATCTCTGGTGCCTTAGTTTCTAGCAAATGTGTGAAGCAGGCCCTTGGTAAGTGCCGAATTGTACAAGACCTTTGACTCTACAGTCTCTATTCTACTGGTAACTAGAAAATACTTAGACTGAAGGCCTCAGTCACAAGGCTGAGCAGTGTAGTGGGTAAGAACATGCATTTGAACTGAGATTGCGGGGCCTGGAGCCTTTATTTGTATTGTTCAGTGGTTTGAGTTGGTCTTGGGTAAGTTGCTGACCCATTTATATCAGTTGTCTCATCTGTAAAATGGAGGCTGAGAGTGCTATGAGGATTATTTGAACCATATCTGACGTGCTGTACTTGCCGTGCTTGGATGTTCTATATAGCTCGTGGTTCCCAGCCCTCCTCTAATAGCTTTGATAAGAAAGGTCACAGTTCTCATTCTATCACTGAATTTTAAAAGGGTTGAATAAACAAGTACACTTCAAACTTTTTAACTCAAAGACACCAAGGCTCGATATGTATTTCTGCACTTTAACACTCTTAACATGAAAAGGATGCCATTGTTTCCTCCTCCATTTATTTTTATGTTGGCTCTTTGGCTGGATCCAGGGTCCCGACTCTTACAAGGTGTGAAGGTGAAGCCTGAAAACAACATGCTTTGATACAGTGCAGGCAAATGATGATAGAGTCGTGAGAATGACAGGACAGTAGATACCTGGGTAGTAATTTTGGTTTCACGAGATAATGAGTGTGGAATACAGGCTAGTGGGGGATGAGGATGACTTTGTACGTCTGCGTTCTTGAGTTCTTTACCAGCTTTAGGACATGAAGGCTAGTCCTTCCTCAAGAATCAAGCCTGAAAGGAAAGTGAGAAGGAAGGACTGGCCAGGTGGCCCTTTCTGCCCCTGAAGCCCTCCAGGGACTCCTACTGCAGATGATCATGGCCTATTTTGAGATGGCACCGCCTTATCTCTTCAGTTCCATTTGCAAGCACATGTACTTAGGTGTTTGCTAAGCTATAAAGGAAGGGATATGACCAAGACGGGTGCGGGGTTACTCTAGGAGACAGAGCAAAATATGGCTTCTCTATTAGAAAAGTTTCAGCTTTCATTGCAACTTCTGCAAATAAGCAATAATGTATTCTCCACGTCTCTGAAATCTTTGCTATTAGGCTTCAAAGTCAGGCTATGCATGTATTGATAATATAATACAAACAACATTTCATTTCACTGTCAGGTCAGTAGGCCAGGACCCTGTACACCACTCCCAATCTTCTATGCTGATCTTCCCATTGTTCTTTTGCCCCTGAAGTTTCCTTTTCTTTATCAGTTTACAACCTGAGCACTTGTCCACACCAACATTTCCTTTCTGTATTACAAATTACCTAAAATCTACCTGCATCTTATTTGAGCACATTTTTCTTCCAGTTCTGAAGATACTAATTTTACCTTTTGGGCTTTTTTAAAGTTAAAATACTTGGTCTGATTTGAATCTTCTGGCTTAAATTTGTTATCCATCTATGTAGAGAGTGCTTTATGGTCTTGCAGCTAGGAAAAAATGGTTTGTTTATACTACCTGCTATAAGTAAGTAAAAGTTAAAGTAAAGCCATTAATGTCTGTAGCCTTACCTCTCAGGAGTAGATGCAGAAGGATCCAGAGTTCAGTGTTATTCTGAGTTATACAAGACCCTGCCTCAAAAAGAAAGAAAGAAAAGACATGTTTTAAAGATGTATTTTATTATTTTTAATTTTATGTGTGCATATACATGCATACAAATAGGTGCAGTGACTCTGGAGCCAGAGGCCTCAGATCACCTGAAGCTGGAGTTATATAGAAATTTGTGAGCTGCCTGGTATGGGTGCTGGGAGCTTAACTTTGGTCCTTTGGAAGAACAAGTGTTCTTAACTACTGAGCTGCCTCTCCAGTCCCAAAGCCAAATGTTATGAACACTCACTCCATCTGGTATGTGACCCTTTACCTTATCATTTTAGGTATGGGTTTGTGACCTATCACTGACCACCACAGCGCAGTTGACAACTAAACAAATCCAGAATGTAACTCATTCTATAGAATTGTGCTAAACAATGCTGTCTGTCCCCTGCCCCTCAAAAAAATTGATTTATTCTTTATTAAAGATAAGTGTTAACCCATGTAATTAATAGCTCTAACCTCTACCCTGAGAGGAAAACATAGAGGGAAGACAATTGGACATAAAATAATTTTCTTGGGTGCAATGATGAATATTTTACAGCTAGATGAGGTTGTCTTCTTTTAAACCCATTTGGAATTTTGCAGTGTAGTACAGGCTTGTCTCAAACTCAGTCTCCAGCTTCTCTCAGGTGCTGGCTTACAGCCACATGCCATACACCATGCCCAGAGGAAGTTGTCATTTTTGTAATATGCATGCGGAAATGTTTGTATTTGATATCATAATATTTTTATTTTAAATGATTTACTCTCTCCTGCCTTAATCACTGCATAAAATGCATGTGGAAAAAAGATGTTTGATTCTTGAATTTGAATTCTTGCCCTGCCAATTTCAAGTGGGGACTTCAGCTACTTGAATTATACTTTTCTGATCATCGTTGGCTCATCTATAAGATAAAGCTAATGTGCCTCATAAAACTGTCAATTGTTTTCATATACTCATATACCCTCAGAATACTGTCTGCAAATACGTAGCTGCCACTGCTGTTGGCACTATTTTTATATTTATTTTGTAATCTGTTACTTGGGAGATGAAAGTACATCCTTCCAGAGAGAGGCCTTTGAGCAAGCAGGCAAAGATGAAGTGGGATGAGTGTATGAAAGGAGGCTGGTGCACAGTGTATCCTGTCCTTCTCTTCTCTTCCCTGTTTAACAGAGAGATGGCTTGTCACTGGTACACTGAAGTTAAACTCCCAAGATACAACAACGAATATGGTGCCCTTTGTGCCACTTTCCCTGGTGTAAAGGACAGGCTGAAAAGAAAGCTACTAAATGTTAGCAAGGATTTACAGATTTTCAGAGATCTGTTATATCAGTGGTTCTCAACCTGTGTGTTATGACACCCCCCCCCAGGTTGCATATTTACATTACGATTCATAGCAGTAGCAGAATTACAGTCATGAAGTAGCAACAAGATAATTTTATAGTTAAGGGTCATCACAACATGAGGAACTATATCAAAGGGTTACAGCATCAGGAAGGCTGAAAACCACTGCTCTCCACTGATACTAAGTGCATCAAAGGGTTACAGTATTAGGAAGGCTGAAAACCACTGCTCTCCACTGATACTAAGTGCATCAAAGGGTTACAGCATCAGGAAGGCTGAAGACCACTGCTCTCCACTCATAGTAAGTGCTGAGTTGGAAAAGTTGTTTATGCAGGCTATTGAAACAAAGCATGCCATGCATTCAAAGAATGCAGAAATGCATACATTTGACAGGAGTGTCTCCCAGGTACTGAAGGGAAACAGCATAAACTTGTTTTACTTAGTTTTTAAGCAGCATCATTCTTCAGAAGTCCAAAGGGCTTGTGTGGAATTGATGAGATGGCTCAGTGGGTAAAGGTGCTTGCCTCTGAGCCTGATGACCTCCGTTCCACCCCCAGAATTCTGCAAGTTGTCCTCTGGCCTCTACATGATTGCTGTGATAACTGTGTGCAGGTATGTGTGTATGGGGTGTGTGTGTGCTGTCTTTCTCTTAGTCTCTTGCTTTCTCTCTCATACACACAGTAAACTGTTGCATGGGATGGAAATTAGTTTAAATTTGATCCAGGCTCTAGGAATGACAGTGTGGTTTGGACTGGCCTGAAGAGGAGTGCTACTTTTGTCACTGAAAGTTGGTATCAGAACTGCATGGAATTGTTTTGTTTAAACATACAAACAAGCAAAAAGCAACAACAAAAATACCATCCCAACAGTGGAAAAACAGTTTAATTAGAGAACAGGAAAGTCTTAGTTACTTTTCTATTGCTGTGATAAGACCCATAGGAGTTTACAGTTTCAGAGGGTGATTCCATGACCATCAATACTAGAAGAAGCATGGCGGCAGGCAGGCACGGTGCAGCTTACATCCTATCAAGTAAGAAGCAAAGAGAGAGAGACCTAGATATGGTGGGGACTTTTGGAACCTCTAAGACACCCCAGGTGACACACTCCAACAAGGCCACACCTCCTAATGGTTCCCAACTGGGAGCCAAGTTTGAATACCTGAGCTTGTGGGGCTATTCTCATCTAAATCACCACTGTTCTTTTCTTCTTCTTCTTTTTCCAAGACTGGGACCAGGCCTCAAATTTAGAGAGATCCTCCTGCCTCTCCCTACTGTGCTAGGATTAAAGGTGTGAGCCACCACTGCTTAAATAGGCATTTATCCAGAGAGAGACAAAAGATACATTATAAAGACTCAGTGATTAAGGAATAGCTCAGCTATATTAAAAACACCAGTTTGAAAGTTGTATTTATTGTAAGCTGTTCTCATTTCATTAAGGATATTTGTAAGAACATCATAGAAAATAAGATGAACTCAAGACCAGTGTGGTGGCTTGTGTGGACTCAGCATGGTTTGGCAGAAGGATCACAGATTAGAGGCTACTTTGGACTATACAGTTTGACCTTGTCTCAACAACAATTACAAAAAGCTTTGAAAAGTGTATCTGAGCAAGGCATGGTGTCATATACTTTTAATCCCAGCACTTGGGAGGTAGAAGCAGGTAGATCTCTGAATTTGAGGCGAACCTGGTCTACAGAGGGAGTTCCAGAACAAACAGGGCTGTAACACAAAGAATACTGTCTCTAAGCAAACAAGCAAAATCAAAACAAAAAAAGTGTATCTGAATGGTAAATACCTAGCATTCTATATTCTAGCATTTGAGTGGCAGGAGGGTCAGGTATTCAAGGCCACTCTTGGCTACATATTGGGTTAAAGGAGATCCTGTTTCAAAAACAAATTATCTGTTTTGAGTTCTATGAATAATTTAGATAACAATGATGTTTGCAATGATTTTCACAAAACCCTACCCTCAGTTTAGAATTAAATGAAAATACCTTTAAAAAAATAAACAGACTTCCAATTAGGTTTATTCTAACTTTTTTATTTCACAAAGAAATAGATAAAAATATATCATCCTAGAGGGTGGGGAAATAGCTCTGCAGGTAGGGTGCTCAGTGCACAAGTGTGGAGGACCTGAGTTCGGATCCTCATCACTGTTGCACAAATAAAGGAAACTCAGAGCCAGATCTCAGGAAAAGACTGAGGTATCAAAAAGACATCACAGTCAGATCTCACCCTGCTGTCTTTCAGCTTCCTCAGCTGTTCCTCCTGTCTTCTACTGTCTCTCTGTCTTTCTGTGACTGCCTTAAATACCTTCTTCACCCAGTTGTTTCACATCCAGGTGAAGATTAAAGACGTGGCACCACTTCCTGCCTGGGAGCCTGGAACTCCTTCTGTAAACCAAGCTGGTCTCAAACTCAGATTTGCTGAGATTAAGGGCGTAGGTCACCACTCTGGGATATTCCCTATGCCTGGATTAAAGGTGTAAATCACCACTCTCTGATCCTCCTAGATTGACTGTGAGTAGATCCCTCTGATATTTCAGACTTTTTTATTAAATATGAAACATATCCCCACACATTACCTATGTAAAAAGCCACATATGGCAAAGGGCACCTGTAACCCTGACATCACACTGTTGGCAGTGGAGATGGATGGTCTTCTGGCATGCTGGCCATCATCTTAGCAGCAGGTTTAGTGAGAAGCCCTGTCTCAGAGGAATAAATAAATGAATCATAAACAAACAAATAAGTACATTATAGAAAATATATTGAACTCAAGCTGGAGTTCTTTGTGGTACTCACTAGATCACCCTGGCTACCTGGTGAGGCCTTGTCTCAAACAACTCAAGGTAGAGGGATGGCCTCCTGTTGTTAGCCACTGAAACCTCTGATTAGCAAGAATTAGACTAATCTGGTCAAAAATAAACTTAAGAGAGCTGCTGTGCTCTGAGTGGTTAACTTGCATAACCAGTGTCCATAGGAAAGATGTGCAAAACAGTCATCTGCTTTCATTTATCTGTTATCTGTAACTTGGAGTTAAGTTTAACTCAGAGGCCAAGTGCAGAGGTGGACTCTTTGTGTCTTATAACGACAGTATTAACCTCTGATGTACCAGGGCTTTCTTGATTCCTCATGACTTCAGAGTGTACTTTTAGTTTTCACCTCGAAATGAAATGCTTCATTTACATGTACCAGTTAACATTTCAGAGCTGGGGATGTTTCTTAGGGGAGTGCTTGGCTAACACAAGCCTTTGGGAAAGTACCAAGCTTTACATACAATGTTTTTAACGGAGGGTCAAGCTGGGCATGGTGATTGTGCCTGTGATCCCAGCATGTGGACGGTAAAGATCACAGTGGCCACATAGTGAGGCCCAATAGCAAAAAGCAAAAGTGAGTCAAGATTTTTAATGATGTAATCGATTTAGTGTTTAGATAACATTTTATATTCTTAGATTTATTCTATTTATAGAAATAACATTGTGAACAACTGTTAACAATGTAGTGAGTGATGCAGTGTGACACCATGTCTCAACACTGAATAGCACTCATGTTATGCAAAGGTTTTCTTTAAAGAAAACTTGTATGTGAGAAATGTAACTAATAGTTTCATAGCTTGTAATTTTATAGTTTTGAAATGTTCTTGAGTATGCATCACTTAGGTGTATACAAATACATACATATATTTGCATGCATACACACACACACACACACACACACACACACACACACACACACACCTGTTTTTGAGATGAGATGTCTCACTGAACACGGGAACTCGGAGTTTACTAATTTGAGTAGGCTGGCTGGCCAATGAGCTTTAGAGATCCACCTATCTCTGCGTTCCCAGCACTGGGGCTACAAACAAATTACTATACTCCCTTTTCCACCCTCCTAGCCTAGCCTTTTCAAGTGGTTCTTAGTGGATGCTAGGGATCCAATTCAAAGGCTCACAGTTGCCTGGCAAGCACTTTATCAGCTGAGCTGGCCCTATTGTGTGTGTTGTACTTTATGTATAACAGTCTTTCTAACCTGACATTAATACTAGAAACTTTTGGAGTTTTTGTTTTGTTTTGTTTTTTGAGACTGTCTCGTTTTGTTTTTTGAGACTGTCTCGCTGTGTAGCTGTAGCTAGCCTGGAACTCAATGATTTCATGCCTCTGAATCCCAGATGCCTAGCCAATTCTAGAAATCTTCTGATGGTTTACATTGTTTTTAATTTTTATATGTATTTATGTATGTACATACGTACAAGTTTTCAGGGCCTCCTCCATATTAAGCATGCACAATTAGAAGGAAGACTTTCCCCGTGGAATCAGATAATGGTTTCTGTTTTTACTTTGATGAGTTCTTATAACCAGGAATGAATGAGGAGGTTTTTTTGTTGTTTGTTTGCTTTTGGTTGTTGGTTTTCAAGACAGGCAGGGTTTCTCTGTGTAACACTCCTGGCTGTCTTGAAACTCACTTTAGACCAAGTTGACCAGTCTCTGCCTTCCACCTATGCCTGGCTGGTGCTGTTTCTTAATGCTACAATTGACCAGCAGAGCCTTCTCCTTAAAGCAGAGTTCAGAGTTTGTTAGATATTTAAATGAGGTTTATAGGTGTTAATTAAGCAGGAGGCCTAGGAGGAGGTGCTCAGGGAGAAAGCCAGTGGTGTGAGAGCCACTTCAGATGGGGTTTGAGTGAATCTGAGCAGGGATCAAAGAGGGTTGCAGAAACCTAAAGGAGATCACAGTGTGGTTCCTGAAGGACAGCAGACAGGATTCTAATTTATAAGGAAAAATCAAGATCATAGGATGCTTTTACTATAGAAAAGTTAACAGCCTTGTTTGAGATTTTCACAAATACTTAGGGAAAGGAATGAGACTCCACCAGGGGAGTCTCCATTCAGGCCTCATGCCTGGTCATTTGTGACTTTAAGATAAATGTCTGTATGTGAAAGGAATCTTATCTCTATATTGGAATTTTTACAGCCAGCAGTAACTGTACTAGATTCTTGCAGGAGGCTTCAGTCAGACTTCAAAGTGAGGATTTTTTTTTTTCTTCTCCATATCATTTCCCCTGTCTTTTTATTCTGCCTCATCTCCCCCAACCCCTTTTTAGGCAGGCTCTCACTCTGTAGACCAGGCTGGTCTGATGTCACAGATCTACCCGCACCTGTCTCCTGAGCATTGGGATTAAAGCCATGCCCTGCTGATCCTTTTGATGCCCCCTTTTTTAAAAAATAGAAATTCTTCCATGTTTATAGATTGAATGTCATTTGAAGGGAATCATCAATACTTGTGTGTGTGTGTGGTGGTAGTGGTGGGTATCATCGATGAGAAAGTATTGTCAAGAGGGTCAGAGAAGGCTGGGCAGTGGTGGCGCACACCTTTAATCCCAGCGCTCTATGAAATAGAGGCCAGCCTGGTCTGCAGAGTGAGTTCCAGGACAACCACGGCTGTTAACAGAGAGACCTTGTTCTTAACACCCCCCCCCCCCAAGAAAAAGGTCAGAGAAGAAGGAGACTCAGTTCCAGTCTGTCACTTACAGTCACCCAAGGAGTTCCCCAGATCTTTTAGGGACTTCAAACTGGGATTGGTGGTATCTGTGCAGAAAAGGATCTCAGAATGAGCCCCTTTGAAGTAGAACTGGGACTTCTAAGATTTGTTTTACTTCATTTTGTGTGTACACACATACACATCTGTCTGGAGTACATGACTTCAGGTGCTGGTGGAGGGCATCAAATCCTCTGGAACTGGAGCTACAGGCAGTTGTGATCCAGCCAACTAACATGGGTCCTTTATAAGAGCATTATGTACCCTTAACCACTGAGCCCCCTCTCTGGCCTCCACATTTAGGAATTAAGTTTTAAAATTTTTATTTTACATTGTACCTGCATATTTATATACCATGTATGTGCCTGGTGCCTTTGGAAGCCAGAAGAAGATGTCTGAGTCTCCTGGAGCTAGAGTTACAGATGCTTATGAGCTGCCATCTGGGTGCTGAGACTTGAACTTAAGTCGTCTGGAGGAGCTGCAAGTGTTCTTAATTGTGGTGCTGTCTCTCCAGCCCCAGAGCTTGGGGTTTTCATTAAAGGATTTTCCACACAGATTTTAAGCAAGATGGTTAAGAGAAAGGAGGATCATGGGCTTGGGAAGAAAGTAGGACACACCTGAGACCTAGGTTCCAGCTTCTCTCATTTTCTCCTTATCTACCTCATGAGGGAGAAGACACAGCCTCATGATGCAGCGGGGGTTCTCCCTGATTCCCACCCCCATGGATTATTATAACGTCTTGCTTTTGGGTTCTAGATACCTTTATATTCTTATATATCCTATAAAGATTTTTGAACTTAAAAAAAAAAAAAAAGATTTCTGAACTTGAACTTTGTGAGGCTAGACCAGAGAAAGGTGTAGCCTAGGGTAAATATTTTCATTTGCAGCAAAATGTCATTTGGGGGACAAACAGTTCTTTTGCAGAGAGAAGATACTAGTATACCATAGTTTTCTGCTGGTTTTTGTTTGAAGACAGGATATCTTTATGCAACTCTGTTTGGTCTGGAACTTGTTGGGTGTTCTGTGTTGTGTAGGTCAGTCAAAGAGAGGTCACTCCAAGATGAAATTTAAAGGCCTGTCTATCCTATGTGGCAGTAGGAAGATTCAGCCCCTGATGAACTGAAGCCTGAACATCGGTACAAAGGCAAGTTTATTGATTGTTACACAGAGTTGTTTTGGGGTAAAGTATTTTCTCACACTCAGGTCCTATCTAATCTATATGTCGCTCCAAAGGAAACCCCATGCCTTTAGTTCTTTATTATGTCCTGTTTGCCATACACAATCTGAGAGCCTCGGGTGTGTCAGGGGCATCTTGTCACTAAAGTTATGCTAAGGCTGCAACACCCCTCAGAAAAACAACTCTGCAACCACAGAAAATAGTCACTGTTTTCCACAATGATTCTTCAGTGTCAAAGTAATTCCAGAAAACTGTTCACTCTATTGTTGGTAGTGAAAACTATGCATTCTAGTAACTACCCTAGAAACAGCAGCTCTGCCAAATTCCTACAACAGGAACTTGCTGTATAGACCAAGCTGGCCTTGAACTCAGATCACTTGCCTCTGTCCTTTGAATGCTAGGATTAAAGCATATGCCACCACTATTCCTGGCAGATTTCCTTCCTTCCTTCCTTCCTTCCTTCCTTCCTTCCTTCCTTCCTTCCTTCCTTCCTTCCTTCCTTCCTTCCTTCCTTCCTCCCTCCCCTCCCCTCCCCTCCCCTCCCCTCCCCTCCCCTCCCCTCCCCTCCCTCCCTCCCTCCCCCTCCCCTCCCCTCCCCTCCCCTCCCCTCCCCTCCCCTCCCCTCCCCTCCCCTCCCCTCCCCTCCCCTCCCCTCCCCTCCCCTCCCCTCCCCTCCCCTCCCCTCCCCTCCCCTCCCCTCCCCTCCCCTCCCCTCCCCTCCCCTCCCCTCCCCTCCCCTCCCCTCCCCTCCCCTCCCCTCCCCTCCCCTCCCCTCCCCTCCCCTCCCCTCCCCTCCTCTCCTCTCTTCTCTTCTCTTCTCTTCTCTTCTCTTCTCTTCTCTTCTCTTCTCTTCTGAGGGAGAGTGTCTTACAGTTATTACTGATGTGATGAAACACTATGACCAAAGCAATTGGGAGGGGGGATGGATGGAATGGGAGGAGTAGTTATTTGGCTTACATTTCCACATCACTGTTTATCACTGAAGGAAGTCAGGACAGGAACTCAAACAGGGCAGGAACTTGGATTCAGGAGCTGATACAGAGGCTATCCATGCAGGAGTGCCACTTCCTGGCTTGCTCAGCCTGATTTTTTTCTAGAACCCAGGAACACCAACCAGGGATGACCCCACTCACAATGGGCTGGGCCGTTTCCCAATCCATCACTAATTAAGAAAATGCTATACAGTCTTGACTACAGCTCAGTCTTATGGACGCATTTTCTCAGATGACTAGCCTGTGTCAAGTTAGATAGAAAATTAGAACAGAGGGTCTCACTATGTAGTCCCTGATGCCTTGAACTCACTGTCATCTTGGCTTGGCCTCCAGAGTCCTGTGATTACAGGTATGTGCCATCACAGCTGGCAGTATTATAGGATTATTTCCCAGCATCTCTGGTGCCTACTTCCTAGTAACCTTCTCTGACAAATGGAGACAGTGGCAAGCACATTCATATACTGCTGACTATCCCTGGAAAGTGAGGGGAATTAGCTTGAGTTGAGAACTATGGTTTGATTTGATTTTGCCCCTCTACTGTTGTGTATTCTAAAGCACCAGTGAACTGTTGGCCAGTCTAATTGGAACTGGCTTTTTTTGGTCCATGTGTGAGGTTGGGTATCCTTTTGAGTGGTCTCTTCTCCATCTTGACATGTGCATGTTCTGATGAGTATTCAAGGGAGAACCTCTGTGGATCTCTCTGCATTTCAGCATTGGAGTGTCTCTGTAGTATTCAGCCCCCACACACAGCCACTTTGATCAGCTTTAGCTCAGCATGTCTGTCAGGCCTCAGCTCACCTGAGTTTCTTGTCTTATGCTTCTCCTGGCCAGAAAGCTTTGAAGGCATTAAGCTGAAGTAATTTGAGCCCACCTCATTTGTTTATTGTCTCTCGAGAATTTGGCTGATGTTCATTTTAAATCTTTTTCATATATTTTATCTATTGTTTGATCACTTAATCAGAGTAAAATTTGTTCTGTTTTTGGCCAGAAGCAGCAGTCCCACTGATAATAGATGTGAATCAATTATTAGTTAAAATGGAAAATACTCTTGAACATTTACTGACCATTATCTTATTGATTTGTATAAAACCAGTGTCTGGTGTATTCTTTGTTCAAAGTTTTCTGTTTCCTGGAATTCCTGTGATAGAACATGACTATTAAATTGACCCTGAAGCTAACTATCATTTTTAATATTCCTCTTTAATACAAGTTCTCACAGTTGGAGCTAAGTACTGGTTACTATGGCCCTGTAAGTATCATGTATTAGCACACAATTAAAGGACATGCACTAACCTGATGGAAGAGTCATGAAATGTGTCATGCTTTTAAGGCACTCCCACAGCAAGCCCAAAGGCTTCTAGGAGGCTTCTGTGTTATAACCCATGTTGTCCAGTAGCTAAAAACATGGGCATCAAAGCCAGTTAGCTTGATTGAAGTTGAAAGAACTGATGAGTTAATATAAGGGAGAAATGTGGAAGAAGGGAAGAATCATTTTGCTCAGAATATGAGATGAAACTAGAGAACAGAATATGAAACAGAATATGAGATGTACTAAGGAATAATGCTCCAAGGATGGGAGTGACTTGGAATCCGCTGGTGGTAAGCCATTGGAGAAGGGAGAAAGTAGAAGACTCAGATTAAGTGGAGAGTTTTACTTGTTGTGGATGAGGTTTGCTACTTGGTAACTCATGCTGATAGCTAGCATGTCTGCTAGGGATCAGAGTTTGATGATTTAGTCAGAGTATATGCCTGAGAGAAAGGAAGATACAGATGTAGCAGAAAGAGAAACCATCTAGTAATTATTGTAAACTCAAACTTTGCAAAACCATAGTTTAGTGGAATTTTACATATGCTATAGATAGCTTTACAGTAGACTTAAAATACAAACACCTTTTAGATGTGATAAAATGTTGCTTTTCTAAGATGGGGGAATGTGGCTCGATTGCTTTTTTTACTATCAAGACAAAATATTTAATGATGGACATTTCCATTTTTTGGTGAATTTAATCAAGTCTATCTCTTATTTCTTGAATACATTTGATGATATGAGTGAGCTATTAGTTAAAATATCTGCTTTTGTTCAGTGATATGAAGTCTTATGGCTTGTTTGTGTGGGAAGGGAACATTGTGTCATCACCTGCCTCTTACTGTCCTTAACCTAAAGAGACTGGGAAGGTTTTCTTTCTCCAGAATGTGTGCTCTAGAGCCCTGAGAAACACTTAAATCAAGAGATCAGAGTGTTGTCTGAGTGGGAGGACAGAAAGATCATGCTGTCTCAGGCACTGTGGAGAACCTTTTCTCTGGAGGATATTCATTTGTACTACTGTGTTAGCTTTTTAAAGCAAGTTCTTTTTCAAACTGTACTGTTTACTGTACTTTCACAAAAGAAACACACAACTCATATCTACCCAGAACATTTTATTACAGCTGTTTTTTAAGCTAGATATTTATTGTATTATTGTGGATTTTTAGAAAGAAATACCTGTCCTATTTTTAAACATTAAGTGAATGATTAAAAATCCAGAAAACCCACAGGCTTTAATAGTCAAAAACTTATCTTCCCCCGCAATATGTGCCTTTGTTTCCTATGTATCTGATACCTTATAAGCTTGAAATAGACCCAGGTTTTTTACAGAAGAAAAAGAACATAAATAGTTGAGTAGGATCAAAGTAGCAAAAATTATCAGTACTTTCAAAAACAGTGCACTGAGTAGTAGCCTTTTATAACTATAATCTGAATTTTGCTTCATATTTATGAGTATATTGAAATGACCGTTTTCTTTTGACCACTAACTCCAGAAGTGCCTTTCAGTTCTGCAGTGGGACTTTCAAAGGCCACTAGGAACTTAGCTCAAGTTCATAGCTATTTTAAAATCTCTTTATCTGTTGACTAAATCATGTCATATATAGTAGATAGAAATGTACAAATCTAAAGTTCCCTGGAATTATACTATGTGTAATTTCTTTTCAACTTCAAGTGGGGAAATTTTTTTTCCATGAACACTCTAATTTCAAAGATTTAATTTTTCCCATTTGTCTTTTATAGATTCCATTTTATAAAAAGTATTAAGATGGAATTTCTTTACCCTCCATTGTTCTCAGTAGAAATCTTTTGAAATAGTCGCTGTTGACAGGCCATTTGTAAAACACCTTTCTCTAAAGTGCTAAAGCTGGGATGTAGCTTGGGGTAGATCCTTTGCCTTATCCTGTGTGAGTCCTGGCTTCAACAGCTGTCCTCCCAAAACTAAAACACCTGCCATCAACTTCTTAAAATTACTAGAATGTTGATCTGTTGAAGTCAGTGTCTGCTGAGTAACTAGCTTCTTTGACCCTGAGAGCCATGGGGGCTGTGTAGGAGGTGCTTTGCTGTTTCTAGTATTGGTGATGCATTTGGTCATTAGCAAGGTATTGGACTGCATTAAAGTGTTTGTTTTGTTTTCCTTCGACAGGTGGTGGAGGAAGAAATGGCAGGCCCCAGTCAGCTCTGCATTCGCCGCTGGACTACCAAGCACGTGGCAGTGTGGCTGAAGGATGAGGGTTTCTTTGAATATGTGGACATTTTATGCAACAAGCACCGACTTGATGGGATCACCTTGCTCACACTGACTGAATATGATCTTCGCTCTCCTCCTCTGGAAATCAAAGTCCTAGGAGACATCAAAAGGCTAATGATCTCAGTCAGAAAATTGCAGAAAATCCATATTGATGTTTTGGAGGAGATGGGCTACAACAGTGATAGTCCTGTGAGCCCCATGACCCCGTTCCTCAGTGCTCTTCAGAGTGCAGACTGGCTCTGTAATGGAGAGCCCACACACGACTGTGATGGGCCCGTCACTGACTTGAATCCGGATCAGTACCAGTACATGAATGGCAAAAACAAACATTCTGTTCGAAGATTGGACCCAGAGTACTGGAAGACCATACTGAGTTGTGTATATGTCTTTATAGTGTTTGGGTTTACATCTTTCATCATGGTTATTGTTCATGAGCGAGTGCCTGACATGCAGACCTACCCACCGCTCCCGGATATATTCTTAGACAGGTAGGATTTGTTTCTAGATGCCATGGTTGTAGAAGGTTTCTAGAGTATTAGCAGTTGGTAATGTGGTAATTATGTTGTGATTATAGCTGACATGTATATTCCATTTGCCTTGTCTGGTACCATCAAAGGGCATGCTTTGTCAAACATAGTGGCACATACCTGTACTCTGGAAACTGAGGTGATGGACCACAGATGCAAACTCTGGGCAATTTATAAGGGGTATTATGTTAGGAGGGTGCTTGTAGTAGACTTAGCTGCCTTTCTTTCTTTTTAAATTTTTTTTTATTTTAAATGATGAAAAAGGTTCTGCTTTTCTAAAAATACCACTAGATGGAATCTAATTTATTTCTAGTAGTACAACTCAATTCTGGGATTGATTTTGTTTTTATTACATACTGAATAAAATTAAGTGAATATATATTAAATAAAAAAGAAATAGGGGTTAGAGAGATGACTTAGTAGTTAAGAGGACTGGCTGCGTACATACAGGTAAAACATCAATTTAATTTTTTTTTTTTAAGTTTTAAAATAAAGAAAAATAAACATAAAGAGCCAGGCAGTGTTGCATGTCTTCAATCATAGCACTCAGGAGCCAGAGGCAGTTGGATCTCTGTAAATTAGGCTAGCCTGGTCTATAAAGCAAGTTCCAGGACAGCAAGGGGTACAAAGGAACCCCATCTTGAAAAACCAAAAATAAATAGTCTATAGTTATGAAAAACACGAAAAGAACACTAAGTGACAATTGTTTTTAGCAGTACCACTTCGTTTTCCATTGCTGGTGATTGAGTCCAGGGCCAATTCCATGTTGGGCTAGTGCAGGAAACAGGTACTTTTACAGTTTTACAGTACTGGAACCCGACAAAGATAATTTTAACCACAATGTCAGATCCACTATCACAGTGGAACAGACTGACAATAGACACTGAATATAATGTTCAAAGTATCACCTTGATAATAATCTAATAAACTTGCTCCTCAGAAAATTTGAACCTAAATCTGATCATGAAATAGTCAGGCACAAAAAAAGAAGCATTCTACATGATAGCTCATCTAGAGGCTTCAGAAATGTCAGTGTTCTAGTAAACAAAGCCCAGGGGATTGTGAGGGAAATGGAAGGGACACACCAAGGACTCAATACAGTAATTGAGTCCTAATCAAGAAAATTTAGTTGTGAGGCTTTGTTAAGGATAATTAGGAAGTGTGAGTGTGGACTGCATTTTAAACAGTGATACAGGAATCAGTGCTGCAGTTTCAGGGTCCCTGCCCTGAAGGGCTGCCCTTATTCTCTGAGATCCATGTAGTTAGGAAGTAGTATTTGTACCTTACTTTGGAAAACTCTAAAATGTGTGAAATGAAGGAAATATGGCAAAAATATTAAATATATATAATTGAATGATTTAAGTGAAGAGAATTAAGTACTTTTTAAAAGTTTTTTTTCAGAAGGATTGGGATTTTTTTCAAATAAATTGGTGGTGATGGGAGGTAATGGGAATTGGAGACAATCAGATCTTTGCTGTAAGGTCAGTCAAGGATTACAAAGTGGACTTAGCACTTGATCACAGGACTTTGGTTTGTTTGGATGAGGCTATACTGTAGGATGTTGTACTGATTGTAGGGATGACCTGGGGTTTGTTTTGGTTTGGGTTTATATATACATAATTTTTATATATTATGCCTAAAGCATAGGATTCTTGAAATTGAGGATATGGGGGAAATATTAGCAGTGGGACTGTCAGAAACACCTCAGACTTACTACATGTTTTTGTTTGTTCCAAGTTTACAAACCTGTTACTGTAGCATTTTTGTTTTGAGACAGGGTTTCTCTGTGAAACAGTCCTGGCTGTCACTGTCCTGGAACTTACTCTGTAGACCAGGCTGGCCTCAAACTCACAGAGATCCACCTGCCTCTGCTTCCCAAATTCTGGGACTAAAGGTGTGCACCAACAAGCCTGGATGCCATTTTTTTTTTCTATGTTATTTATTGACTTAATTTTGTGCAAACTTCCTTCCTCATTTAGTCCTATAACCCACAGTTTAAGAAAGTGGTAACTGGGCTGGAGAGATGGCTCAGAGGCCTCAGAGTATGTACTCTATTGCAGAAGCTCTACACCCATGTCATGTAGCTCACAGCTGCTATAACTCAAACTCAAGGACTTTCATGCTCTTTGACTATCTGTATTGTGCATGTGCACACATATACACACAACCCTAAAAATAAAATCTAATTTAAGAAAAAGAAATTTAGGGGGCTGGAGAGATAGCTCAGAGGTAAAGAGCACTGGCTGCTCCTCCACAGGTCCTGAGTTCAATTCCCAGCACCTACATACTGACTCACAACCATCTTACAATGAGATCTAGTGCCTTCTTCTGGTGTGCGTGCATACATGTGGGCAGAATACTGTATACATAATAAATAAATATATAGTTTAATGCTATCATCTGGGAGAGACATGTTATTTTTTACAGAGAACCATTACTGGAATTTAGTGACAGCTAGTAGATTGTGATGAGTGGGATAGTTTAGGAAGCTGATTTTTAACCCCCCAGGCTTTCCAAATATCATCTTCTGAAAGAGGTAAAGTTCTACAAGCAGTCCTGAGGTTGAAGCATTGTACTGAAAAGGGATGCATCTGGCCGTCTTCAGTTCCAGAAAGAAGTGTTTTTCTGTTGCAGTGTTCCCAGGATCCCGTGGGCCTTCTCCATGACTGAAGTGTGTGGCATGATTCTGTGCTACATTTGGATCCTGGTTCTTCTCCTTCACAAGCACAGGTATTCCCATTCCTAAGGACTGAAAATGACTCTTATGTTGGGTCTTCCCTCTGCGTTGCCCTGGAAGACTTCCTTCTGCTCATGTGACATATCTTTTTACAAAAGAAAATTGGAGGTTTACTTAAGGAAGGTCATAAGACCAATATAGTTAGTAATATTGTGAATGTATTTATAGGGCAAAGGATAGTCAGTCAGCCTTGGACCAGTCCTTGCTAGTCTAGCCTTCTTCTCTTCCTCTTTCTTTTCTTCCTCTCATCTTTCTCCTTTCTTCTTCAGAAACAAACTAGAAATGCTTCCAAAGACTGTTTGGTTGGAGGAGGAAAGCCCATTAAACAAGGATGTCTTCTTGCTCTGCACAGCTGAGATGCTGTTGTTTAAATGGGGAGAGTGCTTCTTGACACTTTCACCAAGAAAGACCAAGAGAAGACAGCAGCTGGGCATGGTGGCTCACTTATCTTTAATCCCAACGGGGTTGGGGGAGCAGAGGTGGTGGATCTCTGTGAGTTCAAGACCAGCCTGGTCTACAGAGCAAACTCCAGGACAGCCAGGGTGACACAAAGAAACCCTGTCTTGAAAAACCTAGATAGATAGATAACAGCATGGAAAGCATAAGGGTAGAAGGACCCCTTTTCTACATTAATGAGTCCTGCTTGATGTCCAAAAAAAGGGGGAAAGAAAATAAGGCTTAGTGATTGACAAAGAAAATGTTAAAAAAAAAAAAAAAAACTGTCTGTGGTTAGCCGCTGCCCATTGTTTTTAGAACCCTGAAGAGGAATAACTGGATGTTGTCTTGCAGTTGGGGCCCTCTTTCCTCACAAGGAAGTTCTGTGGTCACCACATATATCCCGAGCTGCAGTTATTTTAGTGCTCTGAAGGTGAAAGAAAGGTTGATTACTGATATTTTTGTCACATTTTGAGGCCATAATTTTTTGCGGCTGTTTTGCCACATTGCTTATTATATCTGTGTATACTCCTATTTTAAGATAAAAAGGTTTGAAAGTATGTATGTCACTGCTTTTGTTAACTTTGGCTCACAAGACCCTGTGGGCTTGAGTCTATCCACTCTTGAAAATAAGAACAAATTTAACCTTAGAAGAAACCTTGGTAGATTCAGTGAATGATAGCAGTGACCAGGTAAATCCAAGCAGTGGCATTTACTTAAAGTAGATAAGTTCAGGAGGCAATGTTTACTTAGTCTAAGAAGATATTTCTCAGATGTTATCTTTCTATCCCTTTGATTGGAATCCTGAAAGCTTGTTGAAATACAAGCTCCATCCAGATGTGCACACTAAAGATTAAAACATACGTTGCCTTAGGTTTGGTGCTACTTTTGAGAGAAAGTTCCCCAAACTCTTAGTATGTTTAGATTTAGGGCTTTTAAAGAAATAATAGTACAAATGATATCAGAATTTATGATTACTCCAATTATGCTTATTTAAAGTTTTGTTTTAGATATACTTGAGTATAAAGCTTAGTAGTATTATTTTCATAGCTTAAGTTAGGGACATCTTAGAATAACTTATATAGCCACTCTTGTGAGTCATTTTAGTGTTTTTAATGAGCAAAAGTAGAATCTCAGGGGATTAACTTTACCCTCCTATAAACAATGTAACCTGAGTGAATCATCACAGCTAGACTTTAAAACAACATCTGAAGGCTCCCTCTTGTCTTTTCATTATTAATTCTAATCCCAGCCCTGGCCCATTGTGTCTATGGTTTTCCTTTTAATCTAGAACTTGTAAGTGGGGGGTGGGGGGCGATTTCTGTCCTTTGTAATGACTAGTGGTTTTCCCTTGCTTTCTCCCTAGGAGAGTTTGGAGTGTTTTCTGATTTCTGCTTTGATCACTCTGTTCACAGGTCAATCCTTCTGCGAAGGCTCTGTAGTCTGATGGGCACTGTATTCTTGCTTCGCTGCTTTACCATGTTTGTGACCTCCCTCTCCGTGCCAGGACAGCATCTGCAGTGTACTGGAAAGGTAGCCTGGTACCTTCTGTATGTTCTTTAGTGTTCTTTTGGATTAATGAATGATGTAATATATGCAGGAGGGCAAAGATTGTGCTTTTTATATTAAAATGTGCATTTTTTTTTTGTATTTGCAGTCTCAGTAGTAAACTTAAAAGAAATAAATGGGTTAAGTAATCCTAAACTATACTTACCTGCCTGTAATTCCATCATGGATATTAGTTCCATGTTATGGGACTATGGAAATAAATTATCTTGACTATCTTCTCTGCTACATTTTCCCTTTCTCACTACACTCAGCATCTTTTTCTTACAATGTTTTTATTATATTAATTATGGACCATAGTGGGTTTCATTATCACACCCTCATACATACTGACACTGACTGCGTTAGGATCCCATCCACCTGATACACTTAGTCCTTGATGTGGTCAGCTCTGCTCCGTCTTGCTTTCATTGCTCCCTTCTTTAACAGTTTAAGCATTTTCCAGTTAAAGCTAACCAGTACTCCGTACACTTCCTAGGATGTGTGGAATTTTGATGGATTTTTCCCCCTGTGGTTTAGGTGTGTGCTTTATAACTTCCTGTTTTGTGTAGTGTTGATATATTCTTTTCTGGTTAGAGAGGACAAATATACTGATAGGGAACAAAAAAAAAAAAGGCTATAAATTGTTTTTATTCTAAGATCTGGGCAAGATCTGTTTTTTTAAATTTAAGCTCAGTGGCAGAGTAATTGATTGTCTAGTGTATACAGAGTCCTGGGGTTTAGTCCCCAGCCCTCACTCCCTCATTAATAAATAATAAAATCAATAAAAATAATTTTAAAGGTTGAGGGTCTCAGCTGCGTGTACACTCCTTTAAATCCCAGCACGTGGGAGGCTGTGGTTTTGAAGCCAGCCTGGCTGTGTAGAGAGACCTTCTAAAAGAGACAAAAACAAAAAGCTGAAGGGACCATAATCCTCAACACATAAAGCTGTGGGCGGTTAAATTTAGTCAATAATTCTATTGACCTACTTTTCTGATAGGAGACTTGGTGGCTACATCCACAACTTTTAACTATTTTAATGTTGTTTGTAAAACAAAATTAGGGGCCATCGCCTGTACTGCAGTGGTAGAAATAGCTGGCCCACCATTTAAGGAAGGAAGATTAAGCACCCAAATGAGATGAAGAGCTAAAAATACTGTCCTTGAGGTGAAGGGCAGCAAAACTCAGGTATTAGGCACGGGAGACTGAACACTGAGAAGGGCCCAGTGTGGGCAGCAAATATTTTTAAGGTTAAAAAAACAGTTGGGGAGTTTTATAATTTTTAGTATAAACTTTTTTTTGAGATTCTCTGTGTAGCCCTGGCTGCCCTAGAACTTGCTCAAACCATACTGGCCTCAAACTCATAGAAATCCACCTGCCTCTCAAGTGCTGCAATTAAAGGCCTCTGCATGTGCCACCATCCATCTCCTGGCAGAAAAGCATTTTTTTATTATAAAGTTGACATGTTTCTTGTAAGGATTCAAAATATTTATAAATGTATGTTAAAAAGCAAAAGCTCACATGGAACCCTTTTTATAACCTACAGGTAAAACTGTGAACACTTGTGTCTACTTGCACAGATGTGGTTTGGAGTCTCTCCTTTCCTTTCTTCCTTGGAGGCAGAGTCTCAATACACAGCTCTGGGTGGCCTGGAACTCACAGAGTCCTCCTGTCTCTCCTCACACCTCCAGCAGCACAAATCACTTTTAAGTAGAGCTTTAATTTCCTCCAATAAATTGACATTGATGGATCTTTCACCTTAAGGATAAATTGTCGAACTGGTTCTGTAAGTTAGCTTTAAAGTACTGGTGTGCTGTTTACTTCTCTCTCGTGTATCTGTGTGAAGCCTGATGTTGGTGTCCCGTTCCTTTGATGTATTGAGGCAGGGTCTCAGGATCAGCTAGGTGACAGCTGCTCTGGGGATTGCAAATGGGCTTTTTACGTCTCTCCTTGGCATGGGTTCTAGGGGTCTGAACTCCAAACAGTTTGCATACAAGGGCTTTACCCATAGTACATAGTTAGCTGGGAGGCGGAGGTGAGCACCTTTAATCCCAGAACTCAGGAGGCAGAGGTTCTCTGAGTTTGAGGCCAGCCTGATCTACAAGAGTGAGTTCCGGGACATTCAGGACTGTTAAACAGAGAAACCCTGTCTTGAAAAACAACAACAAAAAAGAAAGAAAGGAAAAAGAAAAAAACAAGAGTGTATTTAGTTATAGTCACCTGTTTAATATTAATAAGTTCATCCTTGAAATAGCTACATGATACTCCACTGTAAGTCTGCCCATCCCCCAGATTCCAAGTGATGTGAATTTTACTTGTTTCCAAGATATTTTAAACAGTAAATATTTTTATTTATATTTTATTTATTTATTTGGAGGGGTTGAGGCAGGGTTTCTCTATATGACCCTGGAACTCCATCTGTATACTAGGCTAGCCTCCAGCTCAGAACTCACGAGATTGACCTGACTTTGTCTCCTGAGTGCAGAGATTAAAGGTATGTGCCACCACTACCTGGCTCATAGTAAATATTCTTGAACATTAGAAATTTTCTCCATGTTTACCGGAGGAACCTTGAACCCAAGGCCTGTACATTCTAGGCAAGCACTGTTTATCTCTGATTATATCCTCAGTTGTATTCACCTCTAAATTTTTGGAAATGGAATTATATTATTAAGGACAGGTACATTAAATTGTGATACATATTTCTAAAGTGCTCACTTGGATGGTATTTTGGACAAAGGTACACTTTGTAACTTTGAACTTTTAAAGTAACCTTTCTTTCTGAAGAGTAGCAATGAATAGTATCCACATTGGCTTTCAGCCCTCAGACATCACTCAAAAATAGCTATCAAAATCATTTTAAATTTAGGGTGTGTGTGTCTGTGTCTCTGTGTGTGTGCGCACACACGCCATGGTTCAGAGGACAGCTCTTGAGAGCCCGTTTTCTCCTGCCGTTTTGTGAGACCCAGAGATTGAACTCTAGTCATTGGGCCTGCACAGGAGTGCCTGTATTCACTGAACCATCTTGCTAGACCCACTCAACGAAGCAAAACCACAATGAAAAAGTCACCAGGAGCCGGGCATGGCAATTCACCCTATAATCCCAGCACTCAGGAGCCTGTGACAAGAGAATGGCAAATTTGAGGACAGCTGGAACACATAGTGCAACAATTTTCAACCTATAGGTCGTGACCCCTTTAGGGATCAAACGACCCTTTGACAGGGGTCATGTATCAGATCTCCTGCATATCAGTTATTTACATTACATTTTATAACAGCAAAATTACAGTTATGAAGTAGCAATGACAATAACTTTGTGGTTTGGGGACACCACAACATGAGGAACTGTATTAAAGGGTCACAGTGTTAGGAAGGCTGAGAAGCACTGTCATAGTCCTGGCCAGCCTTAGATACAAAATCCTGTCTGAAGAGAAAAAAAAAGGGGGGGGGGGAGGACAGAAAAAGATGAGAGTGGAATACCTCTCCCGTTTTACTTTGCTTCATGTTGGGTCAGATCTGTAAGCCTCTCTAAAACATTCCTGGTTACTGCTCTCTCTAATTTTCTTTTAAGCAATTGGAAAAATTGACTTTGCCTTAGAAATAAAGACTAGAACCTAATTTAGTCATCTTGGTAACTTGTATAACCAGGTATACATTCCTCTAAAGTAGACTATAGGCACCACCACAGTGTCACCATAACATTGACCCCATTCTTTGGCTGTGTGCATAGCTTTGTCTTTGTCGTCAGACACTTAATTATTTCATAGACTGGACCCTTAGAGGTTGGTTGGCTTGTTTTTTTGGTTTTTCGTGACAAGGTTTCTCTGTACTCCTTCCTGGCTGTTCTGAAACTTGCTTTGTAGACCAGATTGAACTTGAGAACACTACCTGCCTGTACCTCCTGAGTTCTGGGATTAGAGGCCTGTACTGCTATGCCTGGTTTAAGTTTTAAAGATTTATTCTTAAATTATGCGTATGTGTATATGTGTGGATAAATACACATGTGTGGATGCCCACAAAGACTAGAAGGTGTTGGATTTCCTGGAGCTGTAGTTGGGAACTATTCTCATGGCTGCTGGGAACTGATAAGGGTTCTTTGAAAGAACAGCACATATTGTAAATGGCAGAGCCCACTCCCTAGGTCCCAGCAGACTGCACCAAGTCACCCATCCCAGTGTAGAGTTTAAGGGGTTAGTAGTGGTGTAGTGGTAGGAGACAGGAAGAAGTTCCTTCATTGTGGCCACTTTGGAAAGGGGAACAGAGAGGAGTCCAGTGACCCCCACCCCCCAGTCTTAGGGTAGATAGAGAAAAAATTGGGGGAAAGAGTAAGAAGTACACATAACAAGGCCTCCTTGGTCTAAGTGGTCTGCTTGTACCTCAGTTTTTGTTAATGCTTTAGGGAATAAGCCTGTTCCCATGACTGCTCTTACTTGAAGGAGGCTCCGGTGTGTCTTAGGACAGTAGATCTGGAAGGGACACTGGGGAAGCTGAGAATAAGGCATCTCGGTTTTCATCTTTATCTTTCTTTGTCATTTTAGCCTTGAAGGAAGATGAGATAAGTTGAGTGGAATCCATGGTTAGTGAGGTAGATGCTTGGTGAAGGCACAGACGCCAGGCTTTTCTCCTGCTTTGGTCCTCCTGTGGTCACAGAGGAATCCTTGACGCTCTGTGCCTGTTAAAGATCAAGTGCATGGGTCAGCTGTGTTACTGTCCAGCAGCTGTGGCCATTCTCAGGCAGACAGTGGGAAAGACTATGAAGATGGAGGGACCAGGTTTTCATTCCTAACATGCCACGTGCTTCACTTCTTACCCACACTGCTTATTAGCACCCTTGAGTTCACTATCTAGTTAGTGAACGACAACAGCTGATGTTTTATGCTCTTCTTTCCTATATATGAACCTAATCTCCTGAAATTATTTCCATATGTGGTTTGACTTGAAGGCAAAAACATTTCCCCAAAAGTGTGCTAATTGATTAGGAACAGAGTGTAATGAAGCTGTGTGATTTTCCTCTGAAGGGTTGACAATTTTTAGTCTCAATAGATTAACAGAAGAAAGGCATCCAATTTTAATAATACCTCTAGAACTTAGGAGACTCTGCCAAAATATTGAAGTTTTGGGTTTTGTTTTTTTTTGTTGTTGTTTTCTTTTTTGTTTGGTTTGATTTGGTTTGGTTTTTCAAGACAGGGTTTCTCTGTGTAGCCTTGGCTGCCCTCAACCAACCTACCTCTGTAGACCAGGCTGGCCTTGAACTCTGTGTCCTGATTGCTGGGCTGCCAACACTGCCCAGCCAAAGTGTTGAAGTTTATGTCTTTTATTATACAAAGGAATAAGGGGCATGGAGCTTCTGCAGGTAGGGGGATGGTGATACAAACCTTGGCAAGTTCAGGAGAGAAACTGATTGGTCATTAGTGACAATTTCCCAGGTAGCAGCACATGGACACCTGTGTCATCTCTGTCTGGGCTGAGGAGGTATCAGACCCCCAGTCTCTGCTTCTGGCTAAAGATCTGGAGATCCCAAGGAATGCTTTTGCATTTGTATCTTTTGCTTCATTGACTAATGTAGATAGATACTGGTTTTTTTTTTTTTTTGTTTGTTTGTTTTTTTATTTAATACAAGGAGAATTTTTTTAAAGCTATTACTGAGTGTAGTTTTCTGAATAATCATATCCAATGATATCAAAGGAATATGTTTGGTTAGAACATTTTGCCTTCCTTTGAAGCTTGTTATGCAGATAAGGGAATTTCCTGCCTTTGAAGGGGTTTTTTAGGAGACAGCCACTAAAGAGAAGGCTGGATCTTTGTGCACACAGCTGCATCTTGTGCTACCAAAAAAACCCCAAAAAACAAAAAAACAAATTAGATGTCTTCTCCAGTGTGGACAGCCCCCTTTCTGTCTCCAGTGACTCTTCTTTATTAGTTATGTATGGATATTTCTATCCAAATCTGCCCTAAATGCTGCTAATTGCTTTGAAGTATAACATAGCCTGCCTGTTGACCTACCTATATTATTTATAGCAATGTTAAATGTAGGATGTTATGGGGATAACAACCAGCAGCCAGATCCCTTACAGTGAGATACAGGCATTTCATTGTGATAGATTAATGTCTTAAAATCTTGGAACCAAGACAGAACTGAGACATGCCTATTTTTGGAATGTAGCAACACAAAGCTAATTTGCATATCTTGTTTGCACAGCTTCTTATCCATTCTTCTCTGTTTTGGTTTGTTTCTGGAAGAAGGTATGAGAGATGCAGGATGAGAAAAGATGAAAAGACTTTACTTACTTACAATTGTTTGAGACTAGCATTACTTGTACCCTGTCCTTAATTAAGATATCACTCAGCAGGACCATGGTAGTGCACGCCTTAATCCCAGCACTCAGGAGGCAGAGGCAGGAGGATCTCTGAGTTCCAGGACAGCTAAGACTACACAAAGAAGCTCTGACTCAAAAAACAAAAATAAAAATTAAAAAAAAAAAAAAATCTAGTTTGACTGACTGGTCAAACACCTCTGATCTTTTGTCTTTCTCTCCTACTGTGCTGAGACTTGCAGCTCAAAGCCACATTGTGGCCCTTGGTGGCTGCTGGAGGTGTAGTTACCATGTCTGAATTGTAGGCAGAAGGCAAGTGGAATGATAGAAAAAAAACCCTCCTCTTATGTCTCTGTAGCCTTCTAGAAATCTTCCTCGCTTTCACTCACAATTTTCTGTGTAGAATGTGACTGCCTAGCTTCAGGGAAGTCTGGGAGGGTTATCTGACTGAGTTCATAGCTTCCTCAATGTATGTGTTTCTGTAACCGGTGAAGACAAGGAGACTAAATATTAAATGGTACTCTGGAAATTATAGCATAGCTTATCTCCTTACTAATTTTTTTCTTTTTGAAGAAAGTTGGCTACCCCGACCTGCAGGTAAAGTCAATGGAGACTCTGGAGGAGGGGAGTGAGAATGAAGGGGAGGGGATGAAGAGAGGCAAGAAGCAGAGAGATAAGTCAAGTAATCTGATCAAATCTCCATTTATTGAAGGAATGAACTGAGCATATATAGGGTGAAGGGGTTGGTTATCACTCTTGCTGCTAACCTTGAAAAGAAAGTTACAGCTGCAGAAGGGGGAAGGTAGTTGAGATTATGAGAGGGGTGGTATGGGAAAGCAAGGACACTCAGAGAAGAAACATTCCACTCTCAGCAAGAAGTTGTAAATAGGATCTGCTACCGGCCTCATCCTGTTAATTGCCAATGAATCATGAGATGTGACCTTGGGTCAGAGCCAGGCAGAACTTTGTTCTCCACAGTTGGCCCTTATTTATTTGTTTTTGGGTTTTGATTTTTAGAGACAGAGTTTCTCTGTGTAACATTTCTGGGTGTCCTGGAACTAACTTTGAAGACCAGGTTGGTCTTGAACTCACAGAGATCCTCCTTCCTCTGCCTTCTGAGTGCTGGGACTAAAGGCGTGGTCCACCACTGCCAGCCTGAAAGTTGGAGCTTATTAAAAGATTTTAACATAAGGCTTTTAATCCTAGCACTTGGGAGGCAGAGGCTGGTGAGTCTCTGTGTGTTCAAGGCCAGCCTGGTCTACAAATCAAGTTCTAGGACAGCCAGAGCTGTTACATAGAGAAACCCCATCCTGAAGGGGGGAAAAAGATTTTAATATAGATTTAAACATGGACATTATGGGATATAAGTAAATAAATAAAAACTTAGAGGTGTTGGGGCTAAAGAGATTACCCAGTGGCTAAGAGCACTGAATACTCTCCCAGAGGACATGGGTTCAACTCCAAGCACCCACGTGGCAGCCCTCAACTGTAACTCCAAGATCTGACATCTCACACAGACATACATGCAGGCAAAACACCTATGCACATACAATAAAAATAAGTTAAATTAAAAAAAAAAAAAACCTTAGGGATGTTCTTGCTTTATAGTGACTATTTTAAAACAAGATGTTGTGTAACCTTGGCTGGCCTATGTCATCAAGAACATAGCCTTGGGCTCTTGATTCTCCTGTCTCTGACTATGAAGTGTTAGGATTTGGACATTGACATCATTCTTGGCTTTGACTTTTTCACTTTTTGCTTTTGTTATTGTCTTGACACGAGGTCTCCCTGTGTATTCCTGGCTGTTCTGGAACTTGGGCATGTAGACCAGACTGGCCTCAAGCTCGTAGAGATGCATCTGCTTTTGACATTTTCAGTTTAAAGTAACTCTACTATAAAGTGTTTGAATCACAATGTTTTCATTTAATTAACAGCATTTTCTGAGCACTGTCAAACTTTGGTCACTCTCTGGGCTCACTTGGAATTAATTGGGTTAGACCTTGTTTGCCTTTGCCTGGATGTTCTTATTTCTGAATCATTCCTCATGAATTCCGCCAAAATGGATTTGGGGAAGGTCTGAACCTCTCTAAGCGTTTGAAGAGCTAATTCACAGCTTTTTTTTTTTTTTTTTTTTTAATAGATATATGGAAGTGTGTGGGAGAAACTACACCGGGCGTTTGCCATTTGGAGCGGCTTTGGTATGACCCTGACTGGCGTCCACACGTGTGGAGATTACATGTTCAGTGGCCACACAGTTGTTCTAACTATGCTGAATTTCTTTGTCACAGAATGTAAGTATGTCTTTAATGCTTCTGTGTATATCAGACAGCTGGTTGCAGAGGAGGAAGTGGGGAGGGTGTAAAGTTCTAGGAAGAGTAGGCAACTGGGCTGGGTTTGTTGGTGAAATGCTTGCCTGCCATGCATGAAGCCCCAGATTTATCACCACATAAAACATATATATTAGCACATGCCTGTAGTCCTGGAAGTCCAGGTTCATCCCCAATAACTTAGCCAGCTCAAGGCAGCCTGAACTACATGAGACAGAGTTGCACAGAGGGAGTGGGGGTAGGCCTACCCTGAGAAGCATGTGACTAAGAAGCATGGGAAGAAATGTGTTTTTAAATGACCCTTATGTCCTTTTCCTAGATACACCAAGAAGTTGGAATTTCTTGCATACTCTATCCTGGGTTCTCAACCTCTTTGGAATCTTCTTCATCTTGGCTGCCCATGAACATTATTCCATTGATGTGTTTATTGCCTTTTATATCACAACAAGACTCTTTTTGTACTACCATACTCTGGCCAATACCAGAGCGTATCATCAGAGTAGGAGAGCGAGAATTTGGTTTCCTATGTTTTCTTTCTTTGAATGCAATGTTAATGGCACAGTACCTAATGAATATTGTTGGCCATTTTCTAAACCAGCAATAATGAAAAGACTAATTGGATGAAGACTGTCTCTGTAATGAGTTTGTTGTTAAATAGACAGTAGTTACGGAATGAAAAGAATAACTTTGCTTTATCCCCAGGTTGTCCTGGATATGTTGCCATTTGGCTTATATGTTGACAGGTTTCCTGTTTCTAAGCAAGGCTGTGACTATAAAACTCAATAAAGAGCAACCAAGACTCTTTACATAGCTGTTAGAACAGAGAGCTCAAGGAGAGACTTTTCTGTCCCTCCTTCACTGTAGGAAGACCCAGTGTGTAAGTGATATCACACCATTCTGTGCATGTTGTTTGCTTACTGAACTCAAGCATATCAGCTTGGACTGGTTGATGGATTTTTATTAATTTCCAGTAGGACTCAAGTCAAGAAATACTTTTTTGAAGCTGTTTCCCTACCAAGTGAGCTAATCTCACTTGTTCACTGAACTAACTGTGTCTGTCTGGAACGTGATTGTCTTACTGATAAATATGTTTACCCTTTGAACCGTCTTTTAAGAAAAGCATATTGAACATAGCTTTGTTGAAACAAGAAGAGAATGCATGGGGCCACGTGTGAGGTGTCACTGGCCTTCCCACTAAAGCAAGTATGAGGTCAGCGTTTTCACCACAGGCGTGGTTCCTGTTCTGTTTTGAAGCTTCAGTGTGAACAGTAAGGATTCGTGGGGAAGCAGTGTTGATAGTAGTAAAGTGGTGTCACTTGAGTGCTGAGTATCTGGAATAAGTTTGTGTTGTAACAGTTATTTAGGCAGTGACAGCCCAATAGAATGCTCTTTTTTAATGATGTGAACTAGTGAGACAGATAAGGTGTTTACCAGGTATTGAAGTTCTTACGTCAGTAAATAAGTAATTGTGCACGCAAAGAATAATTTTCTTCTAATGAAAAAATCTACAGGTTGTAGGCATAGTGTTAACTCTTTGGAGTTTTTGTTTTGTTTCCCTGAAATTTCTCATTCTTGACCATTGAAAGTAAACAGTCTGAGACACACATGGACACAAAAACTTGATGCTTTTTACTTTAAATAATAATTCTGTACATATATTCTTTCTATAGTCTTAATTTGGCAGTAGAGAACTAAAATATATTAGCTGCTGTTTACATTAGAAAATTACTTTCAGTAATTAATTTCACCCCTCTGATACCATTTATCACTTTATTTTTGACCTTAGCTTGATTGTAGAATTGGAAATTGACCTTCAGCTTAAACAGGTGGAAATCTAATTGTGTAATTTTTACATTCCATTTTAGTACAAGGAGTTTGAAGGTCTGCTGATATACTGAGGTCACAGTTAGACCACAGCAGATGCTTGTTCCTTCTCTGTTTGGGTGAAATGTTCATTATTGCAGTTGTAGACATTCTCTGACCCTCCCCAAAGCTACCTGAGTGAATTAGGCAGGAAAGGGTATTGGGCAAGCAGGTTTCAGCCTGTGCTAAGCAACTGCACTTTGAGTCTGCTGCAAACATCACTCATTTATCACTTGAGAAATGATGGGAAGCAACTCAAGCTTGATTATGTCTTTAAATTTTATACTTCAGAATCTTACAGTATTTTAAATTGTTGGTTCTGTTACAAGCCAGGATCAAAAATGCCAATATCTCATGTAAAGAAATTTCATAATCATGGATTGAAGGTTTTTCCATACCTGTTTGAGAGGCTTGACTTAAGGTCAAAGGCTATTACTGCCAGCCCCCCCTTACACCCCACCCCTATAGCAGGACCCAGCTTAGCTAGGAGGAAGCTGGTGTCGGCTTTTGGGAGACTGTTTCAAAAACATGTGTGTCAACATTGATTTTAAAATGTTAACTATATTAATGGTAAATGTCTTAACATGAGGCTTCTCTTCCCCATATGGATTCTATTGTAGACCAAAATAGGAAGGTAGCAGCTCAGCTAGCTTTGCAGCACTATTGGTGGGAGAGTGCCTGGCAGCCTGCAATCCCCATTGGGAGTGGCCTTGCGTTTATTCCCATTTGTTTTGAGGAAAAGGTAAGCTAGATTATAACCTATTAGCTATTATAAGTCAGTGTTTACATGAGTTAATCATCTTCAAGTCTCAAATCTGAAACAAAGTTATATTTCAGTTTTTGTCTTGACAGCTTTTCTTTTGCTGTAATCTTACCTGTAGTGAAGATAGAATTTATGTTTACACTGTGGGCTTGATTTGGCTGGGTGGAGAGGCGCTGCACTTCTGAATCTTCTGTTTGATTCTGCTGTTGTATAAGGCATCATCTTTGACAGCTTAATTCAAAAGGAGGGAAAGCTGAGTCTGGGGTGTGAAGTGGGGGTTCCATAGGAAGTCCTTGATGAATGGACTGCCTGTGCTCTGGAAACAGTGTTGTTGCCCTCCGCACAGTGCTGAACCTCTGGCTCTGTGTGCCAGGCAAGTGCTCTCCTGCTCCATCCCCAGCTCTGTTTTGATGGGGCAGGGCCAAGTGTCTTGTGGAAAGGTAATTGAGACTGGGCAGAAAGGAGCAAGGTTTTAAGGGAGCTAGGCTTGCTCTCATCACATGATGTGGCAAAAAATACTACTTTTATATGATGGCTCTACATGTTAATAGTCTTCCAAATCAGAAAGAAATGTGCTTCATCTTAGAATCAGTCGATTTAGTAAACATGGCTGTGACCAAGAAAGATCCACTGCCAGGAGCATAACATTGACACTGTGAGTGGTGATAGCCTACTACTCTATTTGCCTGGGTTATGACCGAGAATTTGCAAAAATCCTTAATTTATAAGCAGAGAACAGAAGAGTGAGATCCTTTTATAGCAGAGAAGAAGCAGTCTGTTTTGGGAACATTGGTGCAAAACTTTTTTGAGGCAGGGTTTCTCTGTGTAGCCTGGGCTGTCCTGGAATTAAGTCTGTAGTTGGGGTAGCCTTGAACTCAAGGAATCCACCTGTTTCTGCCTCCCATGTTGGGATTAAATTCAAATTCATGACAAAACCGTGTTTTGATTATATTCATCAAAAAAGCAGTTTTACCACATAAAGATTCTAGTTCCAAAATGCTTGTAAGAATGTTTATGGTATTCTTGACTTAGACTCTGATTTAATACACTTGATTCTTTGGTAGTCTTTTGTAGACAGAGCCATAGTGGAAGCAGTGATGGTAGAGTCAGTCACCTGTCAGCCTTTCAAGGTCCTCAGACCTTGGAGACAAGAACGCTCCTTAGAATAGTTTACTTGCTTTCCTTCATACAGTGTGAAAGCCACCAAAGTATGTCAATCTTAATGACAACTTTACATGACAGCGTAGACAGTGTTTCTTCAGAAGGAGCTTGATCTCAGTCACCCTTCTACCTCTGCAGCTGAGGATTGTTAGATCCCATCACAGCTCCAGAGATTCAGCTGACTGGTGGGAAGAGAGGGGTTTTGGTTTCTCTTTGTGAATAGCTTTGAATGACTACAGTTACTGTAGAAGGAGCTGTTTCCTGTCAATTCATTGGCACTAATTTTACATAACTAATGTGATAAATTATTGTATCAACTTCAGTGCAAATGTCTATGATTTCTAAGCTTTTTCTCCAGCTACATTACATTGTTTTTGAGGGCACATTCTACTGTATGTTAAACAAAGGACTCTTTAGACTGAGCATAAGGAAGCTTTGTGCCTCGACAGGAGAAGGAATGTTGGTTGTTTTGTTTTGTTTTTTTTTCATTGTTATTTTACATCTCTTTAAATCAGAGCTACTGAATTTTCTGAAGAATATTATTAACATCTTTAAAATGTTTAATTTTAATAATTTTTCATTTGAAGAATTCATGGATTGTTAAGATAATGAAATGTTTCTTACATGGAACAAAGAAAATGAAAACGGTATTCAATGGACAAGCTGTTTGTGTGGAGGAAGCCGGGTGTGTTTAGTTTGAGGAGTTCTGCCTAAGGTCTCCCTGTCCACAGAGAAACTTGTGTTACTTGAAGATATGAAAGTTCCTGTGGTAATCATACCTTGAAGCACAGTGTTGTATATAAGTACATACCTGATTCTAAATTAAATCCAGATTTAACTAATATATTATTTTATATCTTTGTTGTATTAAAATGTTTTAAAACACTAAAAATAAAACATTTGAAAGTTGACTTGCGGCTTCTCATTTAAATATTCTTGCACTATTAATCTAGTGTGTCTTTATTGTTTCAGACAGAACCTTGCTATGCAGTGTGCCCTGGTCTCCTACTTGCTGTTCTGCTGCATCAGCTTCATAAGTGCTACCATTGTAAGGGCCGATGGATTCTTGTCTTCATCCTCTCCCACCCCCATAGTTACACTGCAGCTTAAAAAAAAGAAATTTAAATTACATTTCACAGTGCATGTGTGGAGATCAGAAGACAACTTGCAGGAGTTGGTCAGTGTTGTGTCTCAGGGATTGAACTCAGGTTGTCAGGTTTGGTGGCCTGTGCATTTACTTACTTCTCACTGGCCACATGGCAACTTTAAAGCTGTAGGGTGTCATGTGCAGCGTTTATTAATGCTCTTGGCTAATAATTTGCCTGTTACAAGATAGGAATTTGAGAGTTGGGTCCATAGCTCACTGGCAGAGTTTAGGTAAAGCAAAATAGGGCCTGTGTTCCAGATCATTAATAAGCCAGCTGGAAGGTGACAGAAAAGCAACAGACATGTTTTGTTTTTAGTAGATAGAGAAAGCAAGAAGAACTCTCTAGAGAAAAATGGGTTCCCAGGGAAGAATACCTTTTTGCTGTTATTAATGAATGCGTTCATTCCCATTGCCTTATGATACATGTCTGGAGGCTGGAGAATGACTTGTCCAGATCTCTCCTCCTGCTTTTACATGGGTGCCAGGGATGAAACTGGGGTCCTCAGGATTTTGTGGCTGGTGCTTTTACCCACTGAGCCATTGTAAGCCCCTGAACAACATTCTTTAGAGAAATAAATCAGTAGTTTTAATCCTGCCTTAAATACCCTGGTGTTGTTTTCATCCAGAGGTGGCATATGTACAAACACACACACAATCCTAGTAAGACTTCTCATTGAAAAGGCCTAATAGAGGGGAAGAAAATGTTTGACAATCAATGAGGAAACAGACAAACTGTCCTATTGGTAGCATGGGAGAGGAGGGTATGTGCTCAGTAAGGGTGGGTCAGGAAAAGTTCAGTGAATATGCAGAATTTAAACCTGCCTTAAAGGACAAAACAAATTTCAGCAAAGGTTTAGAGGTCTGTCAAGACCCCTTTGTGGGCTGAACAACCCTTTCACATGGGTCACGTATCAGATATCCTGCACATCAGACATTTGTATTATGATTTATAACAGTAGCAAAATTACAGTCATGAAAGTAACTACAAAAATAATTTTATGGTTGGGAGTTGCCACAGCATTAGGAACTATATTAAAGGGTCACAGCATGAGGAAGGTTTTTAGAACCACTGCTAATAGAGACTGAGAAATGAAAGAATGAAAGCCAACAGGTGGCTGGATGGGTAAAGGCACATGGCACGAAGCCCCATGACCTGAGTTCTACCTGGGGGGGAGTCCACAAGGTACAGGGAGAGAACCAAGACCTACAAGTTGTCCTCCGCCCTCCACAAGTGTACCTTGGCCTGTATTCTCCTCCTCTGACTCACACAAATGTGATCTTTACAAAGCTTCTTTAAATCAGTTTACTTGTATATAGCAGGCAGCTGTTACCAGAGTTTGTATTTGATTACCAATGGAAGCACCAGGAGGACCCACTGCTATTAGCAAAACTATAGGTACAACACTAAATAGTTCTGTAAACAACCTTAGGTAAGGGCAGGGGTGTAAGTTAAAGGCCTGAGGTGTATCTCAGTGATGAGTGCTTGCCTGGTGTCTGCAAGGCCCCACATTTAACCCCTAGCACCACCAAAAGAGAAGTTAGATATATTTGTTGTAAGGGGTTTCTGGCCGGGACTTTCTGGTCTAGCCTCAAGGTTCAGACCAGCAGACCCACAGAGACACATAGGTGCTTACATTAATTTTATGCTGATTGGCCTAAGGCCCAGGCATATAACTTGCTAATTCTTTACTCTTAAACTAACCCTTGATTCTTATCCTGTTCAGTCATGTGGCTTGGTACCTTTTCTCGGAGCAACATAGTTGTCCTCTGCATCTGCTGGCTTCTCTGGCATCTCTGCTCTGTTCTTCCTGTTCCCAGTTTTCTTAGTCTGGTGGCCCCGCCCACACTTCCTGTCTGCCTTTGGCCAATCAGCATTTTTATTAAACCAGCAGGTAGAACAATTATTTACAATGTAGCACGATCCCGCCACATAGATAGAAAGTGTTCAGGACATACATGAGCAGAGAGGAAGGCCCTAGAAGCCCTGCTATTTGGTAGTTCAAAGAACTGAGTCTGCACAGCTTATTGGAAGCCTTTGACACAAGGAGGACCAAGTCACTGAAAAATTAGCTTCTAGTTGCTACTGGCTGATATAACATGAATTAGGATGTCCTAGATCCTAGTCACTCCCAGGAGCGCTAGGCTCCCAAGCATGAAGTGAAATGATAGCTGGCTCTTGAAGAGATATTAAGAGAAAAGGAAGTGGCTTGGAGGAAACTCAGTTAAGTCCCTCTACTGTAACTTTGGACAGGACCAGATTTCAGCTTTAAGACCTCCGCTGCACTATCATGATATTTAAATGCCGTGTTTCCAGCTCAGGTGCTCCCCGTGTCTATTAATATTCTAGCCTTAGGTATCCTGAATCACATGTTGCAAACAATATCTAAACTTATGGTTATGAGATGCAGATTGAGCAGATTTCATTAAGGAGAGGGCAAAGTGCATGAACTTTGAACCTGTTCTTCATGGAGCTTGACTGGCAGAAACCCCAGCTAGAGAGTGTTTCCATAGCAGTGATGCAACTTGAAACATTTCAACACATATGTCTGGCATAAAAATTTGATAAACACAGCTATCCAGGCAAGAGTTCTTTACCATCGTTTCCTGTGACTCTTACTGTCTTTTTGGGAAGTTGTTCATTTTAAGTAAATAAATCACAAATATGAACCCCTGCTGAGCTCAGTGCTTATGGCTACTGCTTGATGGGGCACAGTGTAGCCAACAGCCTTATACTGCTGCCTTGCCATCCTGGTCATGATGGAGGGTATCCACTGGGACTGTAACCATAAATAAGCTTACTTATTTATAAGCTTACTTGGGTGAGCATTTTGTAGCAACAAGACCAGTAGTTAATGTAGATGCTTTTAGGAAGGGTTTTAAGAACATACAGATTTATTCCAGATTAGATGCCTTCAGGATGTGCAGGCATTTCTGATTCTAATTCTTTGTTTGTTGTTTCTGTTTGTCTCTTGAGACGGTTTCTCTATGTAGCTCTGGCTGACGGAGAACTCACTCTGTAGACTGGTCTCCAACTCAGAGATCTGCCTGCCTCTGCCTCCCAAGTGGCATGGTTCTATCTTTATATTTTTTAGAGGAATGAGTTGAGGACAAAACTGTAATTAATATTCAGTTAGTATTAAAACATTTTAAAAAAAAACCCAACAGGAACTGATCTAGTATAGAGCAGTGTGTTCCTCTGCATATATAAGATTTATCTATAGCCTAAGCTGCTAAAAGGGAATCTTCTGGTCAATGACTTGCAGTGTTTTATTTATTTTTGTTTGTTTTGTTTTTGAGACAGCAGCTCAGGTAATGTTGCTGTCCTAGAACTACGCAGACCAGGCTGGCCTTGAACACACAGAGATTTGCTTGCTCCTCCCTACTAAGTGCTCTGGCTATCCTAGAACTTGCTTTGTAGACCAGATTGGCCTTGTTCCCTATTAGGATTGAAGGTGTGCACCATCATCCAGCAATGTATAGCATAATCTTTAACTTAGCCACTCATTGTCATTGCAAATTTTTTTTCCCAATTGTTTTCCCTGACCACCTGGGAAAGGGCAAGTCCTATCTAGTCCCAGGGAGAGTTGAAAAAATACACTTGGTTGATCTGTTTTCAAGTTCTGTGAGATTAATGTTGATACCCATCTACCTGCCAGCATTGTTTACTGGCCTTACCATCTTCTGTTAGATATTCCAAGGACTCAAATTTGTCTGTCCTGTATGGAAGACTGACTCCATTGTAGCTGAGTGGGATCAAAGATGGAAGGTATTTGAATGGCAGGTGCCTTGAAGCTGGTGATTCAGTGAACCGTCCTTCTAGACATAACTACGTGAAACCCAAAAGCATCACTGGTGCTGTCACCTAGAAACTGCCCTTGGCCATGTGAATCCTTCCCGGACACGAGCTAATAGAATAGTAACAGTGGCCAAGGACTGGGTATGACTGCTGCCTCATATCATGCCTCAGAGCCAGAAAAGGCATTAAGTAATGGCAAACATGGCTGGTTATTCCTCACTTTTCCACTACATAAAAATCGATCAGAAGACCCCCACCTTACTGGAAATGTTCAATCTAGGATTTGAATACTGTTTCTTGCTTTCCAGAATTCTCTTTAACATCACATCTCTGTCCCTCAGTATTTAGTCTCTGACTGCAGGAAGTTTGTAAAAACCTAACCTGTTTGGCTAAGGTGTGCCCTGGTGATCTTGGCTTGGCAAGTATTGACATTTTAGGTGGCCAGAGTGCTAGAATCAAAAAACAGTAAGTAGAAGCCAGGTGTGGTAGTGATACTTGTCATCGCAGCACTTGGAAGGCATAGGCAGAGAGGTCACAAGTTTGAGATCAGCCTGGGCTACACAATAAACCCTGTTTCAAAAATTGCAGAAAGCAGAGTCAAAACAAAACAAAGAACTAGAGACTGGAGAGATGGTTACACAGTAGCACTAGTATAATCCCAACCCTGGGGAGACAGAGACAGGCACATACATTCGGTTTACTGACCAGGAAGCCTAGCTGATTCACCAGTGAGAGATCCCATCTTTAAAAAGGCAGAGCCCAGTGTGGTGGCACAGACCTTTAATCCCAGCACTTGGAAGATAGAGTCAGTGGGATTTCTGAATTTGAGGGCAGCCTGGTCTACAGAGTTAGTTCCAGGACTAGGGCTGTTAGAGAAACCCTGTCTCAAAACAGAACAAACAGAAAAAAAAGCAAAGAATAGTTGAAGAAGACACCCAGTGGCCTCTGGCTTACACACACACATACACACACGCACATGCACACACACACACATGCACACACGAGCATATCCACATGAATACATACACACCACATAATTATAAATAACAGGAAGAAGAATAGAAAGTTGGAAGAAGCTCCTGCTACTTATTAAAGTAGCAGAAAAGGAAGTGACCTTTAAACACAGACTTGTACATGATGCACAGACGTGCATGCAGAAAAAACACCCATAAACATTAAAAGAAGAAGAAAAAGAAAAGCCTCTGCCTGCATTGGCTGGCCCTCTCTATCCATGACAACCCAGAGCTATTCCTCTTTCTGGAAAGGCCTATAATTTCTCTGGAGGACAGCAGGTGCACTGCTTTCTGCTGTAGCTAGAACCAGCTGTGCTGGACCGTTTCATGTTAATTTGACACAAAAAGCCATTTGAGAGGAGGGAACCTGGATTGAGAAAATACCTCCACAAGATCAGGCTGTAGGCAAGCATCTAAGGCATTTTCTTAATTGGTGATTGATGGGGGTAGGGTCTAGCCCACTGTGGGTGGTGCCATCCCTGGCTGGTGGTCCTAGTTTTGTAAGAAAATAGGCTGAGTAAGCCATGTTGAGCCAGCCAGTAAGTAGTACCCTCCTATGGTCTCAGCATCAGCTCCTGGCTCCAGGTTCCTGTCCTGCTTGATTTCCTTTGATGATGAACTGTGACGGACATGGAAGCATAAGATGAATAAACCCTTTCCTATCCAGTTTTTTTGGTCATGGTGTTTTATCAGAGCATTAGTAACCCTGACTAAGACAAATTGGTGCCAGTGTAGTGGGGTATTTCTATGACAGACATGACCAAGTTGTGAGGAGGACTGTGGAAGGACTTTGGAACTTTGGGCTAGAAAAGCCATTGAGTGTTGAGTGCTCAGTGGCCTGTCCTGTGGGAGCTTAGAAGGTAAGGATGTTGAAAGCAGTGCAGACAATGGAAGCCTGGCTCATGAAGTTTCAAAGGGAAGCAAAGACTACTGGAATTTTTCTGTGAAGAACCTGTGGTTTTGATCAGCTTGGGCTGAAGAGTCAGATGTGATTAACAAGAGACCAGCACCATTGAAGTGAAACCTTGGTTACTGGGACAATTAATGCTGGTTGGTAGACGCTAAAAAATGAGTGGTTAAGAAGAGACAAGAGTCACTGATGGGAAATCTAGGATGTGTTTCCTAAGAGTCAGCACACAGAAGCTATGTTCCAGAGACAGCCAAGGTTGTGCCTTATTCTGGCAGCTGAACTTGGTAGTGTTAAGAGGCATCCAGGAGGTACTGGTTTTGAAGGCATGGAGGGGTCATGAAGGGCAGCTGAGGCTCGGCACGGTGAGGAGCCAGGAGAGGCCTAACGTGAAGGGCAGCGGCAATGGCAGTTGAAAGCCCCAGACTGAAGAGATCATGCAGAGGAGTTGAGGCTTGGCACCATAAAGATAGCGTATGAGGCTATTGGTGAAATGTTCAGCCAAGCTGCAGCAGAAGGCCCCAGCATTTTAGAGATGCCAGTACCATGGAGTGATGACCACCAAGGAAGAGTAACTGGCCTGAGCTTGGAAGACAGGCTGTGTGTGCTGCAGAGGGCAGAGATGGAGAAGTGAGCCAAGCCCCTTGGAGAACCCCAGAAGATCGTGAGTGGGTCCCAGATAGATACTGGACATTGATTTACACTATTGGAGTGTAGTTTTGCTGTGCTTAGATTATTAGTGTTCCCTAGTTTTCCCTCTTGAAGTAAGGAAATATTTTTTTTTGTAAGATCCTACAGTTGAGAGACTGAAAAGAGATTTTAGATTTTTTTTAAAAATATAGAATTTTTTAAAAAAGACTTAATTTTAAAGTGTTTTGAGTTTATAAAGACTTTAAGTTTGTAAAATGTTTTATACTGACAGGAGTGCACACCTTTAATCTCAGCACTCTGGAGGCAGAGGCAAGGCAGATCTCTTGCGAGTTTGAGGCCAGCCTGGTCTACAAAGCAAGATCCAGGACAACCTGTTACATAGAGAAACCTTGTCTCAAAAAGAAAGGTTTTTATGATTATGATATTGATAGTAGTGTGTCACCTTGGGGATGAACAAGAAAGAAAAGGTTGACAAGGGGTCTGCTTGACACAAACTCCACGTTTGCAGATGAAAACCAGTAGAGGGCGCTCCAGACCTCTAGCCGTGTGTCTCTTTGTCACTCAGATGCACCTGCCATTTGCAACTATATAGTGCATACCAGTGTCACCTACCAGATTCCTGGGTGATGCTGAGCCTCCAGTAAATTGTTGCTCCACTGGGAGGCATTAATCAGTAGGAGCACATTCCAGCATAGCCATATCTTTAAAAAAATTCTTTCATTTTGTGAATGTGCCATGGTATCCACATGGAGGCCAGAGGACAGCTTACCAGAGTTGGTTCTCTCTGCCGTATGTGTTCTGGAGATAGAACTGATGTGGCTTGAGGTCAAGTGCGATTATCATCTCACTGGCCTCTATACATACTTATATCTTCTAAGGCATTTCAGCAAGGCTTGGGTGTTCCCAAGACCTCTCATTTCCAGCTTCCTCTTACCTGAAGGTCAAGACAAGACAGTCTATAAATTGCAAAACTCTACAAAGACAATTGCTGCACGTTTCTCACTTGACAGTTTTAGTTCAGTATTTCCTTTATGCTTTGCTTGTATAATCTTAGTGTATATAAATCCTCCATTTCATTTGGGTTTGCTGGCCTTGCGTCCTGTGATATTGGCAAGTAGTAAGTTCTTTTGTTGCGCGCATGCACATGCCTGTGTGTATGTGTGTGTGTGTGTGTGTGTGTGTGTGTGTGTGTGTGTGTGTGTATGTGTGCGTGCATGATTATTCCTGTGTGTGCAGAGGCCTGTGCTTATGGAGGTGAGAAAACAGCTTTGGGTGTCATACCTTAGGAATACCATGTACCTTATTTTTCAGACAAGGTCTGCCTTGAAATTGCTATGGAGACTAGGCTGCCTGTTTCCACCACTCCAGCGTTGGAATTATAACCACACAAACCCCTGCATGGCATCTTTATAGAGAGCCATGTCCTCTGTGAACTGCCCTATCCTCCCTGGCGCTCAGAACTGGAGTTAATTGGCCCCATTCTACCATGATGCTCAGGAATGTAACAGTCCACATGGCTACTTGACAGTATTTGAAATCTACCAAAGACTTTTCAGGACACTTGGGAGGAAGTCATTAGAAATGATGGTAACTCTTTATTTTTCTGAGCAGAAACTCAGGAGCCAGCACTAGGGAGTAAACGCCTTGTCTTCCACAGTGGGATGTCAGAGTCAAGACTCAGCTTAACATTGTTCCCAACACTGCACTATCAGGAACCTCTGAGTGGCCCTGGTCTCTGACATGTGGCATCTGAAACCTTGGGTAGGACAGGAGTCAGCCGAAATGGAGGGAGCCCTAAGCCCATGTGGTAGTGGGTAGGAATCTGTAGTTTTATCCTCTGGAACATTCCAAAAGGGGGTTCCTGCTTACACAGCAGGGAAACAGTCTGGAACAGGGTAAATGTGTCCTATCCTCTATCTACCACTAGGACCTTCATAGACAGGCACCATGGTCGTCACCTCCTTTGGCTACTCCACCAAAAGCCCCTGCTGATGGGGACTGGCCTGTGGGCCCATTTCACTAAGCTTCTTCTGATGCTTTCTGAACTTAAAAGATAGTGTGGTGGTTAATCTCTAATCACTTGTGAAAGGCATCTCAGTGAGGGACTATGTAGCTCAGGTTGGCCTCTGGGCATGCCTGTGAAGAGTTGTCTTGATTAGTGGGAAGACCACTATGGGTGGCATCATTCCCTGGGCAGGGGATCCTGGATTCTGTAACACTGGAGAAACAGCTGAGCACTGGCAGGAATGCATAAATTACTCTCTGGTCTTGACTGTGGAGGTCATGTGACTAGCTTGTAGGATTGCCTTCCACTGTGACTTTCTCACAATGATAGAGTGTAACTTGTAACCAACTGGGCCCATTTTCCTTTAAGGGAACAAAGGCAGGCAGCTGTTGTGTTCTTGGGGAAATATGGGAGTATCTGAAAGTCATCAGTGTTTCTATTCTCTAGTTTGTGGCGGGATTAAGGTGTCAGTTGATAAGGTCATAAAACACTTCCGGGACCCTGGAGGGGGTGTGGCCAACCTGGAGGGGGTGTGGCCAACCCCATTGATAAGTGGCTGCTGGTGGGACACGAGGAGCTCTCTTCCTGGTTCCTGGCTGCTGGCTGCTGGACAGACAGAATCGGAATCCATCGTGCTTCCATCGCGCTTCCATCGCTCATCCATCGCTTGGATCCGCCAGTCCTTGTTCAGGTGCCACCATAAGCTGTTACTAATATTGTGAGTGTTAATTTATATTCTAATAAATATTAATTTTGGACTGGCGCCTTGAAAGTAAAACTCCGTCTACACTAGTTGTGTGGGGAGAGTCATGTTTGAGTGAATTCAAAATTTGTTCTGCATTTGGCCTCTACTTTGAATTCAGCCACTGTCTCCTGCACCATCTCCACAATCCTTCCAGTTACTCCACTTTGAGAAAGAATGGTTGGCAACCTAGACCACCACACTGTAGTGAGGTGAGGCACAGAGACCTGGCTTCTGTCCTGAGTAAGAAAAGAAACTGGGTTGAGTTTATCCAAGTCACCAAAGCACTACTACCTTTCTGGGTCCCCACTGCAGAGGGTACTCTCTGGAAATCAGCATGGCACTGTGGCTTAGGACAGACATGAAAGCCAGGTGCCTACATTCAGATACTGGCTCCTTTGCTTACATCTCTGTGCTCTCGAGAGGTTACTTAGCTTCTCTATCCTGCACTTTGAGATGATGATAGTACTTACCATCCTTTTTCTTTTCTTTCTTTATTTTGGATTTTTCAAGACAGGGGTTCTCTGTGTAGCCCTGATGTCCTGGAACTCCCTCTGTAGACTGGGCTGGGCTCAGACTCACAAAGATCCACCTGCCTCTGCCTCCTGAGTACTGAGATTAAGGCATGCACCACCATCACTTGACTTAAAAACAAAAACAGAACCAAGCTTCCAAAGGATTTACTTATTATTTTAAATTGTAGTGTATGTATGTATGCATGTGGGATTGTGCATATGAGTACCTGTGCTTGCTAAGACCAGAGGCTTTTATACTCCTTGGAACTGGTGTGACAGGTAGCTATGAACTTCAAGTCCAAAGGAAATTCCAACTCCCCAAACTCCAAAAGGCAGTATATCTAGAAATGGGCTCAGCCTGAACTAGAAGAGGATTTCTGGTGGTTAGGTAGAAGCCAGCATTCCTCAGAAACTTGTGAAACTGGTTCTATCTGCTAAAGGAGTCATTTCCTCTACCTTTACAGGACATGGTTACCTGTGGTGTCTATCAGCAAATCAAAATGCATGCTGGCCTCTGGGTTCCCTCAGTTTCGGTCTCCACCCTGGCATGTGGCTTCTTACCTCCCAGGTACCCATTTGTTCTCTATAATGCAAGGTGCCACCCACCCCACCCAGTCCCTGCTGGTCTCAGGATGGATGCTCTCTAGTCTCTATCTCTGATTGTTCTCCCTTCTCTCACAGATATCCCTGGCCATGTCCAGTCTGCTGGTCATATTCAGTTTACTTTTCTTTCTCTGTTCTGGACTCTTCGAGATGCCTCTGGCTGTTTTCTCATATCTACAAATAAAAACTCTTTCCTTAACCACACCATGGAGCAGTCCTCCACCGTTTCTTTACCCCACACCCCCTTGCATACATCTGATATGCTGGAACTTGAACACAGATCCTCTTCAAGAGAGCCACTTCTCATATTAGCATAGGATGGCTATTATGAGTATTAATGAGCTAAAATAGTAACAAATTAATATAAACTCTTTTCCAAAGTACATGGGACCAGGAAGGAAGGTTTCAGATTTGAGAGCTTTTCAGATTTTAGAGTATTTGCTTAGATTTTGTCAGCAAAGTCCTACATCTCAAATCCTTCAAAATGCCAAGTTCTCAGTCAAAAACTGAGGTGTTCTTTAGGGATGTTAAAACTGAACATGGGAAGATACAGAATGGTTCTTAGGACATGAGAAATGTTGGGTCTGTTGGGATCATGTTTGATCTGGCATGATATGATAACACTTTTACTCAATTAGCAGGCAGATGCCTATGAATGGAGAGGTCTCATGCCCCATAGATGCGGGATGCTGGACCAGAGGTAGCAGCAGGCAGGAGGCACTTAGGCAATTTCTACATAGAAGGACTTTATTGTTATAATAACAGAAAGGGGGAAGAAGGGAGAGAAAGAGAGAGAAAACTCCTGGGAGGAAAAAAGCAAGGGAAGATGTCCATGACAGGAATTCTTCTTAAATGGGGTTTGACATCAGAACTCAGGGCGAGGCATGGTTTCAGAAGCTAGAACAGAATTCTTACAGGATCATCCATCGCCATCATTATAAGGGGCCCCTGAGCATATTGTAAGAGGACTGTGAATCAATAAAGTGCTGTCCACTCTGTTAGGACTCTCTCCTAGCCCCTGAAGCCACAAATGGCCAATGCAAATTAGCCAGTCCAACCAGGGTTCTGATGGCAAGCTCCATTTAAAAAGGGGGGGGGGGGGCAGTGGTGGCAGCCAGAGTGCATGCTTTTAATCCCAGCACTCAGAGGCAGGGATCGCTGAGTTGGAGCCTTTCCTTTGTTCGAGATTCTCTGAGTGAGTGGGATAGGAGAGAATGCAGGGGTGAGCCCAGAGGTTCCAGTGGAACATCTGATCTGGCACTTCCCTCCCAGTGGTATTTAAAGATGTGGCTTGTTAGACTTAGCCATAGGTTAGGGTGCATTGTTGTTTGACATCTCCTGCCCATGGCTTTGCTTCCAAAGTGCTCCTCACTGGTTTACCCAGAACAGCTGTTATGCCCAGAGTAAAGAGACCATATGGTGCAACAGCAAAGAGTCTCTTGACAAGCTATCTTGGCTCACTTGGACACAGTGGTGAAGTAGGAGTGATCCTGAGCAGCATGCGGCAAGGGTTTTTATTGGGGGGAGGGCTCTAGGGCTTCAGAACCTCAGGGTTACTGTCCTGGGATTGGTCCAAGCTCGGGCTAGAGGTATCTATTATGAATTCATTGGCTGCTTTGAATTGTAGGGGAGTGGTGGACCTTTCCCTACATCAGCAGCTCAGCAGGTGTACTTGGAGACTAACTGTCCCCTTCCCAGGAAGAAAATGTTTAAAACATCAGGCATTTCTCCTTAGGTTGTCTGCTCATGGGCCCCACACTGGCCAGGATGCTGACTAAAGAGTTGCAGACACCACCTTGTTAGGAAGTGATGTGGCTGCCTCTGCTCAAAGGCACTGAGAAGGAAACCTCAATAGGCAGAGGGGGAGGACAGTTCCTGGCATGGGACGGAGACATAGGAGGGGATTTGGAAAAGCCTGGCTCTTGTACCAGTCTTCAAACAAATGGAGAATGGTTCTGCAGGCTTCCATTTCCTTGTTTTGTTCACCACATGGGGGATTGAAGGAAAGCAGTGAGTTCCAGAGCCCAGATAGCAGAAGAAGGTGTCAGTGGGGTGTAGGGTTATGCCACCACTTGGTGAGTTACTATATCTCAGCTCCTCAGAGTATCTTCTATTGGAGAATTCCTTCCTCTACTGATGCAGACCTCTCTTACTGGCTCTTCTATTTGCCTAGCTAGCTTTCTCTAGTAGATTATCTTTTAAAAAAATCATTTTAAAAGTTGGGTGGTGGTGCCACACACCTTTAATCCCAGCACTAGAAAGGCAGAGGCAGGGGGAATCTCTTGAGTTTAAAACCAGCCTCATCTAGAGTTCCAGTATAGCCAGAGCTATACAGAGAAACCCTGTCTTGAAAAGCCAACCAGTCACACACACAAACAAAATGTTTTAAAACAGGGCCTCTAGCCTAGGGTTTGTTCTCCTTTCGGAACACAAGGCACAGATTTGACAATCAAATACCAGCCTTCAGCTGGCAAAGCAATTTTATTACAATGAAGCAAATCACAACACAGGCCCCAGTTAGTCTCAGCTTCTTTCCTGGATACAAGCTGAGCCACGCATGGGTTTCCTGCTTAGATGCTAAAGATAGGTAAAACCTAAGTGGCTACATTGTTTTTAGTAACTTCTGGCCTGACCTTAGCAGATTTCACTAGTCTAATTTTTCCAGGTACCTAGTTTTCCTACTACCTTGTGGCCTGTTCATTATAATTCTCATCATTGTTGTACTAGGGTTCTCTAGTGGAGTAGAACTGATAAAGTGATTATATATTTTAAAAGTGAGGTGTGCTAAGCATGGTGCTGCATATCTTTATTGTCAGCACTCAGGAGGCAGAGACAGGAGGATCTCTATGTGTCCAAGACCAGCTCCAGGTCAGCCAGGACTACATAGAGAAACTTGGTCTGAGCCTGGTTCCCCAGAACCCATAGAAAAGCCAGGTACAGTGGTATGCTTTTGTATTGCCCAGTGCTAAGAGGTGGAGACAAGATCCCAGAGGCTTGCTGGCCCCTCTCCTAGCTGAAACTGTGGACTGGGGGTTCAGTGAGAGCCTCAAAATATACAGTAAAGGGCCAATGACATGGCTCAGTGAGGTACTTGCTGACAAGCCTGACAACCTGAGCTCAATCCCCCAGATTCTCATTCTTAAATAAATAAATAAATAAATAAATAAATAAATAAATAAATAAATAAATAAATAAATGTAATTTTAAAAGTGGTGGAGAGTGATAGAGGAAGTCACTTAATGTCAACAACCTCTGGCCTCTATTTGCACAGATAGTAGTGAACACACATACATGCACACACATGAAAACAACACACACACACACACACACACACACACACACACACACACACACACACAAAGGTGGGGGGGCAGCCTGGATGTGGTGACATATGCCTTTAACTCCAGTATTCCGGAGGCAGAGGCAGATCTCTTGAGTTTGAGGCCAGCCTGCTCTACATAGCAAGTCCCAGGCCAGCTGGGGCTATACAATGAGACCCTTTTCTCAACAGAACAAAAGGGCAAGAGGGTTTGCTTGGATTGGCTATTACATCTCAGCGGCCTTGTAGGCCAGCAACAGTATACATGCTGGAGAGACTAAGAGCTTGGAAGCTGCCAGGTCCTTGAAGCTGCATGTCTTAGCCATCCTGACCTGCTTCCAGAAGATTCCTGGAGAGCTGCTGGTCTTCAGTCCATGTTGGGACCCAGAGAAGCTGGAGTTTGTGGTCAGCAAGGGATGGCAGCAGTGATGAGATAGTTGTACTCACCAGCACAAAGCAAAGAGAAGCAGCCCAACTCTCCCGGCATATGCCACCCTCTTCCTCACCCCTGCCAGATATATAGATCCTCTTTTAAGAGTCCATTTGACTGTGAGGCCTCATCATGGTCCCAGGATGAGCTGACTCCCTTATAGTCTCCCCACTCTCTGTCTCTGTCTGTCTGTCTCTCTCTCTCTTTAAAATAATTCCTCTTTCTCCTCCTTCCTCTTCTTCTAAGACAAGGTTTCTCTGTGTAGTCTTGGCTGTTCAGGGACTAGCTGCATACAACAGGCTGACTTCAAACTCACAGAGCTCCATCTGCCTTTGCCACCACCCCTGGCCCCACTCTTCTTAAGGGTTTTAACAAGACTTACTCATAGGTTGTTAGCAATTAGTCTTGGTGTCTGTTGTATACTATTTGCTTGTCAAATACTCATGAAGAGAATATTTGCCACAGAATCTGTAACCCAAAGAGCCTGTGTAAAAGCCTCTTAGACAGAATATAGCTTGTTTTGGTGTGTGGAGTGCTGGGGTAAGCACTCAGCCATTGCATCATGCTCCACACCCACATGATCCTTGATGTCATGCTAAGAGACCACTGAAGCATTGTCTAGGTCTTCACTAATTTACAGATAATGGCAGTTGGATACTTAAAACCATTTACAAATACAAAAATCCTGTGACATAGACAAGCACAGCCATTTCAATCTTCACGAGTAGCCCGTTCCATACCAACATGGATGAGTTGACTTAGGAAACATTCTCATCTATTAAAACATATTCTCAGGACCTACACAAAGGAATAACATTCTGGAAGGTAATAAGGTGAATGTCTTTTTTTTTTAAATAAAAAAATTGTATTTACTTAGAAGCATTCAGAATGTCAACAAAACAGCTGCATTTTTTTTTTTTATTACAGAGTAGTATTCAGTTATCAGAACAGTCATCTTCCTATGAGCTGCAGAGACAACTGGAGACAGAAAAAAACAAAAAACCTGCTCTCCCAGATAGAGCCAATTTGTGCTGCACACCAACAAGAACCCGCTTTAAATTTCCATGCCAATTCACAACCCCAGACTGTAGCGGGCATGGTTAGTGGCTATTGAAAATACCATCAGGACAGGGCTCTCTAAAGACACACTTGGCACAAAAAAAGACACTATACAGTTAAAAAACAAATCTTACACAGTCTTACATTTCGATTTCTTTCTTTAGGAGGAGTGAGTTGCGTACAGGTGGGTTAAATGCTTTATAAACAAGAAAACAAACAAACAAACAAAACAAAACTGCACTGGAACCAATGCATTTATCCTCCTCATCTTCCTCTTTCTTCTCTTTCCAGCCTGGCCACCCGTTTTTTGCTGCCCTGGCTTTTCTTTTGGCTCTCTAGACAGCAATATTCTTTGCCTCTCTCCCAGTTTCTTTGTGACATCACCATTGGATGATAAGCCAGGGTGCTTTCCTTTGATTTTGGGGAGATACTCAAAACAAGAAGACCGAAGGAGGCCTGTTGGGTACACTGGGGTCCTTGAACTTCTCTTTGGTCTCTTTGGGGGATGTAGGTTTTCTTTTCTCTTTCATAACAGCCTTTCCATGTCTTCACACTTCCCCTTTTCTTTAGCAGACATGGTCTCCCACCTTTCTGAGCACTTCTTTGAGAACTCTGAGATGTTGACAGAAGCATCCAGGTGCTGCTTCTTGTGTCCTCCTGGCAAGTTTGCACAAAACATGCGCATGAGGACATTATGCCTCTTGGCTTCATAGGATCTCCCTTGCCCTCGTGAGGCACAGAGTCTCACAGTGCCCATCTGGCTACTGCAGTGGGAATGTCTTTTTAATGTGTCCCATGATTCAGACCATCAGCCTCATCAGCTGGCCCTCCCCACAGAAAAGCATTGCTTCATTTTGGAAGTGTGTCTCTAGTTCAAACACTTGCTGGAACTCAGAGAAAATGGATGCTGTTTAGAAGGGCATGGTACACTTTGTACTGAGTACACTTTGACTGAGCTGGGGCAGCATGAGTGTCTCTCCTGACTCCACAGGTACTGCTCCCAGCCTTCTCTGCAACAAACAAACCCCCAATTGTACAAGCACATACGACTTCTGAAATGAAGGCCACAGATAGTCATTTGTCAGAATGGAAAGAGGTCTCCTTTGGGGTGGGAGACCTTGCTACAAACAAGATACTTGTCTACTAAGTGAAGAGGTGTTCCCAATCAGGAGGTGTTTTTGACTCTCTGCTTTATTATTTTTTTTTATTTGGGGGGGGGTAGTTGTGGAAAGCCAGGTGTTGCTGTGCACCTAGTTTGGGGTCAGGAATTGGGCTGCCTCTATGCTCAGCGTCCTACTTTTCCCCTTGGAGAGGGGCCAAGATGGCAAGGAAACAACAGGGCAGCCTCCAGGGACAGGCTGAAGCAAGCAAGTTCAATTTTATTATGGAAGAGAAAACCTTAAATACTTTTTTCCCAGACCCTCCCTCAGCCAGGGGAAAGGGCTTTGATTTACTGGTATCTGCTGCTTGTGGTAGTGGTCTCTCCCTGGTCTAGGAATGTTGTATCTGGACTCTGCCCTTGTCAGCAAACCCTGTTGGTTTATGTGGAAGTGCTTAAGAGTACAGATTTTAAGGTACTAGTTGTTACCAGTTTGCACTGACTGAGGCAGGGCTGGTCTCTTGGCCCCTTAGAAGCCTGTATAGCCAGAATTAAACACAGGCCTGAGCTGCATCTACCCCAGCCTCCCTTTTCTGCACTTTGATAACATTCCCTTGGAGATGTGGTTGCAAGAATAACCTTGGGGGAATAGCTTCCCCTCCTGGCAGAATGTTAAGCCCAGTGATAGGTTGAAATCCTTTGTTGAGCCTCTCTAGACGCCAAGGCACACAGGCAGAAAACAGGAATTCTGGTAGCCTCATCCTACCAAGACCCACAGTAGGTCATTTTGGAAGCCATTATGGTTTGGGCTACCAAGGTGGCCTGGCATGCTGAATGAAACTGGAAGGCAGGCTCCGACCTGGGTAAGAAAGCCCATATTCTCAGTGTCTTAATTGTGATCCTTTGTCGACACTTTTTTTCCCATTTGCCTAGTTTCTCTGAGCTCAGGCTTTCACTGCTCTACACACTTGCAGGGAGTACAGGCTTTAAAGGCAGCCACTCCAATGAAGGAGCACACAGAATACCTGTGGTTTCCCTTTTAAACACTAGTTTAAAACTACATGTACTTAGGTGTGTGTTCATACTGTGGTTTACATATGGAGGTCAGATACTATCTTGTGGGAGTCAATTTTCTCCTTACGCCATGTGGGACCCAGGGATCGAACTTGGATTGTCAGCCTTGGCAACTAGTGCCTTTATATACTGGTCTCTAGTTTCTACAACATTTTACATATTTTAATTTTCAGTATATGGTTGTTTGAATCCATGGATATGGAACTGACAGCTATGAAGGGCCAGCCATGCTTATATTTCCCTGAGGTACTGGAAGACTCAGCATGGTTTTCTGTCTTCTCTGAGATAGTCCCCACCCCCCATAATTCATCTATAGCCCCCATCCCCCATAATTCATCTATAGCCCCCATCCCTCATAATTCATCTATAGCCCCCATCCCCCATAATTCATCTATAGCCCCCATCCCCCATAATTCATCTATAGCCCCCATCCCCCATAATTCATCTATAGCCCCCATCCCCCATAATTCATCTATAGCCCTCATCCCTCGTAATTCATCTATAGCCCTCATCCCTCATAATCCATCTATAGCCCTCATCCCTCATAATTCATCTATAGCCCCCATAACTCATCTATAGCCCCCATCCCCCATAATCCATCTATAGCCCCCATCCCTCATAATTCATCTATAGCCCCCATCCCCCATAATTCATCTATAGCCCCCATCCCCCATAATTCATCTATAGCCCCCATCCCCCATAATTCATCTATAGCCCCCATCCCCCATAATTCATCTATAGCCCCCATCCCTCAGAATTCATCTATAGCCCTCATCCCTCATAATTCATCTATAGCCCTCATCCCTCATAATCCATCTATAGCCCTCATCCCTCATAATTCATCTATAGCCCCCATAACTCATCTATAGCCCCCATCCCTCATAATCCATCTATAGCCCTCATCCCTCATAATTCATCTATAGCCCCCATCCCTCATAATTCATCTATAGCCCTCATCCCCCATAATTCATTTATAGTCCCCACCCCCCATAATCTATAGCTCTCACCCCCCATAATTCATCTTTTTGCTTACCCACTATGAGTGAAGACTTCACCTCTGGCCCTTCAGGGGAGTTAAAGAAGACGATGTAGCTTACACTCACCACTCTCAGGAGTTTATAGTTTGACAGGGAAAGTGGAAAAAATTCACCCAGAACCCTAAATAGCCCAGTGATTCTGTTCCTTGAGTTCCTGCAGTACACCCAGAGCTCTTACATTTCACTGAATGCTTGCAGGCCTCACAATAGTGTCATGATAGCCCTTTGCTACACAACTAATAAAGGAGCTTCCTTCAGCGTTAGGATTTAAACCTGCACTGTCTCCCAGGGTCTGTGGGCTTCTCCTCTGCACTGGGAGGCTCAGAGTGCAGCTCAGAAGGAACAGGTCCTTAAAAGTGGCTGGAACCTCCACGGGGAGCTGGAGCTGGTGAGAACTATGCTACACCTGCTCAGGTGGACCAGTGCAGGTCCTTTGAGTGACAGATGACACATGGGATTAGATAGATGTGCAGATGTGTGAGATATATGTTGAAGGTCAGTGAAGCAGCTCAGCAGGTAAAGAAAGGGGTTTGCTGTATAAGCCCAGCGACCTGGGTTTGAGCCTGATTGTGGTCTAAGAAGATACAGTCAGTCCTAAGAGGAGCCACTAGGAGAAAGCATCTTCAAGCAAAGGTGCCTTGCTTGACAAGTCTTGTCCCCCCCCCCCCCCCAGTCCTACTTGGTCCTCAGCTGGGAGCAGTTGTGTGACTTTCAGTGGGTGGGTCCTGATAGGCAGTAGCTACAGCACTGGTCCTGCACTTCACCACAGTAAATCTGGACAGCACAGCATCATGGTTACCATGATAGACTCAGAGCTGGCTAAATTTCAGGGTAGTTTATGTTGGGGCTGCTATTTCAGATTGGCGTACTTTTGTGGCACACTGACTCTCCAGATCCTTCTCAAGAAGTCTGGGATTGTGCTGCATTCTCTCTAATTTATCATACAAAGTAGCAGGTCTCTGAGAAGTTCTACTTCAAAGAAGTGGATTAATGTTGGCTTACCTCATCCATTTCCAAATCTGTCTGGTCTCAGTCCTGTCCATGTATGTACACTCTAATGACTCCTTGTGGGATTAGCATTTGACAAGGTTGTGCTGGTCAGGATGTCAGGTTTGGGCCATGTCTTGGAGGCCCAGAGCCTGTACTCAGCTGGTGTGTGGATTGCTTCGAAGTGAAGTTCTGAGGCAGTGTCATGTGCTCAGAGTGTGTCCATCTGGCAGCAGTGTGTCATGCAAACTGCAGAAGAGGAGACCTCTGAGTCACTCCTTATAGACCTCCACCCTTTGCTCCAGACACAGGCTGTGAATCATTTGGAATCTAGTTGCACTCAACCAAAGCTCAATGCAGGCTCGTGGGAGGGATGGCAGGTCACCCTGTACCAACTGACTGACCTCCCACAGCTAGAAATAATGGTCCATTGTCCCTAGGCTTCCTCCCCTGTGCAGCTCTGTATGGAGTGATGCAGCCTGCCAAATTGCTCTTGTGACTTCCCAGGGCCCAGAATTCTCCCTCATCTCCCTTCCAGGGCCTCCCATACCAACTCCAGAGACACAGGGCAGTCACACAGTAGATATACAAAAGCGTGGGGTGCAAGTCATAAGACAGTCTCAGCAGTGACCCCAGGAAGCCAGCCCGTGCTCCCCCGTTTAGTTTCTGTGGAGACTAAGGCCCTCACACAAAACTTCAGAGGTAGGAAGTCAGCTCTGCATCAGTGGACAAAAGCCACAGCAGGCCTAAAGCAGTTGACTTCTTGTTTTGTATCAGTCTCCCTCGGTGGGGAAGGCTTGGAGTGGGTAGCAGTGTATCCGGTGGTTAAGAGCGACTGCTCACCCTCTGCCTCCTCCTAGACCTCTAAAAGAATCAGCTGTGTGCACTCAGAACCAGGGAGTTCTTTATGTTCTCTGAGAATCAAATGAAACATGAACCCTTCAGAGGGAAGGAGGTGCCTGGCATGGGCTAATCATGATTATTTTGATTATGTTCATGATTGATGATGATGTCTGTGTCAGCACTATTACATGCCGGGTGGGTGGATAGGTGGGTAGGTATAGGTGAGTAAGAAACAGTTCTCACAGTTAAAGAACAGAATCTTTTAAAGATGATAAAAGTGGTCAGGTGGTGGTCCCACATACCTTTAATCCCAGGACTGGAAAGGTAGAGGCAGGGGATCTCTGTGAGCTCAAGGTCAGCCTGTTCTACAGATTGAGTTCCAGGACAGCCAAGGCTACACAGAGAAGCCCTTTCTGAAAAAAACAAAAAAAAAAGTAATATAGGTAAATTTTAATTGAAAAATAAACTTACATATTATTAGGGGTTTGATACTATTTTATAAGTTGAAGATTTTGAGGTGTTAAAATGTACACTGAGGGTGTAATTCACTAAAAAAGTTGAGCTTAGGGCAAGAGAGAGATTGCTCAGTGGTTTATTTTTTGGTTTCATTTCGTTTTGTTTTTGAGATAGTCTCACTATATAGCTGTCCTGAAACTCATTTTGTGGACGAGGGTGGCCTTGAACTCACAGAGATCTGCCTGCCTCAGCCTCCCAGGTACTGAGATTAAAGGTGCATCACCAGTACCCATCTGAGATTACTCAGTGGTTAAGAACATGTGCAGTTCTTGAAGAAAGAAGCCTGGGGTTCAGTTCCCAGCATCTACATGGTGGCTCACATGTGTAACTCCAGTTTCAGAGGATCTGATGACCTTTTCTGGCCTCTGTGGGCACTAGATAGAAATATGGTAGACATTCATACATATCAAAAATACAAAATAAAATTTGTTAAATATAGCAAATTAAGCTGGATGGTGGTGGCACACACCTTTAGTCTCAGCATTCACGCTCAGCAGGTGAAGGTGGATCTTTGTGGGTTGGAGGCTAGTCTGGTCTGCAAAGAGTCCCAGGACAGTCAGGGCTACACAGAAGAAACCCTGTTTCAAAAAAAAAAAAAATCCAAAACAATAACAAAAAGCAAATTTAAACAATAATAATGCTTTGCTGGCTAGTGCTCCATGTCGATGACTAGATGTGAATAACAAAGTTCTTTTACATCTCTCTCCATACCAACCTTGGGTATGAGCTGGGAGCAGCTATGTGTAGCTTGCACTTCGTGTCCTGTTAAGCTGTAAATCCACTGTCTGCCGGAAATATCACAAAGTAGATTAACCTAGAGAGGGCCCAACCCTGTTGTGATCTGGGAAGCTGAAGAACACTTGTCTTTTCTTAATTTTCTTCTGGAACATGACTGTCTAGATCAGTGTTTTTCATGCTATAGTGTGCTTAAAAATGGCACCCGAGGTTGCGGAGCCCAAACTCATGCACACTGTTCTTCAGGCACAATAGGAGTGGTTACCACATGTACTGGTTTAGTTTTGGATAATTTTAAATCCTAGGATTTCCTTCCCAGCTGGCTGTGGGCGCTCACCTCCCCAAATCTACTCAAATCCATATCCCTGTGTACATTTCCACCCTTCTAGCTTGCCATGCTGACTGTGCTCTTCCCTTCCTGGTCTGAACTCCTCTTCTGGCTTCCCTGCTACCCCATTCCTCAATGTTCTCTAAAACCCCTAGGGTGGCTGTAAAGAAAATACTGGAGTCTTCTGTGGCTCTGCTAGATACTTTCCTTCTCCCCATCTCCTCCTGCCCACACCCAGCCTGGCCTGTGGATGAAGGGCTGCTGCTTTCCTCACATACAGTCCTGCTAGATTGAGGTTTATGCCATCAGCTAGATGGTCTTCAGCTAGTCAATCTGCTTGTTTTTGTGTGTGGTGCTGGGGGTCGAACCCCAGGTCTTGCATACACCGGGCAATACCTTTTCCTTGGACCATACCCCAAGTCCTATTATCTTCTATGACCCATTTGCCAATCACGCCTTTTTAGTCATGGAGGACTTTGGCATCTGACTCAGAGTTGTCCTCTCCACTATCTGTAACAGTCAGGTGACTCCAGCATCTTGGCCAACATGCCAGTCCCACAATTGTGTGGGATGTGGCAGTGCAGCCCATACCAACATCCTGGCCTCAGTCAATCAGTGGACATGCAGTGAACCTCGTGGCCCCCTGATTTCTCTGTGTCCTCCTCTTCTTCCCTTTCCCCCTCCCTCTCTCTAAGTCCTCAACGCCTATCTTTTCCTATCTCACTTCTCAGTATAGATCCCATACCAATCCTTCTAGTATTTTGCCCATCTCTAGGAGGGACGGTGTATCAGGCCAAGGTACATGCTCACACTCTACATATGTAGACCCAGTTCTACATAGAGAAGCTTTCAGAATCCCATCAAGCCTCCCTGAGCCTCCTCCTAGGGCCCCCATGAGTTTTCCCTTAGTTGTTTTGTCCTAAGAATGGACTAAATTGCCAGCGGCATACCCTAAGCCCATGCAGGAAAAGAAAATGTGTATAGGGTAAGCTCTTCTGATAGGACTTCTTTGAGCCCACACAGGAGGAAGACTGAGTTGACCTGACTGGATTTTAGAATTTTAGAATTGCTGTGGACCAATGACTCCCTTTTCCCACCTTTTTGAGCAAGGCTGTCTTTAAAGTAATCCTCTGCTTATTTCACCATTGTGTGCTGGATTCGGGGAAGGGCAGAAAGCTAGTCTCTGATTCACAGGAGCTGAATCAGGGAAGTAACTCAGCCTACATAGCCCCGTTCTGATGTGAAGGCTGGAGGGTTAAGGGCAGGCTGTCTTTGAAGGAAGTAAATATACTTGCATCTAAGACTGGAGATAACTATGTGAGCAAAGCATGGACTGTGGAGTTGTCAAATATACCCACATATTCACCGACAGGTCTTTCTCAGGATGCAGCCTAATTTCCCTCCTCTTGGTACAAATTGGTCTGAGTAACTAATTTGCATTTTTTTAAAAGGCAGAGTCTAGGTAACCTAGGTCATCCTTCTGGGTGTGTGCTGCCTTGCCCAGTTTAGTAATCCATGTCTAGCAAACAGTATTGCAGATGCCTCAGCAGGTTTCTAAGATTGAATCTGCAAGACAAAGCAGCCTTAGTCGGTTTTGCTAGATTTTTGCCATTGTTCTCAATATGGAATTTTTGTTGTGCTTGTTGAAAATTTTCTTATATAGCCCAATCCAGCATCTAACACTATGTGGACAAGATTGACCCGGAACTCCTGATCTTCCTGCCTCTGGAAACCCTCTGAGGTGCAGCCACACCAGGCTTGGTCTTCTAAAGGAGTTTGGATGAGAATATGCCAATAATACAGGATCATTTGCTGAATCCTGTCCAAGCGAAGGCCTTGTTTGTCTGCACACTTAACCTATTTCTGTTCTCCACCCAAGGCCAAGAGATTAGGATTCTTTATGTGGGGCAAGTGGTGAAATGCAGAATTCCCTCCTCCTGCCCCTAAAGCCTCAAAGCTTAAAAATATTCACCTTCCCCTGCCATAAAGATATTCTCTCACCTATCTTGACTAAAAGTAGGTCACAAGACCCATTTTATTTATTCATTTACTTATTTATTGTCTTATGCATTTGTGGTATGTGTAGGGAGCAGACAAAGCCCCAAGTGAATGAAGTCCTGAGTGAGTGTGTATTTTGACACAGGTATGGCCATGTCACAGCATCCCAGGGCCTCCAACCCATGAGGCAATTGGCAAAGCTGCTACCCATGTGGGTCAAGCTCAAAAAGAATGTCAAGCTTCCCTGGGAGGTATGAATGTTTATGGAAGGTTGATCACTGTAAAAACTAGCTACTGTACATTCCTTCTCCGGGATGTATATAGTCTTAGATCACTGCCTACAGACACCACCTACCAAGACTGCCTAGCTCCTGCCCCTAGGCTGTGCCTAATAAACACCCTGAGATTGCAAACTGTAGTGTGTAGACGGAGTTTTACTTTCAAGGCGCCAGTCCAAAATTAATATTTATTAGAATATAAATTAACACTCACGATATTAGTAACAGCTTATAGTGGCACCTGAACAAGGACTGGCGTATCCAAGCGATGGACGAGCGATGGACACGCGATGGAAGGACTATGGATTCCGATTCTGTCTGTCCAGCAGCCAGCAGCCAGGAACCAGGAAGAGAGCTCCTTGTGTCCCAGCAGCAACTTATCAATGGTGTTGGCCACACCCCCTCCAGGGCCCCGGAAGGGTCTTCTGACCTTATCAGCTGACACCTTAATCCCGCCACAGGCCACAGTAGTGGTAGCAATGAGAGGACCCCACCTGATCATAGGTTCACTGCATGTGCTTCTTTTCTCCATTCCTTCACCACCCTAGCCAGGGTTCCTGGACCAAAGCTGCTCTGGACATGGCAGATACACATAACGTTTTGCATGTGGGCACATGTGCAAATGTGTGCACATGCATGTTTCTCTAATTTATTGAAGGAGGGTTTCTTGATGAATGCAGAGCTTGTCAATTTCACCTAGTTTAGCTAGCCATTTTGCCCCAGGGATCCCATGTCTGTCTCCTGAGTTCTAGGATTACACTCTATGCTTTGCCCATCTTTTATGTGGGTTCTAGAGATCTTAAGACTTGATACTAACATTTAGACAGCAAGGACTTTATTGAGCCATTTTCCCAATTCAAGACCTCAATGGTGGTGGGGCCTGGTAATGCAAGCCTATAATCTCAGCTACTCAGAAGGCTGAAACAGGAAAATGACAAACTCAAGGCTTGCCTGGGCAACTTATCAAGAGAGCTGGTTTTATAGGGTTAAAAAGGTGGTGAGGATTTAATTCAGTGGTAGGGTATAAACATTACTTGAAGTCCCAGCAATACACAGACAAAAAAAACCAAACCCTTCCTTTTAAGAAAGGGTCCTTCTCCATAGCTAGGGCAGGGGGCACATGGACAAGCCTTTCGAGATCCCTATTCATTCCGTTAAACCAGACCACACTTTTTGTTCATGTATATTTCTATATGTCTGTCCATGATTCATTCAACCTAAGCATAAAAATCAATAGTTCATTTGTATGTTTGGGCTCTTAAGTTTGGTGAATTGTGTGTCATATCACAATCAAGTAAACTGTCTTTTACAAAGGAGTGTCAGCTGTGTCTTTAATATTGGGAAGGAATTACCATTTTTTCCAGCCCTCCAATTTTTTGCTTAGGCAGATGTCTATCTCTGGTGACCATCAAGTACTGCCCACATACTTCATGTTAGAGTATGTTAAAACTTCAGACTTGTGTCAGTGAAAATGATGTCTTTGGAGATCAAACATGACTACAGGTTAATTAATAACATAAATAAATCCTGTTTTAGGTAATTGGGATAACTAATTTAGCAGTCTGAGTTTTTTGGCAGGTGATGGTGTGAGACTATTGGGTTGGGGAGGCCAAACTCTACCGTGAGCCTTGCAAAGGCATCAGCAGAGTATCTCCCATGGGCCAGGTCCACTGCAGACCAACCTGTCTGAGCCTGAATGAAGGAATGAATCAGGTGCTGGAGCCTGATCTCTTAGACACAGGGACTCTTCCCATTTAACTTTTTACTATCTCAGCCATGACCAGGCAAGATTGCTGGCGAGGCTAGCTCTTGGGAGAGAACATACCAGTGTGTAACTTTAAACTTGGTTTTGGATTGGGGAATCCCATCTAGCCATCTTTCCCCAGTTTAGGAGGAGAGTGAAAATTTCACAATACCTGAGTAGAGGAAGAGTTCAGAGACAATTGGTTTGTGAGCGTGTGTTTGGAGTCTTGGCTCTCCGTCTTCCTCTATGCCTATTAAAAATCATTAAACATCACCATCGAGGTGATGAAACAGGTTCACTGGCTAAATGACTTGAGTTTTATTTTAGTAAATTGTCTCCATTTCTAATCTGTAAGGGTAGTGTGTGTGTACAGGTATGCATGCTTAGGAATGCATGCTTATGCCTGAGACCAGAGGACTTCGGGTAATCACCTCACTCTCTTGAATTTAATTGTTCCCTAGCCTTGTTGATAGAGAGCCCCAGTGACCTTGTTGCTGTTTCTGTGGCTACTACTGGTTTTTAATGTGGAGGCTGGAGCTCTGAGCTCAGGTCTTCTTTTTCCGCATGGCAAGAGTCCTTACCTACCGAGCCCTGTCCCAAGGCCCTGTTTCTATCTTTATTGGCTTGTACGTTTCTTTTTTCCCTATTTACCTCACCCTAGAGCTTAGCCTCAAACTGGCAGCAATCTCCCAGCTTCCCAAGAACCAGGACAGGCTGCTCTTTCACTCCTTGTGTGGGGCTCGGAGCAGCTTGACCACACCGACTGCCACACAACACTTGGGCTTTTAGAGAACTTGAGAGTAGCATTCTAATGACTAGTCAACAGGAACCCTACAGTTCTTCCCCCTCTCTCTAAGCCTCTCAACATTATCTCCCTACTGGAGCATGGCTTCTGCACCTGTGGAATCCGTCCCATGCATGGGTGGGAAGGAGGCCACATGAGTGCAATCTTGCCGCTCTGGGGCAGAGCCCAAGTTTGTTCCTCCAGAACTCAGCCCCACCAGAGGGTGACACTGCAGTGGGCGGTGAGCCAATGTAAGAAGGGCACCGAGGCTGCAGATAGCGCAGAGTACTTCTCTTCCACCTCCCAGACCCTAAAACCCACGTAGGGACAGTGACTCTTTGCACGTTTCCTTCCTGGGACGCTCAGCCCGGAGGTGGAACAGACGCCTGTGACCCTGCTGGCGGTGTCGCCCCGCCCCGCCCCGTCGTGACGCACGTGGCCTCTCTCTTCCTGACCGCGGGCGGGTGCCGTTGCGCCTCCTCCGCCGTTCCCCGGCCCTCGCCTCTGGGGCTGCCCCGGACATTGCCTGACTGGTGGCCCGCCAGCTCCTTCTAGCTCCGACCCTGCCGGACGGTCCGAGACAGCTCACCTCGGGGATCACCGTGCCCTCGACCCGCGTGGCCACTCCGGAGAAGGTGGGAGTGGGCGGCGGGCGGCGCGGCAAGGACAGGCGCAGCGGACAGCCCGGGCGGCCGCGGCGGGGTCCTGGCTGGGGGAGGCCAGGCTTGCGGTGGGGCGCAACGGTGTCTCCTTCACTTCGCCCTCCAGCCGCGGTGGCTGCAGCGCAATCTCCAGATAGTGGAGCGGCCTCAGCTGCGAGCGGAGTAGTGGCGGCAACGCCCCTCAGGACACCCGCAGGTACTATGTTGCCCCGCCTCTTGCTGAACCTGGGGTCTAGGCCGGACCGGCAGCCTGAGCGGACTCGGGGCGGCCCTGCTCCCCTAAGATGGCCGCACCGGACCCGGCCCCTTGCCCTTCTGTTCGAGATCCTCTTTGACGGTCCCCTGACTGCAGTTCTTGTCCCTTCTACAGATCACCTTTTCCCCGCGGCTTCGCTATGTCGGACTGTTGTGTACGGACATGCCCACGGCGTAAGTAGATCAGTAGACAGGTCTGCGGTGGGGCTTGCTGTGCCCCTCTTTGGAAAACCATAGCTGGTCCCGCTGCGATCCACATACCTGCAAAGGCTTGGAAAGTCTCCCCCTCGGCGCGGCCACTAAAGCTTCCTGCCGCCTCTGCTGACAGACTTGGTGCTGGGCTGTTGGGTTGCAGAAGGGGGCCTCGCGCCCGGGGCGTTGGTCCTCAGCCACACCCACCCCACTGCTTTTGGATGTGTCATTTACAAATCCGAAAGCAAAAGAAAAACTACTAGTTGTTGAATTCCACTTGGAGAATTAGATCCGTCACTTTGCAAGAGGAAGTAGCACTACAAGGTCGTTACACGTGTTTCTAAGGGCGTGGATGTGCTCTTTCGAATGACTGGGCTGCTGCTGGAGCTCAGATTCCTTGCCCTTAAGCCTCACTGCTTTGGCTGAGTACTTGGGAGTCGCATTAATGTGTTTAGAGTGCATTTGATATTTAGTTGCTGCAAACACTTGACTGAAACACAGATGGTTATATTTCCTCCCCCTGTGTCTCAAGATGTAAGTTCTCAGAGTGTTACGTTTCCTCGCCTGAGAGTAGTTTTGTTCTTGGAAGACTACCAAGGAGGGGGAAATACCTAAACCTAAGTTTTGGTTCTTATCTCAGTTAAATCAGTCGATCCCCCTGCATTCTGGAGAGTTTGTGTACACTTGTACTAGTGTTTTGAGGCTGTAGACATTAAGTTTAGCAATTAGGTAGGTTTCCCACCACCCTATAAAATAAACTGACTTGTAGAACTATCCCAAGTTTATATTACCATGTACGTAGCTATTTAGAAGCAAACTATTGTTATGGACGGCTGTTTAGTAGTTCTAGTGACATCAAAACCATAATTCCCATTTGCCTTGAATGTAAATATTAGCCATAGGTCATAGCCCAGTCACATTAACTGTAGAATGTTTCTTTTTATTAGCAATGTGTATCCCTCCATGCTATGCTGACCTTGGCAAAGCTGCCAGAGATATTTTCAACAAAGGATTTGGTAAGGACTTTTCTTTTAATTTTAGCTGAAAAGAGAAAATGCATGCTTGGATCCCTTCAGGAAATTGACTTCCTTTTTCAGACTGAGTATCCTGCTGGATGAATGCTTTTGCCAGATGCCTTTTATGTTAGACTGCTATACTCCACTTTTTCAGTTTTTCTTCAGGTCACAGTTCATGAGTTTTAACCTTTTAAGGGGAACACTTGTACTTTTTTGTCTAGATTTTTCTTGTTTGTTTAAGATAGGGCTGTCCTGGAACTCACACTGTAGACCAAACTGGTCTTGAACTTAGAGGTCTTCCTTCCACTGCCTCCTAAATGCTGAAATTAAAAAGGTGTGCCCCACCACCTTGCAAGAAGCTTGTACTTTTATTCTCTTGAGTGACAGCTCAGGCCTTGGTTGAATAGAGCTGCCCTGAATTACTGTTTTAATTTTGTGTTTGTGGCTCCTGGTAGAACTGAAGCCTTAAGGGGTTGTAGGCTTTTTAGAGTGAATATGATCTTGAAAATAGTGTTGCACATACCCCATCTTCCACCCTTTTTTGTGATAAATGTCCTTAACATGTAGCCATAAGCAATAGGCTATTCTGAGGAAGTGATTTTCTAATCTAACATTTACAAAAGGCTTGAAAAAGAAGTGTCAGGAAGTGGAGCCATTACCTGCCTACATGCGGGCACCTGCACCTCACCTGAGTAAAACTGACTGCTTTTTAAGTGTTCTGTGCATCAATACATTTTTGTTCCCCTGGACATTGGAATTATTTTAAATGTAAGGTGAATAATGGTTATACATCTGCAAAAGAGTCATATCCTTGCTCTCGTGTTTTTTGAAGGCTTTGGGTTGGTAAAGCTGGATGTGAAAACAAAGTCGTGCAGTGGTGTGGTAAGTGACTAATAAGTTCTTGTGAATCTTTTAATTTTTTTTTTATCCTATAAATGTCTACAGATGTTTTGCCTTAAGGAGGCAAAGATTAATTTGAGTGATTTATGTGTAATCTGATGTATTGGCTGTGATGTGATTCTGATTTTCATAGTTTTATTATATTCCTGTGTATATATGTGCTACTGTGATTAAGAAGTTGGGAAAGACATTGGGGACTACACTTGGGTAGATTATAAGGTTGAAGGCCAGAGGCTTGTAACCCAGGCTCTTTTAACCCTTTCTCCTCCTAATACCTGCAAGAGCATTCTGGGCTTAAGAGTAACTTATTTATTATTAGTATGATGGCTATAGTCTAACAGTCATCCATGGAGAGTTCTACATAATGTCTATCCTGACTAGAATATCACTTAAGTGTTGATTCCTTCCAGTTTTTAAAGAAAGGGTTAAAGTAAAATATTATATGCCTTTTTCTTTCTCTTAGGTTTTTGAGATTTGGAGATGGATATATTGTGTACATGCTATATGTACTACTATTATTGGGCACTGTGTGTGATAAATGCATGCTGTCCTGCATATAACTGGTATTTAATAAAGTTGTTCCTGGTAGGGTTTCTTAATGTTCAGGCCTGTTGTATTTATGGGGTCTTATATTTGTCCTGTCCTGTGGTTTCCTTGGTTTGCAAAGAAGTGTAAATACTTGATGATGGTTGAATGACTGACTTGGCTGGGTTAAGAGGTTACAGAATGTTAGTTGATTGTTAATATTTCCACTGCTGCTGGAGATTGAACCCAGAGCCTTGCATCTCTATTATTAATCTTTATTTTCAGGCTACTGCGTTTTAAATATGTTCATGCGTGTATGTTACCATAAAATAAACACACCATCCTTGTCTTTAAAAGCTTATTTTTAAACTGTGCTTGTAACGTAGTGGTAGAGGGCTTACCTAGTTGTGTATGAGGTCCAGTGCTGCAAATAAGCAAAAAGACAAACCTTAAAATGAGAATAATCAGAGAACTGTATCAAGCACTAGATTTATAAGCCAAAAATTCTTGTTGGAAAGGAAAGGCTTATTGTAATAGGGTTAGGGAAAGTAAATTAAGTTTAAGATTTTGAATCAAAGAGGGTATATTTTGTCTATACTTTCTGAATGAAATAGAGTAGTATTGGTGTTGTAGTATGCAAACCTACCCACAGTTTGATTCTATTAAGACCCTTTTCTTTGCTGAACTGCAGAGGTGTTCAGGCTACCCAAAATGTAGAGATAGGTTCATAGTGATGGAGTGAGCTTATGACTGTTGCTTTCATTTGTCCCAGTTGGGCCCACAGGCTGAAGTTGACCATGGCATACATTAGGCTGCCCTTGATCTCAGACTATGGATGGAAGGAGGGGAACTTAGGTCATTAATCATTGTCATGCGGGACTAAAACCTGCTGCCTGAATACATTTCCCATTTAAATGATTTGTTGGAAGAGAGAGCTTCCTAAGTATTTAATGTTATCCTGTTGTTTGATGTGAATACAAAGCTACAGGCTTTCCTGCTCTCAGCTCTTTTGGATTATCCCACAGTAGGCTGTGCTGTTACAGTTGAGAAGACAGACCTCCAGAGGTGAAGTGTGTTCCTCAGGGTTACTCACTTAGCAAATGACACCTCAACCCAGGTACCAGGACTCCTAACCTTATGTCAGATGTCACTTCCTAATATAACCCCCCAGCACATTGTAGGATGATGTAGAATATATAATTTCTGTTAATGAAAGCGTTTAGTTTTAGGAATTCATATATAGACCTAAGGGTTTTGATCTTAACTTCAGAGTTAAACAATATTTTTATTCTAAGCGAAGGATAATCCTCCATTGAGAAAAGTTTTAATCTTCCTTTTTAGTATTGTTCATTTGTTTTTCAAGACAAATGTGTGTGTGTACCTCAAATTAATCCCTGTATTTTTTTGCTGCTGACATCACATAGTTGATATGATGTATGAGAAAAACCCAAGAAACTCCCCTACTCCACTTTTGAAAGACATTTTTATTTTATGTGAATGGTTGGTTTTTGCCCATGTGTGTATCTGCACTATGTGTGTGCTGTACTCAACAGAAGCCAGAAGACGTCAGTGGATACTCTGGACTGGAGTTACAGACTGTTAGCTGACTTGTGGGTGCTGGGAATCAAACCTGGGTTCTGTGCAAGAGCAATTAGTGCTCTTTACTACTTAGCCCATGAAAATATGGTGAGATGAGGTGTGCACCTTTAATCCCAGCACTAGGAAGGCAGAGGCAGGCGGATCATGACAGCCAGGGCCGCATACTGAGACAAACAACAGCAGAACAGCACAAAGAAGATACGGTTTGGAAAAGTGCTGGATAGTGAATTGAAATTTTACCTATTTGAAAGTGTTCACATGTTGTGTGTAGACTGTGTGTATGCAGGCATGTGTGTCATTGCGTGCATGTGGAAGGTAGATGGCAACTTGGAGGACTCCATTTTCTTCCTGCTGGTGGGCTTTAGTGATGGCAGATAGGTCATCAGGCTCGGCAGAAAGCCTGTGTACCAGTGGGCTGTCCCACTAGCCCTGTAACTGAGTCTGATTGATTAGTTAGAAATGTATGGTGACAGGCTAGTGGCATCAGTTGGCCAGGGGCTAATTTGTCACTGTTGTGGTTGCTTAGGAAGTAGCATAGTGTAAAGTTTAGAGTGTGGAATAAGTTAGGCAGTGGATTCTTCCAGGCTTAGAAGAAGGTTCATGAAGTTGTTTATTGTCTTGTTAGGAATTTTCAACATCTGGTTCATCTAATACAGACACTGGTAAAGTTAGTGGGACCTTGGAGACCAAATACAAATGGTGTGAGTATGGGCTGACTTTCACAGAAAAATGGAACACCGATAACACTCTGGGGACAGAGATTGCGATTGAAGACCAGGTAGCGTTTCACAAACTTGCTTTTGTATTTTCTTTATTTCAAAAAGGAAATAAAGCTGAATTAAATTCTCATAAATTCTTTTTCTCCTAATAGATCTGTCAAGGTTTGAAGCTGACATTTGATACTACCTTTTCGCCGAACACAGGGTAAGTGCTTATGTTTCACATGTTGTACTTGGAGCATTCTTGTGTGCTCAGGAGGAGAACCTCATTTTAGTTCACCACAGGGCAGCTCTCCCTTTGAGCACTGCTTGCCACCATTGGCGGCTTCAGAAACTCCCCTCTTCATTGTGGTAGTGCTAGTGCTTCTTAGGCCTGTCACCCCATGGGTTTGTTTTCTTTAGTTTCTTTGGCTGTTTAAGTTTTCCATGCCCACCATGTAGAGTTGGGTGTGGAAATCTTTGTCACTGGTGTAAGTTTCTAATTTGTCTTTCCTTTTTTCAGAAAGAAAAGTGGTAAAATCAAGTCTGCTTACAAGAGGGAGTGTATAAACCTTGGCTGTGATGTTGACTTTGATTTTGCTGGACCTGCAATCCACGGCTCAGCTGTCTTTGGTTACGAGGGCTGGCTTGCTGGGTACCAGATGACTTTTGACAGTGCCAAGTCAAAGCTGACAAGGAGTAATTTTGCAGTAGGCTACAGGACTGGAGACTTCCAGCTACATACTAATGTGTAAGTATTTCTTTGTAGGCTCTTAGGATGGTGTGTGATGTCATTTTTTTTTTTTTTTTTTTTTGATCTGTTTTTAATTTAAAGGATATCTGACATGGGTTAGTTCTAGGTGCTCCTCAGACACCGAGAATGTATGCTTACATCACTGAGGCTTGAGGCACTCTATGCCTTTAGATGGGGTGAGTGTGTTAGACTTTGCCAGATTGCTACTGGTGCTGTCTCTTACATAATGACCTAGGGCATGTAGTCCTGGTTTGATAGGATTATTTTAGCAGGTTTGATCATGGTGTTTGGCAGGTTGTGGTGCCTTGCACCTGTAATGCCAGCATTTGGGAGGCAGAGGTGGCTGTATCTTTCTGAAATTGAGGCTGTCTTAGTCTACACGAGTTCTAGGCTGGCCAGAACTAAATACTGAGCTGCTTTCTCTCTCTCTCTCTCAAAAAAAAAACCCAAAAAAACCAAAAACCAAAAAAACCACATTTTTACCTAACTCAAGTTAGATGACATAGAAAAGAACTTAACTGTTTTTCCATGAAAAAACCTGTTTGTTTTGTGTGTGTGTGTTTTTAATTTACCAGTATAAAAAACACAAAAGAAAACTAGCTAGACATATGCTTTTTTATATTCAACTATTTGTTATGTTATGGCACATATGTGGAGGTTAGGAGGTTAACTGTAGAAAACTGAATCGAACTTGGGTCCTTAGGCTTGGTGACAAGGGCCTTTTCCCTGAGACAAGTCTTTCTCTGTCCCACCAACCAGCTTTCAAATAATGATAAGGAGACTTACTAATTATGACAGCTTGGCTTCAGCTTAGGCTTGTTTCTAACCAGCTCTTACAACTTAAATGAACCCATTTCTGTTAGTGTACAGCTGCTACTTTGCTCATGGCTTTTGCCTCTCCTCCTGCATGTCCAGCCTCCTCTGTGTCTGGCAGGTGACTCCCCTCTCTCTTCTTTCCAGAAGCTCTCTCTATCCAGAAGCTCCACCTATATTTCCCATGTTGCTGTTGGCCATTTAGCTTTTGTTAAACTGATCACAGTGACATACCTTGGAACAGCTCTGCCTGGTCTGAAACTCACTACCTAGATATATAATCTTTATTTATGTTTTGGTGTACACTTGTGTGTGGTATGCTGGGAGTTGAATTAAGGGATTCATCTAGGATAGGCAGTATTCTGTTATTGATCCTAACCCTCTGCTCATTGCCTGTGTGATGCACACCTTAGTCCCAGCACTCAGGAGACAGAGGCAGAAGGATCTCTATGAGTTGAAGCCAGCCTGGTCTACAGAGTAAATTTCAGAACAGCGAAGAATATGTAGAGACCCTGTCTTTAAAGACATGAGGCTGGACCAGAGTGATGACTCAGCAGCTAAGAGCACTTGCTGCTCTTACAGAGGACCCAGGTTCTATTCCCAGAACCTGCACGGCAACTCACTCACAACTGTCTGTAATTCCAGTTCTAGGGAATCAGACATCCTTACACAAACATATGCAGGCAGAACACCACTGCACATAAAAAAGAAAAACATGAGGCTGAGGCAGAAGGATTGCCATGAATTGGAGTCTAGCCTGGGTTACTGAGTAAGACTCTGACTGTCTCAAGCAAACTAGAAAGGACTTTGAAGTTTTCAGTAGAACTTTAAAGACCAGCTCTGCATAGGAGGGCAAGCATTGTACACTATGCCAGCTGCTCAGTCTAGTAGTGGCTTATACTAACAGGCAGTGCTACAGTATTGCCCTGTGCCTTAGAAGTGGTTACATTGTCTATTCTAGATTCTAATTCAAAATGTCTTATAGCAATAATGGGACAGAATTTGGAGGATCAATTTATCAGAAAGTATGTGAAGATTTTGACACTTCAGTAAACCTCGCTTGGACGTCAGGTACCAACTGCACTCGTTTTGGTATCGCAGCTAAATACCAGTTGGATTCTACTGCTTCCATTTCTGTGAGTATCTCTTAGAGCGAGGGGTTACTCAGGGACGATGGATGGTGTGGAAGCTGCCTGGGGTTCACAGAGTCCATGTTACACATGTCCTGGCCTTAGAATTGGAGTGTTGTTTGTCCTGTGGAAATTGTGATAGAGATCTGACTTCTAAGCTTGATCACTGGTGATTTGGGTGAGTATGGCCCTGATGTGCTAATATATTCGAATGCTTGGTCCCTACTTGGGGCAGATTAGGAGTTGTGGCCTTGTTGGAGGAGGTGTGTCATCAAGGCAGGTTTTGAGGCTTCAGAAGTCCAGTCATTCCCAGTTAGATCTCTCTGCCTTGTGGATCAATGTAAGCTCAGCACTGTCTGCCTGCCTGCTGCCCTGCTTCCCACCCGGACCGTCATGGGTTCACCACCTGAAAGCAAGATGTCCAAATTAAATGCTCTTCTTTTATAAGTCACCTTGGTCATAGTGTCCCATCACATCAGTAGAAAAGTAAGACAACCACAGAGGTTCACTTCACTTTGAGAACTGCTGGATTACTATTGCTAATGTTTGAGTCTCCAAGCCTGCCTAAACTTCAGGTGACCTGAGTTTGGAGTCCTTATGGTTTGTACTTGTGTTGGGAAATAATAGTACTTTCTTTAATTTCATCTTTTTATGGTTTATGAAATATTTTCAGATTTGGTCTGAGGTCACTGGTCTAACCATTTCTACAGGTTTGGCAAGAGAAAGAATTTAATATTTCTGTTGGTAGGGTGGGTGGGGAGTGATGCCATGACTGGGCCCAGTCAGTGTCTTGATTTTAATCCCGTCTAGGTGAGCAGAACATCTTACTGGGGCTGCTGCCTAAAACCTGCACTTCTAGGGCCTACTTACCCCTCTTCTCAGGGCAGAGTGAGATGCTTGGCCACTTTTTTATGATTCTTGGCTTTCTCCCATTGTCTTTAGTTATGGTGGCTTGAGGTAGAAGAGAGTGCTGTGAGGGGCATGGGATTGGCTTGCATTCCTGGCCCTCCAGCAGCTGTTACTGTGTGTTAGGGACTGTCTGTACTTATGTGCTGGAGATGACAGGAAGTTAAACAGTTCAGGAGAGTTACTTCTGTTACATAAGTACTCTTGATCTTCAAGGACTGGCTTTCAATACCTTTCGCAGGTATGTTTTAGCCCTGTCTTTGCTTCATGATAAAACAGTTATAATCAGACACAGTATGAAGTGAAAAATACCCAGAATGCTTCTCCCCTTGAGAAGTCAGTGACACATTAATGACTTGTGGCTCTGTCTGACTGCACTAAGGAAGCATTCCATTTAGCACACTCTTCTCTTCAGATGTAAGCTTTGGCACTATAGCATAGAAACACCTTTCAGCTTCCGATCTCCATGGGAGAAGATGGCTTGGGACCGAGGTGTCCTTGAGAATCTTGACAGCATCTCCCATCCAGATAGAGTTGCTGATGCCCCGGAGGCGCAATGCTCAGAAGCATAGGCTTTATCGTGGTTGTGCTGTGATGTTTCCACAAGAATAATCATGGAATCATTTCAGATCTGTTGTGCTCACAGCAAGATGTTAGCTTTATGCTATAGCCTCCAGGATATATCTGCCTGTCTAGGCTCTGGAGTTGAGGTCAGATGCAGGATAGACCTGCAGGTTGCATGTGTCTTGTATAACCATGAATGGGGCCTAACACATTTGTAGGTAACAACATTAGGATACAATGTAAAAAGTTTGACACCTGCCAGCACCTAAGTGCCTTAGTGAAGCTATAAACTAGGAAAGTGGAGATTGGAGCTGCTGCCTAATATTTGCTCGCCAGTATTCCTTCAGCTCTAAGGTCTGTGACCTAAATCCCAAATTGTCAGGGCATATAAAGAATTGATAAACTTTGTCCCATTGAAGCCGGAGCCTCATCAGGTCGTAGCTAGTTATATATATAGCCACAATCCAGTGGCTTAGAGGTAAGAGCGTGATGAAGGATTTAAACTGTGGAGATTTGAAGAAGAACCTGGAAGTAGTGATGTGTATAAGCCTTGAGTTTATAAATTCTTCACTTACGTTTCAGAGATGGGTCTCACCTCTAGTGGGTCTGACAAAAGTGACTTTTTTGAATGGTTTTTATGCTTGTGGATAATGGGTTGTCGTACATATCTGAAGGGGTCTAAAGAGTATTGTTGGGCTCTACTGACAATTTGGTTTTGAGTTAAAGGTCTGATTTTTAAGTGGCACTTGGTGTTTGCGTAACACAGGATGTTAAATGTCAGTATCCCATTGAGTTTAAAGCTCTGGGTTCTGTAGTTCCATGATGGCGAATACCCAAGAACTTTGTCTCCCTTCAGAAATGATTTTCTCTCTTTCTAGGCAAAGGTCAACAACTCTAGTTTAATCGGAGTGGGCTATACTCAGACTCTGAGGCCTGGTAAGTTTTGTTGATAAAGTAGGATTGTTTTTACAGCCTCCTGCCCCCTTTAAAAAGATTCATTTAAGTGTCTGGATGTTTTGTCTGCTTCTGTGTCTGCACACTAGGAGGGCATCAGATCCCATGGGACTACAGATACACAGACAGGTTTGAGCCACGGTGTGGGTGCTTGGAATTGAACCCAGTGCTCTCAACTGCAGAGCCATCTCTCCAGCCCCATTTTTACAGTATTTTCAAAATAATGATTTTTTTTTTTTTTTCCCAAGACAGGGGTTGTTCTCTGTAGCTTTGGAGCCTGTCCTGGAGCTAGCCTGAAGTCACAGAGATCCACCAGGCTAGCCAGAGGTCTACCTGTCTGTCTCCTGAGAGCTGGGATTCAATCTCTCTATATTTTTAAAGTATTTTGTGAATCTTTTAAGTCTGTAGTAGGGTTGATACTCCTTTCCTGGGAAGTTACAGTTTTCATGATCCTTCCCCCCCTTGCTTTGTATAATGAAGAGGCTGCCTTACTCCTACTTCTGACCAGCTTCCCAACTGCTGTCTAAGTGGTGTCTTATATGGCACGAATTCTACTTAGTTTTATAATAAAAACCTGGAGCCAGATATTGGAGAGACAGGCCACTTCGCACCCAGCTACTCATGAATCCTCACACTGGATGCCTCTCAGTCCTCGGCCCAAAGGGAGGACAGGCCAGGGGCTGAACTCCTGCTTCTTTTTTCTCCGCCCAGCTGTCTCACTTCCTAGTTCAACCTTCCTAGAGCTAGGATTAAAGGTGTGTGCTACCACCTGGCTCTAATGTACTTAGCACCCTCTGATATTAGCATTATTTACCTGTCTAATGTGTGCTTCCCACTTGTCCCCAGAAGCCTCTTTTTAGGGTTCAGTTATGATCTGGTCTTTGTTGTGATGTCTAGTCCGGTATAGTGACCATCATTATATATTAGAACACTTTGAAGTTATTACTAACCTTTTTATGTCTAAGATATACATTTCCCATAATTCCTAGTATCAGGGTTCGTCCAATGTCATCAGCTGGCTGGTACAGTATAGTACCTGTATAGTACAGTATAGTAGCTGCAGGCTAAGGAAGTGATGGGTGGGCTGAGTGATTGTCAAGCCTGTCATGGGGTTTGCTTTGTTTACAGGTGTGAAGCTCACACTGTCTGCTCTGGTAGATGGGAAGAGCTTTAATGCTGGAGGCCACAAACTTGGGCTTGCCTTGGAACTGGAGGCTTAATCCAGTTGAAAGAAACCTCTGGGAACGGATATCAGAAGATTTGGCCTTAATATATTTCCATGTGACCAGCAGGCTCCCCCCTTCCCCACCCAGAAGGTGATCAAATCAAAGGATGATTAAATAAGAGCTGTATTTTAACTATTTAGACAGTTTCCTGTTGGCTGGTTTCTAGTTGGATGGTTATCTAGTTATCAGTGCTGCCGTAGTGCAGCCAACTAGACATTATTTAAATGTATTTAACTGTTAAATGTGCTACCCACCAATGATGAAATAGACGTTTATGAAAACCGTGCCATGGTGTGCATGTTTGTTTTATGTTCCTTTTAACATTGACTATTGTACTGAATGACATGGATCAGTGGATGTTTTAAGATGAGGTAAAAGATTTTTTTTTTTTTTTGTTATATTCAGCCATCATTAGAATTACTTTGGTAATCTTAAAACATGACAAATTATGAATAAAACAAGTGTACATAATTAATGACTCCAAGTATGTGCAGTTACAGATTGGCCAGCCAGGGTCTAACCTTGGTTAACATTTTCTTCTGGTGAGCAGTTTGCTCTTTACATAAACCTGTGCAACCAAATTCCTGTGTCCTTAGCCTAATTCCATGAGGTCTTTGAGACTACAATAAAATCAGAGGATACATACTTTAATACTCTTCAGTTTCTAAATTTGTGCAAAATTAGTGAATCACTCTTAATCCCATGGATGATGCAGCAGTGGTGCTGAATGGTTGAACATGCACGCCATACCCTTCTGAGCCACAGCTACAGAAAGTAAAGGGGGTCCTAGATACTTATGGAAGTAGATGGTAGAAGCAATGCACTAACAAGAGGGGTGGAATGGGGAGGAGATGGGCGCCTGCTGGATGTAATCGCTTTCTCTCCAGACAGCTGCTGAAAAGCTAAACCGAGGTCTGGGACATGGCCTGGGGCAAACCCCTTTAGCAGCCACCTGGGTGATCTGCATTTTGGGTGGAAAAGTAGGGCAGCAGAAGCTTGGGGGAGGGACGTGTATCAAATGTGAGAGGGACACTCACGAATGAAAGGCTGTCACACTTGAGTTGGAAGCTTTGGAGGACAGAAGAGCTGAAAGAATGGAGGACTTGGGACTTCCCCACAGACATGGTCATGTGAAGAACCTCTAGACGAACAGAACCTTACCTTGCCACATGGGTCTGAGGAATACAACAAAGGTGCCTCGTTGAGGCACTGTTTGCACTAAGGGATAGGTGGGGGTGGGGTGGGGTCATGTGAATCAGAAAAGTGCTTCTCTGAAAGATTCTGTTCTCGGGCACCTATGTCTGGGGAAGGTAACAGGTTGAAATTTGAGTCTGGATCTGTTGCTAGGTAAGGAACTCTGAAAGGTATCCAAACTAACATGGAGGCAGTGCTTGCCAACAGAAGCCAACAAATCACTGTCCTGCAGCTCCCTGGGTGGCCTGATGCCCCTCAGCTAATATTCACAGTGGGCTAGTGTGTGACACATGTGGGCTAGCAGTGTGACCGGGTCTCCTGTGCACACTTGAATATGTACTTGTGACTATGGGAGGAAGGGGTGGGGCACAGTTAGCCCCCAGAGGGTTGTGGAGAACATGGCAGAAGGCTGTGAGGCTTGGACAGACTCAGCTGTGGGCCCATGCAACTGCACTTGGAGCAGCCTCTAGGTTAGGTGTGTGTCACCCAGGGCTTTAACCCACAGGTGGCAAACCTGTGGTGTCCCAGAAAGTGTCCTTTCTGCCTGAGTTCTTGAGGCAGTGCGTGTACAAAGAACATTACCTTCATTCCAGTGCAGTGGGAGTATTGTGAGGAGCAGTGCCCCTAGTCAACAACTGTTGGCTTTTTCCACTCCCACCCCCAAGGACAATGCTGAAAAGTTTCTTGAGGGGCTGCCTACTGTTGAATTTGCTTTACTCCTGGACATTGGGTAGAGGCAGCAGCAGGCTGAATGAGAATCGAGCCAACCGTAGGTCCTTATGGTTAGGTCAAGATGGTTGGTTCTCAGTTGATAATCACTGTTGTGGGCTTCCACTGCACAGGTGAGGTTGGGAAGGCGACAGCCCTGTAAAAATATGGGCAGGCTGCCACCAGGCAGATCTGTCTTTGCTACAAAAGTACCCATGACTAGGTTGCTCTTTTGCAGGGTCCCTATCCTGTCAGACCTGGGTGTGGTCTCTCCAGGAGCTTCTTTCTGCCTGTGGCTGGAGGTAGGATAGACATGGACCCTCCCTTAAATCTAGCCTCTTGGGAGGCTACTCACTGAGTACAACTGGACAGCTTATTGAAACCAACCTGTCAGATAGGGCCCCAAGGCTTGGTGGCAGGGAGACTGCTTTACTTGGAAAAACTGCCTGTGTTCCAGTAAGGAACACCGCCTATTGTACGTCAGATATGGATGCTCAGAAGGTCATGTGTCCCAGTCCTTTTATTGTTAGGTTTAAAACTAGGGTCACTGGCTGAGGTTCTCTTTAAATCTTGAAGGCCAAGGAGAGCCCGTCACCCAGGGGCAGGAGGCTGATGTAGACCCTGGCGTCCCGCAGGATCCGCTCATTCAGGTTCCGAACGCACTCAGTAGCCTTGTCCCTGGGTTTAGGCTGCAGCACCTCACCATGCCACAGGACCTGTGGAGGGAGAGCCAGGGCCGTCGGGACTGGGAGGGCGAGGCCTAAGTGTTCGGGGCGGGGCCTGGGGAGGGGCGGGGCCTAGACCAGTGAGGGCAGAGCCGCTAGCCCTTACACTGAGCACTTACACTGAGCACCGCGAGCACGCCTCCGGGCCGTAGCAGCTGTAGACAGCGCTCGTAGTAGGCAGTACAGTTCTCCTTATCAGCGTCTACCACCGCTACGTCGAAGGTTCCGGCTTCTCCCGCTGCCAGGAGCTCATCTTGGGTGGGACATAAGGCAGGTGTAACTGAGCTGCGGTCCCGGTGTCAGGAAGCCCCTGCCAGCTTGGTCCCCCAGGTTGGATAGTGCAGGCAGGGCCCCTCCCGCGCCGGTGCTCACCCAAAGTCTTCAGGGCGGGCTGCAGCCGAAGGTCGATTTTATGCTCCACTTCGGCCTGCAGAAGGAGGCCGGTCAGTCCGGCACGCCCCCGAGCCCGAGCACGCGCAGCCACAAGCATGAGACTCTCACCTGTTTCCACAGGGGCCGCCCCAGCTCTGGGAGTTCTGTATCCACCTCACAGGTCACCACGCGGCCAGCCTCGGGAAGTGCCAGGGCTAGCGCCAGGGCCGAGTAACCCGTGAAAGTACCTGTGGACCGGGACACTCACAGGCTCAGTCCAGAGTGTGGGTCGGCCCTGTAACCTGGGACCCCAGTGACTGGCTGCGCGTCCCTACCCAAGTCCAGTGCTTTCTTGGCCTTGATGAGCCGGGCAAGGTTGGCCAGAAGCTGGGCCTGCTCACAGGTCATCATGGAAGCCCCCTGCGGCTGCTCCAGGGTCAGCTGTGTGTGGGAAGAGGCTGGTACTCTTCCTGCCAATCACCCGCCCCCGCACAGGTTTTGAATCCTGCAGGGGCGCGGTGGCAGGCGTGGCCTAACGGGGTCAGTTCATGGGGAACCCGGAAGCCCAGAGTGGGCCTCTGCCCAACCCAAGGTCACACAAACACGTGAGATCCACCACGCTGGGAAGTGAGGAGACTGTTCTCGCCTCCAGTCCTACTGACCAGTCGCAGGCTCCGCAGCGCCGGATGCTCCCGCATGGAACGGCTCAGCAGATACTGCCACAGGGGACTGTCCTCAGGGGGCAGCAGGCGCTGCTGTCGCCTGGACCCCCACGGAAGCCATCGTCTCCCTGCCGGGGAGAGGGTACCCGATCAGGGCCTGGGGTCTAACAGGGTTCTCGGGCTCTGTTCCACGCCCTCCCGTTCCCGGGGCTGCTGCAGCTCACCCAGCAAGAGACCAGTGGCGAAGGCGGCACCCAGCGCGGCCGAACCCAGGGCCAGCGCGGTGGGAACAGATAGGCGAAGCAGTGGATGAGCCATGGTGCTGGTAGCAGGAGGTGGCGGTGGTCACGTGTGCTGGAGTAAAAGGAATAGGACTGGGTGGGACTAGTGGGAGGACTGGGTTCCTCCTTGTCCAGGCCCCGGCCCGCAGAGCCGCGGCCTCGGGCACCATCTGGTGACACAACGCCGTATTGCAAGGTCAGGCAGCGAGAACAGCGCGTCACCTGGTGGTCACATGTGGAACTGCGTCGGGCCGGGGAGCAAGCCCTGCTCCTGGGGTTCTTGCAGTTTCTGCAGGTAATTGATTCTCTGGCTGTCATTGTTACTGAGACCCCTAAGGCATACGTGAACATGGGGAAGTGGAGGGGGTGTAAAATGACTGTGTGGCTAATGGAGGAATTCAGAGAGACTCTTGCCTGGAGTGGTACCTAAGTTGAAGGAGTCAAAGACCTGGTTTGGAGACAGACTGGGATTCAGGGAGCCCTGGGGCAGGCCTAGTTAATGAGTTCTGAGAGACAGTATCCTTTGCAGCTGGGAGCACTTTGGCCCTCGCTATCTTAACGAGTTTCCTTTTTGTAAAGCAGGGGTTACAGTTTTACCTCGAAAGGCACCAGATTTCTCACATGCAGGTTCTTAAATAACGGTTGTTGCTGTTATGGTCATTGCCTGGAGAGGGCATCTTAGCAGGTAGCTAAGCTCCCCTTGAGGGGCTATTCTACTTGACCAGTACTCCATAGGCGTTTATCGAATACCTGCTGCATGCTGAACTCTGTGGGAAGGGGAAGGCAGCTTGCGGTTGGTGGTTTGGAGACAACCGGTCAGGCACAACTGGTAGGCAGCTCCAGTGTGCAATCATCTCCTTTTTTATCCAGTGAAATCATTACTAGTCCTCACTGCACACAGCACCTGGTGGAGTTCCAAGCAAAAACACAGACCCTGTAGGCTATTTACTCTTTAAAAGAGTTGTGATCTGCAGGGCCCCTGAAGTGGTTGTCCTGGAAACCTGTTTCTTAACAACACTGGCCAGGCCCTGCAACCCTCAGAAAGCAGGCAAATTGGTGCAGGATGAGTGAGGGGCCCCAAACAGGACAACTAGAGTTGAGCCGCAGGAGGTAAGGGCAAGGTTTGGGCCGAGGAGCATCCCTCCATTCACAATGGGGTAGACTGGCTTTTTGACCTGCCCCAGGTGCAGAGGACAGCAGCTTTCTCTAGGTGCACGGTGAGCTCTCCCAGCTGCTCCTGGACTCCACCCCTAGGGCATACTTCTTGTCCTCACTGACTCTACCCCATTCGGTCCTGAAAATGTCTCTGAGTCTTCCTCAGGTAAGGACCGAAGAAAAGGAAGTTCCTTAGGGCTGAGCACACAGCAGACAATAAGTGCATGCATGTGTTCTCAATGATGTCCTGGTGGTCCTACTCAGTGACCAGTGGTAAAAGAAGGGGCAGTGGAAGCCTTTACTGATCGCCTACTGGGTATCAGGCACGGTACACCCAGTGTCCCTTGAAGCAGTGGTACTGCTCCCATTTTTCAGAGAAGGAAAGGGAAGCCCTCAGTTGGTCCCCTCTTCAAGCTCATTGTCCAACTGCCTTCTCTCCTAAATTCTTTATACAGTGGGAAGGTCACCTCGGGACCTCAGTCGGTCGCGTGCCGCACAGGGTGCCTGGCCTTAGCTGGAGCTCTCTCTCCCATATCTGGGGATCCAGGTGCCCCTCAGGTCCCCAGTGCACACCACAACCTTCCTTTCCCAACCTGGCTTCAGGCAGGCGCAGAGGAGAGAGCCATGTCACCATATATCCCCGTCAGATTAAAAAACTAATTTGAAAAGATTAATGCCTTCCATTCCTGTTCCTTTGGCTCTGATACCTCTGGGCCTGTGGCCGCTCTGCCTCCTGATTATTGAATTTTTATGGCCTGGTAATTAATTGCAGATTCCCTGTTTTGTTCTATTTCTTTTTCTCTGACATTTTAATTTCAACAGAAAGCACTGGTCTCTATGCAGATTCTCCCTGGAGACCCTAATGGTCTATAAAACAGAATGACTTATACACGTGGCACCCACTTCAGTTGGCGATTGTTTGAAACCTTGCTGATCACGCAGAATTTAATTTTTCCACCTTCTTCCACCTTTGCTCCTTGTGTCTTCTATTGTAGTGCCAGTGCCTCCACTCACGACGAAGGGAGCAGTGTCCCAATCTGCTGAACGGCCTTGTTTTAGAAGGCTGGGGCAGAAGTCCGGCAAGATTTCTGATCCTTCTCTTTGGCAGTGAACTTGGCGGTGGGTATGGAGCTGCGAGCATGGAGATAAATGGACGTTCTTGGCTAAACTGGGTCACAGCTGTTCATAGACACAGGGGTGGGACAGACCCTGAGTTTTCCTGATGCTTCACAACTTCTCTTCCAGCCCCCCCCCCCCCCCAGGTAGGCCAGAGCACAGGTGAAGGCAGAAGATTAAATTGAGTTGAAGGGCTGGAAACCTGAGTGGCTCCAGGAGCCCCACAGGTGAGGCAAATCCAGGCAGGTGATAGCTTCCATGGGGACTGTGTCACTACAGTGCTCACAGTCCACCAGAGGACACTGTAGCCACTCAGTACTTGCTGAGAGATAGAAAGATGGCCCAGTGTGGACAGGATTTCTGAGTCTTGGTTTGATTCTTAAAAACCTCTGGATTTGGTGTTTTTAAAGAGTCAGCTGGGCAATGGTGGCTTATGCCTTTAATCCTGGTGCCCCGAGGCAGAGGCAGGGGGATCTTTTTGAGGAGGCCAGCCTGGTCTATGAAGTGAGTTCCAGGGCAGGCAGGGCTACACAGAAACCTTGTGTCTAAAAACTAAAAAACAAAACCAACCAACCAGCCAAACAAGATGTCAGTCGACCTGTACAAGCTTTGAACTGTGTGATTGGTCACACAGGGGTCTTGCTCATTTCTGGTATAGAACAGAGAAGTCAGGACAGGGCCTGAGAGGGCCTCTGCACCCATCTGCCCACCCCTGTGTGGCCCCTAGGAATCCCTTTTCTCTTTGGGCCCTTTCTATATTTGGTTAGCTTCTTTCCTCCCGGCCTGTCTGCTAGACTAGAAGGGAAGGCAGCATCTCTTAACTTGAGATTTTGGGAGACTAGACAGGACTCTGAGGACCCTAAAGGCAATTCAAATGAGTGGGCTGAGACCATAGAGCAGAAAGTAGAAGTTTCTGGGTTCTGGGGTGGAGCTCACAGACTGGGAAATTTCTGTGCTCAGATGCTGGGCGGCTGGTAATGGCCAGTGGCCCAAATGCCTTAGTTTCCTCATTTGAGAGGCATCAACATGGGCTTTAGGGTTAGATGTGACCTATCGCTCACCCTGAGTGAGCTCAGAACCTCTCAGTTGGATTAAATAGCATGTTATGTTTTTTGGATCTTAGAGGTTTGGTGACCAGTATGTATGGATATTGGGAGTGGAGGAGCCTCGTTAGAGGAAGCAGGGTCACTGGGGGCTGTGACTGTGAAGGGAATATTGGGAGCCTGCCCTTTCCTCTGTAACTGCTTTCCATTCTTCATGAGATAAAGAGCCTTATGACAACCCACTCTGTCACTGTGAAGTATTGAGCCACCATATACACACAGCTACAGGCTGGATGTTTATGAACCAACCAAGTAAGAGACAAAGTCGTTACCAAAAGGGTAAGGTTGATGGTAGAGACCTTGGGGCCAAAATTCTGCCTGCCACAATCCCCAAACCTCCCGGAATGGTTATAAGGAAGCAGACCCTCTTCTGCCTCCACTCTCCAATAAGCAGATTCAGATTGGGCAGTGTGCCCGGCAGGGTCTCTTGATGACAAGCCACAGCGCCACCTTGTGGCAAACATCAGGTTTGACTTTACAACAAACAACAGAATTCTCTCCAAACAGCTGTGGAGAAGCCCAGAGACTCAGCTGGGATGTCGTTATCACCTATCCCATCTGAAGACTGTTCTAACGAAAACCTACCACACCCTCATGTCTCGGTGAGACTTCACCACAACCACCACCAAGGTAGCGGTGACTGCCTTTCTCCTGGATCAGCACCAGCCTGGTCGTCCCACATTTGCTGGTACAGTGCTTCTGATTGGCTGAAGCATGCTCCCGTGCTTGCAAGAGTAGTCACAGTTCTAGCCCGGCTAGACGCTTTATTTTTCTTTTTCCCTTACAGAGAAAGCTGCTTCTGCCCTCGCTGGAGCTTGCAACATCCCAGAGTTACCTGGCGTGGAACTGCAGAGCCTTACAGGGAGGGAATCCTGCCCGGTGTGTAAATGGGATAACAGCGCGAATACTTATATCAGTTTTACTGTGTTCCAGCCACTCTTTAGGATTACCTGTTGGCCCTTTTAATCCTCACACCAGCGGTGTGCCAGGTGCCATTTTATTCCCATCTCAATCACGTGTCAGCTGAAGCGGGGCGGGGTGGGAGCTGGGGAGCTGGGGGTGGGGTGTTTGTAAAGCAACTTACCCCACATTGCACAACTGTAGTAAGGATTTGAGCCCCAGCGCTCTGGTTTCAGGACTAACAGTTTCTAAGGACCACACTATCCTACAGGAAATATCTTCCTCATTGAGTATTCTCTCTTTGGACAAGGTAGCTGCTTGAGCTCAGCCACACTTAGGTAATCAGGAAAGAGGAAGGGACAAACCAGGAGGACTCCCTTCTTGTCATGAAATGAAACAATGTCCTGAGGGTCCCCACTTTTATTCTTTGGATAACAGCCTCATGGTCACACCCCCCCAAAAAACTTATCTCTGGAATTATGAAAAAAGCAATTGTAACTTTAAAGTTCAAAGAAAGGATGACGGTTCCTGGGAACATTTAGCATATTGCCACATTTACATATGGGGAAACTGAAGAGTCAGAGAGGTCAACAGTCATCTGGAGGCCACAAAGATGAGAAAGGGTGGAGTCCTCAGAGGAGAGGACCTCTCTGTAGACTTCCCAGCACCCAGGGCCATGGCTCAGATCTCCAGTGTCTTCCAGTCCCAGCAACCTCCCTGGCCCAGACCCATCATGGTGGCACCAGCCATGCCTGGCACTGACTCCATCCATCCTACTAATGCCCACATCAGCTGTGCTCGCTACATTCCTGAGGCGGCCTCCTGAGCACTGAATAATTCAAGCCTATGTAATGGGATAATGAATTTACTGACAAGCTAGTGTGGCCTCAGCACTTACATTCTAGAAATACTGACTCCTCAAGCCCACTAGGCAGGCAGGCTGGCTGGCAGGCTTGTCTTAACATCAGAAAGCTGTTGCCTCAGCCCTGCCTAGGGAACTTGGCTTGATAGTCTAGAGAGCCCTCTTGGGTCTCATTGGTTCTCCTATTGCTGAGGCCTGGAGAGCCCTTTAACAGGGAATCTACAACTAGATAAAACAGCAGAGATGGGTGGGAACACTCAGCCCCCTCCTGTGCTCCCTGCTTCTTTATGAATCTTTGGAGCCCTGTTTAGTGCTGGGAGCTCTGGGTGGCTTTGAGCCCCTGGGGAGATCTGCTTCCTTTCCTGCTAACCTGTTGCTCACTGTATCTCCAGCTGTGGAAGGTTGCTGCTGATAGCTTGCCCATGGCCCTCCTTGGAGACAACCACTGCCACCTGGCAGGCAGGAAGGCAGGAAGGCAGGAGCCTCTCCTCTCAATCTGGGCTGAATGTGATTGAGGAGGGGGTTGAAATGACTGAGTGGAAGGCTCCCTCTGCCCCTCTCCTTCACCTTTAACCTCCTTCCTTTCCTCTCTGCCTCCTGCCTGGGGCGCAGTCTGTGGGAACATAGTTCACCAAGACTCTTTTCCTTTCTGAAGCCTGCCAGCTGAGGACTCCATCAGAGGAGCTCAGAGCCCACCATCCTTGGCCCTGGCCCTGGAAGTCCTGTGCAGGGGGAGAGGAGGCTCTCTGGGCCCCTTTGGGCTCCAAAGCCCGTTTATGCGCCCTGAAGAGCAGGGAGCTCTCTGATCTGCCCAGCCCTGCCCCCACGTGCTCACAAGACTTCATAGGAAAGTGTTTCTCTGGTCACCTTGGAAGTCCCAAAGAGGGTTTCCATTGCTTCCTCCTCAGGAGAATGGTGGACTAGGGAGGGGTAAGATTCCATAAGGCAGGGAACTGGGGAGCCACAGCTGGGGTTTGAAGGAGACAGTAAATGTGTTTCATGTAAACCTGAGCTCTCAGCCCCGGAAGCATATTGCTGCACTTGTGTGGGGACCCTTCTCTGAGAGACTTGGGGCTTCAGGTAAGGCAAGGGCAAGAGGGCCTTTGACTCAGGATTAATGGAATGGCTGTGTCCAGTACAGAATCCTGGCCTTGCCCCTTTGCTGCCTTTGGGAAGAGGCAGAGGTAGGCTGTGTCCAGGTCCAGGGTAGTACCAGTGCCCTCAGCTACTTCTTGGAGCTGGAACTCATCAGGAGTTGGCTGAAGGGCAGAGTGGGTGGTGTCTCCTGCAGTAGCCAGGCTCAAGCTGGGCAAGGGGAGCCACATTACTTTATGGAGCCTGCTTGCCCTGATTGCCCTGTACACCCTGCTTACTTGGTTCCCACCCCTCTATGTCCCAGGTTCCAGGCTGGCAAGCAGGCTTTGGTGTCTTAGATCTTCTAGGTCCCAATTCAGCTGTTATAGTGATCTCAAAATGTGACAGTCTGTGTCCCTAGCCTTGTCCATGATCAACCATTTAGGACAACCTTTATGAATAGACAACAGGGCAGTGATGTTATGAGGTTCTAGGCTGTGCTAGAAAAGGCCAGAGCTTCTGGATTCTTCTGGAAACTTGCTCTCTAAAAGGTCCATCTCCCCCAGAGCCTCTGTGGGCACCGACACATGGACTAAGAGATGCTTGGACAGCCCCAGCTGCTCGAGTCTCTTGAGCCAGATGTTAGACATGTATATTGGGAGTCTACAGTGCCCTCACTCTCCATCGAGTGCCTTCAGTGCATGATGGAGGCAGAGAGAGAAGTACAGATGAGTCAGCAGCCTCCGGGTTGAGCAAAGCATGGTGTATTTGGGCCAATGGGTTTTGTAGGTAACTCATGCCGAGTGAGACAGAAACCTAGTGGCTCAGAGTTGCTGGGGCCAGTGACAAAATCATAGTCTCAGTAAAGCAGGGTGTCCTGGGAATTGTCTGCTCCTGGCCTCTTTCCCAGCTGGGATGTTTGGGGCAATGCTGTGGGCGAGTGTCTTCTTTGCATGCATTGCCCTTTACACTGGTTCACACTGTGTCTAGATTTCTCTTCCCTCAGCTGAACACCAGTTACCTTGGATTGTGGGGGTGAGGGAATGTCTGCTCCAGCTTGCTTCATTTTAGCTAGTGACATTTACAATAACCCTGTTTTGGCATACGCTCACATTTTGAAGTATTGAGTATTAGGACTTCAAACTATCTCATTGTGGGGCACATTCAGCACACAATCCATCATTTGGGGCCACTTGCTGTGTAGCAAGGGTTGTTTAGAGCACTGGAATTATTGGGATGGCTGGGCTTGCCACTAAGACACCAGTGAAAATGAGATGGAACATATCTTCCAGAACAGCCTTTCAGGAGGCTACTGCATGTGCTTGGAATTACTGATTCACTAAGTAACTTGGGATGAGGATGGCGTCTAGACCCTCTCCCAGAGTATGGATGCTCCAGTAGAGAAATCAAGTGGAATAACAGGCTGCATCTGTAATGCCTCCTGAGGTAGGAAGTCAACTCGGGTTTTCCTTTGTGGGACATTCCTTTCCTTCAAATAAATGTTGACAACTTAAAAGAAATTAGAGCATTCGATTGTTAAAGCTCCTTGTGTCTCTGGATGGCATTGCTTACTCCATCAGAACAAGACCAACTTTGAAGTGCTGTGTCCTGCTTGAGTGTCTGGCTTCCTTGGAGACTTTGCACAATCTTGGGGGGGGGGGCAGGAACACACTCTTATTTTCTATTAAATCTACAGTTCCTGGCACACAGTAGGTACCTTATAGTTCTTAGTTCAAAGAATGAACACTGGAAAAAGAACAAAGGGATTATAAGACTAAGAATTTAAAAATCATTTGGCTTCAGAGCATGAAACACTGTTAGGGAACATGTTGAAATTCCTTTTAGCTAATGGGAGCGTCTGTAAAGAATTACCAGAGGCTAGGAGCAAATTAAAATCATCGTTACCAGGGAATAAGTGACTCTCTGGGCAGCCTCAAACTTCCACAGCTGGATATCTGTGCATACAAAAGAAGAAAAGATTTTAAAGCCCACCAGGAAGATATGATAAACAGTCTTAAATTAGGGTTGGAGAGATGGCTCAGTGGCTAAGAGGCTGGCTGCTCTTCTAGAGGACCCGAGTTCAGTTCCCAGCACTTACATGGCAGGTCACACCTGTCTGTAACTCCAGTTCTAGAGATCTGACACCCTCACACAGACATACATGCAGGCAAAACACCATAGAATAAATATTTTTAAAAACAGATTTAAATTAATTACATATGAAAAACTCCAGTGAACAGATACAGCTGGAAGTGTACTCTGTGAAGTGAAAGGCTTGGAAAATGACAGCAAATAGAAAGATGAGAATGTACAAGGAATTAAGAGATTAAAGTTGGAATCAAAATCTTTAATCATCTAATAGAATTGTTTTAAAGGAATTATAGAAATAATGGTAAAGAGGCAATATTTGAAATGATGGTAGCTGGTGATTTTCCAATATTAGTGAAGAAATGCAAGTCTGGTCTGGGGATATGGCTCACTGGGTAAAGTGCTTACCACGCCAGCCTGACTCCAAATTTGGGTCCCTAGCAGCTGTGTAAAAGCTGGTTGTGGAAGCACACATGTGATTCAGCATTCCTATGAGACAGGAGAGCTGGAGGAAGCTTAAGGGCTCCTAGCTGGATGAGGAAATATAAGATTTGATCAAGATAAAAAATGAAGACTGACTCTCTGAATTTGTTCTCTGATTTCTACACACACATATACACACAAACATGCATGCACACACACGCACACATACCACACACACGTACACATATTCTCACACTCATAAACACAGACACACTCATTCTCTCATACATACACATACACACAGACATACACATATTCTCATACACACATACACATGCACACACACCACACACACCACACACAGAGACATATACATACTCTCACACACATGCACACACACACACATACACACAGGCATACACATACCCTTTCTCACTCTCTCTCTCACACACACATCAGCATGTGCACACCTTCACTCACACATATGAACATGCATGTACACATACACACAATAAAACACAAAGAAAACCCCTGTAAGTCTTAACTTTGTGTGATGGCTCATACCTGTAATCCCAACACTTGGGAGGTGTGGCAGAATTGGGAGTTCAAGCCAGGTTCAGTGATGTATTTTGCCCAAAGCTAATCTAAATTACATAAGACCCTGACTCAAAAGGTTTCCATGTGCAGGAATTCCAGTGATGTCAGGCAAACTGGGTGAAAATAAATTCACATATAGACAACACATCATAGTCTCATAGATGGATACCAGAAAATAGAAGCTCTTGAAAGAATGAGAAAAATAATTTACCACTTTTATGATTAGAAGAGATTAGACTAATGGCTGGCTAATAACACTAGTATCTACTGTATCAATGAAAGGAACATATTAATTTTGAAACAAATTTGTATGTTTTATGTGCATGAGTGTACATGGATATGCACCATATGTGTACAGTGCCTGCAGAGATCAGAAGAAGATGTTGGATTCCCTGAGACTGGAGTTAAAAACAGTTGTAAGTTGCCATGTGGACTGGAACCAAACCCAGGTTGTCTGTAAGAACAGCAAGCTGGTGGTGGTGCAAGCCTTTAATCTCAGCACTTGGGAGGCAGAGGCAGGCAGAGCGCTGTGAGTTTGAGACCAGCCTAGTCTACATATCAAGTTCCAGGACATCCAGGACTACATAGTGAGACCTTGTCTCAAAACAAAACCACATCATAAAAGTAGAGTTAATTCAAAAGACAAAAAAAATGTATTGAAAATGTGTTACCTATGCACAATGGAATACATGTATAGCACCATGGATGGAACAAGACACTATGTTAAATGAAATAAACCAGGAACAGAAAGATAAACACTTGCACCTGTTTACAGATGCTAATAATGTTAAGACAAAAAAAAGTGATTTCAAAAATCGGTTAATGCGGGCTGGGGATCTAACATCATGGCACTTGCTTAGCATGCAAAAGGCCATTGGTTTAACCCCTAGCAGCACTAAACAAATAGCAAATGCAGGGAGGGGGATGAGACAAAGGGTCCTTAGAAGGCGGACAAAATCATGAACAAATAACATGAAGATGTCTCCCACCACCAGTCACGAAGGGGTGAGAACTTCTGTATGAGTTGTAGCGGCTCATACAAAAGTTGAGAAGTGAGAGATGCTGGCAGGAGGCTGAGAAAGGGAGACTCCCTACACTGCTGGTGAGTGTAAATTAGTAAGGCCTTTCTGGGAACAGTATGGGGGTTCTTAACAAACACAGAACTATCTGAGTGTGGTGGTGCAGGTCTATGATTCCAGTACTCAAGAAGTCCAGGCAGGAGGATTGAGTGTCTGAGGCTAGCAAGACTGTCAAACAAAAATTCAAAAATAGATTTCCCATTTGATCTGTCAACCACACTTCTGGGCATATATACAAAGGAAATGATACCCTCATTCATTTTTTTTTTTCAGTGCTATTTACAACAATCAAGATGACAGTCAGCCAGGATGTCACTGGAGGGATGGATTTAAAATGAGGTGTCTGTATACAATGGGAATTTTATTCCTCCATAAAAGCTAGTAAAATATTGTCATTTGTGCAACATAAATAGAACAAGACACTATGCTAAGTGAAATAAGCCAGGCACAGAAATTTAAATAGCATATGTCCCTCCTAATTTATGGAGGCTAAAAATATTGATCCCCGTAGGGACAGGGAGTAGAAGAGAGGCCAGGGAAGGTGGTGGCACCAACACAGATGGAGGGTTTCTAATGTTACCCCAGCACAATGGGGCTTCTGGAGTTTACAGCAGTTAGACACTTGAAAAGGACCGAAAGCTAGAGAGTTCTCAGTGCACAGAAATGATAATTAAGGAGCCTGGGAACGTTAGTACCCGGATTTGATTATTACATACTATGTATATGTATTGAATTACCACAAGTAACTGCATCCCATAAGTAACAATGTCAATTTTAAAACAATCAAGCAGCTCAGGGTTTTAACCACAATGAAACTATCTTTTAAGAATGAGCATAGAGTCCAAGAGGATTGAAAACATCTCCACACGAAGACATATAGGAATGTTAACACTGTTTACAATGGCCACGGACTGGAAAAGACTCACATGGCCTTCAGTTGTGTGAGACTCTGAGTTTGATCCTCAGTAACAAAAACAAAACAAAAGCCCTGCTTCCAAAGTAGGAGGCAGGGAAGAGCCGAATGAGAGGCAGTAACAAAAGCCCAAAGCCCCAATTTTAATAAATTCAAAGGGAGGCAAGAAGAAACTCCTTAGAAAATAGAACCCCCTTCCCCAGCAAAGCAACTCCCCAGACACCCAAGATCAACGGTAGCAATAAAGCCAAGAGGATTTGTGATCCCCAGAAATAAAACCAGACTAGCTTCTCCAGATAAAAGCATAGATTACATAGATTTAAATATATACTAATGAAAGCATAACTGGACTATTTGTGAGGGGGAAGGGGGAACCAAGACAGATGAGAGGGTAGGGAGGGTCAGGAGGTCTGGCCACAGCCTTAAAAACAGTGATATGTGTGTGTGCAAACTTCAGTTTGTTCACTACAAACCAATAAGTGAAAAAAGCATAAACCATTGGACAGAATTTAAAAAGATTATGGGGCTCATCAGTTAAGAGTGAGTACTGCTGCTACAGAGGACCCAAGTTCCATTTCCAGAACCCACACTGGGTGGGTGGCTCACAACCTCCTGGACCTCCAGCTCCTGGAGCTCTGTCTCCCTCTTCCGGCCCCTGTATGTACCTGCACTCATATCCATATATACACACAAAATGATCTTTAAGAAGATGAGCCTGCCACTCCTGAGACTGATCTCAAGTGGAAGACAGATGAGAAGGAAGTCCACCAGTAAAAAAGAATCAGGGATATTCTGGCTGGAAAAAACTACTCTTTTTACATTAATGTCAGGCAAATTGGGTTTTAAGACAAAGATGCATCATTAGAGACAGTGTAAATATAGAGAATAATGAAATTAAGAGTTGACAAGAAAAAGTTGAAGGTGAAGTCATGTATACCTAATACAGCTTCAAAATATATAGACACCTTTCTTTTTATATTTATTATTATTTTAATTATGTATAGATCTGTACATCTGCATGTGGGTATGTGCATGTGAGTGTGGGTGCCATGGAGGCCAGAGGTACTGGATTCCCTTAGCTAGAGTTCCAATGGTTGTGAGCTGCCTGATGTGGGTGCTAGGAACTGACTCTGGAAGAATATCAAATGTTCTTTATTACTGAGCCACCTCCCTAGTCCTGAATAATTTATTATTGTTTGTGTTGCTGTGACAAATGCTTGGATAAATATCTTTCTCTCCCCCCCTCTTTCTCAATGAGATGGAGTCATCAGCTTTCAAGGTAGGTGTTCCAGTCTTGCTCCTCCCTGAAACATCCTCATGCATAAATGCATCTCATGGGTCTATTTTTGATACTGTTTGAAGCCCAAGTTCAAAGTCTCCTGCGAGACTCAAAGCATTCTCTCAGCTAGGAGCCTGAAAAACAAACAAACAACAATAACAACCAAAAATGACCTAGAGACTTCCAGCGTGTGATGGTAGACCAGACATTCCCATTCTCAAAGGGACAGGCTGAGGCACAGAAGGAAATGTGAGTACAAAAAGACCAATACTCAGCAGAGCAAACATTAGCAGGTTGTGTTCCAAGCCTGGCAACCAGAGCACATAGTGGGGTATGTGGTAAGTTTTCTTGTCACTCTGTGTCCTAGTCACTCTTCTATTTCCATGAAGGGACACCATGACCATGGCAATCCTTATGAGAGAAAGTGTTTAATTGGGGGGCTGGCTTACAGCTTCAGGGGTTTAGTCCATTATCATCACAGCTGGGACTATGACAGTACACACAGCACTGGAGGAGTAGCTGATAGCTGTATCTCACTCCATTGGATGGGCCTTTTGAAACTTGAGAGCCCACCCCCAGTGGCCACGCCTCCTAATCCTTCTCAAATATTGCCATTTCTCTATGACTAAACCATCAAATATATGGGTCTATGGGGGCCATTCTTATTCAAACCATCATATTGTGGCAAAATACCTGAGAGAAACAAATTAAGTTATAAAAATATCTGTTCTGACTTTTGTCCCAGAGTCTCATTATAAACCTGGCTGAAAGCTGTAGACGGAGTTTTACCTTCGAGGTGCCAGTCCAAAATTAATATTTATTAGAATATAAATTAACACTCGTGATATTAGTAACAGCTTATAGTGGCACCTGAACAAGGACTGGCGTATCCAAGCGATGGACGAGCGATGGATGCGCGATGGATCCCGGTTCTATCTCTCTAGCAGCCAACAGCCAGGAACCAGGAAGAGAGAGGCCTGGTGTCCCAGCAGCCACTTATCAATGGGGTTGGCCACACCCCCTCCAGGTTGGCCACACCCCAGGGTCCCGGAAGCGTCTTCTGACTTTATTGGCTGACACCTTAATCCCGCCACAGAAAGCAGCCAGAAATAACGCTTAAGTGCTGGGCTGTGTTGAGATTTCCTCTGACAATAATTAGGCCATTGTATGGTGGAGTAGACAGGGTGAATGCCTATCAAGATGGCTTTCTCCTTTTCCTTTTATTCTCTCAGATGTATCGCAGACATTGAGAGAGTGTCTTCTCCACTTCCTGGGTTAATTCATAGGAAACCTTTACAGCCAAACCCTAGTTATTTCCACGCTGATGACGTTAGTGATCGAGGTTGGCCATCTTGTCAGATACACGGTTTGCAAATATTTTCTTCGCTTTTACAGGTTGTATTTTTATCATATTCATCTTATCTTTTAATTTTTTTGATTATTTGTTACTTTATGTGTCTGTGAGGGTATATGCATGTTAATTCGGGTGCTTGTGGAGGTCAGAGGCATCTGCTCTCTCACTGCAGGCAGTTGTGAGCCACCTGACATAGGTTCTGGAATCAATCTTGGGTCCCTGCAAAAGCAGTAGTCAACCCTAACTGCTGAGCCATCTCTCCAGCCATCTTTCTATTTTCACTTTATTGATACTGTCCTTAAAACCTAAAATTCAAATTAAATGTTCTTTGTTGCTCATTCTGTTGGAGCCATATCTAAGAACCTCCCCTATCTCCAAGATTATGAAAACTATCCTTCCTTTCTGCTTTTATTTCTCTTTCCCTTCTCTTCCTCTCTCCCTCTCTCTCCTCCCTCTGTCTCTGTCTCTCACTCTATCTCTGTCTCTTACTTTCTCCTTCCTTCCTTGGATCTCATGTAGCCCAGGCTGGCCTCCAACATACTATGCAGTTGAGGATGACCTTGAACTTCTGATCTTCCTGTGTCTGCCTCCTGAGAGATGAGATTACAGGTGTGCTAGGGTCTGAGTCCAGTGCCTCAAGTATGCTAGAGAAGTACTCTACTGAGCTACGTTTTCAGCCCCTTTGGAACAAAGTCTTGTTATATAGCCCAGGCTAACCTCATACTGGATATCCTCCCTACAAGAACATCCTTTCCCCTAAAAGTTGTTTTGCTGAAGCCTTTTATCCATTTTATCTTTTTACTGCCCATTGCTTTGTGTCAGGTGCTGGCCTCCTCTTTGGGTTACATTACTTTTGGGCAAGTTGGGAAGTCCCTCCTGTTAACCCTGGCATCTGGCTTCTTTTAAATGATAATTTTGGCTGAACCAGCCCTCAGCACACACACCTCAATTTTACATTCAGCACCAACTTCTGCAAAGAATCCATGTTCTGATGGGGCCACACTGGGCTTTCACTCCAATTTTTGAGGAGGGAGTACATCTTAAGCCAGTTGGTCCACTATGGCTGCTCATGCTGATCTGGTGTGGTTGTCACTAAGCCTGAGTGTATGGTATGAATCTAGATGCTGAAATGAACCCCAAGGGTTCTGGGTATGCTTACAATGTCTACTGTGGACTGTATGAGAATGCATAAAGCCCAGGACAGCTACATATATATGGTTCAACACAAAATTGTAAGTGTAGATAAAACACTATGGAGTGAGGTTTTTTCTTTTTCCTTCCTTCCTTCCTTCCTTCCTTCCTTCCTTCCTTCCTTCCTTCCTTCCCTCCTTCCTTCCCTCCTTCCTTCCCTCCTTCCTTCCTTCCTTCCCTCCTTCCTTCCCTCCTTCCTTCCCTCCTTCCTTCCCTCCCTCCTTCCCTCCTTCCTTCCCTCCTTCCTTCCTTCCTTCCCTCCTTCCTTCCCTCCCTCCTTCCTTCCTTCCTTCCCTCCTTCTTTCCTTCCTTCCTTCCCTCCTTCCTTCCCTCCCTCCTTCCTTCCTTCCTTCCTTCCCTCCTTCCTTCCCTCCTTCTTTCCTTCCCTCCCTCCTTCCTTCCCTCCCTCCTTCCTTCCTTCTTTCCTTCCCTCCCTCCTTCCTTCCCTCCTTCCTTCCTTCCCTCCCTCCTTCCCTCCCTCCTTCCTTCCCTCCTTCCTTCCTTCCCTCCCTCCCTTCTTTCTTCCCTCCCTCCTTCCTTCCCTCCTTCCTTCCCTCCTTCCTTCCTTCCCTCCTTCCTTCCCTCCCTCCTTCCTTCCCTCCCTCCTTCCTTCCCTCCTTCCTTCCTTCTTTCCTTCCCTCCCTCCTTCCTTCCTTCCTTCCTTCTTTCCTTCCCTCCCTCCTTCCTTCCTTCCTTCCTTCCTTCTTTCCTTCCCTCCCTCCTTCCTTCCCTCCTTCCTTCCTTCTTTCCTTCCCTCCCTCCTTCCCTCCCTCCCTCCTTCCTTCCCTCCCTCCCTCTCTCCCTCCCTCCCTCCTTCCTTCCCTCCCTCCCTCCCTCCCTCCCTCCCTCCCTCCCTCCCTCCCTCCCTTCTTCTTCTTTCTTTCTTTCTCTTCTTTCTTTCTTTCTTTCTTTCTTTCTTTCTTTCTTTCTTTCTTTCTTTCTTTCTTTCTTTCTTTTTAACTCAGTTGCATGATTCTCAAACATGAACCCTGTAGAGGGCATTGTATTGATATGTTGAAAGGGTGGACATACCTGTAAGACCTTTCTAAGGTTCTATATGACTCTAGTAACAGGCAGTCTTAGGTTGGGTGACAGATGTGAGAGCAGGATTTTAGTGGAAGCGGTTCTGCAGAGCACTTTAGGAGTGATGCTGGTAGGGACAATGGGTCTTGAGTCAGGGAGGGCGAGACAGTGAAGAGATGTATAATGAGCAGGTGGGGGTGACAAGCAGCTATTTCTCCCCGCTTTGGAGACTCCTGGGAGAGAACTTCGCACCATTCCCATGGCTGACAATTCATCTCTTGCTTTTGAGGGGACTGTCTTGGACTCTGAAGGATGCCAGTCATAACCTTCCAACCACAATGTCTTCAGATGTTACCAGACATTTCCCATGGGAACAAAATCATCGCTGGCCAAGACGTGGCAGGACCTGTCTCAGAATCATCCCTTCTAAGAGGTGAGGTGCTCTCTAGCATCGCTTTAGGGTTGCTTTTGAGGATGTTCAAGGCCCTACACTCCTGACCTAGCCCTAGAGTCAATTAAACCTGGTCAGGGAGAAGTGTCTGAGAAGGTCCTGGAGGTGGCTTGGTGGCAGTTGGATGTGTTGAAGGGAAGGGGGCATCCACCCTGCAGGTGAGTAGACCCTCCCTACCACTCTGGAAGCCCATGTTCTTGGGCCCTTTAGAAAGAGCACTGTAAGGACCAGGGTGGTTGCACTGAAGGCCAGCCACCCCAAGGCAAGGCTCTGGCCCTCAGCTCTGTTCTGAGTTCCTTACTGTGTCACAGCCCTGGCCCAGCACCTGCAGGAGAGGAAAGCACGGCAGAGAGCTGACAATACAGCAGATGATGTGTTTTTTCTTGATAGGAAGTACTGAGCTGTGCCCACAGGTCAGCACTGGCTCCTGATCCACCTGCAGCCTTTCAGGATGTTCTTCTTTGCCATTGTCCTGTGTGACGTTGACTAAGATGCATGTCCTCTTTGGTCATCAGTTTCTTTTCTGTTAATCCAAAGTGACCTTGAAAGGTCCTTACAACTCTAGTGGCTGCTGAGAGCCCAGGGAGGCACTGGGAGCCTCCAGGTTGCAAGAAAGGGAAGCTCAGCCAGAAAAGACGGTTTTCTGACAACCTGGCCCCTCATGGTGCTGCTGGCCTCTGATCTCTGAGTATTTCCATAGCACGTCTGACACCAGGCCTGGTCATGGGCCTGCACGGCCCCTTGCTCACTCACAAACATCTGTTACAGCATTTTACCGCGTTAATAGATTCTTTCTGAGAACCGGGCAGGTGTTCACCACCCGAGCCAGAGAACATCAAAATCACATTGCTCTCCAAGCCTTTCTGCAGCGGGCAATCGAGTTTAGAATGACTCATACCGTCTAGCAGATAATAAAACACACATAACATTTGCTTTAGGGGACAGGTGAGGGCATTTTGTCCCGTGCATAGGAGAAAAAAAAACTCCGTCTAGTTGGGAGTCAGGTAATTGAATACAGATGGGCGGAGGTAAATGAAAGAATTTAGCAAATATCTCTGTGGAATAGCTAATGGGAATGAGACAGAATAGGAAATTAAAAATTATTTGAAGCAGATGGACCATTCTTTTGAGTTTTTAAAAATTTATTAGGGCTGAGGAAAAATGTGTCTGTTTATTTTCTATGGCCATGAAATTAATGGCTTGGTGAGTTTTGCTTGGACAATTTTATGACTGCTGTGTCATTTGTCATAATTTGAGGGCTGTTTGATATGGATTTATGAATGTCTCCACCCCTCACCCTTCCTGATTTATAGGTGGGTCACATGTGAGTGAGGGCTGTCTTATTTTGAAAGGCCCATGCCAGTGGCAGCTTAACCTGGCAGACCCTGGGTGGCCAGGGGCTTCTAGGGACCCAAATGTGAGTGGAGAGGTGACAAAGGGTCACACTAAGGCTGTGGGAACTGGACCTGACCTGACTGAACTTTTCCTGTGAGGTGACCCAAGCTCGTATGAGCTGGAGAGGAGGTGTAGGGCTAGGAAGGCCAGCCCACACTGCTGGTGTGCTTGACTGGGAGCTTGGGGGCACATTGCTGCAATCTGGAGCCTTGGGCCTTTCCATCTACTGTAGTCACCAAATCCTCTAGGAACTGAAGTTTAGGGGGATCTTTGTGTATCTGGCCTGGAGTTGAGGTACCAATGTATTTTCTACGTCAGGGGTAAAAGCTGGGTTCTACAATGGGCAGATTGGGGTCTATTTTTATCTGGGTTCTTAACTATGTGGCTTTGGGCTGGTCACTACTCTCTGAGTCTCATTTTCCCCCAAAGTTGGAGTGGGAACCTCTCATGTTAGAAAGGTTTTGGGGATCAAACAAGGTGAGGTAGCATGAACCCAGCAGAGAGTTGGAGAGTGGACTTTCATATTTCCCCTGACAGATGAGGAAACTGAGGCATGGAACTGTTAAGTGACTTTCTGAGGTCATATACCTAGAGTTGACTGGCATTAGCTTTTATGTATGACTCTGGCTTCCTCAGTTGTGACATGCCAGGTCCTCTGCAATGGCTTAGGGGTATATACCTGTGACTATGTCCCCTGTACTCTCTGGATAGGGTCTTCTTTCATTGCCCACCTGGTCTGCAGATAAGGAAACCCTATTCTGGGGTCTCATCTCTTGGGGACAGTCTCTTATTAGACCTCTGGAGATGAGTGTGGTTGCTGCCTCTACCTATCCTGATCCAGGTCTAGAGGACCTTTGAGGTGCAGGGCTGTTGGGAAAGGGCTCAGGGTGCCTTCAGGCAGGGGGTCATCAAAGGGCTAATGTCTGCTCTTGATCTCTGTCACAGCCTGGTGTCTTTGGCTTTACATCATCAGGCCATGGGCACCTCTGCAGTCCCATTCATTCAGCCCTACATTTTTTAGGACATTAGTCCCATCCCTTCCGGGCCTCTTGGCTCCTCCAATGCAGAAATATCGGCACCTCCTCTTGCTGAGCTCCAGGGAGGCGAAGTGACTAGGTCACACCACCAGCTGCTGCTTCTCTAGTCAAACACTTAAGGATGATATTTATTTATTTATTTTATATGCATTGGTGTTTTACCTATATGTATGTCTGTGGGAGGGTATCGTATCCCCTGGAACTGGAGTTACAGACATTTGTGAGCTGCCATGTGGGTACTGGGAATTGTACTGGGTCCTCTGGAAGAGCAACTAGTACTCTTAACTGCAGAGCCATCTCTCCAGCCCCTGCCCGCAATGTCATTTTATCAGTTCAGTGACAAGAAGCCAACCAACTCATTGCTCTCTACTATGGTAGGTAGTTTTAGCTTTTGGAAATAATAACGGTGGGATAAAAGGCAGGGAAGGATGGGGAGGTGGGTGGCAGAGGGAAACCTCTCTGTGAAGGTACCGTCTGAGCTGTAGATGTTTTTTTTGGGGCGGGTTCAGACACCTGGGACAGTAGGTGCAAAGACACCAAGGTAGAAACAAAGCTGGAATAAACAAGATTGGCTAGAGCCCAATAAACAAGAAGGAGAATAATTTTGAAGGCATTATCTCCTCTAATCTACTCCCATTTATTAACTTATGGTTTCCTTATTTGGATACCTAGACTCAGAGAGGTTGTCACTTGACCAAGGGTTCTTATGGGTCTCATGCTTACAGCTTCATGTCTAGGGCCTTTGCTGGTGCTGGGCCATTGTCTTAGTTGGTGTTCTATCACTGTGAGGAGACACCATGACTGCAATGGCAACTCCTATAAAGGAAAGCATTTAACTGGGACTGCTTTACAGTTTCAGAGGTTTGGGCCATTACCTTCATGGTGGAGAGAGTAGCAGTGCTCTGGAAGGCATGATCGCTGGGAATCTACATCTAGACCCACAGGCAGCATGAAGCGAGAAGAGACACTGGTCCTGGCTTGGGCTTCTGAACCCCCCCTCCAGGCTTTCCCCCAGTGATATACCTCCTCCAAGAAGACCATATATCCTAATCCCTCTCAAATTAGTGCCTCTCCTTGATGACCAAGCATTCAAATCTACCAGCCTATTAGGACCAATCTTATTCAGACCACTGTGATCATCATCATTCTGGCCCTGGAATAGTCTTACTTATCATACCACTTCTCAGATGTTACACTGGGTAACTCCAGCAGAGGAAGAACAAATCTCCCAGGTGGGGTGAGAGCAGGAGAAGGCAGCAAAGAGTCTGATAGTCTGTGCAAGCTCTCGGCAGAGGAGGCTGGCTTCACAGTCAAGTGCCTTACCTCAGAGCTCTGGTCATAGGCAGTGTAGATTCGGTTCTGACAGGACAAGATGGACTCTGTCCGGGTAGACTCTGTACTCAGCCATATTTACTGTTGTTTTTCATCCAGGTTGTTGTTCCCAGGAGGAAATAACTTTTTTTTAATTGTTTTTTTTTTTTTTTTTTCTGAGCAGAGAGACAGGGAAAAGGAATCTTGAGTGGCTAGCAGAGAAAAAACAACTGCTCTGTAGGCTCTGGGCTAAACTGAGCTTGCAGGAAAGGCAAGAGACATAGGTGGGCAGAGGTCAGCAGGCAGGACCCCCTGGATTCTGAGCAGAGCTGGAAGTTTTGACCTCCATTGCCTCTATATCCACCCCTGTAGAAAGAGGTTTCTGGCCCCGACTAGCCCACTGCCCAACTGCTGCTTAGTACCAAATAATCACACAAAGGCTTATATTAATTTCATGCTGTTTGGCCTATGTCTCAGGCATATTGCTAGCTAGCTCTTTCATCTTAATTCAACCCATTTCCGTTAATCTGTCCTGCCACATGGCCTGTGGCTCACCTCTTATTTCCCTACATTTTGCTACTTGGGCGGCTGGATCGAGTTTCTCCTGACTCTGCCCTCCTTCTCCTACCTATGCTCCAATTTCCCAGCCTACTTCTATGGTGCCTGCCATCACCAAAACAGTCCTTTATTTCACAGCATACAGAAAGACATTCTCACATCATACCCCTGAGTGGGTGCCATACCCACAGCTTCATTTCCTGGGGCCTTTGTTATTCTGGATCTGTACTGAAAGATTGTCATCCATTATTATTCCACTGTGCAGGGATCCAGTGAGGAAATGATCCATGAGTTTTGTCTTCTTAAAGAAGGCATCAAAGATGCAGAGTCTCCCAGGAGAGAAAGAACCAAAATGTCAGCTTCTTTAGTGTAAGATTTGTGATGTGAAGACAGTAGAGTATGTGTTTGTGTCAGATAAAGACACAGTGGTATCGTGTGTATGGTGGCACATTCTTGTAACCCTGGCACATCAGAAGCTGAGGCAGGAGAATCATGAGTTTGAGGCTAGCCAGTGCTACATAGCAAGACCTTATCTACAACCAACCATCCAACCAACCAACCAACCAACCAACCAACCAACCAACCAACCAACGAAACACACACACACACACACACACACACACACACACACAAACACATACCCCAAAGTTAAACCCTAGTGGTATCCAGGCATGGTAGCATACAGTTAAGATTATAACATCCAAGAGTTTGAGGCAGAAGGATTTATAATTCAAAGATAGCCTAGTCTACAAATTGAGAATTTGCCTTCAAAACAAATGAACAACACCAACAGAGACACTAGTAGCAATCCCTTAAAATCAACAGTGGTTGTATGTGGTATATGTGCACATGTGTATGTGTGTTTGTGTGGAGAAGCCAGAGAAGTGGGTGTTCTGTTCTGACTTTCTTCCCTGTATTCCTTTGTATCTGGAGCTAGCCTGGTGGCCAGGAAGATCTATCAATCCCCATCTCTGCTGGGGGTATAGGCATGTGGCCATGCCTGGCCTTTTATGTGGGATCTGGGGATTTGAACTCAGGTCCTCATCCTTGAGTAGAAAGCACCCTTACCCACTGAGTCATCTCTCCAGCCTGCAGGGTCACACTACGTAGATTACAAGCCTGAGTCACTACACCAACTGCAGTTTTAAACAGGTAAATTATATGCTATGTGAATACCTTCCTAAGTAGTAATTCAAAATGACAACAAAACCCCCAGTGGCTTGGAAGGCTTTGGAAGTCCAGCAGGTAAAGTTCCCATGAGAAAGAGCTGTCATCAGCATGACAGGTGGAAGGAGATGCAGCCTTGTGTCATCGTAAAGACACAGTACTCCAAATCTGCCTTGATCTAGTCATGTTGACTTGCATTCTTGGTTTTGTAGGTTATAAATGCTACCCCACACCTCTCTGTGTTTGTGAACTAGTTTGGTGATCCACTGGGTGTCAGGGGTACTTCGGAGAGATTTATGTAATGACTCGATGAGCATGACCTCAAAAATGTGGACTCTCTGCCAACCCAGTAAGAATTCAGGACTCTTAAAGCTCCACAGTGGCATCCAGCTCTCTCCTCGGCAACAAACTGAAGGCTTCACGCAAGCGTTAGCTGGTTAACACCGTGGTGGACAGGTGGAAGTGGGCATTTGCAGCCACCATGTCTAGACACAAATCCTGTATATGACAACCTTGCTTGGCCTTGAATTTCTGCTTTTGTGCTTTATCAGGCCGAGTGGGGCAGAGAGCCCTGTGCTTGACAGACAGCTGGCAGTATTATCAGCAGTGGATCCTCAGGAGGCATGTGTCATATAGGACTGCTTCTTCATCCATAGTTCCTAGATGGATTTGTATGCAGCCATCCTCACTCCCCTGATGGCTGCCAAACAGAGGAAAGGAAGGAGTCTTTCCCACAATCCTCTTGGTGATTTTTTTTTTTTTTTAAGAAAAGCATTTTTAAAGGTAGTAAATACAATTGTGGTTTACCTGTGGTGCTCATTTACTCATTTGGTGAGTACACTGTATTTTGCATGCACATTTCTGTTAGTTAAGGCTTGGGAAGCTTCCAGCTTTTGACTTTTGTGAACATTGTTCCTGTGAACTAGGCGTGTGAATATCTCTTGGTCCAACTGTCCTCTTGGGACACTTGTTCATCCTTCCATCTGCCAAGGGAGGCTTGGGTTGCTTCATGTCTATCCCAGCCATCTACGTGCTTTGTAAAGATACATGCTACCACCCCCTTGGGCATATAACTGGGGGTGGCCAGATTATGTGCCAGGTGTATGGTTAATTTTATTTTTTAAAATTTATTTATTAAAAACTCTTTTTTATCCATGTATCCCCTTGTTCCCCTTCCCTTCCCTCCTCCCAATCCCTCCCAGTCAGCCTCCAGCCTCCCTGCTCCCCATCCTCCCATCCTCTTCCCCAAAAGGGCAAGAAGTCTCAAGATGGGTCAGCTCAGTGTAGCACATCCACTCCAGGCAAGTCCGATTTCCTTATCCCAAAATCAAGACTGGGTTATGTGTTCCTCTGTGGGGAATGGGCTCCAGGTGCCAGCCCACACACAGGAACACAGTCTGATCCCATCCATCCCTTGAGGCTCTGCACACTGCCCATGACAGTCGACAGTTGCCTACCCTTGGAGGGCCTAACTCCCTTTCCCTGATAGTTCCCCAGAGGCTGTACTTAATTCAGTGAGCTCCCCAGATCTCCAGCCAGCCATCACTGTGGGAATTTTTCTACCCCCTTGTTCATACAGATTCTCCTCCTGGTCCTCACTCTCCGCTGGACCAGGAGCTTGGCCCAGTGTTCAGCCATGGATCTCTGCCTCCATGTTTATTCACTGTTGGATGTAGTTTCTGTGAAGATATCTAGGGTGGTTACTCTTTTGATTGTAGGGGAAGTCCTGTTTAGGCACCCCCTCCACTGTTGGTTGGCAACCTAGCCAGGGACATCCTGTGAGTTCTTGGAGGTTTCCCAGCACCCAATCTCTTTCCAACCCCACAGTGGCTTCCTCTATTGAGCTATCCATCTCTTCTTTCTTCCTCTCTGTTGCTCCTCTCACTCAACCATCTCCTCTCATGATTTGTTCCCACCTCTTCTTGGTTGCTACTGGTTATGAGCCCAGTTTGCTAAGGTGGTCTTCTCAATTTTCTCTTCCTAGGGGAATATCTGGATATCTCTCTTAAGTTCCTTCTGATCCCAAGCTGTTCAGGGGTTGTGTGTATTCTTTGCTTTTTGTCTAAAGTCCACTTATGGTTGAATATATCCCATGCCTATCTTTGTGGGCTTGTATTACCTCGCCCAGGAGGATATTCTCCAAATCCATCCATTTGCCTGCAAAATTTAGATTTTTTTTTCTGCTGAGTAATACTCCGCTGTATATATGTACCACAGTTTGTTAATCCATTCTTCAGTTGAGGGGCATCTAGGTTGTTTCCAGGTTCTTTCTATTACAAATAATGCTGCTATGAACATAGTTGATCTAACGTCTTTGGGCATGTGCATCCTTTGGGTATGTGCCCAATAGTGGTATTGCTGGATCCTTGGGAAGATTGAGTCCCAGTTTTCTGAGGAACCGCCGTACTGCATTCCAGATTGGATGTACAAGTTTACACTCCCACCAACAATGGAGGAGTGTTCCCCTTGTACTATGTCCTCTCCAGCACAGGCTGTCATTAGTGTTTTTGATCTTAGCCCTTCTGACAGGTGTAAGGTAGTATTTTAAAGTTGTTTTGATTTGCATTTCTCTGATGGCTAAAGATGTTGAGCAATTCTTTAAGTGTCAGCCATTTGTAATTCTTTTGTTGAGAATTCCCATTTTATCTCTGAATTCTACTTTTTAGTTGGGTTATTTAAGTTTTTGGGCTCTAGTTTCTTGAGTTCTCTATATATCTGAGAGATCAGTCCTCTGTCAATTGTAGTGTTGGTGAAGATCTTTCCCCATTCTTTAGTTGTCAATTTGTCTTATTGACTGTGTCCTTTGCCTTACAGAAGCTTCGCAGTTTTAGGAGGTCCCCCTTATTGATTGTTGTTCTTAGTGTCTGTGCTACTGGTGTTATATTTAGGAAGTGGTCTCCTGTGCCAATGCATTGGATGGTATTTACCACTTTCTTTTCTATAAAGTTCAGTATAACTGGATTTATGGTAAAGTCTTTGATCCTCTTGTATAGTGTAATAGGTTTGTATCTATTTGCATTCTTCTACATACCACCACCCAGTTATGCCATCACCATTTGTTGGAGATACTACCTTTTTTCCATTGAATATCTTTGGCCTCTTTGTCAAAAATCAGTGTTCATAGGTGTGTGGGTTAATGTTGGAGTCTTTGATTTGATTCCGTTGATCCACAAGTCTGTTTTTATGCCAGTACCAGGCTGTTTTTATTAACATGGCTCTATAGTACAGCTTGAAGTCAGGGATGGTGATTCCTCCTGAAGTTCTTTATTGAACAGGATTGTTTTGGCAATCCTGAGTTTCCTGTTATTCCATATGAAGTTGAGTATTGTTCTTTCAAGGCTTGTAAAAAATTGTGTTGGGATTTTGATGGGGATTGCATTGAATCTGTAGATTGCTTTTGATAGAATTGCCATTTTTACTATGTTGATCCTACTTATCCAGGAACATGGGAGATCTTTCCATTTTTTGATATCCTCTTCAATTTCTTTCTTCAGTGACTTTAAGTTCCTTGCAAACATGTCTGCTACTTCTTTGGTTAGAGTTATGCCAAGATATTTAATGCTATTTGAAGCTATTATAAAGGGGGATGTTTCCCTTATTTCTTTTTCAGCCCTTTTATCCTTAGTATATAGAAGGGCTATTGGTTTTTTTGAGTTAATTTTGTACCCTGCTACATTGCTGAAGATGTTTATCAGCTAGCTGTAGGAGTTCCTAAGTAGAATTTTGGGGGTCACTTATATATACAATCATATTGTCTGCAAATAGAGATAGTTTGACTTCTTCCTTTCCAATTTATATCTCCTTAATCTCTTTTTGTTCCCTTATTGCTTTAGCTAAAACTTTTGAGAACTCTATTGAATAGATAAGGAGAGAGAGGACAGCCTTGTATTTTTCCTGATTTTAGTGGGATTGCTTTGAGGTTTCTCCATTTTGATGCTGGCTGTCAGCTTGCTGTATATTGCCTTTATTATATTTAGGTATTTTCCCTGTGTTCCTTATCTCGTCAGGGCTTTTATCATGAAGGAGTGTTGAATTTTGTCAAAGGCTTTTTCAGCATCTAATGAGAGGATGATGTGTTTTTTTTCTTTCAGTTCATTTATATGATGGATGACATTAACAGTTTTTTTGTATGTTGAACCATCCCTGTATCTCTGGGATGAAGCCTACCTGATTGTGGCGGATGATTTTTTTTTTTTGATACGTATATGTTATACATCATGAAAACTTTGACAGGATCAAGAACTCAAAGATTTTCCCCTAGAAATGTTACAGCTTTAGAGGTTTTCTTGGATGTGCTAGGCCAGCACTCTGTGCCTGAGCTATATCTACCACCTTTGAAGTTTTAGGTTGGGCAGTATGCAGGCAGATGTGGTACTGACGACTACATCCTGACCAGATGCAGCAGGAAGTTGACTGACTGTCACAGTGAGTGAAACCTGAGAAAAGAGACCTCAAAGCCACCCCCTCAGTGACACACTTCTTCATCAAGACCACACCTACTCTAACAAAGCCACACCTCCTGATAGTGTCACTCTCTCTAGGGACCATTTTCCTTCAGAGCTCCTCAGGAATGATAATATCTCCAGCAGTATTTTTACTATTCAGAATTATTTAGGCTATCTAGGGTCTTTTGTGTTTTTATATGAATTTTGAGATGATTGTTTTTCAATTTCCATGCAGAATTGTGTTGGAATTTTGATGGGGAGTGCACTGTAAGATGGCTTTCAGTAGGATGGCCATCTTCATGATACTCGTCCAACCGGTCCCTGAACATGTGAGAGCTTTTCCTCTGGTAACCCTGACTTTGATCCTTCAGTGTCTTAAGCTTTTCATTGTATAATATACTTTTGTCATATTTATTTATTCCAAGAGAAAACTTTGACACCATTGTGCACAAGATTGGTTCCCTTATTTCTTTGTAGGTGTGTTTATCATTAATGCACAGGACTTTTGACTTTTATGTGTTAATTCTGGATCCTACTACTTTGTGAATGTGTTTCTAGCTGTAGGGTTCTTGTTTTGGTGGAGTCTTAGGTCTTTTATGGATAGAATCACAGCATTCACAGCATTATTTGTGCCCTTTATTGCCTTCTTTTGTTGGCTCTAGCCAAGACTTCAAGTGCTATCCTGAACAGGATTGGGTGTGTGTATGCAGGTGTGAGTGTGTGTGCACACACATGCACATGTGTGTGAGTGTGTGAGAGTGTGTGTGAGTGTGTATGTATGTGAGACTGTATCTGAGATTGTGTGTGTGTGAGACTGTGTCTGTGTGTGACTGTGTGTGTATGTGAGAGTGTGTGTGTGAGAGAGTGTGTGAGAGTGTGTTTGTAGGAGAGTGTGAGACTGTATCTGTGTGTGTGAGTGTGTGTGAGTGTGCATGTGTGTGAGTGTGAGAGAGACTGTGTGTGTGTACATCTTTGCCTTGTTTCTGATTCTGATGGAAATTCTTTATTTTTTTCCACGTTAGCACAGTGCTGACTGCAGGCTTATTGTGATTACCTTTTTTGAGATGTGTGCCTTGTATCCTTAGACGCTCTGGGAGTTTTATCATGAAGGAATGTTAGATTTTGTCAAAGGTCTTCTCTGCATCTAATAACATGATCCAGTGGTTTCTGCACTGTATGTTTATGTGGTGGATTATATTTATTACTGTATATATGTTGAATCATCTGTGGCTCTCTAGGATGAAGATGGATGATTTTTTTGATGTGTTCTTTAATTGTTTGCAAATATTTTATTAAGAATTTTTGCATCTGTGTTCATCAGGGAGATTGGCCTTATAATTTTTCTCTTGTTTTGTGTACTACCTGTATATTAGTTATGTTTCTCTTGCTGTGATGAAACACCATGACCAAGGCAACTAGTAGCAGAGAGGGTGTGTTTGGGTTTCTATAGTTCCAGAGGGTTAGAGTCCCTGGTGGCACAGCAGAGGTAGCAGGTGCAGTCACTGTGGCCAGAGTAGCAGGTGAGAGCTTACATACTGAATCACAGTTGACAGAGTGAACACAAATCCTCAAAGCCCATCCTAGTAATATACTTCATCTATGAGACCTTACCTCCTTAAATTTACTAAATAGTGGTACCAGCTGAGGACCAGGTATTCAAATACATGAGACTATGAGGGCATCTCATTTAAACAACCACAATTGGAAGAGTTTGGAAGTGAGACCGGAGAGGAGGCTCAGCAGTTAAGAGCACTTGCTTCTCATGCAGAGAACCCAGGTTTGGTTTCTAGCACCCACATGGAGGCTCACAACCATCTGTGCTCCAGTTCAAGAGATCCATCCCCGCTTCTGGCTTTTAGGGACATTAGGCACACACATGTACATACAGGCAAAATATTCACATACATGACATTAAAATTAAAAAAATATTTATTTTATTAAAGAATTTAGCATTGTTTCTTATTTTTTTATTTTATAGGAGAATTATGTATTTTAGTTTGTCTCTGTAGGTCTGGTAGAATTCTTCACAGAATCCATCAGGACCTTGGATTTTTTTTTTTTTTTTTTAGTAGGGAGATTTTTAGTTACTGCTTCTTTCTTGTTGGTTGTTAGGGGACTGTTTGAATTATTTACTTCATAATGATTTAATTTTGGTAGGCCATACGTATCTAGAAATTCATCTGTTTCTTTTAGATTTTTCCAGTTTGATGGAATATAGCTTTGTAAAATATGATCTTATGATTCTTGAAACCTCAGTATCTGTTGTAATATCTCATTTTTCATCTCTAGTTTTATTAATTTGGGTCCTATCTCTTTTTCTTTTGGTTATTTTAGCTAAGGATTTGTAAATCTTGTTAATTTTTTTCAAGGAACTAAATCTGTCTCATTAATTCTTTGTATTTTTCAATTCTTTTCATTAATTTCAGACCTCATTTTAATGATTTCTCCATCTTGTTTGTTTTGTATTCTCAAGGACTTGAGGTGCATCATTAAGTCATTAATTTGAAATCTCAACAAGTGTAGGTACTTAGCACTCTACACTTTCAGCGTTCATGTGTCATAGATTTGGACATGTTATATTTCTATTTTTACCCAATTCTAGGAATTTTTGGTTTTTCTTGTTGAGTTCTTCTCTTCTCCAGCTGTTGGTCCCATGCGTTTGGTACCTTATGTGGTTTCTATCGCTCTTGATATCATTAGCTTTATTTCCTTGTTGTCAGGTGAGATACAGGATGTTATTTCTGTTTCCCTATATTTGCTGAGACTTGCTGTGTGTCCTTATATGTGGTCAGTTTTGAAGAAAGTTCCATGGGCTGCTGATAAGAATGTATGTTCTCAGGTGCTGAAGAGATGGCTCAGTAGTTAAGAGCACTGATTGTTCTTCCAGAGGACCTGGGTTTGATTCCCAGCACCCACATGGCAGCTCACAACTATCTGTAATTCCAGTTCTAGGGGACCCGACACCCACGGCTAAACACCAACACACAAACAATAAAAATAAATAAATTGAAGAATATGTATTCTCTAGTGTTTGTGTTTCAGTGTTCTGTAGATGTAAGGTCACCATGTGGGGCATGGAGCTGAACCCCAGGCCTCTGCAAGAGCAGGAAGGGATTCTAAGCCATTGCTTCAGCCCCTTGTGGGTTTGTTTATTTATTTATTTAGTCTCCTTTGATGAACTGTTCTGGATTTGCTTGTTTCCTGTGACCTCTTGGATATGTTTATCCTGTTCAGACTGAAGTATACCTTCCAGTGTCCTCTGTAGAGCTGGATTAGTGGTTGTATAATCCTCCAACCTGATTTTTTGTTTTTTTAATTTTAGCTTATGGGTAGTGCTTATTTTCCTTTCCATTTTAGATAGTTTTTCTGGGTGTTATAGTTTGGTTTGACACTTTTGTTTTTCAGAATTTAGACTATGTATTTTTCTAGGCCCTTAGGAAGTTACATTTCTGCTGACTAATCACATGTTATTCTGCTCGGCCTGCTCTTATGACTGGATCTTTTAATCTTGCAACTTTTGGTACCCTTTCTTTATTCTGTGTTTTCGTTTTTTTCTTAAATGTCATAATTTTATTTTATGTGTGTGGGTGTTTTGCCTGAGGAGGTCAGAAGAGAATGTTGGATCTTCCAGAACTAGAGTTACAGACAATTGCAGATGGTTGTAAGCCGATATGTGAGTGCTGGGAATTGAAGCCAGGTCCTTGGAAGAGCAGCCAATGCTTAACTGCTGAGCTGCCTCTCTATACCTATTCTGTGTTTTAAATGTTATAGCTACATTATGTTTTAGGGATTTTTCTTTTTTGGTCCTGTCTATTGGGTATTCTGTAGGCCTCTTGTAGCTGGATTGATATCTTTCTAGGTTTGGAGAATTTCTAGCTATAATTTTATTGAGCATATTTTCTATGCCTTTGCTATATTATTTTTCTCCTTCTGTATCCATAATCTGAGGGTTATGTATTTGGATGTTAATGGTGGTTTGAATGAGAATAACCCTCATAGAGTCATATATTTGAATGCTTGGTCATCAGACAGTGGCTCTACTTGAGAAGGATTAGGAGGTGTGACCTTGTTGGAAGAACTGTGTCACTGGGGGAGGGGGAGACTTGGGGGTTTCAAAAGCTCAAACCAGGCCCAGGGTTTCTTCTTTCTTCCTGCTGCCTGTGGATCTAGATATGGAACTTTCAGCTACCATGTCGGCCTAAGTGCTACCATGTCGGCCTGAGCGCTACCATGTTGCCATGATGATAATGGACTAAACCTGTCAAGCTTTCAGCAAGGCCCAACTAAATGTTTTCTTTTATACGAGTTGCCATAGGTCATGGTGTCTCTTCACAAAAACAGAACACTGACTAAGGCAGATGGTGTCCCAGAATTCTCTCATATATTTAAAAAAATTAGTATAGGTGATTATTATGGTGATATTAAATATACAAGATATCACCACAGATTATGGACTATGCAGACTAAGACAATTTCCTTTTTTCTTTCAAAACTAGATCCCTTAAAAATCCTTTCTTACCAAGTGTTGGTGGAACAGACCTTTAATTCCTAATACTTGATAGACAGAGGCAGGTGGATCTCTGAGTTTGAGGCCAGCCTGGTCTGCAGTGCAAGTTTCAGGACAGCCAAGACTACATAGAGAAACCATGTCTCAAAAAGCAAAAACAAACAAAATAAATAAGAAAGAAAAAAAATCCTCATGTTGTCTTACTGGACTAGCTAGATCATCTAGTATAAATATAAATATAGGTGACAAGAGAGAAAATTCTTACCTCATTTCTCTTCTTGAGGGAAAACTGTCAGCTTTTCACTGCTGTGTGTGATGTTACAGACCCTGTGACAGATCATTTCACCTTATTTATAGTTTGTGAAGACCTTTCCTTAGAGACTGGGCATTGGATTTCACCAAGTATTTTTTCTTTGTCTATTGAGGCAACCATTTGTTTTTAGCCCTTCCTTTTATAAACAAGGCACATTACGTCACTGATCATTTCCCACTTCTGGTAGGTTTTATTTCCCCTGGCCTTGGGTAGCAAACTCATCTATACCACAAGCTGAATGGAACCTTGCCAGATGCTTCCAGGACCCTCTCTTGTGTTCTCTTCTATAGATGCTGACGCCTTGGCTGGCTTGGATTTCTAATTCCACTCCTGTCCTTGACTAATCCTGGTAAAGGATCCCTTTTCTTTCTTCCATATGCTAGAAACTCCCCCAAGGTGGTAAATGGGACAGTATATGGCTCACCTGTGGCACCCCCACCTCTGTTTTTGGTGCAGGAGAGTGAACCGAGGGCCTCACACTTGCTGGGCATATGCTCCGCCTCCAAGTAGAACTCAGCACCCGACGTCTATATTTTTGTAGCTTGATGTTCAGCATCTTGACACTCATCTCATGGAAGTTACTCGCTCTCTTCGTTCTTTTAGGTGGCAGTAAATCCAGTTCCACCTTATAGAATGGGAAGACTGTCTCCTTTGCTTTTTCCTTTTGCGTTCAGTTATAGCCATGTTACCAGGAGAGGTTAGCAGCTTGGCCAGCCACTACCCCCAAGGTATGACCTGGCCTTTTAGTTAGCAGATCTGGAGAAGACGGAGGTTTTTCATGGGATTGCCTGGATGAAGCGGCTGACATGAGATGTGTATTTCTGCGCTTTGTTGTGCCCTTGACACCTTCTAGTATTTATCTCTGTGCATCTTTCTGCACATCTATATATCCACCTGCTGGTCTGTCTGTCTGTCTGCCTGTCTGTCTGGATGCACTCCTCTGCAATTTGGAGAGCTGTGGAACAAGGTTTTTTCATTTGTTCTGTTCAGATGAAGTTACACGTTGCTTTCAGAGTCTACATCCACACCCACGTCCATCAGGCTTGGCTGCAGGCAGGCTGATGAGGACCCAAGCAGACATTTGCCTCTTCTGGTTCTGTTGGGAAGGCAGGGTAGAGGTGGAAGAATCTTATTGCTGAGTTTATTGTGTTGATTTCTTCGCTTTCCTTCACTTTTCTTCACTCTAAGACACAGGCTCCAGGACCCTTCTCTGGCTCCCTTAGCATGGGAGGGGGCTAGGTGTAACAGCTTTCAGAGGAACGTAGCCTGGTGGCTTTTTGTTTGTTTTTCAAGGCAGGGTTTCTTTATATAATAGCTCTGGCTGTTTTAGAACTTGCTTTGTAGAGCAGGCTGGCCTCTAACTCATGGAGATTCACCCACCTCTGCCTTGAATTAAAGGCATGCACCACTATGCCTGGATGTTTAACATTCTAAAAGTGGATGTTCCCAAGGTCTCCTGGCCCCATAGCCAGAAGAGTCCAAATGTACCTCTTTCCCTTCTATGGCACCCTTCATTCATGCTAGGTAGTGGGCAGATGCAGTTATTGTTCAGACACTCCTCCAGAGTGCCCAGCCCAGTCTGAAGCCATTGTCTATCTGAGGGTGGACAGTGGTACACGGGTACACCTTGGATGTAACAGGAGCAAAGTGTCTCACAATGCCTGGGCAGGCTGGGTCTTAGGCCACTCAAGTTGTTGTAAAAAGTACCAATAGACAGGAGGGCTCCTACATAATAGGAATTTTGTCTCTCACAGTCCAAGGTGAAGACCCCCACAGGCTTGTGTCCAATGATGAGGGTCCAATCTCTAACATCCATCTCCTTACAACTTCATATGGCTAAAGGAGCAGTGGGTCTCAGTGAAGCCTTTTGTATGAGGACTCTACTTCCCAAATCACCTCTCTTTCATAGACTGGGGGATTAGAATTTCAACCCATATGTTTTGTCTATTGCAAAGTAGGAGAAATTAATATATATATTAATTAATATATATAAATTATATATATATATAGTGTGTGTGTGTATACATGAATGTGCAAGGGGATACATAGATAAAATGGCATTTTTAAAAAGTAAAAAAATATAAAAAAGACCCCCCCCAAATCAAAACAAAACAAAAAACCAAACCAACCAACCAACCAAGTGAACAAAAAGATCCCAGCTTCGTTGTGGAAGCCCAAGGGAGAGCTATGATCACAGCCCCAACTCTGGGGAGCTCTTGGGTTCATGCTGCCTTGGAGTAGCACACTGCCACCTGCTGTTCATAAACCCCACTTAAGTGCTTTGTAGCAGAACCTCTAAAATGAGCTGTTTGTGCTGTGCATGAATGAGGAAGTTATAACTTAGAGGAGCTATGTCTCTGCTTGCAACTAGCAAACAGCCTACCTGAATAAAGATGGGTCACCAAGAAAAAAATGTGTGTGCAGATGCACATGTATGTATGTGTGCATGCCTGTGGAAGTTCAGAATGTCTCTCAGTGGCGTGGGGCTTGCTGATTTGAGTAGGCTGGCTGATTGTCCCATATCTATTTCCCTGGGATTGAGGCTACAAGCACACCTCACAGTGTCTATCTTTTTAAGTGGGTGCTGGGGATCTAACTCAGGTTCTTACGTTTGCAAGCCAGTGCTTTACTGACTGACTGACATAACGGCCCATCTCCAAGAGGTGTGGTTTGTTTATTGACAGGGTTTCTCTGTGTATCTCTGGATGTTCTGGAATTAGTTCTGTAGTCTAGGCTGGCCTCAAACTCACAAAGATCCGCCTGCCCTTGCCTATCAAGTACTGAGATTAAAGGGGTACACCACCAACTTTGTCAAGATGGACAAGTAACTCCAAGAATTCCAGAACTTGTGCAGACCCCAAATCAAACTGAACCACACCTACCAAATGAACAGAACATCCTTCTGTGGGGGCTCACGCCTACAACCCTAGCACTTGGGAGGATGAGACAGGAGGATTTCTGTGAGTTAAGGTTAGCCTGGGTAGGTAGTGGGTTCCTGGCAAGCCTGGGCTCTAGAGTGAGACCCTGACTCAAAACCCACAGGGCTAACAAGATTGCCCAGCAGGTAAAGGTACTTGCCACGAAGCCTGACAAATTGAACTTTTGCTGGAACCTTCATGATAGAGAAGCCACTTCTGCAAACTGTCCTCTGACCTCCAAATGCATGTCATGGTACGTGCACACACACATCCAAAGTATATGTAAACAAGAACACCAAGCAGGGATTCATTCAGTTATGTATATAGTTCCCTGGTGGTTCATTTATGGGAAATAGGGTCCCTATAGAAGAGAGCTCACTGTGGGTGTGTGACTAGGGTGGAGTTAGGAATCATATGGTGTGGTGACAAGAAACAGGCTAGAGAAATACGTTATGGGTTATGTCCCACATCCCACAGGTGTCCTTTCCTGACACGGCTTCTGAGATCCTCTGATGGGAAGCTCAGTGGTCTGTGATGCAGTGGGGAAATCTCAGTTTGTTCCAGAATTAATTCTTTCTTTTTAGTGATGATTGTGGGGCCTTTGGTATCCCAGAGCACTGTGTGTGTTGATATATGCATTTTTAAAAAATGTTATTGATTTATTCATTCATATATCACATACTGTGGGCACAGCTCCAAGGCAGGCTTGCAGATACAGTGGCTGCACCTTCATGGTGCCTTCACAGTCTAATGGGGGAAACAGATATTAGACAGATAAGCATGTTACCACAAGTGGTGATTCTGGAAAAATAAATCACAGTGTTGGTGTGATAGCTTCATGAAGGGTAGATGTAATAAGAAGTTTCTGGCCCAGACTAGCCCCAAGATCTGGATGTGCCCACAGCTGCTTAGCTCTGTATAGCCAAGGTCTGGACCAGAAGTCCCAAAGTCCCAAAGAAACACCCAGAAGCTTACATTAATTTCACGCTGACCAGCCTATGGCTCAGGCATATAACTTGCTAACTCTTAACTCTTAAACTAACCCATGATTAGCCAAGTGGTTTAGTATCTTTTCTCAAAGCAGCACCTTGGCCTTCTTTCCTCTGAATCTGCTGGCATCTCTTCTGAATTTTCCTCTTCCCAGAGTTTTCTTAGTTTGGTAGCCCCATCCACACTTCCTGTCTGCCTTCTGGCTAATTAGCGTTTTATTAAATCAGTAGGAGGGACACATATTGACAATGTACCAGTACATAGTCCCACAGCAGGTAGGTGAAGGAAGACTCAGCATTTCAGTGAATCCTGAGAGCTGAATAGCGACTGGGCGAGGGAAGAAACAGACCTATGTGTTTCAGATTGAGATAACTCAAGTCTGAGGGTGGTAAGGTGGGCAAGAATTCAGTCCCTTCTAGGACCTGCTCAGCCTGGCTGGAGAAGAGGAGACTGGGACATGTGGAGCCAAATGCTTGAGAAGGAGACTCTATGTTTTGTCACCCAGACTAGCAACACTTGAGAATGGAAGGGCCCCCCATTAATAATAATGTTGGGGTAATGAGTCACCTACTTGTAGGTCAAGGTACAGAGTTGCATTTGAGTCTTAGGGGCATACATAAGAATTTGGGAGCTTATAGAGAGAACTTCCGGCTTGTCCTTTGTCCCCGACATCATGACTTTGGGTGACTTAACCTTGTGAGTCTTGGTTCCTTTGGCCACACAGTGGAGGCTGCGGTGATGGCTGCTCATGGAGTGATGGAAGGCAGAGGGAGAAATGCAGTGTTTCATAGAAAGTAGCTGGATTAGGAGTCAGCTCTCCTCCTTCTCTGGGACTCCTATGGAACTGTTCATCCTGCATTCATTTCTTTTCTTTCTGTAAGCAAATACCCAGTCAGAAACATGCAAGGAGGCTGGGCGGTTGTGGTACACACCTTTAATCCTAGCACTTGGGAGCTAGATGCAGGTGGAGCTTGGTGAGTTCCAGACAATCCTGGTCTACAAAGCAAGTTCCAGGACAGCTAGGGCTGACACACAGTCTAGGAAAACCAAACCAGAATAAAACAACAAGAAAGAGAAGCAGATAGTGACACAAGGGTTTATTTTAGCTTTGAAGGTGCAGCCCATCACCATGAGAAAACCATGACAGGAGCTTGAGGCAGCTGGTCACATCATACCCACATCCAGGAAGCAGAGGGAGATGGATGCCTATGCTCAGATTTCTCTGTTTTATACCATCCAGGAGGGCTCAATGGAATGGTGCTGCCTACATTTAGCGTGGGTCCTTCTGCTTCCATTAACTTAATCTAGACAATTCCTCATAGGCTGGCCCACAGGCTTGTCCTTGAGGTAATTCTAGACCCTGTCACCTACCACATATCCCTCTAGGCCTAGCTATCAGATTACAGGATTTTTTGTGTTCCTGGTACCCTCCTTGGCAGAAGGCAGTTTGCATTATAAAAGCCTGAGGTTTAAATGTAATGTCAAATATAATTTGGCAATACTAAGAATTAATTATTAGAAAAGCCGTGAGCTAGCTCTGATTGTGAAGGTGATGTCTTCCTGTCAGGAGGGACCTTCACTGGTAGTCTATGATAGATGGGGATAGGCCATTGCATGTCCATTGTGGATCCCACCCTGAATCCTCAGAACCGGGGCTCCTTGAGGAATGCCCCAGGTTGGACATAAAGGAGGGAGAAAAAAAATCCTCTCCCTAGGGGCCTGCTTCAGTGACTCCTGAATCTGTCAGGTGCAGACACACATGTGGCTGGTGTCTGTCCTTCCCCTTTAAGAGAAGTAAGGAAGTTCCTTCTAGGGTGGTGGAGGAGAAGGAGAGATATAGGCCAGAGGGGAGACCACATTTGTCTCCATGACAAGCCAAGGACGAACGCCCAGCCTGGAGCATTCCGGAGCAGGGCCAGCAGGCCCTTAGTCCTCTGGTTTTGGGGACCAGAGCATGTTTGAGAGAAGAGCTGTGTGTGTGTGGAGTAGGCATCTAGACATGGAAAATAAAGGGAAACAACCCAAGTTAATAGCCCCAACCTATCGTGGGCCTCTACTGCCCTTTTGGAGGAGTCTGGGTTTAATTTTCTGGTCAGTATATGACGAGGAGGAGGGGCAGGAGAAGAAAGGAGTGAGTTGAAGCTCTAATTCGGTCGGCTGGGATCTGTCACTCAGGGAACAGTCGCTGACGACTCCAGGCAGCTTCAGCTGTAAGCAGCTCATGATTTATGGACACTGAGTGAACTCCTGCGGCAGAAACCAGCTTGGAGATCAGAACAGCAATAGGGCTCTCTCTCTCTCTTTTTTTTTGGCAGGAGACAGGGTCTGCATTTTCCTCATTCATGCCAAACTGCTTTGCACGGCAATTAGCTCTGTCCCCGTTTAGTCTCCAGTCCCAAAGGGTAATGGAAGTCATATATCATCTTCAAGACTGCTAATTATTGAGCTCCCTTACAGGTAGCTTTGTAACTGTGAGAAGGGCCTGTCGACCTGATATTTATTACTCCTCCAATAAGTAAGCAAAAGGGGTGGGGCAGGGAGCTGGGGGACAGGGAGAAGGGAAGGAGGACAGGGGCAGGGGAGAAACAGCTTTTGAAAGACCGCCCAACCCTAGTCCAGGGATCTCCGACATCCCTCTGCCAACGTGCTCGTCAAAGGGCAGACATCTTTATTCTGTAGAGCTATTTCTCATGCTGTGTCTGTAGAGCCAGGAATGGTAAGGAACAGCCCTGTGCAGGGAGCAGGCCAAGGGTGGGAAGAGACTATGTGAAGTGACAGGGAGAAGGGGCCAGAAAGAGTGGAACAGAACCTCCGTCCAGCTCTAGAACATTCTTCTGTGGTCCCAAGCTTGCTGGGTGGGGATGGCAGGAGTAAGGACTTGGGGCTGGGCTTGGTCATGTCTGTTCTTTCAAAGCATGGGTGTGTAAAGCTAGTACTGAAAAGATTTTTGTCGAGTACTTTGCCTTAGGTTGATTGTCTTGCTACCAAGTTGACATAATGTCTGCATTGTAGGCTACACCAGGAGTTTCCATGCTCATGGATAACTGAGGAGTGTGTCTTTTCTTCTACCCAGATGAACTTAAAAATTATAATCATGGGCTGGAGAGATGGCTTAGAGGTTAAAGAGCACTGGCTGCTCTTCCAGAGGTTCTGAGTTCAATTTCCAGCAACTACATGATGCCTCACAACCATTTATAGTGGGATCTGATCTCTGCCAGTGTAAAGGTATACATGCAGATAGAACACTCATATATACATAAAATAAATAAGTGAACCTTTAAAAATTATAATAATTTTTATCCAGGGTAACTTATGGCTGTTTTGAACAGAATACCCTTAAAGCAAGAGAAAAGTAATCCTAATATTTAGATAACATCAGATAAGATCACACCCAATACTCAACCTGGAAACAGTACTTGCTTAGTGTGGGCTCAGTCAACATTCCTGTCACATACTATTCTAGGTATGGTGACAATGGTGATCAGAATGGATAGATAAGATTGTTTCCTTCATGCTTTCTCAAGTCTCATCAGATGCTGGACACTGGCTGACATGTAGGGAGTGTTTACTCCTTGGCCAAGATCACTGCCATTTTTTTTCTATATTGTCTGTAGTGGTGTCTCATAGCTCCTTTCTATCTGCCAGAGTCCTTCACAGGAGCCAAGGGCGCAGGCAGACCCACCTGACGTTTTTATAAGGAGGCACTGCTGAGGCCCCACAGCTTTGAAGCTCAGGGTATCTGTGCTTTCGAACTTGTTATGCCTCCAGAAGCTATTGCAACACTGTTTATGTTCCTTAACCTCACGGCAAGGTGTTAATGATCACGTCTTATATCCCCTGGTATGGAGGCTTCATCTGAAGGAACATGACCCTGGGTTCTTTGAGCAGATTACTGGAAGGATGTTTCACAGGCCTGCAGAACTCTCCACCTCCGTCTCTATACCTGTATGTGGTCAAAAGTGTCATTTTTCTTGTAGTGATTATTTATCAGGTGGCTCCTAACCTCTGTCCTGTAACTCTCTGACTCAGGGATATGCCAGTGCCCTGCCATCATACCTCTCTCCACTCTGGGCATCTCCTCCAAATATCTGGACAAACACTGAGGGTTACCTCTCTACCATCCTCTAGTGGCCACTGTTTGCCAATCTTGGAGGGAAGATTAATCTATCATTTTTGCTGCAAATTCTTTCCTCTTTATTTTCAAATCACTCCCTTCTTCCTTGGTCTTAATTTTCCTTCTCTTTTCAGTCCCCCATTCCTGAGAACCCCTCCTTACCAGGAGTCAGGCTTGACAGTACTTTTTGGGCCTCTGAGGGAAGGTTGAACAGCTTGGCAGAGGGAGGATGAGCGGCTTCTTACACAACCAGCACTCATACTCTCTTCTCTCCTTGGGCTGGTCTGTGTCAGCTTTGATGTCTGCCTAGACCGTCCTCACATTAAGGGCTCAGATGCCAAAGATTGTCCTCACACCCATGTCCATCCCTTATATTCATCCTTAAGCCTACTTTAATAGTTCCCAAGGAGGGAACTCTAGTTGTCCAAGCTGGGGACACGTGTTTCACCCTGAGCCATTGACTGCTGAGAAGATGAGGCAATGTGATGGGTCTTGTGGGGCTATTGTCAAGAGGAAGGAATGGGAAAATGTTAAGCAAGAAAAGGATAACTGAATTGTAGATTTAAAGGATGGCCAGACATTTTAGTATCACATGTGTGAGTCAATCTGAGCATTGTTTAGCTACTTTTCTGTTACTGTGAATAGACACCATAATCAGGAAAACTTATAGAAGAAATAGTTTATTAGGGGCTTTCTTACAGTATCAGAGGATGAGTCCAGGATCACCATAGGTAAGAGCATGGTAGCAGGCACACAGGCATGGTGCTGGAGCAGTAGCTGAGAGTTTGCATCTTATTCACAAACATGAGGCAGAGAGAGAAGAGGAGAGCTAACAGGGAATGGCTGGGCTTTTGAAACCTCAAAGCCTGCCTCAATGACACACCTACTCTAATAAGATCACACCTTGTAGTATGAAGTTTTTTGCCTGGACTAACCCCAAAATCCAGACCCAGTCCCAAAATAAACCACCCACAGCTGGTTGGTCTAAATAATCACACAAAGGCTTATATTAATTATATACTTCTTGGCCCATGGCTCAGGCATATTGCCAGCAAGCTCTTGCATCTTAACCCATTTCCGTTAATCTGTCTTGCCACGTGGCTGTGACTTACATCTTCCTCCTCAGCAGCAGCTCACAGTGTCTCTTTCTGACTTCACCCTTCATCCTCTTTTATCTGTGCTTGGAATTCCCACCTACTTTCAAGCTGCCTTGCCATAGGCCAAAACAATTCCTCTATTAACCAATAATAATTCACAGCATATAGAAAGACATCCCACATCAACACCTCCTAATCCTTCCCAAATGGTTCCAGCAACGGGGGACAAAGCATTCAAATATACAAGCTTTGGTGGTCCATTCAAACCACCGTAGTATGGAAGCATTGAATTCAAACATTAGTAAATGTGCCCCACAGGTGATTGTCTCAAGAGAAAGGCAGTGTTTAAAACATGGTATTTGTACATCTGTGTGTATAAATAAGAATTATTTCTTGTACAAAATTTCCAGCATGGTGACTCTAGCTGAGGTCTGGCCAGTGTTCCCCAACCAGTACTGGGCAGAAAAAAACCAAGGAAAGAGTTGGGTATTCCATCAACATACCTGCCTTTCTAGGTATGGCAACATTGCTGATGAAGTTGGAAAAGACCTTTTTCCTTAAGTCCCATAAGATGCTGGACAGTGGCTGACACATAGGAAGTGCCCAGTTTGATTGTGTGTGGATTTTGGATACCAAGGCTATGAGCTCATCCCTTGGGGTGAGGCTGTGAGTTCCAGAGTGTCACGCTGTTTTCTAGCCCTCTGGAGAATACGCAATCCATCAATCTCCCCAATGTGACATCTATAAATAGACCCCATTCCATCAGTCCTGCTGGGTTGGTTGAGTGCTGAAGCTTGTCTTCTGTGTTGTGAGATTCCTACATGCTTCTGCTTAGTGAAAGGGGTGATGTGAGATCTATGATAATACAGGACATTTTTCACAGGGAGTTGGGTCAAGAGGGGGGACTTTTTCAGATTTTGACTGCAAGGGCAGTGTCTACATAAACACCACATACAGAAATGTTGCTTTATCAACTTCTGTGTAGAAAAGTTTCTTGCTTCCCAGGAACTTGTGTCTTCTCTGTGAAATGTCTGTACAGGGGACAGCAGGGGACCGTGTGGCTAGCTGAGTGGCTAGTTGGATTCGTCTGCAGCAGCCTGCTCAAGCACCACTCCAAATTGCCTCCAAGTCTAGCTCCTATGAGTTTCCATGGAGGGATAAAGAGTGATGGATGGGCTGAGAGTTCTAAAAGGAGGGCCTCAGAGATGCCCCTCCATGTTGACATAGCCCTCACACCCATAGTTCTTCTACCTCATGAGCAAGAGAAGGTTTGCAAGCCTAGAAGGACCAGAAATAGGGGCTGTTATCTAGACCTAGTGGAGAGTAACTCAGTCTCTATATAGTAACCCAGCCTACATCTGCTTTATTGTATCCCCAACATCCCCAAGAAAAGTTGGGCATGTTAGGGTGTGGGGATATTTTTTTCCCTGTTTTTGATCTCTCTGACTGTTTTTATTATATTTGAAAATATCCCCACAGTAGGGTGTACCTATAATCCTAGCACTAGAGACAGGGAGGTCCCAGGGACTCTTGGGCCATTGGATTTAGCCAGTAGCTGAGCTCCAGGCTCAGTGAGAGACTCAAAAAATCAGACAGGAAAGTAATTAAGGAAGACACTTAGCAGTAACCTCCGACCTTTACATGCCCCCCCCCACCATTCATTGTGTCGTAGTTCCTGTGGGTCAGAACTTTGAACAGGACACAGTAGATTGTTTTGCTCTTGAGGTCTTACCTGAACCAAATTAAAGACCAGGAAGGGCTTCATGGATTGGTCTGAGATCATTTTGGAAAAGTCTTCATTTTGTTTATTTTTTCTTTTTTCCTTCCTTTTTTCCTTTCTCTCTTCCTCCATCCCTCCCTCCCCTCTCTCTTTCTTTCTCTCTCTCTTTCTTTCTCTCTCTTTCTTTCTTTCTTTCTTTCTTTCTTTCTTTCTTTCTTTCTTTCTTTCTTTCTTTCTTTCTTTCTTTCTTTTCTTCCTTCCTTCCTTCCTTCCTTCCTTCTTTCTTTCTTTCTTTCTTTCTTTCTTTCTTTCTCTCTCTCTTTCTCTCTCTCTCCTTCCTTCCTTCCTTCCTTCCTTCCTTCCTTCCTTCCTTCCTTCCTTCCTTCCTTCCTTCCTTCCTTCCTTCCTTCCTTCCTTCCTTCCTTCCTTCCTTCCTCCCTTTCATCTTTCGAGGCAGGGTCTCCTTATGTAGCTCTGATTGTATTGGAACTCATTCTGTAGACCAGGCTGGCCTTGAACTCACGGATTTGCCTGCCTCTGCCCGCCAAGCGCTGGGACTAAAGGTGTGCGCCACCACCACCTAACTTATTTGCTTATTTTAAATATAATATACATAATAAATATGCACAAGTTTGTGTGCACAGATGTGGAGGCCAGAAGTAGACACGGGTTTCTACCTTTGCCACATTCTGTATTATTCTTTTGAGACAAGTTCTTTCTCTGAAGCTGGAGCTTACTGATTAACCTAGAGTAGTTGGTTAGCACCTCGAGGATCATCTTATGCATGCATCCTCAGGCCTGGGAATGCAGACATGTGCTTCAGCCTTTTTTTGTAGATGCTGGAGATCTGAACTCAGGATCTTATGCCTGCGAAACAGACACTATGCTGACTGATCTACCTCCCCAGCTCAGCTGGTACCATTTTGAGGAAACGGTTCATCGGTACTGAACACATCATGTTTGAGGACAAGGGTCATTGGTATTGAACACATCATGTTTGAGGACACAGGCCATTGGTACTGAACACATCATGTTTGAGGACACAGGCCATTGGTACTGAACACATCATGTTTGAGGACAAGGGTCATTGGTACTGAACATAATATGTTTGAGGATGAGGGCCATTGGTACTGAACACATCATGTTTGAGGACAAGGGTCATTGGTACTGAACATAATATGTTTGAGGACGAGGGCCATTGGTACTGAACACATCATGTTTGAGGACACAGGTCGTTGGTACTGAACACATGTTTAATGCTGCTCAGTGTTTCCAGCATCCTCTTTACCATTCTTCTCATTTTGTAAAGCTGAAGATCTGAGCCCTTGGAACATTGATACCCTGCTCCCTCCTTCCCCCACTTTCTGACAGCTACCATTCTACTTCTTCTGTGATTCTGACTATTCTAGAAACTTCTGCTAAGCAGACTCTATGACCTGTATCTTCCCTTGAATAGCTTAGTTCACTTAAAGCATAGTATTCAGTCCATACATAAATTACATGTATTGTAATTGATTTTCAAGGCTATGTAATGTTCCAGTTTGTGTGTGTGTGTGTGTGTGTGTGTGTGTGTGTGTATGTACGCCTGTGTTTATCCATTCATCTGTTGGCAGATACTTTGGTTATTTCCATGTTTTAGTCACACAAGTAGATTCTTAATTTTGTATTATGGACATATGTGCCATGGTATGTGTGTGGAAATCATAAGGCAATTACAGAATCACTTTTCTCTTTCTATTCACCATGTTGGTCCCAGGGATTAAATTGAGATCCTCAGGCCTGACTGCAAGTGGCTTTACTCTCTGAGCCATCTTGCCAGCTCTAGTCATTATGCATGCTGCTGCTGTGACTAAATCTCCATTCAGCTTTGGTGTCTGAAGTCCTGGTGTAGGCTAGGACTTTGGGAGTGGGGGTCAGACACTTCTGTGGGTCTCTCCTGTGAGTTGGTTTAGCCTTTCTCACAGCATGGTGGCTGATTCTAGAAGTAAGTGTTCCCAGAGAGCCACCAGAAGCTGCATTAGCTCTTTGGATCAGGCCTTGGAAGTCATCTGGGGTCACTTATGCTGTGTTCTAGTTGAATGTGGTTAGCATCTTGGCTAATCAGAACCAGGATGAGGACAGGCCTGTTCCTCTTGGTAGAAGAGAGGCAGGCTGTACAGAATGGACGTGTGTGGGTTGGGAGGAGGCACTATTGTCATAGAAATACAATCAGCCATGCCAGAAAGTCCCCTGACCACAGCTATTCAAAGAGGGTGAGGGGCTGTTACACCCACTGCAGAGGACAACTGAGGCATGCAGTGTCACCACACTGAAAACATCCACTCAATGCAGGGCTCTCATTCTGTGACCTCCATTATGGTCAGAGGAACACTGCCTTTCCTGCACGATCTCTCTTGGCTCTGCACCAGCCTCTCTTTGAGGAACTGAGTGATGATGAGAGAGAACAGAGGGAAGCTGAGTACTAGCTGGGCCTGGAGGTTCCTGGCCATCCCATGGGAAGCAAGCTCACACCAGCCCCCTAGAATCCAGTCCAGATGCTGCTGAAGATGGGTTCACTGTTCCTCAAAGGCAGGATGCTTGCTCTTCAGCATCCCCATCTGTGGTAGGCTTTCTCAGAAGACTTTCCCAGTCCTCAGAAAAACTCCTGACAGACAGCAGGCACTCAATAAATGCTTGTGTTTTCAGATTTGTTTGTTTTTTGTTCTCTTTCTAGAGACAGGGTCTCGCCAGCAACTCAGATTGGTCGGGAACTTGCCACCTTCCTGCCTCAGCCTTCTGAGTCTTAGAATTTGAAGCAATGCACCATCATGTCAGCTTCCCTCCCTGCCTGCTTGTGTCTGTCTGTCTGTCTGTCTCTCTCCTCCTCTTCCCTTTCCCTCTTTTCTCACCCCTCCCCGTCCTCAGGGTTCATTCATTCATTTATTTACATTTTATGTATGAGTGTTCTATGTGTATACCTACATGGCAGAAAGGCGCATTAGATCTTATTGTAGATGGTTGTAAGACACCATGTGGTTGCTGGGAATTGAACTCAGGATTTCTGGAAGAACTGCCATCTCTCCAGCCCCTCTCCTCAGGATTCTTAAGACATCATTTGAATGTGACACTATCTGGCTCATTATTTATTATTATTTTCAGAAGTGACACCACACAAGACGGGCTCGTGTTTAGCTCACAGTTAACTAGACTTCCCAGTTGTTTTTCACTTCCCTGCAACACACGGTCTCTCCCAAGTGACCTGGGTTTTGTGATCAGAACAGAAGTGAAGTAAGGACAAAGACCCAGAAGTCCACTGGCCCTGAAGAGAGTACCTAAGATAAAGTCTGGCAGCCTGGTGTGCTCAGCTACGTGGGAAGCTGAGGCAAGAGGGTTGTTTGAACCTTGGATTTTGAGGCCAGCCTGAGAAGTATGGTGAAACCCTGTCTTGAGAAAGGAGAGGAAGTGGTGTCTGAAGAGTGGGATCTGGGTTTCTATTTGAAGTAGATGGACGGTTAGCTTGTTGGCAAGGAATATATATATTTTGTAAAAACGGTGTGACATGACCCAAACTTGGCTACTAAGAATCCCACATGTCTTAGATTCATAAGGGGAAGCCTGGCTGTTCATCATTGGCTGAGATTCAAATTCATAATTTACTCCTGATTGGCTAATTTGGATAGCAACTGGAAGGAAATGAAGGGAAGGGCAAGGGGTACTGGCCACTTGGAGGAGAAGTTCCAGGAATACAACAGGGCTTTGTATAAACAAAATTTTTATGGTGGGGGAGATTAAAATATTTGCATAAAAGTTTTATAAGATGGGGGCTGTTTAAAAGATTTGCATAAAAGTTTTATAAGCTAGAGGAGATTAAAGATTTGCACAAAAGTTTTACAAGGTAGGGGATATTGGCCCTTGGTAGGCTAGTCGACCATTGTTGTTAGGAAAAAAATATCCTCTTTTCTCATAAACTTATGCCTGGCTTCCTGCTGGGATGGCATGGGGGATGGGTCGGGTGGATTTGTGCAGAGGCTGGGATGACCACCACTTATCCATTTCTCTCTTGATTGGGAGGGGAACAAATTAGAGAGTGAGAAGGCCATTGTAGAGGGGCCAGCAATCCATCTCTTGGACTGGGTCTGGGAGCATCTAGATCCAGGTGTACAGCTGTTGAGACTTGCTCCCTGGCAGGAATGTGCAGGTGGCTCTCACAGGAGAGGACTGTCTGGGGCCTTCTCTACTCTCTGCACTGTGATCTTATTTTTATTCATTTAAAATGGAAAAAAAAACATTTAGGAAGGATAGATGCATCCTCCTAAAATTGACCTGTCCCCCAAATTCTTGTATGAAGACTTTCTTAGCTTACAAGAAAGAGAAATCATACCAAATCTACTTTTTCAGTTAGGCAGGGAATGTATTGGCTCGCTCTCTAGGAAGGCTTGTTATGAAGCAGACTCCAGCACTGAGAAGATACGAAGACCAGATAGGTCACTGGGACCCATCACCAGCGGACTTCACAGACAGGCCTCATGGCACTGGAAGTTACGGAAGTCATAGCCTTGGAATACTCAATTCAAATGGCCTGAAGATGGACTAAGGGATATTTCAGCTGACAGAGTACTTGCCTATCATGCATGAAGCCCTGGTTTTGGACTGCATGAAACTGGGTATTGTGATGTAGTTGGTTGTTGTTACTCTACTTTTTTGGGGACCTGCCACTCAGCTCCCAAATAAATCGTATAGAGTCTTACGTTTTCTTATGAATGCCTGGCCTTAGCTTGGCTTATTTTTGCCGCTTTATTTTTTCTCCTAAACTTCAATTATCCCATCTACCTTTTGCCTTTGGGCTTTACATTTCTCTATTTGTATCTTTTCTTTCCTTCTTACTCCATGTCTGGCTGTGTGGCTGTGTGGCTGTGTGGCTGTGTGGCTGTGTGGCTGTGTGGCTGTGTGGCTGTGTGGCTGTGTGGCTGTGTGGCTGTGTGGCTGTGTGGCTGTGTGGCTGTGTGGCTGTGTGGCTGTGTGGCTAGCCCCTTCTTTTCTTCTTCTCCTTTCGCTCCTGATCGTCTCCTCCCAGATTTATCCTATTCATCCCCTCTGCCTGCCAGTCCCTCCTGTCCTTTCTCTGCATTGCTATTGGCTATTCAGCTTTTTATTGGACCAATCAGATGTTTTAGACAGGCAAAGTACACAGTCTCACAGAATTAAACAAATGTAACATAAAAGAACGCAACATTTTTTGCATCATAAAAGAAATGTTCCACAGCATAAACAAAGGTAACACATCTTAGAATAATATTCTACAGCAGTGACACATGCCCGTGATCTCAGCACTCCAGAGGTAGGGCAGGAGGACTAGAAGTTCAAGGTCATTTTTTCTTTTTTCTTTTTTTTCAAAGCAGGGTTTCTCTGTTAAACAGCTCTCGTTGACTCACTCTGTAGACTAGGCTGGCTTTGAACTCACAGAGATTACCTGCCTATGCTCCCTGAGTGCTGGGGTTTAAGGTATACAACACCATGCCTAGCAAGGTCAATCCTGAACACAAGATACACAAGACTTGTCTCAAATAACAACAAACAAACAATACTAAAACAAGTACATTAGGGATTGAAACGTGCACCTCTCAGACTCAGTCTAAAAACTCCAGAGAAGGTCTACAGTTTGCTTTGCACGTGTCATGCCATTATCCCTGGGTCAATCATTTTGGTAGGAGGGGGAGATAAAATGATCGACTAGACCCAAGCCATGTGCCTTTTCCAGTGACTGGCTGTCTCACAGTCATATCAGGACAAAACATCGACAAAAATGATGAAACCAGGCATTAGGATAGGTCCAGACAAGGACGAATTGAAGGTGCGTTGCCCTCTCTTGGGATCTACTGGTACAGTAGACATACTTCTCTCTCCTGCCTCCTTATCCACCTGCTTTCTTTAGGTACCACCATCACTTCCCTCCTCAACATTTATGTATATGGCTCCAAACAGCTTCCTCAACCCCAGATACCACATGGCTTTTAGGAACTGAACACCACCTGTGGCTGAGTTCACATTTCAAGAAAGAGAGAATCCAACTGGCTGCAGGGATGAACACCACTCTTTAAATTCTGCTATTGATTTTGTTCTGCTGGAGATGGAGAGACAGGTGCTAAATAAATACCAGACTGGTCATCAATGGCAAAGGATATTGTTACAGGGTTCAAACATGGCCCAGAAGAATCCATTTCTAAGAGAAGGGGCTGAGGGTGAGGCCGCTTGCTAGTCCCAGGGACTCAGAGGACTACAACACATCTTGTCATGTCCTCAAGTAGCTTCAAGTCTAATTTGACAGGCAGGACATTTCCTGGGGCCAAAGGTCACAGCGTACCAGAGTAGGCTGAGGTCGGTGATGGCTGCAGATGGTTAGAATGACACTGCTCTCCACAGAGGCAGAGAGGGAAGGGAAAAGCATCCTGCAGGTCTGAGTCCAGGGGTTCCCGCACTGACTTCTCCGTCTCTTCCAGAAGCCTTAGTCTCCTTGGATGACTTCAGGATGGTGTTGTGTTCTCCATTCACCATGTCTGGTTGTGTATAGGCTACCAGCAGTTTTCATGACTCTTCTGAAAGTCGAGATGTTAATTCCCCGCTAAGAACAGGGACACAAACAAAAACCACTCCTCTCCCTCCAACCTTCCAGGTTAAAAGCAGGCCAATAACCCTCTGCTTTTGGAGACTATAACAAGACATGAAGGTCTCTGGGCAGGGACTTCTACTTGTATTTTATGGTCCAGAAACATTCTGGACTTGCCCAGGGCCTCAAAGCTGGGACTGGAATGAAGTTTCTGCCTGCCAAACTCCGGACGACCAGTGGAGAATGGGCCTGGCCAGTCTCTGTGTGAAGGGTGCGGAGGACACCCCACTTTACAGAGTAGAGACCAGACCTAGGGATGTGTGGTTTCAAGCCAAGTCCTGAGAGTGGCTGAAAAGTCTATGGCATCTCATTGGCAAAGGGACGACGGAAGATCCATCCAGGGTCTTATCTGTACAGACATCCTTTCCTGCTGGAGAACAAGGAAGAGATATTTGTTCCTCTGCTGTTTCGAATTCAGATGTCCCCACATAAATCCAGCAGACAAAAGGGGCCTTTGCCCAAGTCACACAGGGAGCTGGGGGTCTCGGGGGTCACTGGCCCCAAGCACCTGACTTTGGATTTTGATACAATTTCCAACGCCGAGTGATTTGTATTCATTCTCATGACCTGAAAGCCGTAATTGCAAATGCTGTAAGCTTCACACTTGTCACCACTGTGTGTCTCCTCACGCTGTCGTCACTCATGGGCTGCCTCACTAAAATGTCAGGGGCCCAAACCTCACTTGACCTCAGAGAGGCCCTGAAGGCAAAAATCGCAGGAAGGCAGGGGTCCCAGAGGAGGGGTCTCGAGGAAGGAAGAGAGACTAGCAGGGAGGACAGAGGGGTGGCTGGGCGGAAGAGGAGGGAGCCTGGGAGGCGGGAGAGGGCCATGGCGAGGGCCCCTTGTCAAGGTTCTATCTGCATGATGATTGATGCGAGCCTGGGTTTTTCTGTCAGCCTGTCACGGCGCAGGAATGTTTAATGTTCTCATTATTGGTTACGCTGTTGTGTATATTTCTCTGTCAGCACCACGGACCCAGCTGAACTGGCAGAGCACTTCAAAGGCCTGCGGGTCATTCATCATCCCCATGACGCCCAGGCAAACGCTCAGCTTCAGCTCCGCGCCAGGGATTTGTTATGACTTGCAAGCCGGCTGACAGACAGGGCTAGGCAAGGAGGGGACAAGGGCTGCAGAAGGCTCTCTCCCAGCCTTTTTTTGTCACTCTGGACTCAGGGCAGTGTCCGAGTGCCTCCAAGACCAGCCAGAGGTGACCCTCCAGTACATGGATGTTAGGTCAGGAGTGCAGCGTGAACCCCTGTGGGGGGCTCCCTGGAGCCCTGCAAGTGGACTCCCTGTGACTCATTTCCCCCTGGATATATAATGGTACCCCGCAAAGTTCTTCTGAAGTTGGGTGGCGGTGGTGAGGGGAACCCAAACTTGCAGGGCCAGGGAAGGGTTGGGGGGCAGGGAGAGCCGGGAATATGGGAGCTTTGTTCCCTTTCCCAAGCCTGACATGATTAATCGTTTTCTTCTGATCTAATTTTGGAACATGAAAAACAGCACATTTGTCTTGAAGAAAAATGATGTGCCGAACTGCGCAGATGGAAATTTCGAGCAACGAGAAAGATTAAAGTGAAACCCCACTCCTTAGACCTAATCATGAGTTGTAGATTATTCTGTCGGCCCAGCCAGATGGTAGCTCTGATTCCACAGCCCCTTCTTATATTAATGAATACTAGACTGTTATATTTGACTTAGGTAAGTGAAATGTCTATCAGAGCTAATGGGCTGCCAGCCAGCATAACACATGTTGTACCGCTAAGGGTCCTTGCTGCATTTTTCATGTTTTATACTAATGTAGAACATTTTGTTTCCTACTGGTTTTCATCATTGTCACTGTTTGCTAAATATTTTCACATGGAAGGGGTGGGGGAGGGAGGCAGAGTCAGGAGGAAAAAGAACTCACCCCCCCCATCCAAACTTGTGTCCAAAGCTAATTTCCTCCCGTTGGGCTTGGCTATAACTCTGCAAGTAAAACAGTCACCCCGAGCAATGCGTACAGGAACTCAATAGTAACGTGATTAAGTCCCTAGTCAAGGAGACTACACTCGACTCTATGTTAACAAACCTAATTATAGTCCTGTAGTGATAAATCGGGCCCAGGTCCTTGCTGCATATCTCCGAGGTCATGTTCAAAGAGCTGTTTGACCATCTCTAGTCCTGGGGGAAGGAACTGTCCTGGAAGGTGTCCCAGGCTCAGTGGGGTAGAGGGACTGTTCTTCTCTAACCCGGTTGTCCCGTCCCTGGGAGGGTGGTTATATACCAGGCAGTTTTCAGAGAAGATTAGAGGAGTGAGTAAGGGGCTCTGGGCTTTTCTTCAGGAGGAGGTGTGTCATCTCTCCCTCTAGCCCTTTCCCTAGGCCCAGCAGGAGATGGCTCAGACCTGCCTTCTTTCTCCAGCCTTCTCTGAACTAGAGAGACCTAGAAAAGCTTGTTGTTAAGGAGGAAACGCCCACTTCCTGCCTGGACTTATCCTGGTGAGCAAGGCATCCTGGAGAGTGAGGAATTCTGGAGGTGGAACCTGAAGGTGTTTGGGGACAGATAGGATGGGGCTGAAGGACGTCTTCAAGGGATGGCGTCCTAAGAAAAGAATTGCCAGAGACCCACAGCTGTGAAGGCTGCAAGAGTCAGAGCAGGGTCTTGGCTGGCAGTAGGTGGTCTCTCTGCCTAGCCCAGTCTCTCCAGCCTCATTTCTTACCTGTCCTCAACTGTGAACTCCACATTTCTGCTTCATAAACCTTTTTAGTGTCCCCAGAAATATCAGACTCTTTCAGAACAATGTGATTATAGCCTTTTAATTTCTTTTTATCTTCTCTGGCTTCTTTCTCTGGGAACCCTCTGCATATCTTTCAAGATCCAGCTGCTATGTCTCTAGGTCAGTGGAATAGTTTGGCTGTGTAACATCCCTATAAGCTCCTGCATTGAATACTTGGTGCCCAGCTGTTTTGGGAGACTCTGGAAACAGGAGAGATAGAGTCTGGCTGGAGGAAGGAGGCCACTGTTGAGTGTACCTTTAAAGGCTATAGCTGGTCCCTGGTCCATCTTCAGCTTTTTCCTTGTCCGCCACAAGGTGGGTAGCTTCCTTCCACACATTCTCCTACTGCTCCCATGTTTTAACGAGTCGCTGGGCCCAGAAACATGGACTTGAGTTAACGCGAGGGAAGCCTTCTGAGACTTAGCTAAAACAAATCTTCAACTTGTGTGTGTCAGGTAACTGGTTGACAAAAGAGGAACCAATAACACAGAGTAGACATCAAGTGGACTTGTTAAACATAAAGCAACTTTTAGTATTTACTGTTTGGGAAGCAGATGTAGGCAGAGCTCTGGTAGCTTAGCTGGAGGGGAGCCTAGTCTCCATAACAAGCTTGAGGGTAGCCAGAGTCCTATGGTGAGACCATGTCTCAAAAAATAATTGAGTTGCCCATATACTCATTAAACTAGGTGCTTTTTTCTTTCTCTTTCCTTTCTTCCTCCCTCTCTTCCTCCCTCCCTCCCTCCCTTCCTTCCTTTCTTTTTTTGGGGGGGGGGAGAGGGAGGGTGCAATGTGAGAAGGTAGACCTGAGAAGGAGAAGAGGGTGTGATTGGGGTATATTCTCAAATAGTAAAAATATTATGGTGAGAAAAATGTTGATTAGCATGTATTAATTACATAATGGTTCCATTATGATATTTTCATGTATGTATATAACATATTTGGACCATCTTCACCTCCATTACCCTTATCTCCCTTTACTCCTTTCTGACTGGTCCCCTTATATTTTGATATCTTTGTGTATGCACATGCTTGTGCAAGGATGTGAGTCTCATTAGAATTGCTTACAGGAGCTCAGGTGAGAGGTCATTTGCAGAAAAATGTTTATCTTATAAAAGGTAAGGGCACTTCCAGCTCCCAACACCCGCTTGGGAGACTCACAACTGCTTATAACCCCACTTCAGTTTTAACATTTATTTTTAATTATTTGTGTGTGTGTGTGTGTGTGTGTGTGTGTGTGTGTGTGTGTGTGCGTGCGCCCATGGAGGACAAAAAAGGGAACCAGATGCCCTAATAAAACTCACTGGGATACACAGAAGAGGAGGCGGGAGAAGATGCAGAAGAACAAAAGGGACTGGTCGGAAAGAAGCTACACCAATTGCCGGCCTAAAAATCCTGAGGGGCAGGACTTGGGAGCCGGTTTTGGTACGTGATTTCAGACAGAGTCCATCACGGTGGGGAAGCCATGGCAACAGGCTGTGAGAAGCTGAGTGAGCACATCTTCATCCACACACAAGAAGCAGAGAGAATGAACAGGAAGTGAAAACAGATTATAAACCCCCAAAGTCAGCACTGAATGACATACTCCCTTCCTGCAAGGGTGGACCTCCAAAGGTTCCATAACCTCCCCGCCGACTGGCCCAAGAATTCAAACACTATCGTTTCCATTTGAACCACCACAGCTACCCTAACTACTTGTAATTCCCCGGGCGGGGGGGGGGGGGGGGGATTGACCGTCATGAGTTCCTCAGCTCTCCACGACCGTGACCTTGATAGGCTCTGTTTTGTGTCCTGCCAGGGTCTCTTTGACAATATCTCTGTGAAGGACAAAAATGGTGTACTGAAAACATCTGTTTCGGAGTCTTTCCCTGCATGCCTCCCTTTCTCTACACTTACCCCGTCATCCATTCATTCTAGAACTATGCATTGAGCAGCTCCTGTGTTCCGGGTATCAGGAATGTACAGATGCCCTGCCCTCCGAGGTGGCTTTTCAGTAGCTGTGTGGGACGTCAATGAATTGGACATGTTGTTGTTTACATCGAATACATATAGTTCTTTCCTGAAGAACAGAAAGTCTCTCAGGCTAACTCTGGAAGTAGGGATTATTCTAAGATAATGGCAAAGAAGAAAGACAGAAATCTCACGAGGGCCAAGAGCAGCTCTATAGACTCTCAGCTTCTGTAGTTTGTGACTGGCTCATTCATTGTCCTTCCCAGTCCTTAAGGCAATTAAAAAAGTCCTTCTTAGGGTATATGAGATACTGTAGGAAGCATATGTATCGCATGAGCACAGCTCAACAAGTTATCATAAATTAGAACTCATGACAAGGCCAAAAACCAGTACCGTATACCATATGATCTTTTGTTTCAGTTTAAAATTTTATTTTTAGTTTTGTGTGTGTGTGTGTGTGTGTGTGTGTGTGTGTGTGTGTGTGTCTGTCTGTCTGTCTGTCTGTCTGCGCATCCATAGAAAGTACCCTCAACTTTGGAACTATCTTTCCAACCCCTTTGCTTCATTTCTTAAAAAAAAACCCTCTAGCCCCAACTCTGCCCACCAAGCAATTTTTTTTTCTTTTAGTGATTTTATTTTATAAAAGGTGCAAATATGAACATGATGCTTTTGTTTTGAAGCAGGATCACACCATGTATTGAAGACTGGTTTGGAATCCATTCCATAGCCTGTGCTGGTCTTGAACCCACGATCCTCCTGCCTTGGGCTCCTCAGTGCCTAGAGTAAGGCATCTGCCACCACATCCACCTCGGAGACTGGTTTTAGAATATTTCTATCATTCTTCAAAATTGTCTTGACTCCACTTTAAATCACTGCCCAGTGCCTGCCAATCCTAGCCTTGGACAACAGTTTTTATATTTTATAGTTATAAAACATAGCTCTCAACAACTTTATTGAAAATAAATATATAATATTCACATATTATAAAGTATATTTCTTAAAATACAAAATGTATTTTTAAAAATTCTTAGTACATTTGTAAAGTTAAACAAATATCAGCACTAATTCCAAAAATTTTAACACCAAAAAGATACTTTATATACATTGCAGTTACTCTCCATGTCTCTGGAAATCACTGGGAACTCTTTTATCTCTGGATTGCCTAGTAGAAATAGACTCATGAAATGTGGCTCATTATGTCTCTGATTTCTTTCAACTCAGTTCAGTGTTGGCTTTATCTATTGTCATGCACAGATGAAAACATCACTTGCTTTGGCAGCCAAATAATATTCCATTGTATGAGTTTTTGACATTTCCTTTGTACATTTCTCAATTGATGGGCATCTGAGTTGATTTTATTTGGGGGACTATTGTGAGTAATGTTGCTATGTACAAATTTATGTACAAAATTTTTCATTGATTTATTTTTATTTCTCTTTACCATATGTCTACAATTGAGATTATTAGGTCATAGACTAATTCTGTCTTTAAGTGTTTGATTACAACCCACTCAGAGCTAAATTTTAAATTTGTCATGATATGAGAATTGTTTGTTTACTTACATTTAGATAAGAATTTTAAATACAATTTTCTGAGCATAAACTTGTTCATGCTTTTTAAAAATAAATTTATTTTTTGAAATTACAGTATAATCACATCTTTTCTTCTCTCCAAAATCTCTCCTGTGTATGAATCTTTTCTCTCAAATTCATGGTCACTTTTTCTTCAGTTGCTGTTTTACACACACACACACACACACTTCTAAATATGACAGTATAACTTGTTTAAACTATATAGTGTTACTTGTCTGTGTGTTTTCAGGGCTGACCATTTGCTGTTAGACATCTAATTGGTCTGCTCCACCCTGGGGAAAGTCAACTCCTTCCTCTCTTTCTTTCTTTCTTTCTTTCTTTCTTTCTTTCTTTCTTTCTTTCTTTCTTTCTTTCTTTCTTTCTTTCTTTCTTTCTTTCTTCCTTCCTTCCTTCCTTCCTTCCTTCCTTTCTTCCTTCCTTCCTTTCTTCCTCCTTCCTTCCTTCCTTTCTTCCTTTCTCTCTCTCTCTCTTTCTCTCTCCCTTCCTTCCTTCCTTCCTTCCTTCCTTCCTTCCTTCCTTCCTTCCTTCTTTCTTTCTTTCTTTCTTTCTTTCTTTCTTTCTTTCTTTCTTTCTTTCTTTCTTTTTAAAGTTGGTTGTCGTTCTTTTTTGTTTTGTTTTGAGACCTAGAACTCACTTTGTAGAACAGGCTGGTTTCGAACTCACAGAGATCTCCTACCTCTACTTCCTGAGTGCTGGGATTCAAGGCCTGTACCACTATGCCTGAGTAGCCTGTCATTCTTTGTGTGGGGTTGAGTCCACATTATCATATCCATCGGTCAGGTTTTGTTTAGACAGCCATGTTGGTGAGACTTCATGAATGTAGGTTTTCTGGTGTGTCTAGCAAACAATCTCAAAGCAAACTTGCTGTTCCACTGGCTCTTACAACAATCTGTCCTCCCTCCTCTGCAATGGTCCCTGATCCTTAGACTCAGGAGTTGTGGTGGAGATGTATTCTAGGACTGGGCTCCACAACTTTGTGCTTTGATTGGTTGTGGTTTTCTGCTCCACCTATTGCAAAGAGAAGTTTCCTTGGTGAGGGGTGAGGACTCACCTGTGGGTATACAAACAAATATTTAGACTATAGTTAAGAATTATGCTAGCTTAGTAAGGTGGTGGTTGTAGGTTTCTCCTCCAAGATCCATGACCTCACTACTCCTGGGTAGCTGGCTAGGTTTCCAGCACCCAGGCATGATCTCTCTCTTGTTGAGTGGGCCTTTCATCCAATTAGAGATCTGCTGATTACTGCTGAGGTATGCATGCCACTACTGCATGTTTAGGGTTGTTGTCCCACGCTGGTCATTGTTGTGGTTCATAGCCATCATAGGTGGGTAGGACTTGTTGGCTGCTTCCCTCCTTTGGAAGTTTGCATGGTGCCTTCTGTACCATTAGTGCTAGTCCACAGTGAGGAAGATTTCAGACTAGATCTAGCTCAGGTCCTTTGGGTCCTGTTTCCAAAGTGCATGATATGTTCTGCAACAGGCACGTGGCTTCTACCTCTGGGAGGCAACCAAGAGCCACAGAAGCATCCTGTGATATTTTGAGAGTCTCTTGGACAAGCTTGACAAGTGACTCAAAAGTAGGTTTTTCGTACCCAGTGTTGGGTGGTTTGTGATTCTTGTGGGGGAGGATTGTCAGCCCAGATGAGAAATTTTCATTTAAACTATATATGTCTTTATATATCTACATGTATTATGAGTATTTTTTAAAAAGATTTATTTATTATGTATACAGTGGTCTGCCTGCATGTATACTTACATGTCAAAAGAGGGTTCAAGATCTCATTACAGATGGTTTTGAGGCACCCTGTGGTTGCTGGGAACTGAACTCAGGACCTCTGGAAGAGCAGCCAGTGCTTTTAACCTCTGAGCCATCTCTCCAGCCTCCACGAATATTTTTAGATAGAGAAAATAGTCTGATTCCTTATAACCTTCTCAGACACCCTTGTTATTGTCACCTTTTTCTGTATTTATCTCCCCCCTTCACTAATTAAAGCCTCCCTATCCATTCCACCCTTGGATCACTGGACCCTGCTGTGTTCTATTGCTCAGCCCTTCTTGCAACAGGTCCTTTTTACTATCCTGGCTTCTGTAGTTATTCCAGGCTATAGACTCATCTGAAGATTTGGAGATAGACATGTCAGATGAGTGAGAACATGTGACATTTGTTGTTATATTTTTTTCTGGGTCCGAGTCACCTCACTCCATAGGATCTTTTTTAGTTCTGTCCAGTTACCTTCAAATTTCATTTTTAACAGCTAAATAGTATTCCAGAGTGTCCGAATACCACATTTTAATACCCTTTTGTCAGCTGAAGGGCAGATTGTACCCACTTCCTAGCTATTGTGAATAGAGAATCGATGAACGTACTGAGCAAGTAGAAGACAGATAAGGGGAATACTGGATTTTAGCAAGTGCCTTTTCTGAGTTTGCTGGAGTGAGGTCTTGGTAATAATTATTGAATTAGCTGTTTTTCCTTCTGTTTAATCAGATTTTGCTTTATGTATGTTGTCACTATTTTATTTTTTTGACTTTGGCTTTTATATGTATGTGTATATGTGTATGTGTTCGTGTGTGTTTGAGTGTTTGAGTGCCCTTGTATGTATTATACATATGTATGCTTTTGTGCGTGTGTAGGTCATAAAGCAACTTTCAGTGTCATTTCTTAGGCTTCCCCTTTCCTTTTTTTTTTTTTTTTTTTTTTTTTTTTTTTTTTTTTGAGCCTGAGACTCTCCCTTTGCTGGAGGCTATATGTAGGCGGAGTTTACTTATAAGGATACCAATACCAGATAGATATTTATTAAAATATAAACCAACACTCACGGTACAGGTAACAGATTACAGTAGCACCTGAACAGGGACTGGAGCCTGGAGACGACGATGGGACCCTCTCTTCAACAGCCAGGAACCAGGAAGAGGCCCGTCTCGTGCCTCCGCAGCCCCTTTTCAATCGGCTTTTCCCCGCCCCTTTCAGGGGGCCCGGTGCCCTGTATAAGTGTCTTTTGACCTTATCAGCTGACACCTGAATCCCACAACAGCTATACAAGCACACTAGGCTGGCTACCTAGCCCCAGGTTCTCCCTCTTTGCTTCCCAATACTGGGATTACAAGTATATGCTACTACATTTGGCCTTTTAATCTGGATTCTGTGCATTGAGCTCAGGTTCTCATGTTTGGAAGGGCGTATTTTATTAAAAGGTTTTTTTAAAAAAGTTATTTTTTCCCCACTTTTTTAAATTTAAAATTTGTTTTCCATATCTACTGCTGCTCCCCCTCCCTTCCCTCCTCCTAGTGCCTCCCAGTCCTCCCTCAGCCTTCCCCATCCCATCCCCCGTCCATTCCCCAAGGAGGGCAAGGAGTCCCATGGTGAGTCACTTTGGTCATGGTATTCAGATGAGGTAGGTCCATGTCCATCATCCCAGTATTAAGGCTGAGTTAGGTGTTCCTCTGTAAGGAATGGGCTCTGAGATGTCATTTTTTATTTTCACTGCTGAGTAGTTCTCCATTGTGTTGACACACCACAATTTGTTAATCCATTCTTCAGTCGAGGGGCATCTAGGTTGCTTCCAGGTTCTGGCTATTAGGAATAATGCTGCTATGAACATAGTTGAGCTAATGCCTTTGGGGTAAGAATGAGTATCCTTTGAGTATATGCCCAATAGTAGTATTGCTGGATCATTAAGGAGATTGGTTCTAAGTTTTCTGAGGAACCACCATACTGCATTCCAGAATGGTTGTACAAGTTTACACTCCCACCAACAATGGAGGAGTGTTCCCCTTGTACTATGTCCTCTCCAGCACAGGCTGTCATTAGTGTTTTTGATCTTAGCCCTTCTGACAGGTGTAAGGTAGTATTTTAAAGTTGTTTTGATTTGCATTTCTCTGATGGCTAAAGATGTTGAGCAATTCTTTAAGTGTCAGCCATTTGTAATTCTTTTGTTGAGAATTCCCATTTTATCTCTGAATTCTACTTTTTAGTTGGGTTATTTAAGTTTTTGGGCTCTAGTTTCTTGAGTTCTCTATATATCTGAGAGATCAGTCCTCTGTCAATTGTAGTGTTGGTGAAGATCTTTCCCCATTCTTTAGCTGTCAATTTGTCTTATTGACTGTGTCCTTTGCCTTACAGAAGCTTCTTAGCTTCAGGAGATCCCCCTTATTGATTGTTGTTCTTAGTGTCTGTGCTACTAGTGTTATATTTAGGAAGTGGTCTCCTGTGCCAATGCGTTCAAGGGTACTTTCCACTTTTTTCTATCAAGTTCAGTGTAATTGGGTTTATGCTGAGGTCTTTTATCCACTTGGATTTGAGCTTTGTGCAGGGTCATAAATATGGATCTATTTGCATTCTTCTACATACCACCATCCAGTTATGCCAGCACCATTTGTTGAAGATACTATCTTTTTTCCATTGTATATTTTTGGCCTCTTTATCAAAAATCAGGTGTTCATAGGTGTGTGGATTAAGGTTGGGGTCTTCAATTCGATTTCATTGATCTACAAGTCTATTTTTATGCCCATACCAGGCTGTTTTTATCACTGTAGCTCTACAGTATATCTTGAAGTCCAATATAATGATGCTTCCTGAAGTTATATTATTAAACAGGATTATTTATGGCAATCTTGGGTTTCTTGTTATTTCATATAAAGTTGAGTATTGTTCTTTCTAGGTCTGTAAAAAAATGTGTTCAAATTTTGATAGGGATTGCACTGAATCTGTATATTGCTTTTGGTAAGATTGTCATTTTTACTTTGTTGATCCTACCTATCCAGGAGCATGGGAGATCTTTCCATGTTCTGATATCTTCTTCAGTTTCTTTCTTTAATGACTTAAAGTTCTTGTCAAACAGGTCTTCACTTCTTTGGTTAGAGTTACGCCAAGATATTTGATGCTATTTGCAGCTATTGTAAAGGGGGATGCTTCCCTGGTCTCTTTTCAGCCCTTTTATCCTTTGTGTGTAGGAGGGCTATTGATTTTTTGAGTTAATCTTGTACCCTGCTACATTGCTGAAGGTGTTTATCAGCTGTAGAAGTTCCCTGGTAGAAACTGGATCACTCACACCTACTATTATATCATCTGCAAATAGAGATAGTTTGATTTCTTCATTTCCAATTTGTATCCCCATAATCTCCTTTGGTTTTCTTATTGCTTTAGCTAAAACCTTAATAACTACAGAATAAGTAAGAGGATAGAGAAGACAGCCTTGTCTTGTTCCTGATTTTAGTGGGATTGCTTTGAGTTTCTCTCCATTTAGTTTGGTTTTGGTTGTCAGCTTGCTGTATATTGCCTTTATTATGTTTAGGTATTTTCCTTGTATTCCTGATCTTTCCAGGATTTTTATTATGGAGGAGTGTTGGATTTTGTCAAAGGCTTTTTCAGCATTTAATAAAATGATCATGTGGGTTTTTTATATGATGGATGACATTGACAGTTTTTTGTATGTTGAACCATCCCTGCATCTCTGGGATGAAGCCTACTTGATCATGGTGGATAATTTTTTTTGATATATTGTTGAATTCGGTTTGCCAGTATTTTATTGTTTTTACATCAATGTTCATGAGGGAGATTCTCTTTCTTTGTTGCATCTTTGAGTGGCTTGGGTATCAGGTTGACTGTAGCCTTATAAAATGAGTTTGGCAATGTTCCTTCCGTTTCTATTGTATGGAACAGTTTGAGGAGTATTGGTATTAGTTCTTTGAATGTCTGGTAGAATTCTGCACTGAAACCATCTGGCCCTGAGCTTTATTATAAACTTTTAATAAAACATTCAATTCCTTTGGGGGTTATAGATCCATTTAGGTCATTTATCTGGTCTTAATTTAATTTTGGTAAGTGGTACCTGTCTAGAAAGCCGTCCTTTTCTTTTAGATTTTCCAATTTAGTGGAGTATAGGTTTTCGAAGTATGACCTAATGATTCTCTGGATTTTCTGGATGTTTGTTGTTATGCCCCCCTTTTCATTTCTGATTCTGTTCATTTGGATTCTCTCTCTCTGCCTTTTGGTTAGTTTGTATAAGGGTTTGTCTATCTTGTTAATTTTCTCAAAGAATCAACTCTTTGGTTCACTAATTTTTTGCATTTTTCTCTGTTTCAATTTTATTGATTTCAGTCCTGACTTTGATTATTTCCTGCCATCTACTCCTTCTAGGTGAGCGTGCTTCTACTTGTTCTAAAGCCTTCAGATGTGCTGTTAGGTCTCTTATGTGAGATTTCTCTAGGTTTTTCATATAGGCATCTAGTGCTATGAGTTTTCCTCTTAACACTGATTTCATTGTGTCCCATAAGTCTGGGTATGTTGTGGATTCATTTTCATTGAATTCTAGGAAGTCTTTGATTTCTTTCCTTACTTCTTCCTTGACCCGGAGGTTCAATTGAGAGATGTTCAGTTTCCATGAGTTTGTAGGCTTTCTGTGTTTCTTGTTGTTGTTGAACTCTAACTTTAGTCCATGGTGGTCTGATGTGATACAAGGAGTTATTTCTGGTATTTTTCATCTATTGATTTTTGCTTTGTGACCAAGTATGTGGTTGATTTTAGAGAAAGTTCCATGGGGTGCTGAGAAAAAGGTATAATTCTTTGTGTTTGGGTGGAAGGTTCTGTATTTACCTATTAAGTCCATTTGGGTCATAATATGTTAGATCTGTTGAGTTTTTGTCTGGCTGACCTATCCAAGGGTGAGTTGGGGTATTGACGTCTCCCACTATTAGTGTGTGGGGTTTGATGTGAGGTTTAAGCTTTTTTAAAAAACAGGTTGTTGTTGTGTAACTTTGGAATTAAATTACCACTGTGTGGGTCAGGGTGGCTGGTCTGTGCCTCATGCAGGGCCTCATGCCTCTACTTCCCCGTTGCCGAGGTTAGAGGTTACCTGTGCCTGCTATCATCATGCTCAACACTACTTTGGCACTCTTGGTAGATGAGATGTGTTTACCATTGTTACATTTTGACATATTAACCATTTTATCACTATCAAATGTTTTTTGTCTCTGATAGTGTTTTTACCTTAGAATCTATTTTGTCTGACATTAATAGACCATTATAGCTCTCTTGTAGTTCCTTTGCTGAGATGTATTTTCTTATCCTTTTAGTTTAAAGGCCTTATGTCTTGGGATCTATGATATATATCTTACTGACATCATTTGGTTAGACTTTTCTTTTGAATCTAGCTTAACAGCTTCTGCCTTTTAAATGAAGTTAAGTCAATTCCCTTTTAATGTGATTATGGATTGACTAGATTTATACTTGGCATTTTTCTACTGTTTTGGGTACTTTTTTGTTTTTCTGGCCCCCTTTCATTACCATATTTTGTATCAAATATTTATATTTTAGCTAAATATTAGAAAAGTAATACCCATAGATTTTTTTATATGATTTTAAGCAATTTTCTTAGCCATTGTAACAGGAATTATGCCTGCAGTTAACTTATCATAATCTATTTCAAAGAATAGTACCTTAATTTTGGAAAAATATAGAAATTTAGCTCAGTTAAGTCTAATGATGAGGCTGGAGGATAACAAATTCAAGGCCTTGTTGGAGTACAGAATGACTTTAAAAAAGAAGACAGCTCAGTGATAGAGTGCATGCACAGCACTTTCAAGACCCCACTTCATCCCCAGACCTGCAGAGATGAATGGGAAGAAGGAAGGCACTATCCCCCTTTCCTACACATATATGTGTGTAACGTACATTTGTTATAAAGCCAACAATACAGTGTTTTCTTTATTTTTATGTACTTACACTTTAAAAGAAGCCAAGGGAAGAAATGAGGGAAACACACAAAATCTTTTATGTTTCCTCCCATATTTTTAGTACTTCATTCCTTGCTGTGTTTAAATTATCACCCAGGTTACCTCCTTTTAATCTAAAAGACTTTAAATTGAAATATTTTTGTTTGCTCTTGAGACAGGGTTTTTATATTAGGTAGCTCTGGTTGTCTTGGAAGCTGGATAGAGCAGCGTGACCTCAAATCCAGAGAGATCCTCCTGCCTCTGCCTCTTGAGTGCTGGGATTAAAGGCTTATGTCACCATGTCCAATTTAAATTGAAAATTTTTAGCAGTCATACTAGCAATATATTCTTAGTCTTTATGTAACGGTTAGTCTTTATTTCGTCCATGCTAAAAATTATTTTAGCCAGGTTAGAATTTCTAGTTGAAAACTTTTCTTCCAGTGATTTCGCTGTGTTGCTCCATTGCTCGCTGACCTTCATCATTTCTGAGGAGGCATCAGCTGTTCACTGTCTGCTGGGACACACGGGCTGTTTTCTTCTTCCTGTTTTGACATATTCACCATTTTATCACTATCTTTTTTGGAGTGTGTGTGTTGGGGGGGGTGTTAATAGTTAGGTTATGTGGATTCTGTTGCAGATCACTTTGTAGTCATTATAATTAGAGCTTATTAAATGGCTAGGTGGGTAGATGAACATTTTTCATCAAAATTGGGAAAATTTTCATCATCACAGCTTTGAATGCCTTTTCTTCTCTTCCAGTCTTATTTTTGCAGGAGGGCAGTGAAACAGGGCTGATGCTTCAGTGTGTGTGTGTGTGTGTGTGTGTGTGTGTGTGTGTGTGTGTAGGCCTTGTTGGCCAGGGAAGAATAGTTCTCTTTGATATTTTTTTGTCCTGTGGTATTTACACAGGATTACTAGGCATCCCAGGACATATGAGGAATACCCTGTTGCTGTGTGTGGTGCTCTGAATGAGAATGCCTCTCATAAGTGTTTATGTCTGAATACTTGGTCACCAGCTGGTGACACTGTTTGGGAAGGATTAGGAGGGAATGTTGGAGGTGTGTCACTTGGTGTGGGCTTTGAAGTTTCAGACAGCCCAGGCTATTCCCAGTTAGCTTTGTGTTTATGGATTAAGGTTTGAGCTCTCAGCTACTGCTCCAGCACCATACCTGTTCGCCAGCTGCCATCCTCCCCTGCCAGGTGTCATGGACTCACCCTCTGAACCTGTAAGTCCCAAATTAAATGCTTTCTTTTATAAATTGCTTTCATCATGGCATTTTGTCACAGCAATAGGAAAGTACTAACCTCTTGAAACTCCTCATTAATCCCTGCTTGTGGCCTTGGGTTAACAGAGCCTAGGATCTCCTTCTCTTTGTCACTGAAATCACGTCAGTTGATAATGATGCTGTGTCTCCCCCAGCATCAGTGATGGAACTGAGAGGTATGGGTCCTCAAAATGGGGAAACAAAACATTGCTTTCACCCAAATTTGAGCAGTTTTCATTGCTATATTTTCCCTAAGGTTTAGCCTCCCCCCTTTTTTAATGATTTCATTCACTTTTACAGCTTATTTTTTGGGAAGAGATTTTTAGATTTTTTAACCATCAAACTTTCATACTGGAAGTCAGGGACTCTTTGCTTGTTTGTTTGCGTTTCTGTCCTTTTGTTTACTGAACACTCACATCCTTTGTATTTCTGACTCATATTTGTAGTAGCAAGAACCATGTTCATCTAGATAGGCTTGGCAAAGCTCTGTCTCCAAATCAGTTCATAGATTGTGGCCTTATTTTGCTTTGAAAGTAGTAAAAAGCCTAGGGAAGTAATTTACAAGAAGCAAGTACATGAACTCAGGGCCAAGTGCACATCCCGGATTTGCTTATTATAGTTTCAACCCAGGTCTGATGGATTCTATATGTAGTTGGAAAATGGCTATTGGCAACATTAGCCATGCAGATGGGAGCTGGTAAGATTATATGCCAGAAGGATGAGGATTGTGGGTCACAAGTCTGTTAGATCCGTATTTCCTGTGTGGAGTGACAATAAAGCTGTTAAGATGGGTATGACCAAACTACTCTTGTCTGTTTCCTATTCTTCTTTGATTTTTGTTACCTCTGTCTGACTAGACAAAGTGAATGTGAGATTGTTGTGGTTTGAAAGAAAATGGCCCCCAAAGAGGGTGGCACTCTTAGGAGGTGTGGCCTTGTTGAAGGAAGTATGTCACTGTGAGGAAGGCTTTGCTGTCTCATATATGCTCAAGCCACACCCAGTGTCTCAGACCACTTCCTGTTGTCTGTAAGTGAAGCTGTAAGAACTGTCAGCTCCTTCTCCAGCACCATGTCTGCCTGTGTGCCATCTTGCTCCCCACCACGATGACAATGGTCTAAACCTCTGAACTGTACGCTATCCCCAATGAAATGTTTTCCTTATAAGAGTTGCTGTGGTCATGGTGTCTCTTCACAGCAGTAGAAACCCTCTGTGAGACAGATATAAGTGCCATGTAGTTTTTCTCAGGCATGCATTTATTTGCTGACATGTGCATTCATAGATTATACGGCCATAGCCTCATGTCAGATGGGTGCTAGACACTGCAAGTGTTCCTGGAAGCAAGGCTCACATGTCCTTAGCACCACAGAGCACACTTCATTATCAAGGACAAAGATCATCTTACCACAGAGAATAGGGATCTCATAGGCTGCTTCGTTTGCTGTAGTTTGGTCTCTGGGAAGAGAATGTTTTCCTTACCAAGGGAACAGAGCTCCATAAACAAGGTTATGGAGAACTACTTGAAATAACTTACTGTGCCTAAAGCCTCAAGCATTCTCTGCTTTCAAATTAATCTTGTTAGTTACTAATGTGTATCATTATTCATTAAAATAGGCCAAGAGAGAATCCTATTTAGTAAAATTGGTTCTTAGAGAAAATGATTTTCAAACGTACAGCAGAAGCTCTGGCAATTGACCTTCATTTAAAAAAATCTTTTTTTTTTAACTTTTATTTACATTTGTGGGTTTTTGTTTTGTTCTTTTCTTTTGGTTTGTTGAGAAAGAGTTTCTCTGTGTAGCTCTGGCTGTCTTGGGACTCATTCTGTAGACCAGGCTGGCCTCTAATTTACAGAGATCTACTTGCCTCTGCTTTCTGAGTACTGGGATTAAAGGTTTACATTTACACTACCACCTCCCAACATATTTATATTTGTTTAGTGTGTATGTATGTGTGTCTGCCTGTGTGCCAGAGTCAGAGAACAACTTTTGGGAATAGGTTCTTTTGTTCTACCAACGGCTCCTGGGATTGAACTCAAGGCATCATTGGGTTTGACAGCAAGCCATCTGACCACCCTTTGTCCCCTGACCACCCTGATGTCCCCAGCTCAGTAAATATTTGCCACTATCACTATCCCAGTTGTTGGTTCTCAGACATGTTTATGCCAGTTATACCTAGAATTTCAAATACACAATTTATTTAAATATGATACAAACAGACACAACCCCAAGAAGAAACAAACATCTTCTATACTTACAAACTTTTTGTTTAGGATACACTCAGTGAAGAGATATACCAAAACTACCACAATGAAGTGGGAACATTCATGGAAACCAGGAGAGATTAGAGAAAAAAAAAATCACAACCCCAAATAATTTCTATAAAAAGCTTTCTGCTTGAAAATTATTCTTAAAATTCTCAGTGTATTCTTAAAATTCCCAAATTAGGACTCACAGAGGATTAGTGAAGAACTTAAATTTCCATAGGAGAAGCTATGTAGATGTGTGTTCTAGGATCTTGAAGGGGTAAAATGATATGGCACTAGAAAAATATTGCTGCTGCAATATGCTTGACTTTAAAATATTCCAGGTTATGGTTTAGTATTTATTACCTTCACTCACCTTAAATAGTTATAAATACCCTCTCTAAATATGGTCAATATATTATCTCTGTCAGTGTCGTATCTTGCCATTGTGGAAGGGGCCTTCCTTATTCCTTGAATGTTGTCAGTTTTCTGTATATTCTTGTCACAGAATCTTTTTTCAGATAAAACAAAAAATATCTCTCCCCTACTTTGTAACATTAATTAAGGACTTTTAAAGTAAAATAACCAAATACAAGACATAAACACAAAACAACAACAACAAAATCTATCCCTTATTTTTAACCAACGCGCGCGCACACACACACACACACACACACACACACACACACACACACACACACACACAAGGGCATTGCTGCCACATTGATGACCAGACTTTGACCCCCTGAACCACATGGTGGAGGGAGAAAACTCAAGTCATTCTCTGTTTATGGTTGTTTGAATACTAATTGGTCTTATAATAAAAACTCAGAGCCTGATACTGGGAAAAAGCTGAAAGATCAGAGAGACACAGAACAAGCTACAGCTACTTCTCACCCAGCCAACTCCTTAGGCAGAAAGGGATCAATCCTGTCTCTGTGAATCCTCAGACTGAATGCCTGTGAGGCCTCAGCCAAAAGGGAAGGGGGGGGCACTTTGTATTCCTTTCTCAAACTTCCTAGTGCTTGATTAAGGGTGCTTGTGTGTGTGTGTGTGTGTGTGTGTGTGTGTGTGTGTGTGTTTCCGAAGTAGTGGGAGCAGAGGCATGGCATCCCAAGTGCTAGGATTAAAGGTGTGTGCACCACCACCTGGCTCTGCTTCTCTTCTGGACTGGATTATTCTTATGTAGCCCAGTATGGCCTTGAACTCACAAAGATCCAGATGGCTCTCTGTCTCTGCCTCCTGAGTGCTATATATCACCACTCCCTGACCTCTATGGCAAACTCTGTGACTGGCTCTGTCTTCTGATCTTCATGCAAGCTTTACTGGATACATAATACATCGCCACATTGACCTCTTTGGCACACACGTGCCCGTGCACACACACACAAAGATAAGTAAGAAAAGAGTTCAATTTTCTGCTTGACAAACCATATATATTTTGGCAAAAGAATTGTAATACAAAATGTAACACATTTTTAGTAAGTAATTCAGGAATAGTAAGGGCACTTGTATTATTGTAAGAGCCCACAAGCTCACACTTACTCTTTGCTCCCCCGACCCAGTCTACCACCATTTATCTTTAGAGCTCTATTCATTTTGTAAACTGGAAACTAAAAATGCACCCACTAAAAAATGCCTCTGGGTCCCCTCCTCCCCCAGGCTTTGGTCACCGCAATTCTACCTCTTGTCTCCATGGGCCTAATGGCTCTAGGAACCTCATAGAAATGGAATTTCACAGTGGTTCTCGTTTTCCTGTGAAGCCCCAGAGCTCTGTGTTTTGGTGGCCTCTTTCCTGTCTGCTGCTTGGACTGGATGGATGGTCCCAGTGGTGCTGTTCCCAGTTTTTGATTTTCTTCTCTGTCCTTCAGTCCAATGTGAATTCCGTCCATCCAGTGTTTTATTTCAGTTAGTGTGTTTTTCGGTTCCAGAAGTCCTATTAGTTCTGACTTGTATTATCTATTCTTAGCCAAAACTTTTTACTTTTGTCCCCTTGATTCAAGAACATTTTCAATTGTTTATTGAACTTTTTTTTTCCTGTGTATCATGATGGCTTTCAAATTTGCCACATAAATTTAGTATTTCTGATACTGACTTTTACTGATTGTCTTTTGAGGAATTCAGTGATAGATACTTCTGGATTTTGGCATGACTTTTTTAAAATTAAATTGAAACAGACAAAAGAGAGACATAAACTGACAATTAAGAAGCTTCTAGGCCCCCCCATTTGTGGGATGCACATTCTCTCCCTTTATCTTCATATCTATCTATCTATCTATCTATCTATCTATCTATCTATCTATCTATCTATCTTCATCATCATCATCATCTATCTATCTCTTTAATAATTATATAATTATGTAATTAATATATATATTAAAGAAGCTGGGTGAATTTCAACTAGGACAAACTTAGAGAAGTCCACACTAATTAAGTTATCAAAATCAAATAACTAAAATCCCAAGATATAACAGGGATTTTAGAAAGGTATGTCTCACATGTAGGCAGGTATGCTTCTCATCAGAAGCCAGCTAGATGGCAGAAAGGGGCCGTCTCTATCCCCAACAGAAGTGTTGATATCGACCCTGTCCCAGACATTGCCTGGGAGTCTGGCGAGCTCCAGCACATCAATAAACAAAGGCATGTACTTCCAGCCACATAGGAATTTAAGGCAGGAGAATAACAAACTGAAGAATTTCCTGGGCTGTAGAGTGAATTCAAGCCCAGCATTAGTGAGAGTCTGTGCGTATGAAAGTCCAAAGAGGGCTGGAGATGTGTATAGGACAGCAGGAGAGCGTTTTCCTCAGATGCACGAGGGCCTAGGTTCAATCTCAAATGCTCCTCCTCACTCCTGCTTGGAAAAGAAAATCAAAGAGAGGACTTACTGAAGAGGGTAGAAGTACGGTTTTGTTTTGCTTACGTCACATATGGCCAAGGTGCCGCAGTTTACTGCCAAGAGAGACCTCCAGCCCCTCGAGCCTGTCCTTTCTTTTTGAGGGAGATAAGAGCACTGTGCATGAATGCCTGGATTCCTGGCAATGTTCCCAATCCTTTCCCAACAAAACTTTGGAGTGATCAGTTCATTTTAACAGTTCAAAGAAGTGGGGAGTTCCCGAACCGCTTTCCCTTGCTGATTTTTTTGCCATTGTCTTCCATTTTATACAGTCTGACTATGTGTATGTATGTGTTTTTAGGTTGAACCTTACCAGATCTTCATAATTTATATATTTAAAGTTTGCAGGCAGGCAAACTTTACTCATAATAAAATAAAAATAGTTCATTTGAAAAGGAAAAAAAGAGATTCACATAAGTCAGCTTTGAAGGGGTGGATGTTGCTGCAGGTAGCAGGTAGCACAGAAGCACACAGGGTATCAGGACTAAGGGTGCGCCCAGGGACAGAGTGCTTGTTCTGGCATGTACAAAGCTTGGGCTAGATGTTTGGCAGTGCAAAATGAACTGTAAAACTACTTCAAACAAGGATGTACTCACAGATTGGAGAGCCTGGAAGGAAGAGATTAGTTCTTTGAAATGTTGTCTATCAGTAGTAAATCATGAAGGACAGAAAGCCTGAAATTATTATCAAGAAGGAAAAGAATTGGGTAGGTGATAAGAGGAACCCCCGCCAGAGAGAAAGTCGGCTGTCGTGACTTTACTGGTGAGTCACCAAACATCAAAAGAGAACTTAATAGGAATCTTTGCTCTTAAAAAAAAAAAAAAAAACTAAGGGCTGGAGAGATGGCTCAGAGGTTAAGAGCACATGCATGAATGTGTGCACATATGTATCTACCTATACATGTTATATGTACCTACTTATGTATATAGTATATATATGTATAATATATATAAGCATTATTATATATCTATGTATGCTTATGTATGTACTCATGTAGGGGATTGTGTTGTTCCATTGTAAATAATTGTCCCACCCACTGGTTTAATAAAAATCGGTGATTGGCCAAGGCAGACAGGAAGTGTGGGCGGGGCTACCAGACTAGGAGAACTCTAAAATTATTGTAAGCATCTGTGTGTCTCTGCGGGTCTGTGGGTCTGTGGGCCTAAATCTTGAGGCAAGGCCTGAAAGTCCGGGACAGAAACCACATACGACATACACATATATGTATATATGTATAAACCTGTGCATGCATATATACACACATGTATTTACCTATATATGTATGTGCCTATGTATGTATATATGAATAAATATATATGTATACATATGTATATATGTACCGATATCTTGTATCATCTTTCCATCTACCTATTGTCTATCTGCCTACCTATTTAGTATCTTTTAAGTCTCCATAAAGAAACTATTTGTACAAATAAACACATTTAATAAACTGGCAGGATGCAAAATTAACTTACAAAAATCAATTGTTTCTACATACTGGCATTAGGCTACTGGAAAAAGATTAAGAAAACAGTCCAAAAAGGACAATATAGGACCAAAAAGAATAATATATTTAGGAACAAACAAAAGAGGTATAAGACAAGACATTGATTAAAAAATTTAAAAATACACAGATAAGTGAAAAAACACACCATGTTCATGGATCAGAAGAATTAATATTCTCAATTTTTCCATACTACCCAAATTATTGACTCGATCAGTTCCTTCCAATTGAATAGTGCTTTTTTTTTTTTTAAAAAAAAAGAAATAGTAAAACAATCTTAAATAAAAAACCTCAAATAACTAAATCAATCTTGAGTATGAAAAACTGGGTGACCACAATATCCGAATTCAAATTATATCATAAATCCTTAATGTTCTTGATTAAAAATGAATGCATAATTCAGTGGTCCAGAACAAAAAAGAAAGAAACCTACACATACTTGATTAACTAGTTCACAAAGTCATCAATGATATGCAATAGGGAGAAGATGGTCTCCAATAAAATGCTGAGAAGTGGGTACATGGCCACTGTACAGGCACAGGAGGCAATGTCAGGAAGGGTATACACTGGAGAACAGTTTGGACCTTACATCAGTAAATGCAGTCCTTCTCCTACCTAGGAAGACTTCCCCTTGAGCAACAATAACAATGGTGTTTTGGGAAGACTGTCCTATGCAAAACAATACATTTATTTTATGCCAAATCTGACTTAAGATTAATTAAAGATTAAAACATTAAGACTTCAATTTACAAAACTCTTAGAAAATACAATAAAGTTTCCACAGCATTGGGTTTTTCAGTATTGTTTACACACAGTTGGGGAAACACAGCTGGTAAAGGCAAAAGCAAGTGGGGCCTCTCAGATAAATGTTCCTGAAATCTTCAAGGGAAGTGCTTGACAGTAGCAGAATGGGAGAAAACATTTACAAACTGCATATCCCCAAAGGAGCTAATCCTCCAAACATATAAGAAACATATGCACCAACTAAAAAGGACTACACAAACAATGGAATTTTAAGATGGGCAGAGACAATCTTTTACTATAAAGACATTTGGACATCCATTGCATAGTGTTGTGACTAATTATCAGAGAAATGTGATAGAAACATCACATATATTATCAAAAAAGTAAGATCTGAGTTTCTGAGTTATTGAGACTGTGGAGCAAACCAAATCCCTATATGGTGTTGCCAGAAATGCAAGTTGGTTCAGTTATTGTGGAGCATTGATTGCATGGTGCTTCCTCAAAAGTTAAAGGTAGAACTACAGCACACAGAAATGTAAATGGACAGATACACACACACACACACACACACACACACACACACACACACACACACACACACACACACACAGAGCATAAAATCACAGTGTCCCATAATCACTGAATGTACCAAATACGTAAAAATTAATAAAATAGTTGTTAATAAAAAATATATGTCAACCAGGCATGGTGGTACACACCTTTAGTTACAGCACTCAGGAGGCAAAGGCAGGAGAATCTCTGTGAGTTTGAGGCCAACCTGGTCTACAGAGAGTTACAAGACAGGGCTGTTACACAGAGAATCCTGTCTTGAAAAAAGCAAAACAAATGAATCTGTCTTTAAGGATACTTTTTGTTCCCAAAGGAGGTAAGGAAGGCTTTTGATTATGTTTTGAGAGAGGGTCTTACTGTGTACACCAGGCTGGCCTCAGAATCACAGAGATCCGCCTGGGTCTGCCTCCTGAGTGCTGGGATTAAAGGTGTGCACCACCTCTGCCTAGCTGTTTGATGATTACCTTTGATTTGTTAGTCAGTATGAAATAAGGCTTTTGCCATTCTTTCCATGCAAGTACCTTGAAATTCTCTAACTCCTCTACCACCTTCAATGAAAAAATGTTTAATTTTAAAAATTTTATGTGGATGTGCATGTGCCTTAGTGGGTGTATGTGCATGTAGTGGCATCAGAGGCATCAGAGGCTAGAAGAGGAGATTGATATCCTGGGACTGGATTAACAGGCTGTGGACTGCCCTGTTGGTGTGGGGGACACTGAACCCAGGTCCTGTGCAAAGGTAGAATGCGCTCTTAACCCCTAAGACATCTCTCTGACCCATCTTCCTCCAGATTTATGAGTTTGTTTTTGAGTATTTTAGTTCTACATGTAATTTAAACTCTACTTATTATGTTTTTAATAGAAATAACATTAGCTTTCCATTTCTCTCTCAAATGTGAATGTATATGTATATGTATATCAGCTTTGCATAATAGCTCTAGTCTACATTCCCAGCCACATAGCTGATATTTCACGTTAGGGATTTTATATCCTAGTTTATTTTTGAAAATTTACACACTTCTAAACTTTATCTATTTTTATATGTAAGTCTATAGATTTTTGCTATTGAAGTTGTGTATTTACCATAACAAGCTTGATTTTCAACAATGCATCACTTTAAAGTTCTGGCTATTATAGTCAACTCTGCCCATCTTTAAGCTCTGAAATGCCAGTCTGTTTTTCTGTTGCAGCTCTGAGTCTTTTTAACAGTGGAAAGCAGTTAAGGTTGACACATGTTGCTGTGATAGGTTACCGTCAGAGCCCAGTTGTATTCAGTTGTAGACTTGTACTAAAGGGTGCTTATTCACTGGAAGCGTCTGGGTTGCTTCTAGTTTGGAGTGATTATGGACAAATCTCTCATAAACATTTATCTATTACAAGCACAAATTTCCATTTGTCATGGATAAAAACCTAGGAGTGAATTGCTCATTCAGATTGTGTATGTATGTATTGTTTAAGATGCTGTCAGGTGACTTTCCAAAGAGGCTCTACCATTGTGCATTCCCACCAGCAATGTGGGGGTTTCTGGGGAGACTGTTCTTGTTAGTGCCTGGTGTTGCCACTCATTCTTCTTAATTCTTGTCCCTATAAATAGGTGTGCCATGGAATTTTATGGTTGCTGCAATTCACATGTCCCTTTTGACTAATTATGCTGAGTATATTTTCATGTGCTTATTAGCTATCTATATATCTTCTTTTTGATGATACACATGTTTAGAATTTCCACCATTCATAAAATTGGGTTGGGGACTATCAAGATGGCTCAGTAGTTAAGAGCACACACTGCCCTTGCAGAGGACCTGGGTCAATGCTGAGCCATCACTAATTGATGTTTAACCTTTTAGAGGCTTTGATTTAGTGTGTGTACACATATATTTAAAGATGTATTTATTTATTTATGTATATATGTGTGTGCCTGCGAGAGTTGATGGGTACCACATGCATGCAGGTGCCTGCGGAAGCCAGATGAAGGTACCAGATTCCCTGGAACTGGGGTTGCAGGTGCTGTGAGTTGCCCGCTGTAGAGCCAAGCCAGAGCTCTTTGTAAGAGCAGCAAGTGCTCTTAATCTGTCTCCCCAGAGCTTCATTTTTAGACCTTTTGAGGTTTGTGTTATGTAGTGTTTATCACTCTCCGATTCCTTCTTGTGACTGAAGTAGAGTCTTCTCTACGTACAGCATGTACAATTTATGTACCTGTCCATCGTTTGATGAGCAGAGGAGCAGTCACTGGGTTGTTTTAGCTTCGGGCAATTAGAGTATAGGGCTCGCAAGTTAATTTTTCTATAAAGCATGAGGTGTGAGATGAGATTTTCTTATGGGGAAGGGTGGAGACATGAACACTCAGGTGTTGGGGGACTATTCTCCTTTTCCCTATTGGATTCCCTTCACACCTGTCTAACTTTTGTTGACTGTAGACTAGACCCATTGACCTCCACTTCTATCTCTTGGCTGGTATTGAAGCCTCGAGGATGTAGGTTTAGAACAGTCTTGAGGGTGAGTAGCTGAAGTCCTTCAGTGATGTTCTTTCCTGGCAGCATGATTCAGCCCATTCTAGACCTCCTGCCTTTCTTATTACTTTGAAATTCTCTTTCTGTGTGTGTGATGTACATGTGTGCACGTGTGGCCACTGTTTTGAAGATGGGTACCCGTATGCCAGGGTGTGTGAAGGCCAGAGGTCAAGCTCAGCTGTTAGACTCCGCCTTCCATCTGTGTAAGGCAGGGTCTTTTTGTTATTGGCCACTGAGTACACCTGGACAGGGGGCCTGCCAGCTTCTGGGGTATCTCTTGTCTGCACCTTCCATCTCTCTGTAGGAACACTGAGATCACAGATCCATGTACTCCCATGCCTGGCTTTTACAAGGGGCCTGGTGATTCAAAGTCAGGTTCTTATGCTTGCACACAAACATCTTCCCTGAGAGCCATCCCCGAGCTCCTCACATGTATTTTAAAATCAGCTCGTCACTCATGAGTGGAAAAAAACGTATGGTAAGACTTTGAGAAGAACTCTCAGCCATTTGTCTCTTCCTGATGACAGACTCGCCATGGAGCATTTAATTTTTTATTTGATTTCCTTTGTTAGTATTTTGCAGTTTCCAACATACAACTCTTCATCCACTTGGATCACATAACTGAATTTGTGACTAAAAGTCATTTTCATGTTATTGCAAATGATAATGCTTTTAAAAATGTGGATTGTAATGGTTTTTGCTAACCTGTAGGATGAAATTCATTGTTTTTATACTGACTCTCAGTTCTTTGATTTATTTAACTTACCTTCCACTTGAGGAGACTTTAGGGGAATAGATTCTCTGGAATTTTCTACATAGACAGTCTATTTATTGTAATGGTATGTTTTTCTTTTTCCTTTCTTTTTTTCCTCTTTGGACATGGATTCTATCTGGTGGCATTTCTTCTACAAATAGTCGTCTCTTCCCCTCCCGTCTCTCCCCTACCCCCTCCTCCTCCTCCCCCTCCCTCCCTCTTTTCCTTTCCTCTTCTCTCAATCCTCTTCCTACTTTTCTTCTAGATGTGAGTTATAGGTGCCTCAATTGATTTTTGTTTTTCTGGCAATATATTTGTCTGATTGTGTGGTCGAGGGATGAACACAAGGCCTTGTACACGTTGGTGAACACTTTACCTCTGAACTATATCCCCAACCATTCCATTTGTTTTTATTCATTTCCTCCCATAAATCTTTAAAAAAAAATAACAATAAAATCTACTTTTTTTTGGGGGGGGGTTGGTTCTTCAACAGGGTTTCTCTGTGTAGCCCTGGCTGTTCTGGAACTCACTCTGTAGGCCAGGCTGGTCTAGAACTCATTGAGATTCACCAGCCTCTGCCTCCCAAGTACTGGGATTAAAGATGTGTGCCACTGCTGTGCAAAACCTACTTCTTAGTTTGCATATAAGATTTTGTTTTTTCTTGCCTGCTCCAATAACCCCTCGTACTGTTCCTCTCTCTCTCTGCAAATAAAACAAACTACATACACACACACACACACACACACACACATGCACACACGTGCACACACGTGCACACACATCCTTCTTCTGTGTCATATAACACACATTTCATTACTTTTTTGCCCTCTCTTTCATTTAGATAGCTCCTTTCCTGATAAAGACCCTTTTTTATTTTTATGTCCTACACATGTGCATGTATGTAAATATATCCATTTATATATAAATTTAAATTTAAATCTGCATGTGAAAAAAAACATGGCATTTGTCTTTGTGAATCTGGATTATTTTGTTTTCACAATGATGTTCTGTTCTGTCCGTTTTCCTGGAGATATTATAGCCTCATTCTTCTTTATAACTGATAACTTGGTGTGTATTCGCCATGTTTCTTCTCCCTCCCCCTCCCTCCCTCCTTCCCTCTCTCTCTCTTTCTTCCTTCCTCTCTTTCTTTTTAAAAAAAATTATCAACTAGGCAGTGGTGCATGCCTTTAATCCCAGCACTCAGGAGGCAGAGGCAGGAAGATCTCTGAGTTCTAGGCCAGCCTGGTCTACAGGACAGCCAGGGCTCCACAGAGAAACTGTCTTGAAAACATATATTTATTTATGTATGCTTTTATTTATGTGTGCTCCACAGACCACATCTTTTCCCCTTGTCTTTCCTCAGGCTTCTTCTTTCACCTTTTCCCCCATGGATGTATCACATGTGATTTTACACAGTAGCTCATTTCTAGCCTTAGTGCTGGTAAAACCTGGGCTGCCCTCAGGAACTGGTCCCTGCCCAAATCATATTCATCTCTGCTTGGTGCTCCATTTTGGTATAGAATATCTTTACACCCCTTTCTCTGCTACAAAGGAAAAAAACCCAATAAACAGTTAATAAGATCATTTTCTGGATAGGGATATATTCCAGAGGGTTTGAAGAGAATCTGTAATCCATTCTTCACATATCCACCCTGAGACAGATGGTCCTCCACTGGACACTTGTATATCATGTTCCGGTAAAGGTGGCTCTTCGTTTGCCCCTAGCTTTTTATTACCCATACACACAAGGCCCACAGCATTTAGTTTTCTTTGAGAAAACCACCTACTCAAACCCTGGAGATTCTGGAATTGTGTGCTAGAAAGGACACTTATAGATCAAGTATTCCAGTGATTCCCTGGAATAGAATAGATGGCTGTAGGTAGATGGTCATCTTTAGATGTATTCATCTATGTATTTAACCAAGTAGATATGGCAGGCGACAGTCTTACTTACAGTGAGGATGGAGAGTTTCCCTTTGTCCTTCATCTTCCCCTTGTGATGATCCTGTGGAAACAGCTGAACATGATAGGTAAGGGCTTTGGGCTCTGGACAAGCAGAGACCTGGTTCTGATCCTGGCTACTCTTACTCAGCAGTTCTTTATCTGGGCTTCACGAGTCCCACTTTCTCATCAGTTAATTCAGGAGAAATGTATTATTTAAGTGACAATGTGTGTAAAGTTCTCAGCACTGAGCCTATCACACTGCGTGGACAAAGAGCATTAGTAAGGATTGAAATTCACTCTATTCTGTTCCGAGTTGGGGTGGTGGTGTGAGATTTCTACTGAGGCAGGCCAGCCCTGTTTCCTTTGACTTTTCTGGGTAGTAGGGAGCAATGCTTGGGGTCTTCTCCTAATCCTCTCCAGGTACTTTCAAGGGCCTGGAGAGGCTTCTAAGGTCCTTGCTTTCTGGGAAGAGAGGAAATAGAGAGTTAAGAGAGAAATTACAGAAGGTACTTCCACAGGCATTTGCTTGGCAGGGAGACAGTAAACATAGATTGAGCATCAGCTGTGTACCTGCCTTGAGGTTCTCTTTAGAGGGCAAGGTAACTTGAAAGGGGCTTTTACTGTTTCTTCTTCCAGATCTCTGCCAAGTCGTTCTTAATCCAGTCTGCTTCTCTTTAGAGTCTGTTTTCTCCCCTTTAGAGGCTCTTGGTCTGTTTGGAGAGAAATCTGACATTGCTGTGGTTTACATGTGCTTGGCTTCCATCAAACTCATGTCAAGATTCATGTAAGGAGGTGATGTGTCCTGGGAAGAGATGATTAGTGTAAGGATTCCCAGCCACGTGATAAACCCAACATAGTGCTGGGTGAGATAAGAATTCCTGGTATGTACCAGACATGTGGTAAACCCAACATGGCACTGGCAGAACATGGAGTATGGAATACTAATACGCTCCTAGGCATGTCTATGTAAATCTGTGCCCACCCGCTCTCTTAAAAGAAGCTGCCACATGAAAGATTGTCTCTATTTCTCTCTTTCTCTTCAGCTTCTCTCCCTTCTACCCGCTGGGAAATTCTGAATAAACCCTAGCGTGGTGCTGGTAGTGTGTGTCTGATCTCATGTGCGACACCAACAATTAGATGGTGGAGTTCCAGTCTCAGAAATAAATTTACATTCTTCTCAAGAGACTGGGTTAGTTCTCTTGGGAGTGAGTTGGTGTCAGAGGGCTGGATCGATGACCATAACAGCGAATTGTTATGAAAAGGTCACCTTGGGTGTTTTGGCCTCTTTTGCTATATACCACTTGCTGATCTCATGTGTGCCATCTGCCATGTGATAGCTTGGAGTCTTGATCATGTGGACATCAGAGTTTGGTCTTCTTAGTCTATAAACCCAAGAACCAATAGAACCCCCCTTTTCCTTGCAAAGAACCCAGCAATACCTTGTTATAATGACATAAAATTGACTAAGACAGAACGTTATTATAAAAATGATGCTTTGCAGTGATGGGTCATCCACCTACCTGTGGATGTAGCTGAACTCAGTAGTTGAAGGCCCACTAACAGGAAGGAAGCTAAAGTTGGGAGTGTCTGGTCAAAGACACTGAGTGATTTGACTACATTCGACAGAAGAACATTGGAGAGAGGCTGGGGAAACCTAAAAAGTGTATTTTGTTGTTGTTGTTAAGAGCTGAGCAAATTGTTTGTACCTAAGTACCTATGGATGACATGGGATAGGAACCTGCTATCTGCAGTCAGAAACTTCTGGCCCATCCAGCCCAGTCTATCCCTGAGCCTAGCCCCACAGCCCCACTGTCACTTGGTCCTAAACAATCACACAAAGGCTTACATTAAATAGAAGCTGTTTGGTCTTTGGCTCAGCCGCATTATTTGCTAACTCTTTCATCTTAATTCAACTCATTTCTATTAATCAATGTTTTGCCATGTGGCTCATGGCTTACTTGTACTTTTACATCTTGCTCTTTCTGTGGCAGCTTGCAGAGTCTCCATCTGATGCTGTCCCCCTTCCCCTTTATCTATGCTTGGATTTCCTGCCTGCCTCTAGATGCTTTTTCATAGGCCCAAACAGCCTTTTATTAACCAGTGGTAATTGAGAGCATACAGAAAGACACTCTACACCAAACATCAATGAATCAAGTCATTTGTGCCACCCCTGGTGGTACTGTCAGGGAAGTAGAAACACTGGGCAAGAAGAAAGAGACTGTGAGGCAGAGGGATGGTGTGCTAAAAATCATTCTAAACATTTTGATGCTACTTTAATGATAAGGATACATCCTGTGGGTCTTTATGAGTCAACCAACTGCATTTCTCCCAAACTAATATGGTAGGTGGCTTTGAAGCTATGTAGGCCTTTCTGGATCATCTTCTTGCATTTTCATGGAGTGCAAACAGTGACAAGGGATTTAAAATAACCACCACTGTACACAGTACATTGAAGCAGGGCTTTAACATCACTGTGGGGCAGCCAAAGGAATATAAATCTATTCAGTCTTTCTTGAGGCATTTTGACAGTCTCAAAAGCCTTTGAAATGTTCATATACTTTGGCCAGCAACTCCATCCGTAGGAAAGTACATGGGAATCACTGAACAAGCACACAGAGATGTAGGTAGTGACATTGGTTATAATTATGCTCACTATAACAAACAAATAAAAACTACCTAAATAGCCAGCAGTGAGAAACCAAACAACCCACAGGGACTTAATGGATGCTGCTACTGTTCTAAATTTAAGCTATGGAAAGATGGTTGTCACTTTCAGTGAGGAAAACAGAGCCAGAACAGTATAATCATGAGTCTATTTTTTAATAAAGAAAAATAGATATGAAGGGAGATGGCCAGCAGTTAAGTGCCCTTACTTCCTAGTACTCAGGGAAGGTAGCTTACAAGTTCAGCTTTGGAACTTGAGCTCCAGGGGATCAGACATGCTCTTCGGGCTTTGTAGGCATTCATATGCATTTATACACACACACACACACACACACACACACACACACACACACACACACACATACACACACACACACACACACACACACACACACAATTAATAGAATATTTAAGAAAAATAGATATGGAACAATAGGGCTATCTCAATTTGAGGATCTGAATTCAGTCCCCAGAACCAATGTAAAAATGTTGGGGGTGGAAATGCAGAGCCAGTGTTTGATTAGGATCCCTAGGCTAAGTGGAGAGCTCCAGGACAATGAGATACCCAATTTCAAAAGCAATATATTGTGCTCTTGAGGATGACACTTGAAGTTGTCTTCTGGCCTCCATGTACACATGTGTATACATATAAACTTACACATAAACATGCATATATTATCTATATCTATATGTACATATGTAAATACACACAAATAGCTATTCTTATTTCAATATTTTGTTCTAGACACTTTATTTTACTGAAGGGGACTTTGCCATGTGGAGACCCAGTTTTATGCAGTTTACAAAGATGGCTTAGAGTCTCATGCTATGAAGATCCTGATAACATGTGTATTCTTTACATGGTGCCTGACACATAGGTACAGAGAAGTAAAGTATTACTTTCAAATTCTGTCTGTCTCTCTGTCTGTATCTCTATCCCCTGTCCCTAGGGAACTTGCCATACTAAACTTATGCTTTGCCCCTACACCCCCAGCTCCTTAGTATTTTCATCCGATGGAAAGCATGATACAAAATTAGTTATTGTGAACTCAGTTTCAAAAGGCTAGTGCAGGAATCCCTAAGACAAGACAGTAAAGTATAAATAACACAGTTAACAGTGTTTGAGTGATGTTGGGTTATGAATGATCTTTGATATGTGTTTGTGTATGGATACTGTGTGTAGGTTCGTGTGTGTGTTTGTGCTGTGTGTATGGGCACATCTGTTTATGTGCGTGTGTGTGCACAGAGGCCAGAGGCCAACTTTGGGAGTCATCTACCTTGTATTAATGTCTCTCATTGGGGCTTGAGATTTACCCATTAGATTAGGCTGGCCTGTGAGCCCCATGGGTCCCTCTATCTTCTGGTGCTGGGATTCCAAGCACACCTGGCTTTTATGTGAGTGCTGGGGATCCAGCTCAGGTCCTCCCATAGCATGGCAAGCACGTCACTGACTGAGCCATCTCCCCAGCTCACAACGGTTTTCATGTCACTTTTCTCTTTGCTTTAACATAACCAACTTCATAGGCAGCAGAGCAGGGGACCGCCTCAGAGCTGTCCCCTCTTCATTCAAAGTTTTTTTTTTTAAAAGAAAGACTTTAATTACTGATATAAAGTAAAACAATTACTTGTTGGTTGGCTGAGAATTGCTAGAAATTAATAAATAGCTTGGAAATTATTTAGTAAATTCTAATTACTTAGCAAAAGTAATTAAAATATTTATAAGCGAACACCCATAAAACACCACCAAGCAAATACATTACTCAATAAATGGTTTAATTAGTATTTCATTACCAGAAATTAATCTCAGTAACTAAACATTACTACAAATTACATGTAGGACGGACAACTTATTTTACTGCTGTTAATGATTTCAATTACGAAGTCTGTACGTCTCATTCTCTCTTGTCCTTACCTCTTCCTGTCACACTCCCACCAGACAAGTTCCCACACTCTGGGCCCAAGTTATCATGTGGGGGAGGCTGGACAGACTCTTCCACAGTGCGGGGAACTACAGGCACATGGATTAATAATTTCTCTCAGCTCATTTCCTGGTTGTCTTACTGAAATAGAGGCCCTAGGTGCCTGTTAAATCAGTTGGAATCAGACTCCGGCTGGTGGGCTTCTTATCACAGATATATCCTCCTCCAGAGCCTTCTAAATCACTTGGCTACAGGACTCGATTCCTTCCCTGTGCCACTGCCAAGGCCTTGTTGGCACTGGCTTCCGTTCCTGGTTCACCTCTCAGGTGCAAGGGATGCAGCCTGGGCTGGGTTCAAACAGTGGGGCTGTGGGGCTAGGCTCAGGGATAGACTGGGCTGGATGGGCCAGAAGTTTCTGACTGCAGATAGCAGGTTCCTATCCCATGTCATCCATAGGTACTTAGGTACAAACAATTTGCTCAGCTCTTAACAACAACAACAAAATACACTTTTTAGGTTTCCCCAGCCTCTCTCCAATGTTCTTCTGCTAAGGCATAAAAGGGACCTCCATGCTTCTTAGGGGGAAAAAAAAAAAAAGGAGTCCGCTCCTCTAGACTGACAAGTCACACACCTGAAAAGCTTTCAGCTCCACTACCTTCTTTGTTGGGTCCTCCAATGCACAAACTCCAAAACTCTAAATTTATATGTAGGAGTTTTACTGGTGGATGCTTTCAGGAACTTCCCCTGTATTGGCGTGAGGGTGGCAGGACAGGGGAGGGAGGGGATATTGAATAACTCCATGAGAAAGCTCAGGAGCTTAGATGATCTTCCCAAATATTCTAGATTGAGGTGGTAGAGAAGAACCCTTTGGTATCCTTAATGACCATATGTTTGAAAGGGCCTAATATGGGGAAGGCAGTCTCTCTTTTGGCTAAGGAAAGTTGCTAGAAAGGGACTCAGCTGTCACCTGCTAATGGATAGTTCACTTTAGAGATGGAGTGTCTTGATTCTGAAGAAGGGATCAGGAAGCACATTCACTTAGCCTCTCTCTGCACATATAATCTGAGAAACCACACATCAAGTCCCTTTCTGGGGTAGCCTGAGGGTTGTGGCTTCTTCTTGGCATAATGTTGGTCTACCATTTGTCCCCGCATTCAACTGGGGCTGAGGACAGTTGTGTTTTTGACATTAGGATAGATGCTTGCTTAGGAATCAACTGGCACTGGCACTTAAACCACAGTTTTGAGACACCAGGGTCCTATCCTACTGCATTCCTGGAAGGTAGCACAGAACAAGGCTCCATTAATCGTCACTGCTTGAATGGACAATAGTAGAGAGACTGGGTTACTTTTCTTCTTTTTACAGGAACAGCTTTGGAATGAAGCTCCTTACACTGGAGCCATCATTGGCTGGTAAGGCTGGTAGCGAGAGTAACCACACTGAGCAGCGATGGTGTGAGGTGGCCACATTGTATCCAGAGTCAGAAAGCAGGAAGAGAGGCGAATGTCAGTTCAGCTGGCTTCTTCCTTCCTGCTTTTTAATTCAGTCGGTCGGACAGTCTATGGAATGCTGTGACCTACATCCAGGTGTCTTCCCTCAGTTAAACCTTCTTGGACACATCTTCAAAGATGTGTGGAGACAAATCTCCAAGATGAATTTGAATCTAGTCAAGTAGACACTCAAGATGGACCATCACATGTTACATGTATTCATATAAACCGTGACATACTCATCAGAGGGCATCAGTAACTGTGACTTAATATGCTGGGTCAGGGGAATCATTCCCAAAGAGAGAGTTTTGAGCTGAAATCTAAGGAGAAAAGAAGTGAGAACTGAGCAAGGAGGGAGACAAGAAGGTGTGCACCTGGGGCTTCTCTGCAACAGCTATCTAACCTTGCCCTCACCGTGTGACTCCTGGGAGGAAGCTGAGAGGGCCTGAGATACTACATTCATTGAGTTTCTCCTGATCTCTGTGGCTGAAATGAATCCCCTGTTCTTATCACGGCCATATCTTGTACAAGATTCGTGTGACAGAGGGCTTATTTTCACCCGGCCTCAGCTGCTCTGAGATGACTTTGCCTGCACCTGGGGGTGCTTTCTAGGTGAGAGGCATAGATAACTGTTACAGCTGATGGAGGAAGAGAGGCGACTAACCTAGGGTCACCCAGAGGGCATCTTGCCTTGGATGCCACATTGTGTCCATTTTACCAAAGAACAGAGGCTGGCAACAGCTGGGCTGCATCCTGACCGAGTCCTTTTTTTTTTTTTTTTTCTTTTTCTTTTAAAGCATCTATTTGCCTTTGGCCCTGTGCTACCCCTACCTCTATTCACTGCCTCCACACTGATACCTGGTTTTTCTCTGTACCTGTGCATGTGCCCTCTTCTCTCTTGGGGCCACATCTTCACTCCCAAGGTTCTCCTTAGGGGAGCTCTGTCCATTGACTCGAGGTTATGCTGTGCTCAGAGCTTTCTAGGTGTCTGCAGTCTTCAGCTGCTGATTTCCGTTGGAAATTTATTCTAGAAATCTCATGCCTCAAACTGATTTAGAGACCAGAGATTCAAAGATGCAGAAAAGACCTTCTTATGCCCACCCCAGCCATCATGCTCTCTGTAAGTTTTATGGTGTGAATCACCATGGAGGGGCATCTGCATGGCCTTCCTAGGCAGCCAGAGTGTAAGGTTGCCTTCAGCCTGGCTTCTGCCGGTGTGGAAGGACTGGGAAGTGAGAAAGATGGAGAGTGAATATTTGTTGTGTCTGGGAGTTTGCCTGTCGTGTCCTTAATCAGTCTCTGGTTAATTAGCCACCTCTCCTCAGCTTTGCAGAATATCATTAATCACCACAGGCAAAAGCTGGTGGCTGCATCTTCTAGCTGTTGGGAAATTCTGACTCTTTGGGTGGGGACTTCTTACTGGGGCATTAGAACAGCCACAAGGTTCTATGGGCTCCTCTTTCAGGTTCTTCAATGTGCTTGAGAAGGGCCCTGGGTCTGCTGAGATAACAAAGAAGGAGTATAGCACCATCCTCTTCTTTCTCCAATATTCCAATTTTGTTCATGGTTAAAATGTGCTTAGCCCCAATGTGCTCATATTACCAGACTCTCTTGCAGCTAGGGAAGGTCATATGACCAAGTTCAACGTAATGTGGCATAAGATAGAATTGTTTGGAAACTCTAGAATGGCAATTCCCAGCCTGTGAGTTGTGACCCCTTTGGGGGAGGTCAAAAGACCCTTTCACAGGGTTGCCTAGGACCATGGAAAAGCATGGATATTTACATTATGAGTCATAACAGTAACAAAATTACAGTATGAAGTAGCAATAAAGCAATTTTATACTTGGGGTTGCCACAATATGAGGAACTGTTTTAAAGAGTCACAATATTATAAAGATGGAGAATCACTGCTTTAGGCCTTTTTATTTTCTCAAAGTGTTTTGGAGTCCACCAACACTCTCCCTGCATGCTTTTCTTTCTGCCCCTGCATGCTTTTCTTTCTGCCTTGAATGAAGATCTAAAGGCTGAAGGAAGCAAGAAAATTGCAGCAGAGTCAGACTTGACATTGGTAGATCAGTGCCAGGAACCATCCTGCTCTCTATCTCTGTCATGTGAAAAAGATATATCTCTATTTTTTTTGGGGGGGGGACTGTCACTGGTAGTTGGGTATTTTGTTATGTGCAGTAGAATATGTTTCTAAAACTGAAGGGAATGTAGCCTGATTATAGATTCTCAGAAAATTCATCAGCCACTGAGGTTAGCATGTAACTTGAATGTCACTAGCTCTGCCCTTTAATCCAAGCAGAACCTCAAGTAAAAAAATTGTTTTTCATTAGCTCTTTCTCTCTCTGTGTGTGCTTGTGTATATGTGTGTTTGTGTATGTGTGTGTATGTGTGTGTATGTGTGTGTATATGTGTGTATGTGTGCGTGTATATGTGTGTATATGTGTATATATGTGTGTATGTGTGTATATATGTGTGTATGTGTGTGTGAGTGTATGTGTGTACATATGAGTACAGCTGGCCAAGGAGGCCAGAGGAAGGTTTTAGCTGGATCTCCTGGAGCTGGAGTTACAGGTATTTGTGAGTTGCCTGACATGGGTGCTGAGAACCAAACATTAGTCTCTATTAGTAGAAAGAGCTCTTACCTGCTCAGTCATCTCTCTGGCCTCCATCTCCTCATTCTGAGAAGGACCATGGTCCAATGCTTTTACCCACCTATGTCATTAAGCAATTGTCTGGATGTGACATTGACACATCAACAGGGGTTACCCTCAGTGAAACAGAGCACTTAGAAAGGCAGAACACGGCTACAACAGGGAATGTTCTGAGAAGGTTTTGATGTGCAGAGCTGGTCATGGAAATGACATAATTTACATAGGAGCCAAACATCATCTCTGGAGGACAGGACTCAAAACCCTGTTTCACCCTCTTCTTTGGAGGTTAAGACCACAGGAGACTTTTTGTTGTTGTTAGCCAGAATTGATCGCATTTGAGATCCTTGGACAGGAAAGGATAAAAAGGACACCAGAGGCCAGCTCACCATCAGGAAATTAGGGAGTTAGAATAGGTGAGCCAAGTTAATAGCAAACTTAGAAGATTTTTGAGGGATGCTGATGCCAGCTCAGCAACTGGTGTTAGAGAAACTCCTGGCTTTGTGGGTTTGCAGTGAGGTTCTGGGAAGATCAGCTGTGCAGTATATATTCAGTCATCCTCTAAGCTGTGGCTGTGGTGGTGTCCAGTGCACAGAACTGGTTCTCAACAGCGGCCCTTTGTGAGGACTAGCAGGTAAAGTTCTGTTTGTCTTCGGCTTTTGGAGCCTTGATCTTGGTGTGTGAGCTATGCCTGCTCTTGGGCAGTTTGGAGAAGGCAAAGCGTCCTAATTTTGCTTCTGTTTAGCAATAAACACCATGGCCAAAAGTAACTTGGGGAGGAAAGAGTTTATTTCAGCTTGCAAGTTACAGTCCCTCATAAAGGGAAGTCAGGGCGGGAACCCCATCAGTGCAGGTACTGAGACAGAGGCCACAGAGTGGTGCCTCATGATCTCTGGCTTGAGTTCAGCTACCTTTCTACATAGCCCAGGGCTGCCTGTCCAGGGATGATGGCATTTCTCACAGTGAGCTGGGTCCTCATACATCAATTTACAATCAAGAGATGTGCTGCACAGACAGACCTACAGGCCGATCTGATTGAGGCAATCCCCCAAAGGAGATGCCATCAGATAACTCTGGGCTGTGTGGAGGTGACTGCTGAATCTAATGAGGACAGACTGAGAGGCGGATGGGCATTATGACACAGTGACTAAGATACATGACTGGAGTCGAGCTACTGGGTTCAAGTTCCTTTGCTTGTCTATTTACTGATTCTGCTGGGTACTGACCTGGCTCATAGCTGTGCAGCCTTCACAGCCTCATGGGGTTCTCTCCCAGAACAGGCTCCATGCTTAGTGTATTAAAGTCTTAAAAAAAAAATGCAATCATGCTAAGTGGAGTCACCAGGCTCCACTATGAAATATCCACACACACATTCTGACTAGTCCTTCCCCACTGTTGTCCTCTCTTGCTTTACCCCTAACAGCCCATCTTGAAAATCTGAATACATTTTGAATAAGGTCTTCTTCACATTTTCATTTTCTACTGAGTCCTGGAAATTATGTAGCTAGTTCTGCTTGGAAAATGTGTTGATTTCTCTGCATCTTTGTTTCCCTACCTCTAAAACAGGGGGGGGGGGACCCCTTACAAACCTTTGCTTGCCTCAGAGTTGTCATAGGTGTAAAACAGGACCAGGCAGGGAGAAAGCCTTTGCTATTTTCACCCTATTAGGTTAGGTCAGTGAAGACTTTGGAAATTAATTCATAAAACACAGAGATATGACGTTCATGTCTCCAGCAAGGCCAATCAGACCACAGAGGGGGAGAGGCCACCTTCTAACTCTCATTAACTACCTATCCATCTCACTCCACCGGATTGACAAAGGCAAAATGTAAGGCCTGGAAAGTATGGCATCAAAGCCACTGTCCTGGAGGGACTGGCAGCTGAAATTGGATGGGTACAGAAGCAGAAATGACTCAAAGACAGCTTTATAATCAAAGCCCATGTCAGCATGGTGACAGATTACAAAAGTTGGGAACCTGGAACACACTGCATAGCCTGCAGGCAGCTCAACAGGTTGAACAGTGCTCTAAACCTCTTCCAGGCAGCATGGCTGACTTCTGCTTCTCCTAGGCAGCTGGTCTGCTGTCAGAGTCTTTGAATCTTGACTTGTTCATATCTTGGGAGGGAGGAGCCTAGAGAATCTGGTCAGTTTCAGGGACTTCCTGAAGCTATTTTGAATTGCTTACCTTCCTGCTTCAGGAGCTTCCCTGCGGGGTGAACATTTAGATGGAGGAATCTGTTGCCTAAACAGTAGGATGCAGTGGATGGTGCTTTATGATGCCCTCCCCAAGGAAGCCATCCACTCATCCACGGACACCAAATGTACAATGGAAGATGAGAAATCATCAATGTCTAGCTCAAAGTCATCCCCAAGTGAACACATTCTGTTCAGGCAATGGGACTTACCCATTAGCTTGGAAGCCTCCAGCAGGTTCCTATCTGGCTTCTCTTTCCTCTCAAATCTACCATTGACCTGTGTGTCAGAAAAATCATTTAAGTTACCCTTTGTTAATTTTCATTTCAAAAATCCTAAATCTGTAAAGTTGGAAGAATACAATAGGAATGCTCTAGGCTTCCTTATTAATATTAGAATATAGTTAACATTGCTCCATATTCACCCATGTATTTCTCTTTTAAAACACACACACACATTTACTCATGTGTGTATGTGAATGTACACATGCACATGCCACAGTGTACATGTAGAGTTCATAGAATAACTTGCATGGAGTCAGTTCTCTGCATTTACCATGCGGGCATCAGGCTTGGCAGCAAGCACCGTTATCCTCTGAGCCATTGTGCTGGCCCTTTTCCTTTTTTTCTCAGAAATCTTTCTGCATCAGCCTTCTGAGTGCAAAGATCACCATGCCTATCTCCCCTACCTCCCTCTCTGCAGCCTTTCTGCCTTTATGCCAGTAATTTGTGGACAACATGACAATTTCTTCAGCATACTTTTGGGAATGGAGTACATATGCAGTGTAATTATTATATTTGAGAAACCCAGCACTGTTTTATTAGTCGATATTTATGTCTTCCTAACTCATGCCATCACTGAGGGCCATGTCTGAATCAATGGTCTTGCTGTAGCTGGGGTTCATATTGATATCTGAAGTCCATGTTCCCTCTGGAGGCCATGAGGTTGTCTATGGTCTGTGATGCTGCCTGAAACAATGTTGATGTCTATTTGTTTGGTGCTGCTGGGATCCATATTGGTGTTTATGGCCCCTGTTGCCCTGGAGGCCATGTTGATGTCACTGGATTGTGCTGCCACCAAGGGCTATGATGGTGTTGGTGGCCATGTGCTGCAGCATAAGGCTATGTTGATGCCACAGGAGACCATGCTGAGGTTCATGGCATGTGCCAAGACTGGAGACCATGTGGATGTCTGTGGTCCATGCTGTCAGCAGAAACCATGTGGAAGTCCATGACTCATGCACCACTGACTATAAAGGGCAAGGAAGCCACTTTTACAGTGGTGTTAATGACTGCAGACTCACAGCTGAGAAAGAGGGACATAGAAGGCTTCTGTGACAACCTCCCCAAAGTAACAGCATAAGAAGGACATCAAAGAGAAATCTTAAAAATTGTGATAAGGATGCTGAAGTGTAGCTTTCCACAGTTGATGGCTTCTGCCAGGGTGTAGGTGGGAAAGGACTCAGTTTTCTTTAAGGGACTGGCCATTGAGAGTTTGACCATGTTCTAGTGAGTATATAGACAACAAAAATTGGATCTTTATTTTTTTCTTCTTTTCTTTGTGGGAGGTCACAGAGCCCACATGGGAAAGGCAGACTTGGGAAGACTGGAAAGTGAATGTGATCGGGCACCTGACATGAAATTCCCAAATAATCAGTATGTTGGGAAAAAGCCTATAATATACAGCCAGGTGTGGAGGCACATGCCTTTCTTTAATCCCCGCACTCAGTAGGCAGAGGCAAGTAGAGTTCTGTGGGTTCTAGGCCAGCCTGGTCTATATAGTTGCAGGTCAGCCAGGGTTACACAGCGTGACCCTGTGTCAGAAAGAAAAAACAATCTGTAATCCAGACTTAGAACATTCTCTGCCTTTAGTTCTGTGTCTCTCTCTGAGGTTTAAATCTGTTTCCAACTTTTTATTATTTCATTTTTTGAAAGACACAGGCTAATTTTCCAGACTACTGTTTGCTTTTGTTTGGGGAACTTACTATATAGATGAGGCTGGCCTCAAACTCACAGAGGTCCATTTGTCATTGCCTCCCAAGCGCTGAGCTTAAAGGCCTACATTACCCCACTCCAGGTTTAGTTGTTTAAAACATATAATATGCTTTATTTATTCTTTGAGAGTTCAGGTTCTCCCAGAAGCCATCAGCTGCTAATAGCTCCCTAACTAGGGATGGGGCCTCTGAGCCCCTATCCCTGGCTGTTTTTTGTCTTTGACTTAGGGTCTCACTATTTTTGCCCTGGCTGGTTATGTAGATTCAGGTGGCCTTGAACTCACAGAAATCCACCTGCCTCTGCCTCTAAGTTCAGGATTAAAGGTGTGCACCACCATGTTTAACTTACCCCAGAAAGTTTCTGTGTTTGGTAGTTTTGTCTTAAGCATTCTTGACAGAAACATCACAGGAGTTGTTACCAATCATTTATTATTTGCAATTAATTTGTATTATAACTTGGTAAGAGTCTGTCTTGTGATACAGGCTTCTTGTGCCCATTTTATAGACAAAGGATAACTGAGGCAGAGAGTGGCCAAGCCTTTTTCCAAAGATCATTTAGTCAGAGAGAGGGCTAGCCAGGATTAACTGACTTGAGCAACAGTTTTCCGATCACTCCAACCAACTGCCAGTAGTACGGGTCCCTCTGGGAGAAGATGGGAAGCTGGACCTGGAGGGCTGGACTTACATGTGTTCTCATCTGAATTCCCAGATTAGTCAGGGCCAAGCCCAGAGTCACAGCCTATGCTTGCTGACTGACTAAGAGCCAGGACTTGCTTGAGCTCATGGACAGTGTTATGAGCATGACTAGAGTGCTTGTCAGAGCTCACCATCGTGGGCCTCACTGTGAAACTGTGGCATCGGAATCCTGTTGGCAGGGTTGAGGGGCTGTACAGTCAGGTTTTCCTGACAACTGTGACAGAGGTAAGATTAAGTGAGAAAAGAGAAGAATGACATTTGTGTTACCGCAGCATTGCCTGTGACTCTCTCTGTGCTTAAAGGCTACCCGGTCACACATGTGTTTGTGGTTTCAGGCAGGGTGCAAGGCATTTGTAACAATTTTCATCTCTGAGGAGTGAGGCTGGGGTCCTGGAGGCCGAGAGAGGCTTTGCCTTTCACCTTGTGCATTAGTAGAAATGGCGCAAGAATTTATTTGTTTCATGAGAGTGTCATGTGTGTGATGTGTGCGTGTGTGTATGTGTGTGTGTATGTGTGATGTGTGTGTATGTGTGTATATATGTGTGTGTGATGTGTGTGTATGTGTGTATGTGTGATGTGTGTGTATGTGTGTGTGATGTGTGTGTATGTGTGTATGATGTGTGTGTATGATTTGTATATGTGTATATTTATGTGTGTTTGTGTGTATGGGATGTGTGTGTATGTGTGGTGTGTGTATGTGGTATGTGTATATGTGTATGTGTGGTGTGTGTATGTATGGGTTATGTATGTGTGTGTGTGTGGTGTGTATGTATGGGGTATGTATGTGTGTGTGTGGTGTGTATGTATGGGTTATGTATGTGTGTGTTGGGGGGTGTGTATGTATGGGTTATGTATGTGTGTGTGTGGTGTGTGTATGTATGAAGTGTGTGTGTATGTGTGGTGTGTGTATGTGTATATGTGTGTATGTATGGGGTATGTGTGTATGTGTGTGTGCGGTGTGTGTATTTATGGGGTATTTGTATATGTGTAGGTGTGGTGTATGTATGTGGTATGTGTGTATGTGTGTGTATGTGTGTATGTATGGGGTATGTGTGTATGTGTGTGTGTGCGTGCACTGTGCATTCATGAGGCTAGAGGATATCAGGTGTCCTATTCTGTCGCTCTCTCACTGAAGCTGGAGTTCGGCTTACAGTCAAGTCCCAGTCATCCTCCTGTCTCTTGTATCACCGGGGCTATAGGTACACACACGGCCATGCCTGGTTCTTTGTTTTTAACGTGAGTGTCAGGATATGAACTCGGGTCTTCAAGTTGTACAGCAAGCATTCTTACCCACTGAGCCATGGTTCCAGCCCCTACAAATACATTCTTATTGTGACAATTTAATCACCACAGGTAAGTAGGGCATAGTTCAATTTATCACAGAAACAAGAGATTCTTGAGAGTGAAAGGCAGACCTGTTTGTTACAACAGCGATGATAGGGGGCCTCCTGAGCTCACTATGCAAAAGCAAAAGTCCTCTTTGTTGTGGGTCAGTGTGAGATGCATCTTAGAGGCCCTGTATATACAGTGTAGCTGTGCAAGTACAGTGTTTGGCAGGATTTCTTTTTCCATAAATGATACAATGCTAGCTACAACCAAGTCCAAGTTGACGGATTTTTTTTTGTTTGTTTGTTTGTTTTTAACTCAGTATATATATTGAAGATTTAGCCATAGCAAGCTAGCATGGATCCATTCCCATCAGCTGCTCAATGGCATTCTTTACAGGAACCAGTCCTCTCTCAATTACCCATTCTCTAGTGCATGAATGTTGAGATCATTTCCAACTCTAGAGTTATTGACAAGGCTAATATTCATGAAACCTAATACTCATAGAAGCATACTAGCATCTTTTAGAAGTCAGTCTGAAGTTGAGATGATATATAGAGATGTGATTTTTAGGAACCACTGAGTTTATGAGCGTTGCTCTGCACCAGGCTTGAGGATTTCTCCCCTTTCACATCCATAAAGACGCAGGGGTTCAGAAATGGGGCTCTCCACCCTTCAGGCTGTCCTTGGCCTCCACATATCTGTTATGTTTTTGTGGTTCAGCACCTCCCAGAAGGACTAGAGCCTCTATTCTCTGTGTTCCGCATCTTGCCATTGCTCCAGTGGGCACTTTACATCACTAATGGGGATGGTGGAATGTGGTAGAAAGACCCTGGCTCTAGGTATGGAATGTTTCTCGTCCCGCCCTCTGGTTGTGTGGCCTTGAGTAAATTTCCTTGCTTTTCTGAGCCTCTCACTCTTATCCATGGACTATGGAAACCATTCTGCACCTTTTGCCTATGACCTCTTGGGAGGGCTCACACAAAACAAAACAAAAATGTGGAGTGCACCTGGGGCCACAAAGTGGGCACTGTGTAAGGATTGGTTTCTGTGTCCGACCCCCATCTTACTATCACTGGGTGCACAGTGTCACCTGTAAGGTACCTGAGAGCAAACGTGGTGTCATTTTCTCTTTTGACACCATCACCATCCCTCCCAAGTCTTGGCAGGTGGTTGGTAAATGTTTTGCATCCCAGGAGAGAAGAGAAGGCTGCTGTGGGGGCTTCATCTTTATCTAGGGTCCTAGGGTGCTACTTAGCAACAGGCAGGGAGATGTAGTGGAAATTTATGGTCCAATAGGAGGAAAAGTGCCTAAGTTTGGGAGTCTTCTATTTTAGCCTAGGGGATTATCTAGTCTCATAGGAACACGTGGTCAGTGTCCTCTAAAGTATTTAGCCTGATGAGGGAATTCAGTGTTAATTCCAAAGGACGTTTCTAGACACACTCATACCTTGGAATGCTTCCCACCTTGTAGTGAGGACTTTGGCTTAGCTCAGTGAGGATTTCCTTTGGCGTGGTTTTCATTTCCTTATATTTCTATGTACATTGGGCTCTCTACTAGACTATGAGCTTCATGAAGGCCAATGGAATGGCACCTCAGGCCCCAGCTTGTTGCTGTACATCTGATAGATGCCCCTTCTTGAAGGCTCTATAGAAAGAGGCAGAGCCCCCTGCAGCTCAAGGATCAGGAAAGGTAGTTTAGGAGAAGAGAGCTGAGGGTGTCCACAGAGACAGTAGAGAGGCAGCGGCTGCTGTTGCTGCTGCTGCTGGTGGTAGTAGTGTGAGTGTTGCTCAGCCTCAGTGACAGAGGGACATTGAGGACCTGACCCACATGCCCTTCCACAGCCTTCTACACCCTATGCTGAAAGGCTCAGAGAAGCCAACAGAGTTGACCCTCGAGGGAGTTATGGGATGAGGGTATGAGAGAAGACATGTCTGACTCTGATGGGCAAGTCAAAACTGCTGCTTAAATGGCTTCAAAGTGGTAGCCATTTATAAGTTAATGAAAGAGAAAATAGGCACATTATACACACAGATTTGTCCTTAATGAGGGGAAAAGGCATTGTTTACTGATGCTCTGTTCTAATTAGCCATGCACAGGACCAGTACTGCCATTCTCCTCTTCTACCAGACCTTGCTGTCTCCTTTTAACCCTTTTGCTCACGTGAGCACCAGCTCATGTACCTTAGGCCTCAGGTTACAGGGTCTGGCTGAAGATTTGGTTCCTATCTCAAGTCTTCAGGGAATTCAATGCTCACACAGTCTGGCAGGAATTTGCATCTTCTGCTGGCTCCAGTGCTTAGAAGCTCCATGGGTCAGGAGTCCAGATATATCATTGTTATCTGCTTTCCTGTGCTGTGTGTACAGGAGCTAGAAGGTTCCAAGGCTGTGATGTAGCTACTCAGGGCTGGAATCATTTGAGGCGTACTCAGTTATATGCTGGTATCACATGGCTGTTGGCTGGAATTTTTACTAGAATATTTGAACATGGCTCCCATTTACCTTTGTCTTCCTTATAATATGGTGGTTGGCTTCTCCAGAGAAGGCTGGATTGCCTTGTGTTATTTGGCTGTGTGGGTTGTGCAGGATTGTGTGATACAATGCACTTGTGAGGAAGGTACAAAACCCTTTCTGATGTCCAGGGAAGGCATACATAATCCTTACTTCTTGATGGGCAAATGCCAAGGTTCTAGGAAAGTGGGGCACATGGGTGTGGGGGTGTGTGAAGGCATGATGTGGGTGGGCTGGAAATGTTTGTTACTGGGGCTATTTTTAGAAAACAGCATTGTGCTTTATTATCCTTTCTCAGAGAGAGCTTTCAACAAGGCAGTCTGAGAGGTAGCCAGGATGCTACAGCATTGCTGCAGTTGAGAAGAATATCTCCCCAGGACAGATGTTTGAACACTTGGTCTCCAGCTGGTGGCACTATTTTGGGACACCTTGGAACCTTTAGGGGCTGTGTCCTAGGTATCAGAAGTTGATAGCTGTGGATGGGTCTGGAAGGTGATACTAACTTCTGATTCCAGTCCAGTTGTTTTGCTTCCTGACTGTTGCCATGTTGTGACATTTGTCTCTGCTTCCTGTCTTCCACTATGGTATGACAGTTATTGTGAGTTCCTCTCACACTGAAGGGGGCTAATAAACTACTCTGGGGTATTCTGTTGAATTGAGATTTCCTATTCTCATTATGTGCATGTGTGTGTGCATTGCATTGTGTGCATGCGCATGTGTGTGCATGTTCACATTTTAGTATGCATATAGAAAACAGAGGTCAATTTCAAGTGTCTTCCTTAATTCTTCTCCACCTTATTTTTTTGAGGAAAAGTCTCTCACTGAGTCTGGATTTCACCAAGTCAGCCAGGCTGGCTAGCCATTAAGTTCCAGGGTCCTCCTGGGGTTACAGGTGTGTATTACCTCCCCCAGCTTTCTATTTGTGCTTAGGGATCTGAACTTATGGTCTTATGATTGCATGTGAAACACTTTTCTGACTGATCCATTGTCCCAACCCTTGTATTTGTGTTTCCTAAGGAGTATATACATTGAAGTGTCTTAATTACATTTTAATTGCTGTGACAAAACCCCATGACAAGACAATTTATAAAAGAATTTAATTGGGCTTATAGATCCAGAGGATTAGAGTCCCTCATGGCAGAACAAAGGTGGGAACAGCTAAGAGCTCACATCTCAATCCACAAGCAGGAAGCAGAGAACATATTGGGAATGGTGTGAGTCTTTTGCTACCTCGAAGCCTGCCCCCAGTTATACAACCCCTTAATAAGGCCACACCTCCTAATCCTTCCCAAACAGTTCTGCCAGCTGGGGACTCAACATAGGCGCACATGGGGATGTTCTCATCCAAGCCACCACAGACTGTCCTCTACATGAACATTTTCTATAACCAGCTCATTTAAGCCTCTTAACAGTGCTGTGTACCAGGCAGATGAAGTAACTTCTCTTGGGTTCAGAGAAGTTAAGCCATTTGTCTAAAAGCATCCAGCTAAGAAGTGATGAAGGGGGGATTTAAGGTCTAGGTGCATATTCTCTGGAGCCTTCTCTCCCCATCGGGGCATGAGGTGCAGATGAGCTTGGTAGCTTTAAATGAGAGGCTAGAACCAGACAGGAGCCATGCAGACCTTAGGGACTGATCTCCTTTGCTTAAGGGCCAAAGATTCACTTTGTTTTCATAGTTACCTGCAAATGGGGATAATACCCGAGTGAGCTGTGGAGAGCACTAGCATGGTGCTCCAGACCCTGTGTACTTTCCTGTGGGTGCTCAGCGCTTAGCTGGAGAGTTATTTTCTCTTTGTTCCTCATTGTCTCCCCCACTCCCCAGAGACCTCTTCTTAAAGTGCTTCTTTCCCAGGGCAGAAGGGAGATGGCAAGTATGGCCTTGAGATCTGTGGCCATGCTCTGATCCCTAGGTCGTGGGGCTCCTTCTGGGTTTCAGGATCCTGAGCTGTCTATGCTGTGGTTTTCATTGGAAGGGCTTTAAATGATTTTTATAAAAACTGCAAATGTACAAGGTAATTGAGTCTTGTGTTTTATTACCCTGAGCTGCCTGGACCTTGCTTGGCTCCTGCCTCCTCACTCACGGAGCCGCCAGAATAAAGTTGGAAGTGTTTGTGCTGGTAATATACAGGACTTAATTAACCTGGCCTTTTATAGCATTTCCAGTGGGGCTGGAGTGGGGTGTGTGTATGAACAGCACTTGTTGTTTTTCCTTCCTGTTCTTTCCTCCGGTACTTTAATCAGCATTTAATGACCCAGTGAAAATTCATCATTCAGACCCAAGTGCTGGTGGGAAGGCCCGGAGGGGAAGGCTGCCTACCTCCTTCTCTCCTTCCTTTCCCCTCATGCCCTATAAGTAGTTACTGAGTCTCTGCTGCTGCAACCACATTTCCAGAAACTTCCAGGTGAGGTTAGTCCCTCTTAATGTTAGATAGGAGATAACAAATTAACATTCACAGATGGACTCCTTGCTGGCTAATGCCACTCTCCATGCAGTGCAAACTCATCTGAGAGAGTTCTGATGGGCCATGTACCTGTTCTCTGGACCCAAGGCAGAGCCAGTGACCTCTCTAGGCCATTCTTCACCCTCTACACGTTCCTTTCCTCTATCAACACCAAGTTGTGTCTCAGTCTACTGGCCCAGGAAAAAGTGACTCAAACAGATCCACCATAGGCAAAGGGGGATGGTTTGACTGCCAAGTTGCCTTCATGTCTTACAAGCATTATTTTCGGGAGTTGTCCAAGAGAGGGCAGTTAGGATAAGTGCCTCTCACTAGCTGCCTGCTCAGACCTTGCTTCACAACCCCTGCCTCATAAATCCTGACCCAACCCTGCCAAGTGGTTACCTCACCCCAAACCTCATGCTCCAGTTCGATTTGAAATAAAAAGGCAGGTGTTAATGGACTCACTCCCTGTGCCCCTTTGTGATGCCGATGACCCTTGATAGCTTTTAGCCTCACAGTTAATAAAAATCTGGGGGCTAGCCCCAGCACGGGTCTCTACTCATTCTTTCATAACATCAGCAATTTCTTCCTGAGGGAGTATCAAGCATGAGCTTTTCCAGAGGAGTTTGGGGGACAAAGATGAGAAAAAAATAATCTTAGCAAGACCTCCAGAGGATACTACGGGGATAGATGCTGGAGAACTGTCTTGGTTAGGGTTACTCTTGCTGTGATGAAGCACCATAACCAAAGGAACCTGGGGAGGAAAGGGTTTATTTGGTTTCCATTTCCATATCAAGTTTATCACCAAAGGTAGTCAGGACAGAAACTCATGCAGGAAACGTGGAGGCAGGAGCTGAGGTAGAGTTCATGAGGGGTACTGCTTACTGGCTTGCTCAGCCTGTTTTCTTATAGAACCCAGGACTGCCCATCTGGAGGGGTAAGGGGGGACACAATGGGCTGGGTCCTCCATCATCAATCAGTAACTAAGAAAAATGCCCTACAGGCGTGCCTACAGCCCACTCTTATGGAGGCACTTGAGAGCAATTGAGGCTCCTTCTTTCATGTGATTCTAGCTGATTTCGAGCTAACATAAACTAGCCAGCTCCAGGCCATAGGGATGGCTGGGATGCAGCCTCTCTAGGGACTTCTATTGTCCAGATGGCCCATGCAGCAAGCATCCCTTCTTCAAGAATACCCGATTCTCCTTTGGGGATCTCAGAGCTCTCATTAAATTTGTTTCATTTTCAATAAGGTTGAGCTGGGAGGGCTAGTTCTGGCAGCAGAGACTGGCCCAGCTATGGGCCTAGAACTGGAATGGAGTCAGCGATAGTTGCTGAGGTAAAAGCTTGGAAAGTGATGCTGTTTTTTCTACTGGGCTTCCCGGAATTAGGAGTGTCCAGAAGGAGGCCCACTGCTCCTGGAGGCCCTCCCTCCTGCCTCACCTGGGTGAGTTTTTCTGAGCCACAGAAAGAAGCCACTTCTTTATTCTCTCTATGGCTTCAGGGCATCAGCCCTCCATGTCATAGTGAACAGTGGTTCTCAGGATTTCTCACAGTCTTCTGCCTTCAGCTAGCCTGTGCCCAGGAAACATGTGGAGGAAAGCAGAGCTGAGTAATAGAAAGGAAAAAAATGGTAGAGCATGTTGAGTGGCTTGGAGCCCATGCTGCTGAAGGCCAGACCACTCCTGAACTTTCTCCAAAGGAATCCAGCTAACTACTGGGATTAATTGGTGGCTTGCATTTGTGTGGATCCATTCTTTTAAACTTCTGTGGCCCATCTAGCTCCTGACTTACAAGTTTTCTAGGTGTAAGAATCGATTGGAAATCATCCCCACCACCATTTAAGGTGCTCCAAGGAGCTACAGACTACCTCTCACTTTCCCATTTGTGTCAGAGTCAGGGCATTTTTAGGGTCAAGGTCAGGCCAAGAAAGGTGACCAGAACATATAAGTTGGGGCTGAATTAGTTAATGTTCTTATCACTGTGACAAAATGCATGATAAATGTAATTGAGGAAAGGAGGATTTATTTCACCTCACATGTTGAATCTGTCATGGTGTAGAAGGTATGGAACAGGAGTGTGGGAAGCTGGTCACATTGTAGTCAGAAAGCAGAGAGAGGTGACTGCTTGGCTTCAGCTTACTTTTTCCTTGCTTCCCATTTTATGCAGTCTATTTCCTAGCCCATGGGACGTTACTGTCTCTGTTCAGTATATATCTTCCCTCCTTAGTTAAGCATCTCTGGAAGCACTTTCATGGACACGCCCAAAAGTATGTCTCCTATGTGACTTCAAATCCAACCAAGAAGACAATAAACTAAACTATTCCAAAGAGACATTTCTTTTTAGGAGCAAGTGCCTCCTTAAAGACCCCAAATGAGGTCTCTATAAAACATAATCTTCTAAAATCCAAAGTATGGTCCATGAAAAAGAATGGGGAAATAGCAGCAATCAATAAAAAATTCTTCAGGCTGGCCTAGAGACAGACAGGGTTGAACCCTAGCAACATGACAGGACTGGCCAGTTCTAGGAAGAAGCAAGAAAAACCTGAGTTATACTGGTACTTGGTTTTGGTGATACCATTTCTAGAGTATTTTAGTTTGGGTATTTATACTGCTTTGAAAAGATACCGTAACCATGGCAACTCTTATAAAGAAAACATTTAATTGGGGGCTGGCTTAGAGTTTTAGAGGTTCAGTTCATTATCATCATGACATGGTTCTGGAGTTGAGAGTGCTAAATCTTTCAGGCAACAGGAAGTTGACTGATGGTCACACTGAGGGGAACTTGAGAAAAAGACACCTCAAAGTCCACCCCCACACTTCCTCCAACAAGGCCAAACCTCCTAATAGTGCCACTCTCTTTGGAGGTCATTTTCTTTCAAACCACCAATAGAGTGATACATAAAGACTTAGCTCTGTTTGCTAGGACTCAGGGTATATATACTCAAGGCCAGAATCATTCGTACCAATGCCTCATGCCCTTCAAGTATCATCTATTCTTCCCCTCTTGTCAACTAGATCTGGAGAGGCAGAGAGACTTAGTTACAGTCCTGTCTCTAACTGCCTAGGTGAATCCCACTTGGAGACTTTTTCCTCAGTAGGAATCACTGAAATGCTTCTTGGTGGGACCACTGGAAGGGTGGATGTCATAGCATGGTTCTCAGCGCCAGGCTTGGCATAAATTCTCAATGAACTTGTGTGAGTATTACACCGTTCTGTCAGAAAAGGGGGTCTATCAGATCAGAGCTACTGTCAGCCAACTCCAGATCCAGCCCAGCCCTCTGAGAAATGACAGCCACTGTGGTCAGGGTATTAAAACACAAACCACAGTGTGAACCAAACACTTACTATAAACTCTCATAGGGAAGAGTCAAATCCCGTGTCTTTAGTTTAAAGGGGTCTTCAACACCCAGCCCACAGCAACCTCTCCATCAGGATTCCTCTACTGACATTTTCATTTTCTTCCTCTTCCTCAGTGAATGCATTTTCTACAAATTCTGCAAAGAAACTTGTACCCATTGGATAACCCACTTGGACAATTAACTTTGTTCACTTCTTGTGTGTGCATGCCCGTGAGCTAGAGATTGACGTTGGGTGTCTTCTTTAATCACTTTCCACCTTACTTATTATTATTAAGACAGGGTCTCTCACCAAACTTATAACTTCCTGAGAAGGCCATACTACCTAGCAAGCAAGTGCCAGGGAACCCTCTGTCTCCCTCCATCCTCCAGACACTACAGATAAATACCTCTGTGCCTAGCTTTTGTACATGAGTGTTTGGGATTGAGCTTGAGTCCTGATGCTTGCAAGGCAAATGTTTTACTTACTGAATACTCTTTCAGTCCCTAATTTCTAGTTTCTTTTCCTCTAATTGGAACATAGGTCCCTTGGAGAAAAGGGTAGCTTGGGCTTGGCCTCTTCAGTGTCCTTTTCATGTAACTATAGAGCATGTCTCCAAGCATCCAGGTTAGTTCCAAGGGGCCGATAGTCTTACTCCCAGCTAGATACTGTGTGCCTGGACTAAAGGGAGGACACTGGGGATGAAGAGGCCCTGTGGCCACTGCAGGGAGCTCAGTCTTTCTGGATATCTAGAATCAAACAAAAATTCTGTCTGCAGCAGCTTTAACAGTCAGAAAGACCTGGGGCATTCAGTTACTCTTTCCAGGGCAGTCACAGCCTGGGATAGCCAATCCAGTCTCTCCCCCAGCTCCAGGGCTGCAACTGAACAATGTTGGCTGCTTAATAAAAGTAGTACCAATGCCAAGCCCTAACTCCACTGGAGAAATAGCCCCATGCCCCTCCTTCCCATTAACATCTCACACCTTAATGCGGCCATATTTTTGGAAAGCCAATATGTGCTGAATAGCTTATTGGTATGCAGCTCTGGCTAGGGGTGGGAGCTCCTGGGAGGGGAGCACTCTGCAAAGGGGATGTAATTAAGCCTCAGAATGTTCGATGTATGTCCCAAAAGGCAGTCAATCAGGAGTATGAGAACAGGAACAATGGATTATCTAGAAGCAGTTTGTGTGCTGGGAAAGCTTGACCATGGGCCCCCCACCCTTGCCCACCTCAGGCCCCCAGATTAGCAGAGCAGGGCCACCTACCCATCCATCCTCTGAGTCTCAAACTTCATGTTTCCCAAGCAGGTCCTATTGGCAGCTCCTCTCAGATAAAATACATCATCATTTGCCCCATTAGAAAATAAATGTATGGCTATATTATGGGATTTGCATTCCATTACCTTGGTTTGCATGCCATAAAACATTTATTACACCCTTGGGCTAAAGTCTTAATAATGACTGGGTGCATGGTACTAATGCGATGCTGGTCTTGCTCGGGAACCAGAGATTAATGCTTTTTGATGTCACCCAGCTAATAGTTGCGCTCACCAATTTGTCCCATCAGAAGACATTAGATCAGGCCTTGTGTGAGGATGGGGAGGGCACTCTTTAGCTTCAGCATGAGAGTCAGGGCTCCCCCTTTCTGCTTCCCTACCTGATATTAATCAAAGTGAAAGTTCAGAGTCAGCCTCTTCAATCCTGGTTAGCTGCTGCCCCCACCCCTAGCCTTGGGCAAGTCCCCACTCTAGTGTGAAAGCTACAATCAGACCTTTAAATGCCTGTGTTGGGCTAGCCAGCAGTGGCAGCTGTTGTAAACAGCAGTGTGTGTGTGTGTGTGTGTGTGTGCGCATGTACACATATGCTCAGATACAAGATGCAGACACACATCCACATTTCCCTTCTCTGTTATTTATTGCTCCTCCCAGACTTTCACCAAAGCCCATCAGCCCAGAATAGGAACAGGGAGGTCATCTTCACCCCACAGCCAAGTCTATGGACAGCAACTGTTAGGGAGACAGGTCTGGGATATGAGCCCTAAACTGTTGGGTATTGTATCATAAGTCCTTTGTGATCTCACCCACATTGGTTGGAACAGTTTCTGGGGCCAGGCCTTGGAGAATGATGCTGGGATTTGGAGTGGTAGTGATTCTCTGTAGGGTCCTGGGCTGAGATTATCTTCTACCTCTTTTGTTTAAGGCTATGGCCAAGAGATGACCATTCACCTAATGTGTGCATGTGTGTGTGTGTGTGTGTGTATGTGTGTGAGTGCATGCGTGTGTGTGTGTGTGTGTGTGTGTGTGTGTGTGTGTGTGTATCCTTATCCAAGTATCTGGATTCTCCACCTACCATACAGGGGCACATTTGCTTTAGTGATGGAGTGGTGGACAGCTTGTGGAGTGGTTAGACGCTATATAGGATTGGCAATAAGCCCAGTGGGAAAAAACTGGTTTGCAGTGACCTGACTCTGAACCAAGCTCTATTTTACATGCAGGCACATGGAATATTTGCATGGCCACAAAAGAGATCCAAATTTCGCAGAGGAGGAACCCCTAGGACAGTGTATGTGGGGGTATTGCCCTCTCTCAGGACCAGAACCATACCTAGATCTGTCAGAAATACCACTGAAGTACACACTGTCTGCAGCATGTAGCCCTGTGGAAGGCTATGTGTCACTGACATCTGTCCCCTGGGGTGGTTGTAGATGTATGTGCGGCACTCAACTTCCTCATCATTTTTGAGCATTTACATATCAGAATATATAGTACCCCATTAGACCTCACTTTCTTTTGATTTCTCCTTTATATTATAGTGGGCCAATATATCGATTTTTAAAAAAAATTATGTGGATAAGTTGGTTATATTATCTCTGCTTTCCATTCTGAGATGGTAAATGGGGTATGACAGAGACCGGTAATAAAAGGACTCTGCAGTTCCCACAAACTGGGGATCACAGCTGGAATTCTAACAGCATAGAGAATCCTGGACCTTGGCTACTTCCTCTGTATGTCAGCTTTTCCATCACTTGTAACTAAATACATGACAGAAGCAACTTAAGGGAGGAGGGTTGTGGCTCCCAGGGGAGAGTCATGTGATGAAGGGGAGTGCACACTAGAGCTCAGGGCCACAGCTTACCTGTGAGGCTCCATGTGTCTCAGTGGGTTGGAAAATAGAGGTGGCGCCATAACCCTTAAGACCCTTGGGAGCTGGAGAAATGGTCCAGCATTTAAGAGCACTTATTGCTCTTGCAAAAGGCCTGTTTGGTTCTCAGTATTCATACTGGTTGGCTCATAACTTTTCTGGACCCCATGAACATCCACTCACATATACATGGCTAGTGCATACATCTCTCTCTCTCTCTCTCTCTCTCTCTCTCTCTCTCTCTCTCTCTCTCTCTCTCTCTCTCTCTCTCAAAAATAAGCATAAATGTTGGGGTCTGGAGAGACAGTCTAGTGGTTAAGAGTACATATTGCTGTTGCAAAGAAGTTCAGTTTCCAGCATTTACCACATTGGGTGGGTCACAATCACCTGTAACTCCAGCTCCAGAAGATCCAATACTTCTCCTGGACTCTGTAGCCCTGGAGACCACACCAGCCAATTTAAATAAAAATTTAAAAATCTTTAAAAGACCCTCCCCAACATTTCCTTCAGCTATACCCCACTTCACAAAACTTCTACTACTTCTCCAAACAGCACCACCAGCTGGGGACCAAATGCTCAAATACATGATTTTTTTATAGGGGGCTTTCATATTTACATGGCGATTTTTAGTCAGAAAGGAGCTTTGTTGAACTTCAGCCCACACCCTACCCAAGCAACTTCACCTCTTCAGAGCAACGGAAGCCCCTGTCATACCAATTTGCCACTTTGTTTCCTATAGTGCAAGAGCAATCATGCCATTTGCATCCCAATACATAGACACATCTCTTAAGGACAGCCTTTCACAGTCCACACACTGACATGGCTGATTGGTGTAGACTTGTCCTGTGACCCAAGTCTAGGATCATAGGACTCCTATGTGCAAACAGCAGGGAAGGATGGTGTTGGAAGCCTCTGTACTCAGCTTGTGAGAGTTGGGGGCACATGGGGGACCCTAGACCATAGGAGGGTTTTCCTAACAGGCTCAGCAAAGCCAAGGCTGATTAGAAACAATTAAAAATTAATGTGTGTGGAATCAATGGAAAAATTAGCCCAGGGCTATTTTGAAAGTTATTAGAAGTCCATGAGCTGGAGAGATGGCTCTGAAGTTAAGAGCACTGACTGCTCTTCTGGAGGACACAGGTTCAATCCCCAGCACCTATGTGGTGGCTCACAACCAACTATAACTAGTTTTTAAGAGACGAGATGCCTCCTTCTGGCCTCTGTGGGTGCCAGGTATACACATGATAAACAGACATACACAGGCAAAATACTTATTTAAAAGTTATTGGAAGTCCAAAAAAAAAAAAAAAAAAAGATATGTCAAAGGAAACCATTTTGTAGTGAAATGGTGACTTTGGGGCTCCTTCTGTAGCCAAGAAGCACCTTTGTTAAGGGATCTGAAGGTTGAGCCCAGAGAGCAGAGGTTGGTACATCCATGGAGGACAACACTGTCAAAGATGATTAAAGGAGGTCAGCTCCTCTCAGGAGAGGAGCCTGGGAAATATGGTCATAGGCATTTATTGCTCTACAGAGTCCCTTTTGCCCAACCTGAGTCTGGAAAGAGGGAAATGGTACCAGGCCTCTATATTTTTAGGTGTTTTCCAAAGGGGGTCAATTATCTATGCAAGCTTTTGTTTTGAGACAAGGTCTTAAGTAATGGAGCCTGGCCTTAAGAATCACTATATAACTGAGGCTGGTCTTGAACCCCTCATCTTTCTGTTTCAACTACAGAGGAATGTGCCACTACACCCTCTATTTAGTTTTTAAAAAGAGAAGTGGTTAGTCAGGGCCTGAAAAGATGATTCAATGGTTAACCATGAGTACTCCTCTGGCAGGGGACCGGAGTTCAGTTACCAGCATTCAGGTTTGACAGCTCACAACTACCCGAAACTCTGGCTCCCGGGGATCTACTGCCTTCTTCAGGCTTCCTTGTGTGTGTGTGTGTGTGTGTGTGTGTGTGTGTGTGTGTGTGTGTGTGTGTGTGTGTGGTGTGAGTGAGTATGTGTGTACATAAATAAATAAATAATCTCACCCCCCCACACCCCCAGCACTTGGGAATGTGGCTCCTGCACCTCACCTGGGCAACACAGTGGAGCTGTAATGGTGTAGATGTGAATTAGCCAACCCTGAGGGCATGAAAGCAGGAGAACTGACCCAGTCCTTGCTCATTGCTGCAAAGGGTGAACTAGCCAGGGCTGTGATGAAGTGATCACCCTGGTGGTGAGGACCGGGAAAGCTGGTGGGCTGACAACTACCCAGGTCCAGAACTAGGTCCCCAATATCTACCCCATCTGTGATCTGCTGGAGCACATGAAGGGGTACATCCTGTAGAGCCAAAGCTGCAGGATCTCCATGACACAGAGCAACAACAGGATGTCTAAGAGGAGTCCCGGTGAGTGTAGCAGAAACCAGAGGCCTCGAACCACACCAATGACTCTTCACAATGAACACTTCAAGCAGAGATACATGGACAAAGGAATATACTGTGTGACCCACTGTATCACACTACAGCTCCTTCCATGACAAGATTTTTCTTTTCTCTTAAATTTTAATTCATTTTAGGGGAGGGGTGGAGGTTGTAAGGTCAGAAGGCAGACTTGAAGGGACAGAAAAAAATGAATGAGATTAAGATGCATAATGTGAAAGACACAAAGAATAGATAACAAGTTAAAAATAATGATTTTTTAAAATAATAGTGGTTTACTTGGTACTTGCTGCATTTTTATTAATAAAATTTATTCGGTATGTTCTTCACACCATGTGTCTTGATCCCATTCATTCCCTGTCCCTTCAAATTTGTCCTCTGCTCCTGCACTCCCTCCCTCATCCCAGAATAAAACAAAATTCAAGAGAAAAAAATAAAATAAAATGAGAAAAATTTTTCAAAAGGGAAGGGGATTAGAAATCCTGTGATGGAAGTTGCACTGTGACCCAACAAGTCACACCACCTATTCCTCGGTCTGTGCAGCTCGACTTGCAAGCATTCATTGCGAAGAGTCTTTGGTCTGGTTCGAGGCCCCTGGGCTCCCACTAGGACTCTTCCTGGATATCCTGATGGTGCCCTGTGTTATGGAGATCCTGCAGCTTTGGGTGTGTGGGTCTGGTCCCTTCACATGCTCCAGCAGAACATAGATGAGGTGGATGTTGGAGCAGGCTAGATCACAACCCTGGGTCTGGGCCTGGACAGCTGCAAGGTTGGTTCAACAGATGGGAAATGGGGACAGCTGTCCCATGCTCACCATTTCAGGGTGGCTCACTCACACCTGTGCTAATGGGGTTGGATTTGTTGTCCTGCCCTGGTGGAGTGCAGGGCCTGTTCTCCCATACGTTGCAGTTGGTGGGGACTGGAGATAGCTCTCCCACTCTTACGCAGGCCAGCTCTGCCACCTGCCCCAGGCATTGGTGGGCATGTGGAGGGGCATCTTTCTCTTGTCCATTATGCCTCAAAACAGAGGAGAAATTGGGGCTGCTCTTTCATGCTCACAACTTAAGGGCTGGCTCACCCATACCTGACTTGCTGCATTTTTAGTTGTGCTTGAGTGTGTCCATGTGTATATGTGTGCATGTATATATGTGTGTGTATTCATGTGCATGTGTATATGTGTGTATGTATATGTGTGTGCATGTGTGCATGTGTGTGCATGTGTATATATGTGTGCATGTTTATGTATATGCATGTGTATGTGTGTGTGTTCATGTGTTTGTATGTGTATGCATGTATGTGTGTGTGCATGTGTATGTGTATGCATGTGTGTGTATGCGTGTGCATGTGTGTGTATACTGTGCATGTGTATGCATGTGTGTGTGCATGTGTATGTGTGTGTATTTCTCTGTGTGTATATGTGTATTCATGTGTATGTGTATAATGTGTGTGCATGTGTATGCATTTGTGTGCAGTGTATGTGTGTATGTGTATATATGTGTGTATGTGTGCATATATATGTGTGCATATGTATATGTGTACATGTGTGTGTGCATAAAGTATAAATAAAACCCAGTGGAAATGTAGATGTCCAGCTTTTTAGGGTTAATATCTTTGTCTTTGGGAGTCCTCTCAACTCAGGCCACCCAGGTCCTTATCCTAGCCTCACTACTGAATGTCTAGGTAACAGAAGGCAAGTTCCTCAATCTCCCTGTGTCACAACACACAGTAGCCACATGGCTTCCTTCCATTTCCTGCTCACTTCCTAACTCCTGGGGTCACTTCCCAAATAATCTGCCTGCCCACCTCCTCATCTCAGAAGCTGCTTCTGCCAAATGAAGGAAAACTAATTGTGTGACCAAAGTGAGATCATTTTCCACAGCTGGCTGCCATGCAGCGCATAATAAGTATGCACATAGCAAGGCCCACGCACAGCCCAGAACGTACCAGAACAATTGCTTCATTAGGAATCAGCTCTCCCCTCTGGCTCAGGAGATGATGGACCTCTACCCCCCACACAGAAGATCTTGTAGGTAAGAGCTAGGAGACACGACCTCCTTCTGGCTTCTCTCACCCGCCGTCTGTTCCTAATAACCCCACCCACGTACCACAGCAGCTCTGACTTGATATTACAGGACGCTGTCACTTGAAATTAATTGCAACTAATTAAAAATGATCCGGTTAGGACAATCGCACAATGGCGCTCTGGAGACTGCTTCATTCCCAGAGGCTTGGTGGCGTTTGCGGCTCTTGCAGCCCTGGTCTCCTGGATGGGGCCATATATCATCATGTCATTTTACATTGTTATTTCTCTGAAAGCCACAATTTAAAAGAGTCTCAGATGAACCATGAGCAACTTTGTGCTAAAAAGAAAAATGTTACTGTCCAAGATCTGAAAAATATAACTTATAGGCTTAAAGCAGCCTCTTGCTATGAAAAGCAGTCTTAAGTTGGTGCTCTGATTTGCATATAATATATAATGTGGTAGTTAAAGGACCCACAAAGCAGGAGGTGGCTTTGGAGCATCGATCATCTGCCCCTTTGTTCAAACTGGGTCACCTGCTGTTCCTGGTCATTATTGTATCACAGCCATTCCTCATGTAAGGTGATGGGTTGTCACCTAACCTACTGGGTTCTGGAGATAACATTCCGAGTTCCTAGGGACCAAGGGTCTGTCTCCTCTGGCTTGGAAAGTATATCCCATTTGACCTAAACTAATCCCAGAAGCAGCAGTGGTCAGCGGCAGAGCCACTTCTCAGGCATAGAGGCTAGTTGGAATTGGGGAGATGAGCTGTGCTAAGCTGTCAAGCAGTGCCCACACCTCCATGGGAGGGAGGATGGGAAGCTGGAGAGGATTTGGGCACTGTGATTTTGAGATAATAGGTCACTGGCTTCCCATATAGTTTCTTGTGTCACCAATGAAGCTCTGCACAGGACAGGATAGAGGCAGGCTTTTTAAAATGATATATTTATGTATTTTATGTATATGAGTGTTTTGTCTGTATGTACATCTGCACACCAGAAGGAGCTTTGGATCCCATGGGACCACAGTTATAGATGGTTGTGAGCCTCCGGGTAGGTGTTAGGAACTGAACCAAGGTCCTCTGGAAGAGCAGCTAGTGCTCTTAACTGCTGAAGCATCCCTCCAGCATGGAAGCAGACCTCTGAGCAGAAGAAAGTATGTTAGAAAAGCATCTGTCACTGTTACTTTTAATGCTCTGAATTCTTTTTATAATTTCTTTTAAACAAACAAACAAAAATAACAAATCTTTGCAAAATAGAAACAGGAAGTTAAAAAATAAGACACTAGGACAGGTATAGCAGCGCACACCAACAATACTAGCACCTGGGAGACTGGGGAAGGAGTATAAGGCTACGTAGATAACTTGGGGTATGAAGTCAGACCCCATGTCAAACAAAATTAAAAAGGCAAACAAAAATGTTAAAGGATCGAGATATTTAAAATTAGCTGGGTGTACTGGCCTGTAATTCCAGTACCTGGGAAACAGAGGCAGGAAGATAAATAAATAAATATCTACAAAGATAAACATCTACGGCAGGTAAATCCAGCGAGTAGATGTATACACCTTTATTTTTGTGTGTGCCTGATGCTGATGTGTATACATTTGTGTGTGCATGTGTGTGACAGGGCGGGGGGGGGGAGGAGCCTGTGAATGTGTAGAGGTCAGAGGAAAACTTCAAGTGTTAGCCCTTGCTTTCCACTTCGGGACAAGGTGGTCCCCCCTTTTCATTTTTCTCTGCTATGCAAATGGGCCCACATGCTTCTAGAGATCCTCCTGTCACCACCTCCCGAATCCCTGCTAGAGCAGTGGGATTAGAGGTGCATATGCTACCTCATATGGCTTTCTGGAATTCTGGGGATTAGAGCTCAGGACTTGTCACTTTCTCTGCCTCAAACCAAGTTTTCTTAAGGAGACAGTTCTCTGTCTGTTCTGGCATATCGATACATGAACAATGATCTTGACATCAACATCTGTATCTCACAGAGCATGGATGCTCACCTAATAAATTGCTACAGCAGAATCTGAGGTTGGTATAATTTGGAGACACACACACACACCCCAGTCTTTTCTTGTTTCCTACTGAGTTTATTTTGGAAACATTCAGTCTATTTTGTTTTGATTCCTTCCTTCCTTCCTTCCTTCCTTCCTTCCTTCCTTCCTTCCTTCCTTCCTTCCTTCCTTCCTCCCTCCCTCCCTCCCTCCCTCCCTCCCTCCCTCCCTCCCTCCCTTTTTTTTTTTTTGAGACAGTGTCTCATTTTGTAGCTCTGGCTGTCTTGGAACTCACTATGTAGATCAGGCTGGCTTCGAACTCACAGAGATTCGCCTGCATCTGCCTCCTAAGTGTTAGGATTAAAGGTGTGCACCAGCCACCACGCTCAGCTTACATTTAATCATTTGTAAGGATTCTGGCTCTTGCCTTCTCTTTCTCTCTCTGCAAACCCTGCCCTCCTGACATTGTTCTGTGGTGGATGCTGAGGCTGGCAGGAAAAGAAGGGGGTGCTATAACTCATGGGGCAGGTTAACCAGAGGTGTGGCTGGCGCTAGAAGAATCCAGTTATTACTTGCTTTCAGAACACATGTTGCTAAAACTTGACTTTGCCCATCAGCTCTACTTGGCTCATCCATACTTACAGAGTTTCATAAATTTAGAAGAGGAAAGGACACAGAGAGAGGCAACCATTGATGACCTCATTTCCTGGGCAGGTCTCAGTTTTCTGTTGTAACACAAGTGGGTTTGTAGCCTGTGTGGAGTTCCCAGAGCTGCTCACCTATGCTCACCTGTTCCCTTTCCTACTGCCTGGGTATTCCTGGCTCTCTTCTTAAGTATTATTCTGGAAACCAGTGACAAAAAGAATATGTGGGAACTTTCTGGAAATACCAGCTCTCTGGCCTTACACAAGTGTGTGTCGTTCACCACCCCCCCCAAGAGACAAAGAAGAAAAAAGAAACTGTTGGGATGAGGGCCCAGCCATCTGTGTTTAAACAGGCACCAGCAAATTCTGACTGTAGTAAAGCTTAAAGATCTACTTCCCATCTTCACTTAGACTAAGCAGTTGCAAGAGACAGTTGTCTGGTTCCCCAGGGACTCCCAAAGGGAAGCAACAATCTGGAGCTCTCAGAAAGGGTCCAAGAAGACTCAGGTGCAAAATCTTTAGAGGTTCTTAGAGCCCAGTGGATTGCAACCCCTTGACTGGATGCCACCTGAACCCTGAGCTAATTTACTCTCTGCCTCATTTCATTACTTGGTCTAATCAATAGAGGCAGGTTTATAAAGCATAGGCCTGGGCATGGGAGTGTTTCAGACTCCTGTTATATCTGTTAAACACACAATCTCTTCCCAGAAGGAGGGCTATACTTTTCCCCTCCTAGATTGCTATTCCAGTTGGTGTGACCATGGGTCATGAAAAATAGGGACCCTCCAGGGTCACTGTCCTACATGCTTCCAAGGGGTACCACTGTGCAACACCACATCTGTCTGACCACTGATGGCAACCCTGAGACCCCCTACCTCTCTCCTGTGGTTCAGAAGACACCCCCTCTTTTCCGCCCTCCTCCTCCTTTTAGCTCCCTCCACAAGGGGACAGGAAGCCCTGCAAATGTGACAGGATTTTGTAGTAGGTGTTTGTCTGTTTTTCAGCAAACTCTATAGCTCTGTGGGTCCCCAGAGTAAATTTCTTACAGCCATCTTGGCTCCTGCTACTTCAGCATCCCTTGTGGAGGGTACAGATTATTTGAATACCAATATCTGCCCCTACCTCACTTCCTTACTGCCTCTGCCCAGGCACTATGCCTGCATGGAAGCCTTCTATCCATCCTGGTCACTCAGAGGCCTCAGAAAGTATGCCTGTCAATATAATGCATGGCCTGTTGAGGGAAAGTGACATTTTGAATAGTGGACACTTTCCAGGGAGCATTCATCCTAGGTCAGTCTCGTGATTAATAAATACATTTGGCATCTGAAGTCAGAAGCCACGCTATACAGACTGAAGTCTTAGATGCACATGCCATGGGCTGGGGTGACATGGTGGAGGCAGGATGTGAGAGAAATGGGGAGAGACAAGACCCTGGGGCCAGATTTGGGGGCACATTTATTCCCTTTCTTCCTGGTATCTCCAGGGAAGACAGGCAACAGAAGGAGGGTATTCCCCTCCATACCCGAACCACAAGGATCCCTATTTCCTATACTTCCTCCTGTTTCTCACCTGTCCCTGTGCCCCCCCAAACCCCAGTACCCATCTTAATTACCCATAACAGTGCCCTGTACAAAGTATCTATAAGCCTTACTATGTTTGTCTTTCCATTTCTATTAATAAAGTCTCGGAATGTAGAGAAGAAATATGGGCGGGTGACAGGGTTTTTAATGGTGCCTCACCTTAAATGCATTTTAAAATATGTAAATCAATAAAAAAATTATTTGTAATAGCAGCCTAAGAGTGCTGGTTAGCCTGGCGCAGAGTGAAATGCATGCTACAAGCCCCATTACCATACATCCTGGGAGCTGTAGTTAGGATTAATCTGTCAAAGGGGATGGTTTAGTGTTGATGAATATGACATGTGACCATTAACGATGTTGATTTTATCTCCCGAGATTAGCATGATTTACTTCGGATGGATAATAATGTCATTTGCTTGATGCAGTAGATCTGTTTACGAGCTGATTAAATTGTAAGGCCTTGCCTCATTTCATGCTATTTGGTTTACAGCTTCATTACCACAATCACAAAAGCTGGGGAAATGTCCCACACTCCATGTCACAATAAATCATGGCTTCACGTTGCAGGGATAGATCTGAACAGTTCTGCCCAGCACAGACCATTCTTGGCTCCCCACTAACCTATGATCCAGAATACATTAGGGGTATCTTTGGGAACAAGAGAGCAAGATAGGTCAGGGATCTGGGTGGATCTTTTACCCTGAGATGAAGGAAATCCTCAAGTAATTAGCTGTAACAAATTATTATTTAAACAGTGAGGTGTTTTTGTCGCAAGGGACGATCACCATAAATAGGCTAAATAATGACACTCAAGGAACCAGAGGAAAGCATGGAGACAAATGTCACTGTTGTCCCATGATCCTTTGTTCTGTGTGAGGAGATGTCTGCAGCCAGTGTGTATAAGGTGCTGTACCTAGGCATTTGGTACCTATTTTCTTCCAAGTGGACCAACAGAGGTGAGTGTAGGCTATCACTCTAGGTTCCTGGGGGGGGGGGTGATGGAGGGGCTGCAGCATCACCTGGCATATAGTGATCTCACAACCACCAGGTGCTGGTCAATGTTGAATCTATGTAGGGACAGGAAGGAGGCTTGTAAGGTGGAAGATAGGGCCATGTGTCCCTTTCCAAGCTACAGATTAGGAAACCTAGAGCTCAAGTGACTCTCCACGTCTAGAATATACACAAGGGCCTGAACTCCTGGCTCTTGCTGGGGTTTTCTCGTACTCCACAAAGTTGAGACCATAATTATCATCATAGATTGTGGATGGGGAAACTTAGGCTTGGGTCATATGGTCAAGGTCACAGAGTTGGAATTGAAACCCAGGAAGTGGGCTTATAGCATTCTACACAGTGCCGATGTGATGCAGAAGTGCTGTTGGGCTCAAGAAGAAGACATATCCTCAGGGTTCCAGCTTCTGGCTTTAGGACTGAGCCCATGGCCTGGCCCAGAATGGGCCCTGTTCATTGGAACCAGAGTACTGGACCAACTCTCCTCTGGGAACTTCAACAGAATCAAGGAAGCTACAAGGCATCTTCAAGGTGTCCCCATTAGGAAGAGAAAACAGTTGTCTCACCGGATGAAGGTGCCTCTCCCACTGAGCTCAGCATCTTTGTAAGACAGCAAGGGGGTCACGGAGAGTAAATTTGATCCCCTGAAAACTCCACAGAGAAGGGAGTGTTATTCCGAAGGTTTATGTTATTACTTTGGAGCTTGAGGGTTGGCTTTCAAGTGTGTGCATCATGAAACCTGAATCCAGAACCCATGATTATCTCTTAGGACACCTGGATCCATGTTGATGGCCACTATCTGTGCAGCTCAGACCCCAGTATTTCCTGAATTCTATGCACCTCTTTGTCATATACCTTCCCAGGCAATCTCAGTCACTTTGTGCCTCAGCCACTCACGTTTCCCAGTCTCATGGTCACATATTTGGCTCTTAGGTCATTAAGTGAACAGCCACACATATGCCTGGACTCTTGATCCTTGGTCAGGTATTCAGCTCCTTCATCACCCTGTATCTCACTAGCCCTTCTGATCAACCATCAGGTATTCCTTGAACATGTACTGTGTTGCCACCTCCCCGCCTTGGGCTTAGTGTTGCTGGGGATAGAGATCTTGGAGGTGACAGACTCATCTTCAGCCTGTTGCCTGCTTAATTGATCTACCAGCCAATCCTCACATTAGCTGTTTGACAGGTAGCCTGCCTCTCACCTTGGCAGTGCTAGTCCTAAACTCTGAACTAGTCTTTAGAGGATTTGAGATATCATAAAGATTCCAGGAGGGGGCGCCTTTGAGCTACGCTGGAAGGCTGCAGTTTAGGAATTCTCTGGTTCCTCTCCAGGCTTGTTTCAAAGAGGCCTCTGTTCAGGCCTTCTGAAATGTGGGGTGGGAACATGGTGTGTGCTCCCAAGAACACTGAGGTCCCTGTGTCTTAGACTTTCTACCCCCCCCCCCCATGATGATAGTGAAGACATATCTCAACTTACAAATAATCACACACACACACACACACACACACACACACACACACACACACACACACACACAGAGTGTTACTTGGTTGGGTCTGTCCCAAGACAAGTATGCCCCTCCCCTGCAGCCACGCTCCAAACCCAGACACATATACTATTACCACACTCACACAAAGACCCTGGGATTGCAGAACACAGTTTTCTTTGACACTTTCCCTCCTGTTCGATGCCCACACAGCCACCCCCCATATCCCAGCACCCTAGGAATGCTTTGGCCACATAACTCCTGCTGAGTTGGGTACATTCTTCAAGTCAGAGGAAACTTTTATCTCCATCAATTGTGTTGCCTCCACCTCTCCTCTGATCTCTGGTCCTCTGGGCTAGCATCACTCTGCCTCTCTGACATTTGAATGAGTGTCAAGTGTGTTTCTGGGAGCACAAAAACTTTGAAATCTTTGGTGGCCATAATCCCCAGTCCCTGTCTTCTGACTGGTCCTCTTGGGGGTAGAGATAAATGCCTGGGATTAGCAGGAGCCATCTTGGTACCTCAAGGCGGGCCTAAGGAGTGAGGTGATGAGGGGAGCTAAGAGCTGCCAGAGGGGTGGTGAGCAGGATGAAGGCAGACAAAGGTCTACAGTGGGTAGGGTCAGCCCATAGTATCTCTTCTCTGTCAGCTATCTGTTGCTATAAGCACCGGTTTTGTTCTTTAATCTCCAGCTGGACTGTGTCAGGGTAGGGAAGGTGTGGCTCCCCTTCAGTTCTCCTCAGAGTCAGGAGAGGCAGCCCCAAAGCAGGGCAGGAATTGTTGAGACTTCTTTACTCCAGTTTGGCAGGAAATGGGGCCTTGACAGGGCAGGTCACTGGCCACACCCACATGTTTGCTGGGCGTTTTCATGGGGCGATGAGTGGGGGGAGGCAAATATGGTGTGGGATACAGGGATGGCGCCTGGAGGTTATAATACAAGCAGCAAGAGGTCCTTCTGCTTCACTCAGCCTTAGCTCTGCTGCTCTCTTCTCTCTGTCTCTGGGGACAGAGCACCCTCCCCCAGCTTCAGCTCACACAAGCATCAGAAACTCAACCTATCCAAAGCAAGCATGGGGGCTCATGACTGGAAGGAAGCTCAACATGAGAAGTCGAGGCAGGAGGATTTCCATGAGTTCAAGGCCAGCTTGAGCTATGTAGTGGGTTCTACACCAGCTTGGGCTACAGAGTGAGACCCTGTAAGGGCTGGAGAAATGGCCCAGGATATGCCTTTTGCAGAGGACCTTGGCTCAGTTCTCAGCACCCACACTGGCAACTCACACCCACCCGTAACTTCAGCTCCACATACATCATCACCTGAGGAAAACTGAACTGCTGTGAGTAGCTGGGTCTCAGGGGTGGGTATCTCTTGATCTCCAAGGCAATTTGTCCTTTGCTTTATCTCTAGCTACTGTTCCTCTCTGGGCCCAGTCCTCTGTGCTTCCTCACTTTCGTCCAGAACCATCCTTTCTTTGCTTGCTTGGTGGATTCTGACTGTGACCAGCTCACATCTTCCCTCTGAGCCACTGAAACTCCAAATTGGTGTCTGTCTCCCACATCCTACCATTCTACCCCATTTTGTCATACCTCTGCTCAGGGACTGCGGAGGGCTCCATAGTACCTACCAAAGAGCGGGACACCATCTCTCCTGCCTCCTTGTCTTAGATATCATCAGACCTTTTTCCTCCATTGGTGTATCCTGACTTTCTACCTATCAAATTCATTGTTCATTGTTGAAGCTGCCACCTCTCTGATGACCTCCTTCCTGCTGGACTTGTACTTGTCACAGCTTGCCTAAGGCAATAGCTACTTCTGAGACCACAGCACTGGACAGTGAGCTATTTGAGGACTGAGACCATGTCTTGGTCATTTTCCCATTGCCTCTATGACCAAGACAAGGGTGTGTATACAGCAGGTGCTCAACATAGAATTTCCAGTGAATACTCACTGTCCAGGACTAGACACTCAGTGCTCTGCAAGCCTCTAGCCTTCCCACAGGCATGCAAATGGTCTTTCTTTTTTGTGTTGTGGAGATCTCTAGGTAGGTACTCTTCCCACACTTTCTGCATCTGGAGGAGTATCTCCTGACTTTATGTAGGCTCTGGGGCATAGAACTTGTGAGTAGAAGAATAGACATTAAAAATGTTTATTTTTATTTTATGTGTATTGGTGTTTCACCTACATGTATGTCTGTGTGAGGGTGTCAGATCCCCTGGAACTGGAGTTACAGACAGTTGTGAGCTGCCATGTGGGTGCTGAGAATTGAACTCAGATCCTCTGGAAGAACAGCCCAAGCCATCTTTCCAGTCCCCAGAAAAGATTTAGAGAAAGAGCTGTGAGGTAAGGCTCATTTTAGCTCTAACATTTATTAGCCATGTGACTTCAGGAATTTTAACTTCCCTGTGCCTCAGTTTCTCTTGAATAATGGATAGCTTCTAGAAAGATAATGTTTAAAGCATTTAGCATCATGCTTACTGTGAAGAAAATGCTTATTAAATAACAATAATCATTATAGTCTTTTTTCTTCCCAGAGATTGTGGTAGAAAGACTCTCTGGCAGGCCACGTTCTAGGCCTGGCCCACTGGAATCCTTGCTGTAGGGACAGAGACACAAAGTCAGATCTGTGTATTGTCACACTCTCTCTTCCTCTACCTTCACTAAGCAACTTGTCAGATGGATCCAGAAGGTGCAGAAGAGATGGGATGGGCAGAAGAGGCTGGGTTAGATTAGAGCTGGGCAGTCCTATCAATAGCCAGGGGTCCAGTGTTGGGAGCTGAGAGCTCCCCATGTGAGCTGGGCTGCCAGAATCTCTCTGTAGTGGGTGGTCTTATCTGTTGTAGTGAAGAATCCAGAACATGGTGGGAGAAGGGTACCACAGTAGGGTTAGAGAAGGAGGGTCCAATTCCCTAATGGTCACTCATTGAGTTCCTGGCAGGAGACTTGTGTCTTCCGTAGAAGTGGAGAGATAACTTCTGTTTCCACAGAGTGGCCCTGGGGCAAGCTGGTGAACCATCCAGAAAATTGCTCTCTGGGAAACAAATGCTTTTGTTTTATGTTACAGCTTTTGCCAATGGCCTCAGTGTAAATACTCCTAACCTGGCCAAGCTCTCTGTGGAACATGACTGAGTGAAGCTTGAGGAAAGTGCCCAGTTTGTGCTTGGCCAGCAAAGCTGATTCTGGCACACCCATGGCTGGGGGCTGACTTCCGTGTTTGGGGGGAAAAGTCTAGTGTGTGGAGAAGTAAAGGCCAAAATGCTACACAGAAAAGCACAGAAACAATGGCCTCACAATAAACCCAAGCTCTGACTTCTCTTGGTTGTATAACCTTGAATGAGTCATTTCACCTCTGCTATGCCTCAGTTTTCTCATCTGAAAAGTGGGGCTAATGGCAATTCTAAGGGTCAGGTGATGGTGAATCCTGGCCTGTGGGCTGATCTAAACATTATTTATTACTGTTAACCACTCAGAAGATTTGAAATGTCCTCATGGTGTGGTGATACAATGTATATTTAATAAAACTAGTCTGGAATATCAAAGGACAAAATCACCCACAGCCAAGCTATGAAGGTCAGGGAGCAGTGACCCACACCTTTAATCTCGTCACTTAGGAAAACAGATCCATTAGGATTTCTGTGAGTTTAATCTGTGAGTTTAAGGCCTAAAAGCTAGGTAGTGGTGGTGCACACTGTTAGTCCCAGCACTTGGGAGGCAGAGGCAGGAGGATCTGTGTGAGTTTGAGGCTAGCCTGGTCTACAAAGCAAGTTCTGGGGAAGCCAGGATGGTTAAACAAACAAACAAAAACAAAATCAAAAGAACTTGTCTCCAAAAATACAAGCTAGCAAACAAAAATTGCTGGAGAGATGGCTCTATCCTCTGATATTCCAGACTATTTTTATTATTTATCACCATATCATGGTCATAATTTAGAAAGAAAAACCTATAATTCCTCAGGATTGTCTAGTCTTGCCTTTTTTTGTTAAAATATTGGATTTTCCTCAAGGTTGAGACTATGCATTTATTTATTTGTTTGTTTTTGCGGGCCCAGGGATTGAACCCGTGTCACTAATGTGTTCTATCACAGAATGAGTCTCTAATTCCGAATTTTAACTCTGCAGGCCTAGGAATTATTCCTCCTTTCTAGGAAAAAAGATCATGGCACATCTAAGGTTCTTTAAAAAATGGCTGCCGTTTTTCAAACTACTCTTAACTCCCTCAAAAGCTTTAGAATCTCTGGCTTGGAGAAGTGTAGAGTCCCCACCTCACAGAAACCCCCCCCCCCCTGAGAAGCTCTGTAAGAGAGGAAGGGGCTGGAAAATGTAGAAACAAAAAAATGTCAGGGGCATCAGAGGGAAGCTGAGCACCCAGCATTCCCCTCCCTTCTTGACATGAAACGTTGGAAAATTCTTCCAGAAAGATTTCCCATCGCCCACTCAGGGGACCCATCATAGCCTGTCCTTGCTTGTGCCTTAGCCTTGTACCTCTTTCCCACGTGGTCCTCCTCTTACCTCACCGGGGGTGGTGTGTGTGTGTGTGTGTGTGTGTGTGTGTGTGTGTGTGTGTGTGTGTGTGTGTGTGTGTGTGTGTGATTAAATCACCCTGCTTCTGCTGCTATGACCAGCTGCCGATGATCTTCTGAACTGTGTTTTGTTTCCTCAAGTCTGTCCAAAGATGAGTCCTGGTAAGCCTCTGTGTTGAGGGGGAGGCTGTGTTTCAGGCTCTTAGCAATAACATGGAGGAAGGAGGCAGAACTTTTTAACAATGTTCTTTTCATCAACCCAGCTTTTTAGTTTTACTTATTTATCTTTGTGAGGCTGGGGATCAGCTCTAGGGCCTCAAAAAATACCTCACAAGCTCTTTGCCACAGGACTTTGCCCTTAAGCCCCTTTAGTTTATATTTTAAGCTCTTTATATATAAAATTTATATTTTGCCCAAGTTGGTCATGAACTCACTACCCGCCCCACCTCAGCCAGTTGTAGCTGGGTTTATAGGCAGGGATGCTTACCCCTCAAAAAGTCCCCCCTTTATGGTCGTTGTGTATGGGTGTTTATGTGACGTATGTATGTGTGTTTGTGTTTATGAGTATAGGTGCATGTGTGTCATGATGGGTGTCTAGAGGTCAGAGGACAGCCTCTGATGCTGTCTTTTGCCTTCCATGGCCCGCCAGCTGTTGCTGATTCTCCTGCCTTACTGCAGTAGCCCTGGGGTTAGTTCCACACCCAGCTTTCCATGGTTTCTGGGGACTTGAACTCAGGTCCTTATATTTGGGTCACAGAGCTTTATCTGTGGGGCTGTCTCCCCAAGTGCTTTTTGTTGTTGCTGTTTTGATTTTTTGTTTTAGTTTTTTAAAAGATTCTTTGTGTGTGGATTACAGGGCACAATGAGTGAGTCCCTGATTGAAGTTTTCATTTTTCTTTCTCCCTTCCTGTGTGTTGTGTTGGGTGTGTAGTATGTGTGTGTATGTGGTGTGTGTGTGCTTGTGTGTGTGTGTTGCGTGCTTGTGCACATGGAGGACCAAGTTTGATGTCAGGAAGTCTCCCTCTTCCATTGTTTTCATTGAAGCCGAGTCTCTCAGTTGAACCCAGAGCTAGTCTGGTTAACCAGTTAACTCCAGGGAGCCTCTGTCTGTGCCTTCCAAGTGCTAGAATTGCAGGCAGGCCACTGTCTTTCAGCCTGTACTGTCCACTTACACTCTGAGAGAAAGTTTATCTTCTTTGTTACCACCATGTAGGGTTTTATTACTTTGAGCAAGTGAAGTTTCTAAGTAATGTGTTTATGTTCACCTGGGCCTAGGGTTTGAGTCCAAACCTTTCAGTTTCCTTACAGCCATGCTCTTTTGTGTTTCTCAAACTCTTTGGAAGCAAAATTTTCCCTAAGAGGACCAATTCATTGCTATTTCTTTTTTTAAAAATTTAATTGTGTGTAATTAAATATATAGGTGCATGTGCAGATGTGTGTACAAAGAACACTGGGTATACCCATCTGCTACTCTTTGGTCTCTCCCACTGAACCTGGAACTCCAAACTCAGATCCAAAGGCATATGCAGGGCCTACTTTTCCCTGTCGGCTTTCTCCTCCCTCCCTCCCTCTCTCTAACACGAATCAATGCCTGTTATGGTCTATGTGCTATGTTAGTTGAGGAGATGTAGCTCTCCCCATTAACTCAGTCTCCAGTTGGCGGACTATATAAAGAGTGGCTGAGGCTGGGGATGTAATTCAGTTGGTAGTTCATGGCTAGTATGCCCTGGGTTTGATCCCTAGTCCTGCATAAACCAGGTATAGTAGTGTAATCCCAGAGATGGAGGACCAGAATTAATATCATTCTGGCCTACATAGGGAGTTCAAGACCAGTCTGGGCACATAAGACCCTGTCTTACAAAAACATACCTAGAAGATATAAGATGCTTCAGAAAATTCTACCTGGTTCTGGCCTGAAAGGCTCCCTGAAGACTAGCTTCCATGGTACCAGAAGGCACCATGCAAGCTTCCAATGGAAGGAAGCCACTAATTGACCTATCCACATATGAGGTCTATGAACTAAAACAATGACCAACATGACATGAGATACCATTATGGAATCCTATAATCCCATCCCATTAATGGCATGTATACATTGGCAGTCATCAACCTCTCTCTAGTTGGACCTAAGGCCCACTCAACAAGAGGAAAATCATGCTTGGTACTGGAAACCAAGTCAATAGCAAGTAGCTAGTAAGGCCATGGATCATGGAGGAGAACCTATAACCACTTTACTAAGCTAGCAGCTCCCCTAACTACATTCTAAGTATTTCTCCTTATGCCTATAGATAAACATAGTCCTGATCTCTCATTAAGGAAATTTCTCTTTGCAACATATAGAGACAATTACAGAAAACCACAGCCAATCAAAATGCACAGGACAGTGACCACGTGGTGCCCAGGAGCAGTTAATACATCTACAACACAATTTCTACAGTAAGGCTCCAGGATCATAGTAGAAAATGAAACAGTAAAAAGGTACAAACAGAGGAAGAGGGAGTTTGTTGTGAGACTTTTTTTAAAAAAAAGTCAGAGAAATGGTGAGCCCAGTGAAGTCCTGTCAACATGGCTGCTTAAACCACATCTGACCAAGGATTCCTGGAGACGTGCTAACATGGAGGGCAGGGAGAAAGCTCACAAAGCCTCAATTCTAGACAAAAGTCTGCAGGCAACTAAAGAATACTGAGCATGGGTGAAAGTCATCCCTAGTGAGAAGCATGCCACTGGCCACCCAATACCAAGTGGTCATGGAGAACAAGGGGAGCATAGGAAGGGTTGCAGTGAGTAAATAGAAGGGGGAACATGACACACACACACACACACTACAAAGAAAAAGTATTTGCCAGTGGATAGGCATGAACTACCGGAGGCAAGGAGGATATTAGATATACTAAGGACCCAGGGAGTTTTCAGAAGGTAGGGTGGCGACAATTTGGCCTGAGGTCAAAAGTAGGAGTGTTGAGTTCGTATGAAAAAGGCAGTGTAGTGAAGGTTCAGCTTCCATGGCTGTGTTAATACACATCTTTGTTTGCATCTGTTTCTCACTTATGAAATGGAGAAGGTAGCAGAGATATGCATAGATGAGAGTATGGAAAATTATGAATGCCATACTTCCAAGAACATTAGTGTTTGGGACAGTGTGCCATTCACTGTGTTTACATGGCCCTGGGTCGCTTTTGGAGATGAACATTACTGTTATATATGTCTTATTTCTGACCATACAACTGGGAAGAAACCCCTGGCCCAGTGGCCTGTGCACCTCTCCGCCCTTACCTTTGTGTTACATGCAGAGAGATGAAAAATGGAAGGGAAGAGTAGGTGGGAGGGAAATCTGGAGGAGAGTATCAAGAGAATTTCTTTTTTCTTTTTTCTCCTTCCTTCCTTCCTTCCTTCCTTCCTTCCTTCCTTCCTTCCTTCCTTCCTTCCTTCCTTCCTTCCTTCCCTTTTTTTCTTGACACAAAATCTCACTATGTAGCCCTGATGACCTGGAACTCACTCTGTAGACCAGGCTGGCCTTGATCTCACAGAGAACTGCCTGCCTCTGCCTCCTGAGTGTCAAGATTAAAGGTATGGCCACTAGGTCCAGCTTAGTATTGAGAGAATTTTGAGGGGTGGTATATTAATCACTTTCGTTGGTGCCATGATAAGATACCTGGCAAAAGCAACTTGTGGAAGGAAAGGCTCATTGTCCCTCACAGTTTGAGGGGACATAGTTATCATGGCAGCTAGAGCCTCAGTGTAGAGGAATCTGCTCACACATCCGAGTAAATCAGAAAGTAGAAAAAGATCAGAATGGGATGGGCTATAAACCTCAAAGCCTGTCTGTTCCTTACCTCCCCCAGTCATCCCCTCCTCTCCTGACAGCACCAGCTACTGCGCTGGGCAGTAAGTTCAAACACATGAACTGCATGGGCATTTCACACTTACACTGTAATGGGAAGGAAGGACTGTGTAATTGGCACAACTGAGTAGAAGTTGGGGTTTAGCTAACAAGCAAACAGTTTGAACTGTGAGGAACAGTGAGTGACACACTCTCACTGGAGAGATAAGAAGATGAACCAGGACTGTAGGTGCCCTGGAGAAACCACTGGGTCAGAAGGAGCCGAGGACAGCTCTTCAGTCTTTAGTGAGAGCCACAGTGGGCCAGGTAGGGACTTGGACATTTCACATCTTTTATTATTGTTGCTTTTTTTTTTCATGCCGAGAATCAAGCTCAGGACTTGCATGTGCTCCACCACTGAGTTGTTGCCAGATCTTAAATTTATTATTTTATCTGAGGTTCCTAATAACCCCTGGCTGGTTGGTATCATTGTTCCTTTACTGATGAGAACATGGAAGACAGGAGGAAGTGGTTCAATCATGGAGTAAGCCAATGTAGAACTAAGAGCCTGGCTCATTCAGTCCAGAAGCCACCTTTTCTCCTGTAGCATACGGCTTTAAGCTGTTCTTACTTGGAGAACGTCACCTATTGCCAAGCCAGGCCAGAATCCAAAGTCATTTTACAGAAACACCCCACACCCACTCACCCTCCATCCCACCCACACCCCAGGCACACTCTTGGACCAGTGCCTCTTGGACTTTTGGATATCCCATGCCAGGGTAGGTGGAGTGCCAGGTCTGTGGTCTGGTAGAAATGAATTCACATATTCCACCTCCCAGATACCAGCCCAGGAACAAGTTGAAGCCCCGAGTGTAAGTGACTGACATCTGAGGAGATAACACTGCAGCAGGGGTGTCTAGTCATGGGGGTGGGGCCCAGGAGAGCTGGAGAGGCTAGGAACTAAGATTGACCATGAGTCCACAGTTACTGAGGTTGGATGAGGGTCCATGGGTCCATTACACTGTTGTTCCTAACCTCTGTGTCTGAAAAAAATCTTTATAACAAAAACTAAGATAACTCAGAGGACAGCCCCCCCCAATACCCCACCCTATACCAGATAAGTCAATCTCTATTCTCAAGCCTTGTCCTGTTTTAAATATCTCCTGCAGGGGCTGCTTACACTCCATTCCCCAGCATCTGTAAAACCTCAAGGTGGAGTCCAGCCTCAATTTCCTCATTTGGAAAATGTGGTGAAGATTCTAATAACCTCATGGTGGTGTTGTGAAGGTTAGACAGGATGAAGGTAGCATGCTGGCTGTAGTCTGTAACAAATGTGAGGTCCCCACCCAAGGCAAGGACACTGGGTCTCGGCATCTCCACCAGAGGGACATGTGTTGGATAGATTTGGATAGAGAAAGCAACCTGGGCTTTGCCCTGTGGCCTTATTACTGTTGGCTTCCTAGACTTTGCCCTCAGTTTCTCCATGAAGGTCAAAGACATGTAGAGGGGTCTCAAGAGGCTCCTGTGGAAGCCAGGAGTGGTTTTATCTTATGCCTTTAACCATAGCATTTGTGAGGCTGAGGCAGATCTCTATGAGTTTGAGGCCAGTCTGGTCTATAAAGTGTGTTCCAGGACAGCCAAGAGAAACCTTGTCTCAGAAAAAAAGTCTCCTGTGGGTTGTCTTTGGGCCTGTGAAACAGGATCCCCAAAGGACCCTGGGTTCCTCACAGTATCTAGGCTACCTGCTTTCACGCAGGAGGCTTGCAAAGTGAAGAGCAGGCTGGACCTGCTGAAGTCTTGAGAGAGGCAATGCAAGCTTTTCAAGAATGGTAGAGTTCTGGAAAGCTTGTACCAACCCTTTGGAGATGGGAGTGTGTGTGTCTGCACGAGCGCGCGTGCGCGCGCGCGCACACACACACACACACACACACACACACACACACACACACAACCCACAGAACTGGAAGCTACAAAGGGTAGAAGAGGATCAAGGAGAAGTTTCACAGCAAGAAATGAGTGAGAAGTGACAGGGAGGGGACCCCTGAAAGCAGGAGAGGTGAAGGCCACTTGGGGTCCTGGGATGACCACCTAGCCTGAGGCCTTCGGATTGGCCTGGATTCCTGGTATTTTCCTGACTGTTGGGATCCGCAGCGCCGCCTGGTGGATAAACTCGCTGTGTAGGCTCCCGCAGCAGCCTGCTTGGGGGGGGGGGGGGGGAGGACGGAACGGGGAGACACTCTCCCCTGCTGCTGAGAGAGGGCCGAGAAGCAAGGAAGGAGACAGCTCTAGGATGCTGCAGGGAGAGGCTTGTATCTCCGCCAGGAAGGCTCGAGAATTGGGCCCAACCCCCAATACATACTGGCACCCTGAATTCTGTAACTCTGCGCAGGAGTGACTTGGCTCCGTCCCACATGTTGGGGAATCCTTTCTGCCCTTAACCCCCAGCCCTGAGATTTTGGGATTTTGCTGCCTCTGCCTAACTTCTTCCGCAAGAGGGTCTCATTAAAGTTTTCAAGAGATTTTATTTTGGTTAATGAAATGCCATGAAGAGGCATGAAGGCCCGAACATCCTAGTTGTTTTCCCTGAAGGAACCAGGCTTGAATTCCGGCGCTGAAGAATATTTAGGCCTTCCCTGCCCGAGCGGGTCCTGGTGGGATAAGCGGAGTGCCCAAGGACCCCTGCTCAAATACGCAAGGCCATGGTGGGTGAAGCTTGTGGCCTGGCTTTTAAGATCCCATGCCACTGGCCCTCATTGCTCTCTCTGGTGGCATCATCTCCTCCCCAACCTGGTGGTGGAGTTTGTCTAAGCACCTGGGGATGGTGAGCCATCCCGTGCTCTAGGATTCACGAGAAGCCCAGGCCATCCTAAAGTCTCTCCTCCAAACCGGAATAGTAGAAGGGTAGAAGGGTCACATTGCTCCTTGTTCTGGGCCAGCCCCCGTACTAGGGTCCCAGGTCACCAAGCTGCCCCCCCCCACCCCCCGGGAAGTCCCAGGAAAGCCCGGAGCATCTTCTCAAAGTCTGCCTCGGCGGCCTTCCGGAGGTGGCTGGGTCCACTCTGCGCGCCACCCGGGAAAAGGTCCCGCAGCCGTTAGACTACTGGGGAGGAGAATGAAAAAAAAAATCTCAGAAGCCACTAAGTCCTGTGCAAACGGCACCGGGGCCTAAAGCAGAAGAGTAGACTCTGCGTGCCCCAGAGGCGACAGAGAGAGCTGGCGCTGGGGAAAGCCAGCAGCTCGGGGAACCCAGAAAAGCCTGACTCCAGGAGGATGAGCTAAGAGGTGCACGCTCTGGGCCGCTACTCTCCGGTCCGGGATCCCACTGAAGGGTGTCCTGGGTCCAGCGTTCCCAACAGCTTAAGAACTACAGCACTAGCCAGGGAGCCTGGCTGGTCCAGGGGTGACCCGGCTTTTTCTGCGCTTCTGACTGCAGATGTGAGGTTCAAGTTGGGGAGAAGGGAGAGCTCCTGGGGATTCATATCGGGGTCCTGGCAGCGCAGATGCCTCAGGACAGCACAGATTTGCTCCGGCAAGGTAGAGCAGGATCGCCAAAGCCCTCACACTCCAGAGTTTAAAAGGGGCTTCGGAGTTCCTAACCCAGAACTCACCCTCGCAACCCCGACTGGGCTACCGCATACATTGTGGGGCGACCAGGACAGGGAAAAGCAGCCTCGGTGCAGGCCTGTCACCCGCCCGGACTCTGGCAGGAGGAAGGAGCCAGTGGGGGTGGTGTGGGCAGGACGTGAAGGGTTTGGGGGGCAATTCAACTACGTCTAGGTAAAATAAAATAAAATTAAAAACCGAATTTATTTTGTTTCTAAGGGACCAAGGGACAAGAATTTCCCGCGTGCTTTCTTCAGGCCAGCAAATCCCTCTATCCCTACTAATCTATCTGGGCAGCTTACCCCAGGCCTGGGACGCTTGCAAGGTGAAGACGGGAACAGATAGGCAGCCGCGGGTGTTCCTCGGGGCTCTGGCCTGCTCGGCTCTCTGCACAAAATGAAACTCAGACGCTCCCCACGCAAAACAAAACAAAACAAAACCTTAAAAGATGAATTTAACAAAAACCAAAGCCTCTATTTCCCCTGCTTTCACTTTTCACAAACCAGCTTCCTTGACTTAAATAAAAACTAAATGAGCAATTAGCCAAGGATACTATCTTTCCACACTGTGAATTCTCTCTTAAAAAACATTTTACCCCAAGGCCAACCATTCAGCTGGCTAGCCCTTCTGAAGCTCTAGCCTATTCAAGAAAATCACAACAAAGCAATAGGAAATTCAGCCGCGATTCTGGGCAGAAGGTTGCAGGGAGGTCCCGGGAACCTAGCCGCTGAAACCGCTTAAATAAAAGTAAAAACTAAAAAATAAGATAATAAGAAGTAAAACCTTTTAATACATCAAATATACGGAATTTTAATCTTTAAAGCGATACATTGTCTATTATTTTAGCACATGACGTAAACCTTGTCCCCTTCTCAGCGGGTGGACTTAAAAATTAAAAATAGTTGTGTTCCTTTTAAAGAACAAAATAAGGCAAATGAGGTTTTGGAATAAAATTGTTTTTCCTTTTTTTTGTTTTCTTCCAGAATACATACAAAAAAATACCCATTCTCTTTTGATGGTATACACCTTAAAAATAACTGCAATTTGAAATCAGAGTTGACAAATTGTGACTTATTTTGTTTCGTCTTTTTCTTTTTTTGTAACAAACATGCATGTAAATCTGAGTTTCAATCAGACATTAAATAAGAACGCACAATACAATCATAGCAATTTTAAAGTAACATTAAAGAGAAGACCCTAGTTCTGTAGCGGTTTTGTTTTTATTTATACTCTACAAGGGACGGGAGGGTCTGTTTTCCACATATTTACCCTCAATTTTTAATTTTTCCCCCCTCCTCCTTTTAACCTACGGAGCTCAAACTAAATAATGCACTTTTGAACCACGGGTCCGCTTGGAGCTAACTTAAATAAATACCAATGTTCACTGGCGAAGTCCTCAGATGAACACTTTCTCAATTATTTTCCTTCTCTTTCTATAAAAAGTCAAATGATTTTTTTCCCCAACTTTTATAAAGTTTAGGTGGGGGAGCTAGGGGTGGAGGAGAAGGGTTTTCCATCCAGGCTCACGAGCTGGCTGTTGTTGGTAGATAGGTAAGATTTCGGCTTTCTTTTCCCCTTCCGCTCCTGCCGGGAGTCAGGAACTTCGCCTGGCTCCTGCCCCTCCCTCGGCTCCTCCCCTCCCCCCAGCTCCTTTCTCTCTCCAAATTCTTCCAGGCCTCCCTCACTGATACCCTAGTGCTGAGGCAGTGGTCAGTCTCTGTCCGTAGAGGGCGTAGGGGGAGTAGTAGGGTCCGGTGGCAGCGGGCACCGGCACTGGGGCACCGGGTGTGGGGAGCGGGCTCTTGGAATAGGGGTGGTAGCGGCTGCTGAGTCCCAGTGCATGGTGGGGGCTGCGCAGCGCCAGGGTCCCGGGGCTGCCTGGTGCGCCCGACGTGGGGATGTGCATGTGACAAGCCATGGCTGCTGCGGCGGCGCTGGCGAGAGAAGAAGAACTGGGGTAGCCCGACAGCAGTTTGTCAGTCCCAGGGAAGGCCGTATGGGTCCGCAAGTGGCTCAGCAGCTCTTCGGACGTGGCGAAGCGCTTGTCGCACGGCCCATTAGCTGACACCCAGTTGCAGATGTGGGGGAGCGGGTCGTTAGGGAGCATGAAACCATAGGGATAGAGGGGGTGGCCGGCCAGGGAGGGTGGTGTGGCGCCCGCAGCGGCGGCAGCGGTCAGCGAGGAGTGCACACCGTGCAGTGGGTGCGTGGGGTACACCAAAGGGTATCCCGATTTGAGCGCTGCCGCTGCAGCGGCCGGATCGTGCGCGCACGAGGCGCTGGCGGCCGCAGCTCCGGCCAGGTGGCTGGCGCAGTGGTAACTGAGGCAGTATGGGTCCCGGCACAAACTGGCTGTCATCACAGAAGGCGGTGAAGCCCCGGCCAGGGGACTCGAACCGGCTGGCTTACTGCAGCCAAGAGAGCCGGCCGCGGCGGCCGCCAGCTGAGCCCCTACCAGGCTGCCAGGCTTGGTGGGGTCGAGCGCCACGCCATGTGGCAGAAACTGGGGCGGGTAGCCTGCGTATGCCCCAGCCAGGCTGCCTGGGTAGGTCATGCCCGCGGGGGGCAGAGGGAACACTGTCTGGCCGGGTTTGTAGGGAGACACGGGAGCCACCAGCCCGGAGCCCAACACCGACGACGAAGTGGGCGCGCTGGGGCCAGAACCGGAGCTGGAGCCGGAAGAGGCGCCGCAGTCTGAGCCTAGAGTCTTGCCCCCTGCACCCCCGTCCGAGTGCTGGTTCACATCCACGTTAATTCCACCACCGCAGCTAATCCGCCCGTGTGCCAGCCCCGCAGGTACCCCATCCGCCGAGGAGCCCCCTGCGCCCTTGCTGCTGCCACCGCCGCCAGCTTCAGGATCTTTCTTATCGTCCTTGCCCTCCGGGCCGCCCCCGGCGGAGGGCAGCATGCCTCCGGGCGAACAGGCCGAGGCGCTGGAGCTGGGACTGCCTGTCCTGGGCGTAAATGGCTGGCAGGTGGCGCTCGGTACCCGGAATCCAGACTTCTCCGCAGAAACACTCCCGCCGCCGCCGCCGCCCCCGCCGCCTCCACCACCGCCTCCCGGCTCCTTCTTATCTGAGCCAGGCTTGGAGTAAGGCTTGAAACTCGACTTGTCTTCCACGCCGATGTCGCTCAGTTTCAGGGGGCCCGACTTGGCGTCTTTGTCACCTCCGGCTCCGTTGCTTGCACCACCCGCGCCGCCCCCGTTGGAGGCAACTGAGGAGAGTTTGGAAGAGGGCGAGGGGTCTGGCTTTCCTATCTGCGAACATGTTTGCGCCAGCAGCGCCAGCGGGCTCTTCTTGGCGTCCAGCTGCGTAGTCATGCGGGGGAGGGGGGTTAGGGGGTCACACAGAGAAAGAAGAGGAAACCCTTTAGAATCCTGGCTTTAGGGTTCGAATGCCCCCCCATAATAACCCGCGAAAAGCACCTCAACTTTGAGGCACAATTCTAAGTGGCATCCCATTCCACATCCACCCACAAAGATTCTTGTCTTTGGGAAAAATGCCAGAACCTCGACCGCTCTAGGATCCTTCCTGCATTCTTTCAGTACTACTTAGATTTGGAAAAAAATCTCTCGCAAATGTTTTGATTTTCATCTCCGTAGACCCAGAACTGTACCCCCTTCTGGGCACACACACCTTGATTCTGAAGAGTAGGGTTTGAGCGGTTGGCCCCTCCGAGGTTGTGTAAAAATACTAGCTTCTGGAGAGCCAGAGGAAGGCGACTTGGGGACAGTATTTAGGCCCTTGTCTGGCTAGGGGCCGATGGCGGAGGCTAGGTACATGGGAGCTTTAATACAAAAAGGACAAGTTTGGATGGCTTTGCCTCTTAGATTTTACACGCCATTCCATCTCGTTGCCCTTTTCGACCAAGGGGTGAAGAAGCGCGGTCCTTTTCTCCCATCCTGGAGCTGAATCACTCCGACCCACCCCCTCCGCGTGCCCCAGATCCCACGGGAAAGAAACCCCACAGGAAAGCAGCCCTGGTAGGGGGTCTCAGCTTGACCCTGAAAGAAGATCCTTACCTCGATAGGGCTGACGGGCGTGGAAGGCAGGGGTTGCAGATACTCTGGGTGCAAAATGTGGCCAGTCCGTGCCGTCAGCATCTTCAGCACCTTGATGGGCAGGCGGTTAGCCTGGCGCAGGGGGTCAGAGGGGGGCACGGTGTGCACAAAAGGCTTGGTGCTGCCGGCCGGGGACGCGCCTGGGCCGTGGCCGGAGCAATTTCCAGAGAGCGCGCTGGTCCAGGCAGGGTCCGCACTGCCACTACTGCCACCGCCGCCGCCGCCGCTGTGCTTACTGCTTCTTAGGGCAGAAAGCGAGGGCGCTGTGCTCATGACCCACCCGCGCGCATGGAAGCAGCGGGGGGAGGGCTCCGGGACGCGCGGGGCGGGCTCGGGGCTGCAGGCTCGACCCGGGAGCGGGGGCAGCTGGAGGAGGAGCTGGGTCGGCGGACGCGGGTGCCCCGCGCGCCTTCTCGGAGCCTGGAACCAGAAGCGAATAATCCTGGGTGGCCCGCAGGGGAGTCGTGGCGGGGCTGGAGGAGCCTGGTAGACTGCGGGAGTGCCCCGCAGTACGCGGTGTCTGCTTCAGGCTGCACCCTGCGCTATGCTCTCCCGGCCCCGAGCCGGCGCTGCGCTCTGCGATGTGAGCCGCTGCCAGTCCAGCCGGAGCTCTGGCGAGGAAACTCACTTCAAAAGCAGCTGCACCAAGGGGGAGATTAAAGCCTTTGCCGCCTTCCAATCAAATGGGAGCCCGAGGTGATTGGAGGGTCAAGGGGATGTGACGCGTCCCGCGCCGCCGTCGCTGCCTCCGCCAGGACTCTCAGAGCTGGTTTTAATGGGCAGCTCCCTCTTCGCCGCCCCACGGCTTGTCCCCACCCTCGATTTCGCTACCCGGACGAGATGGACATTTATTCTACGTTTGCCATCTACCGCCTTTCTTCTTTTTCCTCCTCGTCGTTCTTCGTTTTCCCAGTTGGAAAGCAAACTGAAACCTTTGGAGGGAGGGAGTGCTTTTGAGTTAACAGACTTCGGGCGGGTGTGGAGAAGCACCAGCGCGGGTGTGGATACCAGCTGAACGGCCAACTCCAGGGATGCGTGGGGGTGCGCGCACCTTTTTTTCCTCCAGTAACTGAAATCTCGCGTGGCGTGGCCACCCGAGTAAGGAAAAGTAGAGAGCCGACACTGGAGGAAGTCTGCCCGCCCGCTTTGATTTCCTGAGGTTTCGTAGCAGAGAACCCAGAAGCTAGAAGGGCAACGGAGGCGGTGGCTGCTCGTCCGGGGAACGTGAGCCGGGCTCTCCGCCTTTCTTGGTCACGTGACACCCGGAGACGCTCAGATTGGGGCAGGAGCGGGGGTCACATGTTTCCCCTGTTTCACACTCAATTCTACCCCCCCCCCAATTCGTGCTCTCCTCTGCTACCCTCTTTTTCCCCCCACCCTCCGTTTCTCTGGGCATCTCCACCCCTCCGTCAATTGTCAATGTGCCTCGACCGCAATCAATCAGTTATTTGTCAGCTCTTGTCAATCTGCCCGTGATTTATGTCAGCTTTTGTTGCTGATTACAAGGCGGGTGAGACTTGAAGGGAAAAGAGAGACTGAGAGTGAGACAGAGGAAGGAAGAGACCGAGAAGAAACTGAAAGAGGGGGATAGAGAAGCGGCCTCTTGGTGTGTGTGTCTGTGTGTCTGTGAGAGGGGGGTGTGTAAAAAAAGAATGAAAGGGGAAGAGGCGCCCACCGTCAGGAAAATGAAATAGTGAGTGTAAAGTGCGCAGGTGCATCTAGGATGCGGAGTTGGTCGCACCGGCCTGGGATGTGCGACTTCCCTCCTGGTGCTGGAGAGACAGAGGCATCCTTCACCTTGAGGTTCTTTGGTCAGTCCGGCTGCTTGATACCTAAGAACGGCCGTGGAGACTACGTCTAACACGGGAGGTTTCCTACCTCTCTGGGACAATCCCTCCGGGGCATGTAACTTGAGGATGTCCGGCTGCGGCCCTCGGCACTGTCCTGACCCTCAACTCGGGAACTTCTTTCCAAAGAACCAGCCACATCACCAATGTAGCCAGAGTCCTGGTGGGGTATCCCTCTTTAATTCTGTGACCTGGGTTCGTAACGAGGGTTGAAAAGCTTCAGTGAAGAGGCCCGGCAGTGTGCATAGACAAACAGGTCTCAGGCTCGCTCTTTCTCTCCCCCCCGGGTTCTTTGCCACTACTCTCTTGCGCAATCGGACAGTCCTGGGAGCCGGGACTACCGGGGCTGCTCGACTCAATATAGTGGACCGTCCAGACAGGACTGACCTGTGCCCGGAGAGCAGAGGGAAAGAACGCGAGAGGGAGGGGCTGCTGCCTGTAGAAACCGGTTCTTCCAGCGAAGCCGAGCGTTACTGCCGCGTTCCCCTCGATTTGCGCGGTCACTCGTGCTGTTTGGAAAGAAGAGGGAGGCGCTGTGCGTGCTGCCTTGTACCTGGATCTGGTGCACAGTCTGTATGCACTCCTGTGCCGCTGGGCGAATTCTCTGGACTTCCGTAACGTCGGAAGCCAGTTCGAGGGTCACCTCCAGAAACTCACAGAAAGTAGAAGAGGGTGAGAGGGGGACACACCCCCTTCCTTGGGACTTGTGAGACTTTGAATTTCCCCTCCCCCCACTTTTCCGCCCAGCTCTTCTTTTGTTGTCAAGTCTTTGATAAATGGTGGGGCTGGGAACGCTGGGAGCCCGGAGCCGATCTGTGTCCTGCGCAGGGGCGGGGGCCTGGCCTGGAGACCCGTTTCCGACCACCGAGCAACCAGATCTAAACCCGGTACTTGCAGGGGTCTGTATGGGCACGTCCCTTCGGCATGCTAGCTCATTCCTCTCCCAGCACCCCAGTCTCTCTTTGCCTTCTGTTTTTTTGTCTCCTACTCCATGCGGGTAACGAGAACTTTCTGGCGTGGGGATGAGTTTTTGAATTTTCTCGTAGATATTCTTTCACGCCGTTTTGATTTTATTCCTTAATTCCTTAGGTTGGCAAAGTTAATGAGCTGGTAACTCGATTAATGCTAATTTGGAGAGGAGATGTGGGTTATGCTTGGGGCTGGTGTGTGTGTGTGTGTGTGTGTGTGTGTGTGTGTGTGTGTGTGTTTAGAACACCTGCACTCAGGAAGGTTTGTGGTGTGCTTGCGACAATTGAGGAAGGTAAGTCTGTGAAACCGTGGCAAGATCACATACAGGATTGTGAAGGTTGCCTGAATAATCCCTAGAGACTAGAGTTTGCCACCACCCAGTTTGCCAGGGTGGTAGCCCTAAACTCTGCTGAGCAATGTGTCTGAAGCCATTGTAGCCTGCGAGTGTTTATGCCTGACTGTGTCACCGATTGCATGGCTGTGAAGGTGTCACCTCACCTCTGGCCAACTACTGTGGTTCCAGCCTATCAAGCTGGGCCTTGGACCGTCTGCCATTTTGGCTTCTTCGACAGGCCTAGACATCGAAAGCTGGTCTTGTGGACAGAAACTAAACGTAGCAGGAGCGCCGGCCCGGGGCATCCTAAGTATGTCACCTTTCCTCCAATTCCAGTAGTTCTCTCCTTCTGGCCAGTTAAGGGAGGCCGACCCAGCCCTTCAAGCCTGGTGGAACTGTGGAATGACTTTTGCTCCAGAATGATTACACGCGTTCATGGGTATGTGCGGTGTTCCTTGAGTTCCGGCGCTGGCTGCCTGCCTTTATTTTGTTCAAACTCAACTCTGCAGGTCAGAGCTCACAGGGGCGCCTAAGGGGTCTGTGTTCCACGGGCTTTAGTGAGGCACTATTATCTGGGCACCTCTCTAGGGAGGTCAAATCCCCGAAGGCCACGAAAGCTATACAGGTGGGGGATTATTAATTATTCCAGGCTAGGTCTAATACCGACAACCCTCTGAGGTGATAGGCATGGATGTCCTGTGGATTTTATTTGCACACAATGGACATGATTTGTTTTCTCTTTCTGAAAAAAAAAAGGTGTGGGCATGGCAGATATTTGAGGAGGTGGAGGAGAGAAGGCGGAAGGGACGAGAGCTGAGCAAAAAAGTTTGAAAATGCCTTGAACTATTCACTGTCGAGATGGCTAATCAGTATTGAGGCCGGAGGGCAGGCGGGCCGCCTTCCCCCGCCGCTTTCCTTTCATCTCTGGCTCGGCGGAGGCGCTCAATTAAAAGCCTATCAGTTTGTAAGTAAATCAACGCCTATCAGAGTTGTCACATCAAACAAAACGATTATTATTGCAGCCCGCCTCCCCTATTAATCTCCCTCGAAGATAATCCTCCTGACAGGTCAGGCCCGGCGAGCTAGAAAGCCTGGCCCAGAGCGCCCAAAGAGCCCCGGACTGGCACATGCCCCCAGGGGTCTCTGCACCCGGGTTCTGCTCTACCCAGCAATCACCCTTGGGTGGGGGGTTGTGTGCGGGAAAGAGCAAGTTGAGCCCACTGGACTCAGACCTTGCCCATCAGACTACAATTAGGCCAGAGATTCCCGGAGTCACTTAGGTGATGGTCATGCAGGAGCCTAACAGCTCTTCAAACCAGCAAGGCTTGGGGAGGGACAGGACGTGTGGCCCCGAATATTCTAGGTTTGTCATTGGCTCTACTTACTTTAAAATCTGCACACTCTCTTCTTTTTGTTTCCATTACAGTTTTTTTTTTCCTTTTTAAAACCCACCGAATGTGAACCCTCCTTTTCTTTCTGAGATTTCTTACTGCCATAGTCTCAATGTATAAACCTCTATATGGTAGTCTTATTCTCTGGAGTAGGGCATTCTCAGGGTCCGGGTTATTTCCCACCGCAGGAGTGCCTGTAAGTCTAAGGATTTCCTACCTAAATGCCCCCCTGGTTTCCTCCCCAAGCATGGACTTTTAGAGGTTTTTCACCCTCTTGAGGATATTGTACATTTGGGGAACAAGGAAGGAATCCAGCTAGTACAGGATAGTTAAATGTGTGGACTGTTACAAGCCCCTGTTTTGGAATTAAGTATTTTGCTTCTGAATTTCATAGTTCCAGCCTTGTTGACCTGGCCAATAGCTTCTCGGGGGCTTTGCAACTATCTTAAGACCCACAGGGCATTGGGATTTCAACACTTAGTGGGTGAAGGAGTACTCAAGATTTCTTAAACAAGTACATTCAGGTTACTGCTTCCATGGCCTTAGTCTAGAGCCTCAAGACTGGGTGGGGTTTGGCTCTGGTCCTGGTGTTTCTGCCTCTCCACTGGGTAATGTCTTGGGATTGAGTGCCATCCACCCTTCTCTATTTTATGCTCTTGTCCAAACTCAGACAGACCCAAATGTGGCTGCCGGAGCCGTACTCAGTCAGAACTGAGAGCTGATTGAAATGTCTGAGGGAAAAGGTCCTTGGAGGGACCATATGGCCTCCTAGTTTAAATGCCAGCTCTTTCCCAAGGCACTGCCTGAGGTCTACATCCACAAGAACCCCAAAGTACCCTGCAGTTGAACATCCACACTGAGCCCTGGAAGCAGCAGCAATTCTGGGACTGAAGGCAGTAACTATTCAACAAAATGTACTTCCCACTGCTTGGTGCAGTGGGCTACAGGACGGGGGTCAAAACATAAGGCTCCCCAAAATGCCACACTCTCCAGTCTTATGAAAATAGTTTATTTATAAACCCAGAAATACTGTATATTCATATATATGTTTATATGATGCCTGTGGCTCTGTTACCTGCTGGCCTGCTCTTCTTATGCATTTATTTACATTACCTTCACTGAGCTAGGATACTTAAAGAGCTATAGACAGGAAACTCCTCACTCTGGGTGTAGGAAATATTTACTGGATAGTTATTTAGACATGATAGGCCTGGGTGACACCCAACCAACTGGTATAAAAAACATGTCACATGTTAAAACAACAACAAAACAAAACCAAGCCCTGCCCTTATAATTTTTCCAACATAATTATATATACATTTAAAATTTAAGAATATTTTTATCCTATAGATCTTAGTTTCCAGACGTGTTATGATGTCATGTGCCCCTGAAGCCAGAAGCAGTAAGTGGTGTTGGTACTGAGTGCCGAGATATTTGTGCAATTTTATCCTCACATGGATAAAACTTACACATGGCCATGTAATAAATTCAACCTTGTCAGTTTTAGAATCGACAGGATTTCTCTGGCAGTCGTTTGGTGCTGCATCAAAATGAGTAAGTTCCACCAGTAGGCATCCAACTGGAAATGGCTCCCGACTTGCAGGTACCGGTGAGTTTCGGCTTAGTCACAGGCACGAGGTGGCTCCCCATGCCCAGGAGGCAATGGCTCCAGCCCCACTATTCTAGTGGCACATCAGGTTTCCTGGCCTCTGGCTGCCTGCCGTGCTGGGCCTAGAGTAGCCCCCACATTCGCTCAAGCTTCAGAAACCTACACGGTTGCTACAGGACAGAGTTTACTCCCAGTGAAAACTGAAAGCAAATTCCGCCAGAGTTTGAACTATGCTTCAGGAAAGTTTTCTCCAGGGAATCAGTGGCGGATTTGGGAGGACAGTTAGTTGTGAACACGGGAGGGAGGGACCGGGTGGCTTAGCTTGGCCAGAGGCACCCCTCCTTCCTTATTTCTGTTACTCCTTGCTGCCCACCTCCTGCCTCCTGCCAGATGATACTGTTTTTTCCAAATGCTGCAGACTGCCGGGACTTCTATATAGTCCGCATCAGGGGTTACAGAAGTAGCTTTGGAAGAGCCATGCAAAACCTTGCCCAGAATCCTCCCCTTGATCGGTCCTGAGAAAATTTGAGCCTAGATCATCTTCTGTGGGGAGGAATGTTTAGAAGTCATTCTGGGCAGTCTCTTGCCCAGCTCTCTGCTCTAACTCCCGAACCAGAGTTTAAGTAACCGGGTCCTCTTCCAATGAGGGTGTACACAGGGCTGCTTCTGTGTCTTCTCGGCCTCAATCCCACTGGCATGCTGTTGCTCAGACCCTTCTCCCTTAACTTGAGGCGCTTCCCTTTGAGATCTGGATTTGAGGTCCAGCAAGGGTGCCAACAGTGAGTTTGGACTCTGGCAGGGGCGACTGCCAGTCTCTTCCTATCCCCCGGCGGGCCGTAGTGGGTGAGTGATGAGGGCAGAGAAGGGCGCCCATAAATCGCGAGTGTCAGGGCGAAAAACTCTCTTTATTGTCTGCATGATGGATGGGCCCGGGGACGAGACACCAAATACTTCGTATCGCCTTTAAATGGGAACACATTTTCCGTGGCCATAATTCATGTTTTTTAAATAGAAAGTTTGAAATGTTGCCTATATTTCACCGGCCCTGACATATTTATGAATCGCTCCTTGCATGCAAATATCATTATTTAAAGCGACTAGGAGAGCTGGGGGAGGGGAGGAGGCAACCCTCCCGGGGGGGGTGGTGGTGGTGGTGGGAGTTGTAAACCGGGGATCTATAAATGGAGGGGGTCCATCTCCCTAAAGGGCAGATGATAGGGCACGGGAAAAGCTGTATTTGGAAGCTGAGCACGCCCTGGAGTTTCGTTCCCTCCGACCACGTTGCTAGGCCTCTGGGGGAAGTCTGTTCCGCTTGGGACCAAGTGCAAGTTTCTTAGTCTCCTGCGGGGAACCAAAGATAATTTTCGTGCCTCTTTGTGGCCAGGATCAAAGTTGAAGCCCCATTTTCCAAGATGTAAGTTGAAAAAAAAGAGTTTAACAAACATAAGTAATAATAATAACAACCTAATGTTTCGTATTCTTTGCCACTGAATCGATTTTATTGAATTTCATTCTGCAAACCTGGAGCTGTGCGCACCCGGGCGGGGCGTTTGTCAGTACCCAGTCACGGCGCAGAGTGGTTGGGGACAATCCTCGGGTGTCACCGCCCGCCCCAGCTCCTGCACCTACTCAGCTCAATATCTCCCAGGCACAACGGAGACAGCGCGGGGACACAAATGACCCGGCCCCCAAGCTGGCGGGCTTCAGCCCCGCCCCTTCTATCGCCCAGCTCTAACACCTCTCCCCGGGGCTCGGCAACCTCTCTTCCCATCACCACTGTCCGATCAATGCCTCTTCCTTTCTCCTTTTCTTCACCCTCTCACCGTTGACAGAGTGCTTGCCCGGTACACGTGAAGCAGAAGGCTTGAGCTCAATCCCCAGCACCCCCTCCCCCAAGTCAGGCTTGCCTGAGAGGCGCACACACCTGAGTCCTTACTTGCCCACATTTTACCTGTACGGTTCCCAGCGGCTCCAGCAGCCGCTCGGATAAACCGAGAAATGGTGGGGAGGATGGGAAAGTGGGAGGGACAGGGAGCAGCCAGTTGCGCCAACGCAGGACTGTCTCTCTAGACTCGGAGCAGGGGCGCGGGTTGAAGACGCTCCTGGAGGCGAGTTGCGCTAGAGAGATCAGGCCCGAAGATGGGCCAGAATAAACTGGCCTGCTGAAGAAGGGCGGGCCTAGCAGCACTTCCGCTGGGGTGGGGCTGCGGGCAGACGCGGGCCCCGCCCCTTGGCGCGTCTACCCGCCCCTTACTCCAGCCTGGGTCCCAAGCTAGGTGAGAGTTTTTCAGCCTTAGTCCCAGGTCTGGCCCAAGTCCTGACAACACCTGAGAGCGGTGGTTGCTCCCCCTTCCCACCTGCGCTCACTTTAGTTTTAAATCCTGAAAGCAGAAGGACCTAAACATCAGGATCCCAGGAGCGCAGGCCCGGTTGCACTAAAGATTTATTCAAACTTTGGTCCTTCGGTGGACTTACCTAGTCCTGAGACCTTAAGCTTAGTTTGGAATTCAACAATATGTCTCTTGAAATGGTGGGTCTGAAAGGCTCTCACCTTTCATCAGGAACAAAACTTCTTATTTCTACATTAACTATTTTTATTCAACTGCGTGTTATTTAGTAAATCCATATCTCATTTAAAGGAAGTGAATCTTTATGTGTAATTAATTAGCCAAATTATCTAAGGGTAAATAGTAGCTGGAATATGATGTAGATGGAGAAATATAAGATGAAAACCAAGGAACTAATTGCTAACACTTTCTGATTGCTTTGTGCCTGCATTATCAAATAATTTTTGTTGAACTAAGACCTCACAGCAACTCTCTGAGATAGGTAGGATGGACATCCTGCTTTATAAATAAAGTGAGCATGGATAGGAGAAGTGGGTCCATCTCTTCCAGTCCTGGGGACTCCAACTGCGCTGGGACAAGTCTTCTGAAGTCTGGAATGTCCTTCTTGTGAGCTGTACTCACTGGAGTTGAGGCCAGTGCTGAGCCAGAGGAATTGTACAGAGAAGTTGAGAAGTGTTAGTGGGGTGGTCTCAGCTACCAGCTTCCTGGAAAAGCTGTCCTTCTGGCATCCTGGTTCCTTCTATGATGTCCCAACCAGGAAGGGACAGAGAGCTCAAAAATGTAACAAAACAAAAAATTAAAATAACAAAAAAACAAAAAACTAAACAAACCAGGGCCAGCCAGGGGCCCACACAGTTGATAGAATGATTAGCTGGCAAGCATGGAACAGAAAACCTGAGCTATGTTCCCAGCACTCACTCCATTAAATAGATGAAGTGGTCTAGTCCTGTAATCACCATATCTGGAGGTGGAGGCAGCTTACATCCCACAGTGAATCACAGGTCAGCCTGAACCAGACTGTATAAAGAACAATAAAACTAAGCAACAATAATAATGAAAAACCCCAAACAATAACACAACCCCCCAAACAAAGGAACAAACAAACAAACAAACAACTCCACTGTGTCTGGAAGTTGAGCACACCCTGGGGCTTATTTCTTTTTTGCTTAAAAAATGTAGTGTTCCAGCTGTTCTTAGCAGCCCTTGGGTCTGTATCCCCTGGCTGGCCTGTCTGGTCTTTGCCTCTTGCCATCACTCATGCCATGGGAGTTCCCAGCATCCCTGGCTTCCTTTTGATTGCTCAGCTAGGCCAGGATACTTCCCACCTCAGGGGGCTTACTGATACCCTTTGTCCTCTCCATCTGGCTCTCCCTCTCTTTCCTTAGGCCTTCAAATGCACACCTCCTGTATCCCTCAGATATAACAGGATGTCTGGTTGAGAATTTGTCTTCTTCCCACAATGGCAAACACCAAGGGGTAGTTTAGAGCCTGGAGCTGTTTCTTCCAAGGAATGAATGAAGATAAATAAAAATGTAACCAGCTGTGTTGGATGAAGGGATAATGATGCCTCAGGCTCAGTGCACTTTGTGAGGGGCACTGTTAAGTGTTCTTACATCCTGAGTTGTTTTCGGTTTAGAGAGGGAAATAACACAAATCTCATGAATAATATGTTGAGTCCTAATATTGTAAATGCCAATTAAAAGGATGTTGGAGGGGAGCTGGAGTGGTAGCTCAGTGTTAAGAGCATTGGCTGTTCTTCCAGAGGACCTGGGTTCAACCCAGCACCAACGTGTCAGCTCATAACTGTAACTCCAGTTCCAGGGGGAATCTGACATCTTCACACCAATGCACATAAAATAAATAAGTAAATTTTAAAATAAGAGGATGCTGGGGAGTTAGAGAAGAGTAACACATTGCTTGGGCTTTCACAGTGGCAGACGTTTGCATTGATGGGATGGAGGAGAACCATGCCTCTGCCCATGACCTCTCCTCCCGTGTTCAGGCATATATACACATCAAGGTTCTATGGCTCTGCTGGAAAAGCTGCCCCCAGTCCATTGTGGTGGCCCCCTTTCTTTTGGCCTCTTCACAGGTTACAGCAATCTCTGTTCAGTCCTTTCTGTCTTCAGACTGAGCTGCCACAAGAGTCACCTCATTCTTCTTCCCTCTGTCACACCTGCCTGGTTAATTTCCCCGATTACATCATTCCCTTGCTCAGAAACCCTCAGTGGCTTTCCATTGTCCGTTTGTAACGCTTAACTCTTCAAAAAAGCATGGTTTCAGACCACCTATAGAAAGCTTTAAGTTACACACCAAAGTTCCATATGTTTACATCAGCCAGGAAAATACTCCAAGATATAAAAAGAAAAAAAGTGATTACCACTTCAGTTCCCACTCAGTCTCCTGAGGTACCCAGTGCGAGCTGGTTTTAAATATACCATCCTTTTGGGGAGTCAGGTTCTGGGGATCATGCTCAGAGGCCTGGTGCATTCTATCAAGTACTTTACCCCTGAGCTATTGCCCCAGGAGTATTACTTAAACAAACGAAAAACTATCTATTGTGTGTGTGTGTGTGTTTACTCAACCATTCAACTATTAGTGGGCAAATGGGTTGCTACCATGTTTCTTTGATTAGTAAAAATTTGTGCCTATATTTTTGCAACCAATGATTTTATTTTTATATAATAGATTAACAAATTACAACAGTCTACACAACAGCCAAATTGAATTTCTTTGTCCTCTCCACCCACATGTCCTGTATTTTTTCTTTTCCATCTTTTTTGTTCCCTCCCTTTACTCTTTTGTTTTGTTTTGTTTTGTTTTGTTTTCTCAAAAAACAGAGTTTCTCTGTGTAGCCCTGGCTGTCCTGGAACTCCCTCTGTAGACCAGGCTGGCCTTGAACTCAGAGATCCCCCTGTCTGCCTCCCGAGTCCTGGGATTAAAGGTGGCTCCACCATCATCCAGCCCCTTATTTTTCTACTTTTGTCTCCTCTTCCTGGAAAAGCCCTGTCTCCATATCAACCAACTCCTAATCCTGCAAGGGCAAATCTGAGAGTGGCTGTGCTATTCTTCCCTCCTTCCTTCTCAGCTCAGCACTACCATGTGTCAGGCCCAGGAAGTGTAAGGTCAGTGTAGACCCATCTAACTATCCTGTCTTCTTTCCCAACCACCCTTATAGCTAGGAGCAGCCATGAGACCAGCCATGGTAAATGGGGATCAGGCCAAGCAGGAATGCTGGAAATACTCTTGTATCATCTTCAAAGGGGATTTCCCAAATGGCTTAGCCCCTTTCCCCACTTCCCGAACCAAACATCTAAAGCTGTAGCCACATCCCATGACAAGAAGGAAAAGCTGAAGTGCATTGCACAGAGAGCCCCGATCTTGCTATCATGGGAATGTGGCACCATTTTAGCATTTCTTCCTTTCCAAAACTTTCCTTAGGGGAAGAAAGTCTCTATTTAAGTCCATAGAATTAAGGGTTTTCATATCTTCAGCCAAACATCTTGTTAACCTTCCCATCTAGTGAGCCTCTTTAGTGGTGTCATGACAACGGATACCAGCATGGTGATCAAAACAGGTGTTTGAAACCTATTTTAAAAACTTTCCTTTATGGGTGGGGTGATGGTTTAGATGAGAAATGTCTCCCATAGTCCCCAGCATTGAATGCTTGGTCCCCAGTTGGTAGTGCTGTTTGAGGAGGTGTGGCCTTGATGAAGACAGGCCTTGGGAGTTTAAAGTTCCAGTTTGCTCTCTCTCTCTGCTGTGCACTTATGGTTTAAGATGTGAAGCTCTCTGTTCCTTCAGCCACCATGCCTGCTGCTCCCCCACCAAGACAGATTCCTGTCCCTCTGGAATCAGAGGCCCCAAATCAACCATTTCTTCTATAAATTGCCTTGGTCATGGTGTTTATCACAGCAATAGAAAAATAACTAATATAGATGGTTTTTGAGATAGCCTCAGAGGCAGGCAAACATTCCTATGAGATGACTTTGGTATTTTAGAATAAAAGCTGAGTGTGGTAAACTTTTAATCCAAGGCATTACAGTAAACTAGTTAGTTCATTATGGACATTGCTCTTTCTCTCTCTCCTAACATTTTTCAAATGTCTGAGACTCTTTCCCCTTTGGTGGAAAGCAGGGTCTGCTTCTGACTACTGATGCTGGAGGAGGTTGGATTTTTCTTCTTTCTGACCTGGCAGCCGAGGCCCCACCAGTGCAGTCCCCTACTTGGGTCTCTGATTCCAAAAAGGGGAGCAGAGGATGAAGACTCATTTGGAAACCCTTGTCAGAAGCTGATTATGACAATAGCTGTGACTGCATGGGAAGGCTGAGTGGAGAGGACAGTTACTGCCATCATGAAATAATGATGGCTGCTCAAGAGGTGGCCTAACTGGCATGGCCAGCTCCATCTCCAGTCTCATCCGCTGCCAGTTCCTGCCTGTGCCTCCCCGTTGGTTGTTGGTCTCATGAACTAACTTCCTGATAGCTTGACAGGTTTTTGGTTTTGTTTTGTTTTTTTCCCTTCTTCTTCTTTCCTTGAAATGTTAAGAGCTAGTCTCTGTCACTTATAACCAACAATGCCAACTGATTTGTCACAGTCTGGCTCTCTGGATACCTTCTAAACATGGCAGATAGTGATGATTTTTAGATTGTGCTGTGGGCTTCATCAAGCAGCTTGGCCCAACATCTCCAACATAGTCAGATGACGACGTCAAGTCTAAGACATGTTATATTGAGCTCGGTCTACTGAATCAGGAGAACCATACTGAATGGTCTTATTGCATTTGAATATCCATAGTATCCCAGGCAGTGCTTGGAGCAGCTTCAGGACACTCCCTGTCTACGTCTTACCAAAGCCATGCATGAAGATCTTATCCCCACCTTCTTTACAAATATACAGCATTTCTCTTCTTCACTTTAAATTCTCCCTGGATGGCACATAATGTCTGATTATGGTTCCTAAACATCAAAGGACATTGCCAAGACCAACCACCTTAGGTGACAATCAACTCTGATTCGTCCGGGAACAGGTTAAGAGCTCAAGTACAGGTACACAGGAAGTGTTGGTGACAGGTTCCCTCCTGTAGACCCTGCTCTGGGCCTAACAGTCCCCCACCCCCCAACCCCTTTGCCACACTAGTTCATCATGAGTTTCAGCTGGTGACAAGCTCTGGGTCCAACTGCTTGGGTCCAAAAGATAGCATCATTATGACTTCATTTACTAGGTGTGTGGCCAGGTGAGGGTTTTGACCTCTGAGCTTTCCATTTTCTCCTCTGCAAAACGGAAGTAATAACGGTCCCCACTTCTAGAGTCAGTGGGGAAATTGGAAAGAGAGGGATCCACCTGGAGTGCCTGGCACATGGAAAATGTTCATGGCAGTCAGTACTGTGATCACCTGCCTGCTCTTTCTGACCTCTGAATTCTTGGAGTCCTATCTGTGCCTCTTGTCTGGCTCTTAATTCTCTACTAATTAATGGTAATTTTTATTAGCTATTTAAATTCTCCTCTAGTTTAACTTGGGGCTTGTGTGTATGGTGTTCAGCTTCCAAATTAGACCTTGAACTCCTCTAGGCTTGAACTAGATGAATTCTTTATAGTCTCAAAACTGACAAGCGGCAGGCTAAGTGGGAAGCAGGCACTAATTAATGAACACTTCTTAAAATGAGTCATAAAATGTCCAACAACCACACAGTCCTTTCACAACCAGTCTCTCCCTAATCCCTTAATCTTCACCGAAGTCCTTTTAGGCATATACGGTTACACCCAATTTGCGGATAAAGAAACTGAGGTTTCTGGGGCAAAAATTATTTGCCCTGTATCATCTCTAAACAGCCCCCTTTCAGGAATTCTCAAACTGCTCCCTTCTTGAACTCCATGTACTTCCTCCTCTAGGCCAATCAGCAGCCCTTGCCCATCTCTGATCTTTGTCCATGGCTCTATGAGAAGGCATGGTGGTTATAGTGTATTCAGTTTGAAGAGAAGGTTTTTAAAGGGGCAGACACACATGCAGTACCTGTCACCTTGACAGCACACTGACAGAGTGTCTGAAGACCACAGACCCTCTCTGGGGTAGGGTTGTCAGTGACTAATATTCATCATGTTTACCCACAGTTTCTGCTACAAACATGCATTGTCTCTAGGAATAGGGTCTTAAAGATGTGACTTTGGTCTGTTTATTTATTTAAAAGAAATGAAGATAGAGACCTGGTTGCATCTTGATGAAACAATCAGGCCTGCCCACTGTATTGGAAACAAGATTCTTTTCCTTCCCACCCTCCCTCCTTGCTTTCTTTCAGCCAGGTGGGAAGAGCCCTTTCCCTGGAACTTATTAGTCACAGGTTTGAAATGCTGGGGTGGGTTGAGGAGGGAGAAGTGATGGGTGTGGGGTGGGAATTTGGGGAGCCTTTTATTCCCTGCATCTCAAAGGCTGTCAGGCTGTTGAGGGGTGGGAATGACTGGTAATTAGTGAACCTTCTCTGCTGCACACACTAAAGACACTTCACAGTCTCTGTGACCTCTGCGCCCGGTGAGGCTTTGTTATGTAGATATTCTTAATTGGGTAAATCACTGCAAACAGCCTAGAAAAGGGCATTGTGGGCTATGCTTCTGTGAGGTTTCAAACCAGGGGCTCCAGCATATGCATGGAGGTAGGTGGAGAGCTGTTGGTGATGACAGCCAAGGCCCTTGTGTCACTTAGTGTGCCTGGGGCGTCCTTTAGAGTGGATATGACATCCCATAGCCTCCTCTTTCCCTTCTCTCCAGTTTATTGATCACCTGTTCTGGGCAGGTGATCAATAGATCTCAAAAGAACTCCCTAGATTCAAGGGCTGACCACTTCATTGGGAAGCCAGGAACAGACATGGATGGCTAGACCACCACAGGACAGTAGGCAGCAGTATGGAAGGGTCATTAGCAGGGAATTTCAGAATCTGGAGGAGTCACTGACAGCTGGTCCCTAGGGAAAAACTGTTCATGGGGTGAGGAGGACTTGGGAGGTCTCTCATGAGTGAGTCCCAGAACACGGAGACATTCTCCGGTCACTGTCACACCCAGGGTTGTGATCCCAGAAACCTGACCTTTGCTTACTTATCAGAGGAGCACAGTGCAGTGTGGGAGTGACCCACAGGTTCCCATCTTCTGCTTCTCCCAGAGGAGGGCAATGAAATGAGACAGAAAACTTAGTGTGTTCCAAAAAGGACTCATCACTCATCCTTTGGTGAGTGATACCAACCATCTTGTCTCCTTCAACCCCACCCACTACTTTCTCACTGTTTATGGGAGGTATGGTGTGCTCTAAGAGCCTGGGAGTACTCTTCCTTAACCCCTCTCCACCTAAACATCCTCAACAAACTTATGACTCTGAAGCACAAATGCCATCATTCCTGTCCCTACATTGTCCTCCAAGCTAGGCCTACACAGCTCTCTCCATCAGGCTCCTGCCTATCTCTTTTTCTGTTCATATTGTCAAGGCCAACAGTGACTCCCATGTGTCCATTTCTATGTTAGTTCTAAGACCTGACCTCCTTGGATCTTGAGTGACCCAGACATAGCTGATCATTCCCCTTTTCTTCCTTGCTCATGAAAATGTCCAATTATGAAAAAAAATTAAGAGCAAAATTCCTATGTCTGCCCAGAGTCATCAGCTCTCATTGCCATGTTCTCTGCCATCTTTTGCTCTGAACTATTTCAAAGTTGCATGCACTTTGTTGTTTATCCCTGATGCCTTCATCAATGGGAAGTTTCTTATAAAACCATGGTCCAATTTGCACAAGTAGGAAAAATCAGTGTTAATTCAGTATTATCAAATGTATCTTCAAACAGTTCAGATTTAAATGCTCTTGTAAACTTTTCCTTCAGTTCTGCTGTCCAGACATGGAGTAGGCATTGTGCTTGGTTTCTCCTCTCTCTAAGGTCTCATAGCCCAGGATGATATGAAACTCACTTTGTAGCCTAGGCTATCCTCAACTCATAACATTCTAGTTTCAGCCTCCTAGGTGCTGGGTTTACAAATGTGAGCCGCCATGCCTCGTAAGAAGTTATGGTACCTCTTCAGCTCATTTTAGCTCCTAAATTTTTCTATTCCCCACCTCACTCACATTTTGGACAGCTTAACCCAGATGTGTTGTAAAATATTCTACTTTCTGTATTTTTTTTCTGGGTAAACATTTTGGCAGGAACAGCATGCAAGGACTTGTATGTACACACTGCCTATCTGATCCCACCAGAATCCATGATGCCAGGCCACTGGAGAGGCCACATATTGATTGGTGTAGTGACTGAGAAGTCTCTCCACTGTCAAGATGTCCCTCCTCTTGTAACTTATCTGTCAGGTGATACCCAAGCCTGTGTGAATGCCTCATTCATATAGTGCGTCTGCCAATGCCCCATGAGCCTTGGCTGTACTAGCAATGGCATGGGGAATGCCTTATTCATATAGTGCATCTGCCAATGCCCCATGGCTGCAGCAATGGCATGGGCAATCTTCTCCCTTTGGTCTTTTATTGACTTAGAACTCCCAACTTGTTTTTTGGTCTTCCCTCACCTGTCCCAAGGCTCTGTGGGGTTCCCCCAAATCCTCCTTGACTTCTAGGGGTTGGAGTGTACTAGATCCTAGGCTTCACATTTCTCTGTTCCATTTTTTAGGCTTTATATGACAAATCAAGCTGAGGCTGCTCAGATTTCTAACCCTAGTCCAGATCTATCTCCCAAACTCTGTGACAATCTCCAACCTCCAGTTTTGCCCTTCTACTTAAAGTCTCAAAGTCATCCCAAATATGTCATGTCCAAACATAACACTGTGTCTGGAGAGATGGCTCAGTGGTTAAGAACACTGACTACTCTTTCAGAGGACCTGGGTTTAATTCCCAGCACCCACATGGTGGCTCACAACTGTCTGTAACTCCAGTTCTGGAGGATCTGACACCCTCACCAATGTACATATAATAAAGTAAAAAAAAAAAAAATCATGATCCCCTCTTTCTGCCCAAGAGTGTTGATCCGGCTCAGTGTGGCTGTTCCACTCTTCCAGTTTCTTAGACCCAAATCCTGAAGTCACCCTTAACTCCTGTGTTTCTTATAACTCTCCTGTCCAAGCAAATTCAGTTGATATTATCTTGAAAGGTGTCCTGGCAATGTACACTGTCCACAGGGTTCCTGTGATAGTAGCCTGCTGTTTGGTCCCCCTGCTCCCGTCCTTCTCTCTCTCTGGTCACTCTTACACAGCAGCCAAAGCAATCTTAAGAAACTGTGAATGAGTCGAATCATGCCCATCTACTGGGCAGGGCTCCCCAGCTCAGCTGAAGCAGAGATCCTAGTGCCGAGGTCAGTTTCATGGTCCTACACCAACAGTGCCCAGGATACCACACCATGTGACTTCATTGCTTTGTGCTTCCTGTAGTTCAGCCACTCTGATGTCTTCCAAACTCTCAGGCACCCCACTGCTTCAGGGCCTCTGCCTCTGCCATTCCTGTGGTTGGGGACCCTACTCCAGGTCTCCACATTGACTTGCTCTTACTTCCTGCAGTATTTGCCCAATCCCTCTTTTTCAACGGGGCCTTTCCTGGTCATCTTATTTTATACTTCCCTGGCTCTTTTGGTCCACACATGCTCTATTATTCTCCAGAACACTCCTCACCACATGACATTGTACTTAATATTTACTGAAAATAAGCTCCGTAAGGTTAGAAGTCCATCACCAAGGTTTAAGGTAATGTCAGCCATGTAGTAGGCAATATATATAGTATATAAATATTACAAAAAATTTTATATTTTTTTAAATGTTTGGAAGAAAGTGTATGTGTGTGACATTCTCATATAGCCTAGACTAGCTGAGGCTGGTCCTGAACCTTTGATCTTCGTTCCTTTACTCCCTGTGCAGAGATTGCTGGCATGTGCTACCATACCCTGCTTCACATTTTATTATTATTTTTATTATCTCTTGATACACACACATACACACACATGCTCATGCATGCACACATGCATGCACGCTTGCACGTATGCATACACTATGGTTTGTTTACACTTGAGGGAAGTTCAGCTGCATCTTTTCCATGGGTTCCCAGCTACCTACTGACAAAGGCAGACTTCACACCCAGGCCAGGGTGTGACCACAAGACCACATCAGACCCTCATTGTCCTCAACCTCTGGAGCTGGTGGTTTCAGGTGGGTAGGTTTGGTTGCTTCTGCTCACAGCTTCATGTTCTGTGAAAGTAATAAGAGACTTGAAATTAATATCAGAAAAATCCTTCCAGAACCCTTGTGTGTGCATTCTTATTATTGCCCTTCCCGTATTCTAAAATAATCCTTGTAAATAATTATGAAAATAAATCTTAGGGAAAATTATTTTATTTCCAGGAATACATTTATTCACCGTCATCTCTTTAGAGGCAGGACAAATTGGAGCTCTGGGTAGTGAATACAATTTGCAACTAGGCAAGATAAGTAGAGAGCAAATGAATATGTATCCCTCAGAGCTCTGAAAGGAGAGGAGGAACATTAATAGCCATTTCTTTGCAGATAGAACTTCGAAAATGTTATTTCTGATCCATCAGCGTGGGGCTCTGGGTGAGGAAAATGGCTTCAACATGACAAGAAGTGATTAGATGTGAAATGGCGCCTTCAAACCCTCCTCCTCAGCCCGCTGTCAGTGGGATGCAGAAGTCCTGTTTCCTCGTCAAGATGGCATCAGCTGCTCATTTGCTGGGTATGCTGGCAAGCCTCTTCTAATCTCCAGGCCTTGATTCCTTCAGTGAGCAGTGGAAGCAGATTTATCTCCCCCTCCCTCCTTCCTTTCACATTCCTTTCCAAGATGGTTTCACATTCTTGTTTGGAATTCATTATGTAGTCCAGACTAGCCTTGGAACCATGGATCCTCTTGACTCAGCCTCCCAAATTGAATGCTGGGATTACAGATGTCAGCCCCCAGGGACCACTTTGGAGCAGCTGGTGTCCTAAACATTTGGACGTTTGCAAATCCTAATTACTGGAAGAGTACAGGGAACCTGCTGGTTGAATTTATCCCCAAGTTCTATGAGTTTGAGGGTCTGAGGATACCCTTCCTCAACTTGTAAACCACAGATCCTCTGTAAGTCAAGTTGAGGTTCTGGAAAGGTACCCCTTCACTGGAAATAAATGGTTGGGATGGATTTTTATGTCTTTGTTCCTCTTTCCCTGACAAAGTCTAGCATGAACCTCTTTTTTTTAGGAATACTGATGACTCACCTCCTAAACCAGCAGGTTCCAGGCAAGGGGCCTGAGGTATGATTCTCGGTGCTGTTCTCAGGATCTGTTAGAGCAATGCTGAGGAAAAGACAGGCAGGGCAGCATCAGGGGCAAGGCTCTTTCTTCCTGTTCCTGCCATAGCAAACTCTCTCTATGTGTCTTATTTTTTTCTTATTTTATTTTGAGACTGGGGGTCTCACTATGTAGTCCTGGCTAGCCCAAAACTTACTATGTAGACCAGGCTAGCCTCAAACTCCCAGAGATTTTTTTTTTCCCCTTACCTCTCTAGAGCTGAGATTAAGTGCATGTACCACCATGGTCAGCTTCTTTATTTTTAACTGCAAAAGTAGTACAACCATGTCGTTTCACATCTGTGTCCCAAATATCATAGGAGAAAGGGCAGAGGGCACTTCGCACCCATCTTCTCCAAATTCACTTCCATTCTTCCTAGAAGAATTGAATGCTTGCATTTCAGGAGAAAAATCAGTACCTAAAAATTTTGGATTTTGAGATAGGATCTTCCTATGTAGCCTTGGCTAACCTCTGTGACTTCCTTGCTCCTACAGTCTTGGAGTGCCCAATGATGGACATGTATTAAGTCCGGCTCCCACAGAACTTCTTAAGAACCAGGGTTGAGGAGACAGTTCACTGTGTAAATTGCTGAGCAAGCTTGAAGACCTGAGTTTGGGTTCCCAACATCCACATTGTCCTGGCTGGTTTTGTGTCAACTTGACCCAAGCTGGAGTCATCAGAGAGGAAGGAGCCTCAGCTGAGGAAAGGCCTCCATGAGATCCAGCTGTAAGGCATTTTCTCAGTTAGTGATCAAGGGGGAGGACCAGACTATGACGGGTGGGGCCAGCCCTGGACTATTGGTCCTGGGTTCTGTAGGGAAGCAGGCTGAGCAAGCTTGGGAAACAAGCCAGTAAGCAGCTCCCGTCCATGGCCTCTGCACCAGCTCCTGCCTCCAGGAGCCTGTCTTGTTCCTGTCCTGACTTCCTTCAGTGATGAACAGCAGCAATGCTCAAGTGTAAGCCAAATAAACCCCTTTCTTCCTAACCTGCTCTTTGGTCATGGTGTTTTGTTGCAGCAATAGAAGCCCTAACTAAGACACACACAGAAGCCAGTCTGGTCAACCTGTGGGTCTATAACCACAGTGCTGACACCAGGGCCACCAAGAAGGTGGATCCCTGAAGTCTTTGTCCAGCCAGCCTAGTTTAGTCTCAGTGTTCTCCAGGTTCAGAGAGAGATCATGTCACAGAGAACAAGACACCTGAAGAGGACATGAATGTCAATCTGTACCCAATACGTGCATGTACACGTGTATGTAAATGTGTGTACATCCGTATGTGTACATATGCTACACAGACACACAGATATACAGACGCAGACATACATACACACACACACACACACACACACACACACACACACACACACACACACACATCCCAACAACAACAGAATCCTAAACCCAATAAAACCTAAAGAGGTGAGTAGAGGCTCTGATGGAAAGCATGGTTAAGGTTATAACATGAAATAATAATAATGAACTAGCATTTGCAGATGGGGTTCCCAACCCAGATATTCTCATGGAACACAATATACACTTGAAAAAAAAATCCTTGTTCTCACTGAGGGTCACTGGAAATGTTTTGGAGGGAGTGTCTACCACCTTCTGTCCTCTGCCGAGGTGCACAAGCTTAGACAAGGCAATACAAACACTCTACTCTTTCTTACATCCCCACCCCCAGGCCTGAGGGGACAGATGCAGATCAAGCGTCTAGTTTTGTTTTGTTTTGTTTTAAGCTGAAGTCTGAACGTAGAGAGCATGAACCAGAGGCTGGAGCATGATCGACGGCTGCCTCCATTTCCTTGACAGCAAGGTGGCTGGGCTGGAGACAGTGCTGGGGAGCTTCAAAATTGGCCCTGTAGCTAAGCTGCAATCTGAAGATTTAGGAAATCAGTTCCTGTTTGGATGGACCTGGCTGACCCCAACATCAACTCCCTTGACTGGAAATAAACAGGATCTTCTTTTGTGTCCCCAGGAAGGCAATGGAGGAAGAATTCCGAGGGGGAAGGGCCTCTTCTGCCAAGGAATAACAATAAGAGTGACACTGGGAATACAATGCTGCCCCTTCCTCCAGGGTGGCAAGGAAAGGTACCTTCCTGTGCTGACCCTTCTCCCTAGGGCCCCATCAGAATTCCAGGGTCACAGGCTCAGAGGTCCAGGCCATGTTTGGTTTGGGCTTACCATTTTGTGGGCCTCATGAGTATACCCACACACTCTGGGCTATGTACCTTTTTGAAGATTCAAGGAATACAACCACAGTGATAGCATCTCTTAGTCATACAGGATTGTAGATGTCCCTGGGCAACCTGGACCATTTTTCTGGGAGGCTGTGTTAGCTGAGAATGTCCCCAGTGAGGCTGGGGAGATAAACAGAGATGGGAAGCTTGTGACTCTCATCATAGAACGGGGTGATAGGAATCAAGAGGAACCCCGAGAAAGAGGAGGTATGCATGATTCTCCCTTTCTCTTAGTACTCCAGGGGCAAGGGTGGAGTTGGTTCACTAAGAAGCCTCAATATGGCTTGTCTTTCTTGTCTACTCTATTATAAACCCCTTCTATTCCAAAAGGATTGTCTGTCCACTTCTGCTGTAGGCTCCAAGGCAACGTTTACCCTCTCCCCTGCAAAAAGGAGGACCACTTCACTTAATTTCTCTTTTTGTTCAATCAGAGGGAGACAGAAGGATGCCCCCCTTCCCTTCCATCTTCTTTGGTCCAGGAAGATAGGATCTTTTTCTCTTGTTCCTTCCTCTCCTTATTGTTCTTCCCTTCTGCAGACCAACCTCCAGAAGCCAATGGAGAAAAGAGGAGGCAAATCCCCTTGTTTGAGCTTGAGCCTTCTGACAAATACATCCAGGGAATCTACTAACACTATAGTTTGAATGCTTGCATCTTCCTAAAGTTCATATGTTAAGACCTCAACCCTTTGACTATTAGGAGTCTTTGGGAGGTGATGGGGTCATGAGGGTGGAGCCCTTGTGATGGGATTAGTGCCCTTCGGCCCCAGACAGCTAGCTTGTCCCTTCCAGGGGCACCAGGAGATGCAGCTGTCAGCGAACCAGCAAGCAGACTCTCAGCACGCACGAAATCTGCAGTCCCGGACTTCTCAGTCTCCAGAGTTAGGAGAAATAACTATGCAGCTGTTAATGCACCATCTAGTTGACAGTTCTTGGCTATTGCAGTAGGAATAGCATAAGGCAATCACTCTGATCAAGAACTTTCTGTAATTCCCCATAGCACATACTAAAGCCTCCCTCAGATGGGGAGCTCCTAGTGTATTTTGCAATTTCCCCATGATCCTTGCACATACTGACAACTGGCTTTCTCAGTGTGTTCACTGAGTGGTGACAGAAGCCACTGGGGAGGCATTCCCAGGCAAAACTAAAAACTCCTATACGCCCAGGCAGAGGGTAGGAAATGATGGGACTGTAAGAAAGAGATATTTCTTTAAAAAACTTTTATTGCATTTTATTTACTTATTTATTTTGTAACATTATACACCAGAGCCTTCCTCCCTCCCTCCCTCCCACTCCCTTCCTCCCTCTCTCCCTTCTCTCTCTTCTCTCTTCCCTCTCTTCCTTCCCTTCTTCTCTTCATTTTGTGGTGATAAGGATTGAACCTAGGGCCTTGTAAACACTAGGCAAGCTCTTTACCAATATGTCCAACCCTATAGGAGATAGTAAAGACCACATTATGTCTTGGACTATTAGGAACTGAATGGGAGATTTGGGGTTTTGAAATGATCACCTGAAATTCTGTGGAGGAGGAAAGAGCAATGGGACAATGTGTTGCATGAGTAAAGGAAACTCAGAGCCAGATCTCAGGGAAAGGCAGAGATATCAGAGAGTAAACACCACAGTCAGATCTCACCCAGCTGTCTTCCAGCTTCCTCAGCCTCATTCCTCCTGGCTTCTTCTGCCTCTCTGTCTTCCTATGCCTGCCTTAAATACTTTCTTCACCCAGTTGTTTTACATCCAGGTTAGGATTAAAGATGTGGCACCACCACAGCCTGCCTGGGAGCCTGGAACTCCTTCTGTAAACTAAGCTGGCCTCAAAGTCAATTTTTCGGGATTAAGGGCGTAGGTCACCACTCCAGGGACATTCCCTGTGGCTGTGATCAAAAGTGCGAGTTACCACTCTCTGATCCTCCTAGACTGACTGTGGGTAGATGCTTTTGATGTCTCAGACTGGTTTTTATTAAATTTGAAACATGTCCCACAACAGTATATGGAGGGGACAGGCCTTGTCCACTTTGGTGTTTGTGGTTGACAGTGTCTAGATGACAGTCTTGGCTCAGAAGATGCAGCTGTGTGAGGAGGAGGGACATGAGTGGGGTCTTTGCTTTTTGCACAGGATTCTGGGTCACCTTCTGCTTAAGGTCCTTCTAGGCATGTTGAAGTGAGGTGGTAGGGGAGGACAGTGTCATGACTTCCAGGGCATTGAACTGTTTCTTTCTTATCAGGTAGGCAGACTTGTGTGAACAAGGGACCAGAGAGGCAGCACCCTGCACTGGGTGAAGAAGAGGGAGCTGTCTTCAGGGAACCCCACATTGGGAGGCCCCCTTTCATCCCATTCTTCCTGGAAAGTAGCTTTCTGTTTTTCCTGTCGTGCAGCATTTCCAGAAACCTCTTAATATGAATACAGTATAGCTGCCTTTTTGCAGCTCTACTTGGCTATGGCCACTCTTCCTTTAGGGCATATGAGAAAGAGGGGCAGGCAGGTCAGCCTTTGGAGGTCAGCACCACACATCAGCAGGCTGCCATCCAAGGCCTGCCTGTCTGCGATGTGTTAGGAACAGGGCAGTCTGGACAGAACAAAATGCTTGACCACAGTCATAACTGTCATCATCAGTGGCCCATCCAGTGGCTTTTAAGTGTCGCCCAGACACAGGGGGCAATGACAACCAAAGCCCTGTGACCATTGTCTTATATGGAGGTGGCAGCCACAATTATCTGTAGGTCTGCTGAGCTGTGGTACCTGCCCTGAGAGTGAGATCAGGATTCAGTCTTTATCTAGTTGAATGATGTTGGCATCCACCTGTGAAAAGAATAGAATGGACAAATCAGGGGCTTAGAAAGTGATACTCCACAGGTCAGGACTTTGGCAGGCTGAGAATTTTGAATTAAAGGGGGGGGGGGCAGTGAGATGTTCATCTAGTCAAGGTGCCTAGTGCCAAGCCTGAAGATCTGAGTTAGTTCTCCTGGAACCAGATGATAGAAGAGAACCAACTTCTGAAAGCTGTCCTCCAGTCTCTTGATGTGTGACCAGGCATATATGTTATAGTGGGTACACACACGCACTTAATCCCAGCACTTGGGAGGCAGAGGCAGGTGGATTTCTGTGAATTTGAGGCCAGACTTGTCTATAGAGTGAGTTCCAGGACAGGTTTCAGAGTTACACAAAGAAAAGTTACACAAAGAAACCCTATCTCAAAAAATCGAGAGAGAGAGAGAGAGAGAGAGAGAGAGAGAGAGAGAGAGAGAGAGAGAGAGAGAGAGAGAATGAGAATGAGAATGATGAGCACCCTGGGGAGCCTCAGAAGCTACCCTCCTGTTTCCAGCCCCCTTTCTCTCTAGAAATGAGTCATAGTAACCAAATTCTAAATCCCAAAGGCCTGTCCTAGAAACCAGAGACTCTCCTCCCAGAGCAAGACTTACATCCTAGACTTCCCGTTTGAACCCATCTTTCGGAGTGAGAGCTGGTCATGAAGACATTCTCCAAGCTACCTTATATGGAAGGGCCTCATTAGATCCTGATGTCAGAGGAGTCCTGCTCATGCCCTGGATGAGGGAGTTCTTTACCGGGTGCAGCAGCCTTGCCTGGCTTCTCCCTTCAATTTATTACATTCAACATTACACCCTTGTGTACATTACATTCCTGTTCAGTTGTGTACACACACACACACACACACACACACACACACACACACACACACACACACACACACACACTGTGTGTGAGGGCAGCCGCATGCTCAATTACTAGTTTTGGTTCTCACAAGTGTCTTTTATTTTGGAGGAGGAGAATAAGAGGACCTTGAAATTTGGAGACATTATCAATTTTTTCACCCTTTACTGTCATTGCGGTCAAAGATGGGGGAGGGGCACATGGTGAGGGGGGGTTCACAGGGTGGGGGAGGGGTACGTGGTGAGGGCACATGCAAAGAGTAAGGGTTGTTTGGCCCTTTAAGGAGAAATTCAACTTTCCCCTGGTAGGGAAACTCCACCCTACCAGGAGCCCCTTTCCAAAGCTGTGTGGAGGGGACTTTGGGCGAAGAGGCCCCTCCTTGCAGCAAGTTAGATAACTGAGGCAGTTACATAACCGAGGTTGTGAAATTCTGGGAAGGCCCAGGCCTTAGACAGGAACTAAGGTTCTGATGGCTCGCCCCTGATGGAGACCCTCCCGTCCCTGATGGAGACCCTCCCCCCTCTTCACCCTGAAGTCTGAGTCTGATGAATGTAATAAAGTTCTGGGCATTGGGTTCTAGAAGGGGCACTTCTTGGGACACAGGGCCCGGGAGGAGCCGGGCAGGAACTAGGCAGGGGAGAGGAGGGGTCTCCCATGTGAGGTGCAGTACAGCGGACCACCTGTTGCGAGCTGCCGGCAGCCCAGGTTCACGTGCGCAGGGTCAGCCAAGCAAGCCGCTGCAGTGCAGCGGCGTGCAGTTCTCAGTGGCCTGGGTGCCTAGGGCTTCCGCCGGTCAGCTGACTGCCCAGTGCGGAACTGCACCTCCCGACGTGCTCAGTGCAGCCCGCCCGCCAGGTCCTGCCACCATGGCTGGGCTCGTGGTCAGTGGAACTCAAGTAAGTCGGTCTGAGCCCCATCCAGTCCTGGGACCCTGTCGGGGATGGGAGGGACAGCCGGGGGCCTGGGTCTCCAAGGCTTAACATGGGCGCCTTTTCCTGGGAAGTGGGGTGTGCCAAGTACTCACACTTGCTCTAGGTTGAAGAGATCAGACCCTTCTTTTGATGCCGGCACACTCTGTGATGGTGTGATAAGCAGCGCAGATCCCCGCCTTCCTCTGTTCCCAGAGTTACACTGATCAACACTTAGAGACTGACTTCTCCGTAAGACCCGGTACTGATGGCTCCTATTTTTCAGGGCCCACCAAAAGTGTTTCAGTTTTTTCTTTCACAATCCAGTTTTTTATAATTGTTGTGCAAAAAAATTTGTTTGAATAGACAACCGTCTAGCTGTTGACAACTGTACTGTAAAACAAATGAACTGATACATTTACATGGAGGAAGGGGGGGGGCCCTGGCAGCAAAGTACACAGGGTCACCAAAGCCACAATGTGACCTCTGGCTGGGTGCTGGCCAGAGCTCTGCCACCAGATTTATCTTCTTTTCTAAGGCTGGTGGAGGCCCAGGGTCCTCTACAGTTTTACTTGGTCTCTAGTTTTTTGAAGAGGTGTCACTAGGGTGTGACGGCACCAGATGGTGGACATCTAGCCTTAGCTGCTTTCAGTCCTGTAGTAAGGTCTCCAGTGTTTGGAGTGAACTCCGTCAGTCAGACAGACAGAGACCCTGTTTCTGCTGAAAAAAAAAAAAAAAAGTTTCTCTTATGCTTCCCCTCTTTCCTCCCATGAAGCCAGCTCTCACTTTTGCAAAGTTCTTCCCCACCCTAGGGAAACAGTTGTGAGTTATGAAAGTTCTCTCTTAGTGGGGAATCTCAGGGATTAGGGACTTGTTCAACACACAGCTGTGTGCACCCCCTAGACTAAGCTATTGTATTTTTTTTCTCAGGAGTTTGGTTTATTGAGTGACTACTGTGTGCTGGGCGCAAATGAGCTGAGTTCCCAGCTCTCTGCTGCCTCTATTTACTCTTTTGTCTCCTAGGGTTGCTGGTTCTGCCTGGAACCTTAGACAGGCCCAAGGCCAGAGTTCAGAAGTGAGCCTGCCCAATTGTTGTCAGCCTGTGCTCAGTGACTAAATATGAAGATCTTATTCTGACCCAGGGTATACTGTGGTCTCTGTATTTCCAGTCTGAGCTCTGTGTAGTTTCTTCCAAGTTCCTAGAGAACTTGACAGTGGGGTTGAAACTTCCCCAGACTTCCTTTTTCTTATCTTGTCCTTCTCAAGACTTGATGTTTCCTGTGCTCCTAACGAAGTCTGCTGCACAGAGCTCAGGGGCATCCGCTGACTTGTGGGTGAGACGTTTTTTGAGCCCTGCCCAGTATTTCAAGATAAAATGCTGAGAGGAGTTAGGAAGGCACAGGGGTATCCTGGGGTGTTACTGTCTCCTTTCATTCACCATTTGGATAGTGAATGTGGGTGCCTGACTCTGGGGCTAGAGTATTTGCTAGCACCTGCTCCCCACAATTCATAACAGCACCCACTGTGTACCTTGAATGTGCAAGATTCTGACAGACAATACCTTCTTTAAAAACAAAACCCTGCTCAACAGGGTGCAGGAGAATGTTTTAATCTATGTATATAGTGTGTAACACTCAGAAGAATGGGATTGGTATATTTATTATAGTAAATATTAATCATTTAGTTGCTTGCGCTAGGTAGGTTCTTCTGGCTGTTTGAAGCACACAATACACAATGGTTATCACCTATTGCTCCTGTGTGTTATAGAACATTGGAAAACATTCCATTTAACATGTTAATGCGTTTAGCATGCAGTTAATGCTTTAGTAAACCTCTATTCTGTTCTCAGGTATATTTTTAATTAACTAATAATTAATTATAATTATTTTTGATGTTGTGAGACTCTAACTCAGCACTTCTGCATGCTAGGCAAGCATGCTAATACTGAGCTACATTTCCAGCCCTAGATTCTTCTTTTAAAAAATCCTTTAAGAGGTTTTATTTTTACTTGTGTGGTCTTTGAGTGGTGTGTGGGAGTGCTCAGGAAAGTCAGAAGAGTGCATTATGTATTGTGCAGGTCAGGCTTTTGTGAATTTGAGACAGGCTGAGCAGAGGGAACCTCAGTGGAGAAAATGTCCCCACTAGACTGGCCTGTAGGTAAGCCATAGAGCACAAGCCAATGATCAGAGTTCTTCTTTGATCTTGGCTTCAATTTCTCTTTCCAGATTGTCTCTTGAGTGTAGTAAGAGGTTTCTGGCCTGGACTTTCGGGCCTAACCTCAAGGTCTAGGCCCACAGACCTGCAGACCCGCAGAGACACACAGATGTTTTCAATAGTTTTTGGCTGATTGACCTAAGGCCCAGGCATGTAACTTGCTAATTCTGTACCCTTAATCTAACCCATGACTTCTGTCCTGTTCAGCCATGCAGCTTGGTACCTTTTTTAGAGCAGCATAGTTGTCCTCTGCTTCTTCCGGTTTCTCTCTGGCGTTCTGTCTGGCATTCTGCTCTCAGCATTTTTCTTAGTCTGGTAGCCCCACCCACACTTCCTGCCTGCCTTTGGCCAATCAGTGCTTTTTATTAAACCAGTGGGTGGGACAATTATTTACCATGAAACAACACAATACCTCTACACTTGAGTTCTTTCTTTGTCTTTCCTTAGTGCACTGTGACCTGGAATATGCAATCCAAATAAAGCCCTTTCTCCATGAGTTGCTTCTGGTCAGTGGTCTTTAGCACAGCAACATAAAACAGACTAGATTTCTTGGAGCTGGACTTACAGGTAACTGTGAGCTGCCGGACATGGGTGCTGGGAGCAGAACGTGGGTCCTCTGGAAGAGCAGCAAGTATTCCTAACTATTGAGCCACCCATCCTGGTTCCTCTTAAAGGGGGAAAAACCTCTGAGAAGTCTGAGATCATTTTCATTATAATGTAACTGAAATATAAAATATAAAAAATAAAATTGGATGCAACCTTTTTCAGCACTTAGAGGATGTACATCATAATTAAGGGAATGACTTAGGCGCAAAGTCAAGATTTCAGTAAAGATGAAAACAATTTACAGAGATGGCTGGTGACGTTTGTTTGATGCTATATCACTGCTTCTGGGGCCATCATCAACCGGTGGCTGACAAACAGTTGGATGGTTGGTACTGTTTCATTTTTCTCTGTAAACTCTTTATACTCATCATGGGTTTAACCGTATTTGGCTTCTCTTGACTTGAATGCTTCATTTATATTCAAAATTACATCTTCCTTTTTTCCATTATTGTATGACAGCTACAGTGTGTGGCCTGGATACAATTACAGACACAAATACAAAATTGAAATTTGGGCACTGAAATTTTAGACTCAAGGGATAATGAAAACAACCAATCCTCTCCATGGGGATATGGGTCCCAAACAACAGCTATTGACTGAGTGACCTTTCCACAGCAAAGACAGCATCTTTCATATGTTATCTTATTCCTGTTATAATAGAAGTACAGTGCCAATGATGCTGCCTGATTGGAAAGGCTGCTTTGTGAGGATGCAAAAGATGCGGGGCACATGGCTGGCATTTATTAAATGTTATCGTGCTATGGTGGGAGTTGGTAACAGTACCTGATAAGTTCAGAAAAGAAGAAGCAGGGGCTGAGGATCACTCAGCTGGCAGAGTGCTTGCCTGCTCAGCATGCACAAGGCCCTGGGTTTGGTCCCCAAGATAAACGTGGCTGGAGAGCAGAAACTGAAGGTCATCCTCTGCTACACAGTGAACTCTAGGCCAGCCTGGGATAGATGCAACTCTCTAAATGAAGAAAGCAGAAGGGGAAACAGGTCCCAGAACATTGTGACTTATCCGAAGAAATAGTAGATAGCAAAACTCCAAAATGGGCACAGAGCTATGTTCCCTGGGGAGGGGCTTCTGGTGATTGCAACCTGTTAATAGATGGGGGTTCTAGATAATCTGCCGCCATTCTGATGGCTGACAAACTTAACAGCTCAGAAAGGACCCAAGAAGCAGCTGTCCTGGTGGACAGATGCTGTAGTCACCAGTGCTTTGGCTCCCTCTATGGTTCTGTTCACAGGGACTAAGTATGTGCCTGTGTTGGACATCTGCTCACACATCCTCACTTCTTTCTCTGGTTTCTCTTTGGAGGGCTCTTTGATTAGGGATCCCCCCCCCCCCCCCCCCCGTCCCTTCTCCATCCCTTTCCCTTTCTGAGACAGGAGCTCATGTAGCCCAGGCTAATCTCAAATTTACTATGTAGCCGAGGACAATCTTGAACTTCCAATTTCTTGCCTCTACCTGCCAAGTTCTGAGATTACAGGCATGCACCATCGTGCCCAGTTTATGCAATGCTGGTGATTGGACCCGTGCATACTAGGTAAGCACTCTGAGTCACATCCCCATTCGTAACTTGATAAATTTTCATTTGCCTGATTACGATGTTCCTTACTAAAATATATAAGGTAGGAAAGTTAAAAGCTCAAAATTGTGTCTTAAACTTAGTCTAAGCAGAGTAATCGGTCACATGTATTCTAACTCGAATGCTACCTAAAATCCATTCATACGTACATTCCTTGTCCCCATCTGCTGAAGAAGCTAACTCTTTGATCTGGCCTTTTAGCCCATATGGACCATTGCAGTTAGAAGCTGCTCGCTGTTCTAACGGCTTTCCCACCAGAAGCACATCCTAACCAAGTTTCTCTTAGAGTTACTGATTGCTGTGCTCTGCAGTGGTTGCTTCTGCTTTGAAGACTTTCCGAGCTGGTGTAAAGCCTTCAGCCTGGCCAGCCTAACTGCCAAGTCTAATAGCTGCCAGCTTGCAACAGGATGGTCCAAATGTGGCTTGCCAAACTGACTCTCTTGCTAAACCTTGAGGCCTAGGTCTTTATCTCTGGAGAGTGAGAACAAACTATTTCCCTGGTGTCCCACTGAGTCTTCCATTAGAAGCAACTTCCTGAAAGGAGACTGGATTAGAAGCTGTCAGCATCTATTAGTCAGAAGCACCCATACCTGCACTGGTGTGTAAGCACTCAGTGGTTCCTAAGTTGGGAAGTCTTTATTCATGACTCAGAATTTACCCAGGATCAATCCCTTAGAATCTATGTTATGTTGAGAGGGCTGTGGAGTTCTTCCTTATGTGAAAGTTGGTGTTCGACAAGCTGGGTCCCCACTAGATCTAATCCTTGCCTAGTTTGTGAGGACAGGGCTCAGTGTCTCTATTTAAGGCTAAGCTTCCCTGCTTTGGATGTCACAGAATTCTTATGTGTTGATGGTACAAAATGGTGGTGTACATGTGGGGCTTTTGAGTGAGCCTCATGGACGTGGAGGGTTAATGTGAAGATACAGAACAAGTTACAGATTGATTGGGACTTTAGAGTCTCGGTCTTTCCTTGGTGTATGATTGTTACCTCAGCTTGGAAGCAGAACTTACTTTATTATTCTAAATTCTGCAAAAAGAATGGATCTAATATAGCAAGAGAAAATATTGCTAGATTGAAGTAAGATCCATTTATTATTATTATGATTATATTTTAATATAATATATAGTCCGATTTTCATTCTGGGGACCTTCATGGTAGAAGGAGAGAACTTGAAGTTTCCTTCTATCTACCATGGGTATACTATGGCATACACATGTACATACATTGTGTGGGAGAGAGACAGGCAGAGAGAGAGAGAGAGAGAGAGAGAGAGAGAGAGAGAGAGAGAGAGAGAGAGAGAGAGAGAGAGAGAGAGAGAGAGAGAATAAACATTAAAATTATTTTTTGTTGAGGTCATCTTTTAGATGTGTATAAAATATGACTATGCTACTCAGGATGGCTTTGAACATATTAAATCGCCCAGGCAACTGTTTTCCATGCCAAGTGCTGGGATTATAGGTGTGTGATGTCACCATCCAGCATGGTTAGCTATCTTTTCTATCTCTTTTTCTCTCACATTCTCTTGCTGGAATGAAGTCACTGCAGTGTATGTAAAGACAGAAAATATGAGGCATTGTGTTGCCAGAAGTTTGACACCATGTATAAGAGGGGTGAGCAACGGCTTGAAAAAAGGAGGGTGCTGGTGTGCTATGACATTGCTTTGTGGTTCTGAGATGGTTGGTTATCTGTCATCCATAGGGCTCAGCCTAATATCTGAGAATGTCTGATGACCTCCATGTTTTCTTCCCCATTAAGAAACATAGTGCTCTGGAGATTTGTCGGTCATCTCAAGACATCTTTGTCTGTTTGCATAGAAGGTATATGACTGTCAGAAGACAGGATCAGTATTATAGTGATGTAAAGAGCCAGAGTTTCTACCTGGTGTTTGAAGGTAGTATAGTTTGGTAATGTTTTATGTCTCTGTACCTCTTGGTCATCTATGATGCATGCTTTTCTGCCTGAAGCCTGCAACCCTAAAAATGGGCTCCCCAAATTGGGTGGTTAGAGAAGAGAGGAGGGCCTGAAAGTCTTCTCAAAATTTCTAGAACTGAATTTCAGTTAGGTCTTTTAATATTTAGAAATATATATGAGATGCTTAAATGATTATATAAATAAGATAAAAATAAAAAGAATGTTGAAGAAGACTAAGGCTTACAAAGTCTATTTGGCTAGAGGGTTCCATGTATAACATCAGTATAGTCTTCTCCTGCGGAATAGCAAGATACACCCATAGGTGGCATAGATGCTATGGACATAACCAGTTGCTGAACTTACGGCCTGTTCCGTGGGAGGAAACTCATACTTGGTACTGTCAATCTGTCCAAGAACCCAAGGTTGGTGAGAACTCCAGGGATGAATCTACTACTGTGATTCTGCTAAGTGATCATTATATCAAACAACCCTCTGAATTCATATTGCTGTACCCATAGATTCATGCAGCTCTCAGATGACAGAGAAGTTTCTTTGTGTAGTTTAAGGCTGTTAATGAAGAAACTAATAGCTGCTCAAAGTGCAGCTAATAAACGTCATCAGAAGACTGAATTTCTTATTGGTGGAAGAACCTCAGAGACTCTGGCTGCAAGCCGTGCTTTGCCTTGCCACCAGCTTGGTTGGGAGTATGGTGGGCATTTTACACACAGTGGTAATAGGATGGAATTGATGCTCTGGGGAAATTTTCTTGCCCAGCCCTGATTGTTTTTAGCACCTTGGGGTTCAAGGTTATAGGTATCCAACCTGTGGCCTGAGGGCTGCATGCTACCACTGATAGCTGTGAATGCAAGCCTACACAAAATCATGAAATTACTTTAAGCATGTTTTTAATATTTTTTTTTATAACTTGATCGTATAGTTGAGTATGAGCTCTATAGATTAGATTTTTGTCGCAGTGTCAGAAAGTGGGACACTTTACATTGTGACTTCAGGGGTTGCTTCTGAAGTTGAGACACACTTGGTAGAGCATTCACCCTGTGAGGATGAGTGTATTATGGGGTGCTTGGGAGAGGGAGCAGAAGAACCAGATGGATGACTGTCCCAAAGGTCAGGGTGGGTGTGCCACAGTTGGGGTTATCTCCATATGCTCTGACATTGCACTTCTTTTGGACACCACCATTTTAGCCAATTTTATCCTAATTTCTATTGTGCCACAGTATGTCTCCATCAAGTTAACTGTGCCAGGAAATGGGAGCTGTTGGCAGAGTCTCTAAAAGCTCGAGAGAATAGGTCCAGTGTACTCTTTCTGTTTTGAGGAGCCAGTCTTTAAAATTACAGAAGCAATCATGAGATCAGCGGTTCTGGGTTGTGTGCAGCTGGGTAATTTCCATTTTTGTTCCATTTACCATACAGGTGTCTTACGTAGGCCAGGACTGTAGAGAAATCCCGGAGCAGCTCGGCAGGGACTGCGGACATTTTGCTAAGAGGCTTGATCTAAGCTTCAACCTGTTGAGGTATGTAAACTTTGAGAGATGCAGCCTAGGCTCCGGCCTCCCAGGTCCCTCCAGGACTGTGGGCTGGCAGATGCAAGTCATAGGTCCTATCTCTGAGCCAAGGCTTGAGAAATGTGAATCCGTGTCCTAAAGTCTGATTCTGCTTCAGATGACTTATTGGCTAGTCTTCTAGCAAGTGCAGCCTAAGAAGGTTGGAGTCTTTGAGCATGGATTGTGGAGACTCTTTTTTTACTTTGTTCTTTTCCTTTTCTTTGGATGCCTATGTACATGAGTTTGGATCCTTTTGGGGGAAGGAATGAGATGATGCCATGAGTGCTTTAGGGGTGTTTAGTTTTGCTTTTTAAGAATGACTGCCTCTCACAGAATGTATCAAGTCACAGATAGGGTGTGTGTGTTTTCCACCTTTTACTATTTGTGAGGATGTTCTCTCTCAAAGGACTGCTAGTGATGTGGAGTGGTTGGGAGGGAAGGGGATTTCTAGCAAGTCTTTGAGTCTTGGCCAAAGTTAAGTGTGATCTCATATGACAGTCTAATTGAGGACAGCATGTAGACACTTTCCTTCTTCCTATGAGTTATGCTGGTGTGTGTGCTTAGCAGATGAAAGTTGGTGGCACTTGGAGAGTAGGTGTCAGTGGGTCAGGTGGTCAGGGACCAGGAAGGCAGCTTTTGCTCCAGAACTGGCTGTATTTAAGCTGTCCTCTCAATGATGCTATTGAGTGTCATCTTGCCCTTTTCTTGGGACCTCACCACCATTTCAAGACCCAGGTATGCTCCTGCCTTTAGGCCTTAGTATCTTTGTGTCTTCCAGACTCTGAGTGGGGATACTTATGAATGAAGACTTTGGGAAAAATGAATAGTACTCAGGGAGCTAGCTCTCAACAGCTAGAGAAGTATGGCAGTGTCAGCAAGGTTGGCACCATCACCTAGTGGGTGCCTAGGAGCCAGCATGGTTACACTGAGCTACACTGTAGAAAAGAGGTGTCTTGAGGGTGATGGGGGAAAGCATGCCCCTGTGTATGCACTCCCTGACTTCCAAGGGTTCTCAGCCTTTGGGCAGATGTGTCTATATGAAAGGTAGTAAAGCCTAATTGCTGCCTCTAGAGAAATCCAGGGTGCTTTGGGATCCCAGCATCAGAGGGAGGGCAGAGTAGACAACCTGGAGTGAACTGGGTCTAAGACATTCACACCTCACATAACTCCTCTTCCTGGATCAGGCAAGAAGTCATGTCCTTCCACAGTGTCCTGAGTGAGACCTGGGTGGGTGGCCTCCAGGGGTCCACCACCTTATGGGTTGAGGGCTGTAGGTGCCTTGTGAATATCAAGTAGAAGCCTGGAGGTGGGGTCAAAGAGACTTGGGCCCGGTGAAGGAGGGTGTCAGTGGGCACAGGTAATGGGAGTGAGGACTGTTATATCTGAGGAAACAACTGTCTTTGTTTGCCTGAGTGCTGCCACCTGGAGCTGAGAAGGGAGGCATGGAGAGGCAGGCAGAGGGAAGGAACTCAGTTCAGAGGGGTGAGATTGAGAAATATTTCTTACAGGAAAGGATGTGCCTTGGATGTGGGAAAGCTTAATGATGAAAAGTGTGTCAAGTAGATGTTGAGGGAAAGGGATAAAGGGCAACGTTTTCCTTTGCAAAGAGGAGAGAATTTTCTGGCAGATGCCTGTTAGCTCAAGACCCTACTGTTGTCTGTTGTACTCTGTGTGAGCTCTGTGCTGGCTGGGGCTGAGGTGGAGTATGGATACAGGAAGGAAAGATGAGACCAATGATTCATGGACAATGTATGTTCAAGAGTTGGTTAAATTGGAGGGAGTTACAGACCAAAGGGGAGAGAAACTTGCAGCACATTCGTTGGGCATCTTGGCTCAAATCACCTTTGGCCCTCATTACTTACCTCATGGGGGTGTGTGAAGTGGGCATCATCATTTTTCTTGAACTCACAAGGCACTAGTCTAACTTGCCTCCAGTCACATAAAAATCTAAGATGTTTTAGTTACTAAACGACCTCTTCTTTAAACAATAAGATCGAGACAGCAGGATAATAGAAAGGGAGAATAGGAGCCCGTCAGCTCACATTTAAAAGATGTGACTGTATGACAAGAAGTCATGAGTGTGCCAGGTTTCAGGGTCAGTGCTGGTTTCTCTTCATGGCTTCACTCATGAAGGTGCTTTGCTTTTTAAGCCTGAGGATCTGACTTTGATCTCCTGAACGCATATAAAAAGCCAGAAGTGGCAGTGTGAACTGTAATCCTCGCCCTAGACAGGCAGAGGGAGGAGAGTCCTGGGCCTTGCCAGAAAGCCAGTCTAGATGAATTGGGCAGCTTCAGGTTCAGGTGTGGGAGGGCTGAGAGGTTGGAGGCATATCCAGAAGTAACAGAGGGAACAAGAGTATTATCAAAATACATCATATGCATGTATGACATTCTCAAAGAATTAATAAAAAGATTAATTAAAAATATCTAAAACCCCCAAAGTACCCAAACAAGGCTAGGCATGGTGGCCCAAATCTGCAATAATTCTAGAACTTGGGAGGCTGAGGCAGGTCTGCTTGGACTACAAAGTAAGTTCAAGGTTGCCCTGAGCTACATAGTGAGACCCTGTCTCAAACAAACAAAACCAAAACCAAAATAAAAAACCTTCAAAAACCCAAATTCAGTAGTATTATATTAAGTATCCTTTATTCAGTAGAAATTTCTCTATAGATACCCACCCCTACCATGTCCGTGGGGTTGGAGAGACCATGTACCCCAATTGATTACTTCATGACCCTCTGCTCTCACATCTCTCAGCTTTGTTGCCTGTAATTGTACTTCTTGGCAGCCTGTTTGGTCCTATTCTGGATACCTCTTTTCTCCAAAGCCAAATACAGTAATATTATGTGTTATAGACATAGTGTGTGTGTGTGTGTGTGTGTGTGTGTGTGTGTGTGTGAGAGAGAGAGAGAGAGAGAGAGAGAGAGAGAGAGAGAGAGAGAGAGAGAGAGAGAGAGAGAGAACATTAATGATCTGCCTCAGCAAATACCAAGTACATAACCCAGCAAAATTAACTCTACTGACCCCATTGTACAGCAGACAATGATCAAGCTTGAATTCACTTTGGCTTGACTTTTTTCCTTTTCGTGTATGCATTGTGAATGAAAGATCTAGCTTTATTTTTCCACTGGTACTCACTCATCTTATTGCTGAATCTTTTTCTTTGACTATTATCTCCCAATTTCCCCACTCTTGGCCTAGCAACCCCATTCTATTCCTTGCTTCCATGGGTTAGACGCCTCAGATTCCATGTGTGAGATGCATCTGTCTCTTTCTGTGTCTGTCTTATCTTACTTAGCACCATGTCTGTCAGGCCCACTTACAATGTTCTTATTTTTAAAGGTGAGTAATCTATTCTATGGACTTTGTATTAGTACCATGTTTTAAACTCCACTCAGCCGTCAGTGGACAATTGGCTTGTGTATTATGATTGTTTTGAGTAGTGCCGTAAGCACGGGAGTTATGATGTCTCTTCAACACACTTGATTTCATTTCTTTTAGCTTTATACCCAGAAGGGATTACATATCACCCAGTAGTTCTGCTTTAAATTTTTGTGAGGACCCTTCATACATTCCCACCAAGAGTGGAAAAGTGCTATTTGTGCTTCATACCATGCCTGACACTTGTTATACTTCGCCATTATTACAACAGCTATTCTAACAGGTGACTTATAAAAGTGCACTATGGTTTCCACTGGTGTACTCATGATGATTAGTGTCTTATCTAGGGTTCTCTGGAGGGACAGATCTGATAGAGTAAATACTCATTAAAGGGGTTTTGTTAGATTGATTAATATGATTAAGTCTGGGTAGCCCAACAATGGTTGTCTTCATGCCAGAGAGGCCAATGCTTGGTATCTCAGTCCGTGAGGGTAATGTCTCAGTGTCCCAACATGGCATGAGAAATCTGGAGGATTCCTGGAGAGCCACTGGTCTTTACTGCAGGTTGAGAGCCTAAGGAAGCTGGGCTCTGACATCAGCAAAGCAGCAGCAGCAGCAGCAGCAGCAGCAACAACAACACGGTACATTACCAACAGGGTTAATGAACTTGACAGCAAGACATGAAGACAAGCAGGCAAAAAATGAAGTTTTCTCCTTGGACCTCCTCTTATCTTGCTCTTACCAAAGGGGTTGTTGGTTCTTCCTACCTCAAATAACCTGATCAAGAAAATTCCTCACATCTATACCCACCCAGTATTTTAGTTGGTTCCAGGCTCAGTGAGCTTGACAACTAAGATTAACCATGACAATTAATGATGATAAAATTTATTTATTGTATATTTGCATGTCTTTTTAGAAATGTCTATTCAGATCTGTTGCTTATTTAAGGTAAGGCTATTATTATTGCTGTTATTGTTGTTACTGAGTTCAGTTTTTTATGTATCTTAGATCTAAATCTCGCACTATATTTATACTGTCGTAATTCAGGTAAGTATCCGGTCCCCAGCCTTGGACACTCTACTTCTTGGGGACACTATTCTCCGGAGGTAGTAGAACATTTGGGAAGTGGAACCTAGTGGGAAATCTTAGGCTGCTGGGGCTATGAACAGAATTCCTCTGCTGTACACTTCTGCCGTGATGCTACCAAAGTGAGAGGACTCATTCCCTTCTTTCTAAGTTCGTTGTCTCAGCAGTTTGTGACGCCTCTGCAAATATGGTTAACAAACATGGTGTACAAATCAAAACCACAGCCTGCAGACACTGCAGAGTTCTCTTTCCTGTGATGTCTGTTAGTGAGAAAGATTTGTAGTCTGATGGAAGCTTATTTGTCTGGTTTTGCCTTTGGTGGTGACCAATGACCTTAAAAGATCATTTCCCAAAGAACACCAAGAAACAGATTTCTTGGGCCAGTGAGATGGTTCAGTGGGTAAAGTCTCTGGCCACCAGAACTGATGACCTAAGTTTGATTCCCAGGACCCAGATAATGGAAAGAGAGAATTGACTCCTACAAGTTGCCCCCTAACCTCTACACACGTTACAGCAATGTGCATCCCCCTCAACACTTGTACTCTGTTATTCCTGTCTCTAGAAATGTCAGAGAAGCTACACCTTTGAAGTCTCACCAACATAAATGCCCAAATGGGATCCAAACAAGGACAACATCAATAGACATGCTAACATGGAATGGGAAAGCCCAGGGAGCCTCAATTCTAGACAAAGAACTACAGGCAACTCAGGAATGCAAGAGGGGAGAAATAGTCTTCCCCAGGGAAGAATTCACTGACTGGTTGGTTATTCAACAAAATGACCAGCCCTGAAACATACACACTACATTATACAGGCTGAGCAGGTTGTGTTTTTGTATTTAGGAATAATCACATGCACATATACATATATGTATATGACAATGAAGGAAAGAGGCCATGGATTTGAGAGAGAGAGAGAGAGAGAGAGAGAGAGAGAGAGAGAGAGAGAGAGAGAGAGAGAGAGAGAGAGTAAAGAAAGGTCCATGGAGTTGGAGGGAAGATAGGGAAAGGGGAAATGATATATTATAAATTCAAAAAATAGAAAATATTTAAAAGAAGAAATAATTGCTCTGTGTTTTATCCCAGAACCCTTGCTGTTTCAGCCTTATGTTCAAGTCTTCATGTTGAGAACATCCTGTTCCTGGCGTGGTCTTGGTGCCTTGACTGGAGAGCTGTTAGCCTTGAGTGGCCGGGTTTGTGTCCGGGTGCTGTATTGGCTCCACCGTCTGTATGTTTGACTTGTGTTAGTGTTACAGCACTCTAGGAGCTGCATCTCTGTACTGTAGTTTAATATTAGATGGTTTGTAGTTTCAGCTTTTCTTTCTTTTGCTCAGGATCACATTGGCTATTCGGGGTCTTTTGTGGTCATCTGGATTTTGTGAAAAGTGTTGTTGGGGTTTTGGTAGGGATTGTATTGAATCTCATTCTTTAACTCATCAAGTTATATACCCAAACTATGTGACCATTTATTTGTATTGCCTTTAATTTCTTTCAGTGATGTTTTATATTGTGCTGAGTAATCTTTAACTTCTTAGATTAAATTTATCTCTTGGTATTTTATTTTCTTCTTTCAGTTGAGTTGTAAATGGATTGTCTGCTTATTCTGTTCTGGATTGTTGTTACTGGACAGAACGAAACTGACTTTTATATGTTGACTTTATATCTGGAAATTTGCCTGAACTTGTTTTGATAGAATCTGTGCAGCTTCTATGTGTGTGATCATAACGTGTGCAAATGGAGACAGTTTTCCTTCTGTTCTTTTGATTTAGACTCTCATTATTTCTTTTTCTTGTCTAATTGCTCAGGTTGGGACTTAGTTTAGTAGAGAAATATACTAAAAAAGTGATAAGGGTGGCTGTCCTTGTCCTATGTATGAGGAGAACCTCCCAGCATGTCAACATTCAGTGTGATGCTTTCTGGGGCCTGTCATGCATAGACTTTATTTTTTCTCTTAAAAGAATGTTAGTCATCTGTAGATGCAGTTTTTCAATGATGTGACAGTCAGTAAAAAGGATAAGACCATCTGTGGTCACCACATAAAAATCATGGATAGTAGTCAGAAGTTTCTCTGTCCTGCCCATCCAGTCCCACAGCCATTTAATCCCAAATAATCACACTAAGGCTTATGCTCAGGCTTATTACTTGCTAACTCTTATACTTAAGTTAACCTATTTCTATTTATGCTTAGTCACGTGGCTTGGTACCTTTCTGCTCAGTGCAGCATTCTCATCCTGCTTCCCTGCCTCTCCCTGTTGTTTCCCTTCTGCTCTTCCACTTCTCAGAATTCTCCTAGTCTGCTTGCCTCGCCTCTCCTTCCTGTTTAGCCACTTGATCGATCAGCATTTTATTAACCCAATAGGAGTGATAAATATTTACAGGGTACATGAGCATAGTCCCACAGCAATGGCTCCCTTGCAGATCCTGAAAACCTACTCCCAGGTTTCATGCTCAAGAAACCTGTACCTACTACTGTTATGCATATGCTATAAAGGCCACATTTAAAAGCATACTAATTACTTAAATGTTTTGGCCCCTGCTTATCAGTTACTGACCTATCACACCACTGGCTTGAATTAGAAGTGTTTCCACACCTCGCAATGAGCATTTCTGACAGAGGACAAGTTTATTTTTATTCCTTTAAAAAATTCTCTTGGGCTCAATATGTTAGTTTTTCTGTTTTATCTTATTATATTTTATTTTATCATATTTTAATTTATTGTTATCCTCTGGGAACTTGTTTGTTTTCTAATGAGAGACAGAAAGAGGTGTATCTGGGTGGTGGGTGGAGGAACTGGGTCAGAAGATAGCACCTTCCACCATGTGGGTCCTTGTGGTTGAACTCAGGTTGCCCAGCTTGGTGGCAGTCACATTACCTGCTGAGCCATCTTGCCAGTCTGTGTTCAACAACCTTATTTAAAAACTCAGATCTTGGGGTTGGAGAGATGGCTCAGCAGTTAGGAGCCCTTGCTGCTCTTTCAGAGGACCTGGGGTTAGTCCTCAGCGTCCAAAGTGGCTCACAATTGCCTGTAATTCCAGCCTCCCGGGCTCCAATTCTGTTTTCTGACCCCTGCACCTCTACTCAAAATAAAATTTTTTTTTGGAGACAGAGTCTCACTATGTAGACCAGACTAGCCTGGAACTCACAGAGATGCTCCTGCCTCTGCCTCCTGTAGTCATCATTCACTGCTTTAATTTATATCTTAAAGCTAGTTTAGATAATTTTGTACATGTATATGATATGTTCTGGTCAGACCATCCCACCCTCTCTTGTTCTCTCTTCTTCCATGAACTCCTTTTCCCAGCAAGTATCCTCTCCCACTAGGTTATCTTTTTTATTTGCATGTTCTTGTTTTGTGGCCCACAGAATATGACCAGGGATGCCCACAAATGGGCCTGGGTACGAATTATTCACTGGAGTACAGGGGACTCACCAGTGGCTGTATCACTGAAGACAATGACTCCCCTTCCCCAGTAGCCAGCAACTACCAATAGCTCTCCAGGGAGGGGCTGACATAAGCTCTTCATTATACTGAAGTACGTCCTGTCTGTTCCAGATTTGAGAGTGTCTTATAAAATGGTACAGAATATTGTTGAATGCTTTTTTCTGTATCTGAGGTGACTACATAATGTTCATCATTTGTTATTTTGATGAGGGCTGTGACATTATTGATTTGTATATGTTGTACCAAACCTGTCCCATAGAATATGATCCTTTTAATGTGCTTTTGAATTCACTTTCTGGTATCATTAAGGATTTTCAAATGTAAGTTTATCAGAAATGTTGGCAGTGTCTTTTGTCCGGCTGTGGTATAGAGACGGTGCTGGCATTGTAAAATGCATTTGGAAGTTTTCCTCCCTCTTGTGTTATTTGAGACACTCCAAGAAGGATCAACACGAACTTTTTTCCCTTTCATAGAGCTCACTAGTGAATTCATGAGATCCTGGGCTTTCTTTTGTCGGGGATTTTGTTGACTTAATCGCCTGGCTTGTTATTGGTCTGTTCTAGGACATCTTCTCACAGCTGGCCAGGCTTGAACTTAACTCTTGCCAAGATATTAAGAAAGAGGCAGTAGTGTTTAGACAAACATGTGAGAATATCCTTCTGTGTTGGTTTTTATTCATTCTCATCCACATCTGCTCGTCAGTACAAACCTCCTCCAGAGGTCTGTGAGCGCTGAGATAGCTCCGTGGCTGGGCACTTGACTAGCATGTATAAGACTCCGAGTCTGATTTCCGCACTGAAAAGACCTTTGGTGGTACTCGAGATATTGTCCAGCCTGTTGCTCTTTTGCTGTGTATTAAAAAAAAAAACTATACTTTAAAAATAGATGTATACATGTATGTATACATATACAACACACATTACACACAGAATTCTGTTCATTTTCCTGTGGATACTTATTCATACTGGCAGGAAGATAATTATGGATTTTAACGTTCTGAACATTTGCTTGATGGTGTGGGAGTGTTCTTCCATTTCCTATCCAGCTCATGCTCTTCTGTATTAACTGTAGTAAATCTGTCTCCCTCTCATTGGAGTTGTCAATAAACTGGTTACTTCTGATGAGATTGTGAGTTTCAGGTTATATTATTTCAGTGAGTCTTTCTAGAGATTAAAGTCTTTGGAACCACTGTGCGTGTCTGTCTTATCAAGTTGTATGTTAGAAATGGAAGCCAGAGGAAAAAGCCCAACTGAGCTCTCCTTCTTCCTTTTAGGCCCAAAGGGCCCTGTCTTCTGCCTCTCCAGCTTGGGTTGAATTCTTCTTGTGATGGATGGGGACCAGGTCAGCTACAGGAATGTGGCCTGGAAGAGCTCCTGGGGCATAATTTTCAGGCTCAGGTTGGTGGGATGAGAGTAGGGCATGTAAAGAATTAATTGGCAAGTAACCAGGAGGAGTGGCATATTGCTCCTTGAATTTACACGCATTAACAATCACACTCTGACATTTATATATATATGTGAAAAACTTAAGATTTCTTTGTGAAATTTTTTCTCTTAAAAGCCATTATAATCCGTGTAAAATTATTGTAAAACTCAGGAAGGTAAGCAAGAAACAGTCTTTGTCTGATGTCACTGATAATCTTATCAATTATATATCACCATTTTTAGCATTACAGTTGTGTGGTCTTCCTGGTTTTTCCAATGCTATTAGAACAATGCATGTGCTTGGACTGTATTGGAAACATTTCCTTATTTTGGTAATCATTGCATAATAATTAAAATATTTTTAGATTTATTGTGTGTGTGTGCATGTGTATGTGTATGTGTGTGTGCATGTGCATATATGTGTCTCTGTATGTGTGTGTGTGTATCTGTGTGTCTCTCTGCGTGTGTAGGTCAGATGCCAACTTGTAGGAGTTTGCCTTTCCTTCTACCATGTAAGTTCTGAGGTTCCAACTTAGCGCATTACTCTTGGCGTTAAGCACCTTTCCCCCCTAATCCATCTAGTGGGCATTTATATAACAATTTTTGGTGGGTACTTTAAATCATTTCTTAGTGTTGGACAGTTAGGTTGCTTCTAAATTTTTCCATTATAGATAACCCAATTATAAATATCCTTACACTGCTCATTGATGAACATATCTTTGATGAGTTGCTTAGAGTAAATTCCCAAGAAAGGGCTTTGGTACAGAGGCCAGACTGCCCTCTTATAACATTTATGAATGCCTGTCATCCCAAGTTCTTCCTTGAGCCATCTCTTGTCCTATTTTTCACTTTTTAGGTTAGTGAAGAGACCCTTATGTCTTAGCCAGTTGGCTCCTAAGTCTGCACAAGGCAAAGAGAACTTTTGAATGAGTTTCCCAGCATCCATTTTCCCATTCTGACTGGGGCAGGGTCGAGTCTCCCATGTGGTCCCATTCTACTTCCTCAAGGGCCTTAGATGGTTTCAGAGGGCTGCCTGCTTAGCTTGTTGAACAGGGCAGGCACAGCAGAACTCCTGTAGTAAACAGTGATAAATACACCCATGTAAATCGGGCAATAAAAGTGAGTGGGTTTAATTGATCTATGGCAACAGGAAGCTTATGTTTTAAAAATTAAATTATTTGCAGTCGCATCTTATTTAGCATCACTGATAAATGTGCTGGGTGGAAAATTGCTGAGAAGAACATTTCTGAGCATGCTACTCCCCTGCCTTCTGCTATGAGTGGAAAGGACTGGGGGTTTTGTGCAGTTTTGAGTAAGAGTCGGTGGCTCTGCCCTCAAATAGACTTCTGACACACTGACACAGCTTCTTCAGAGACAGATACACTGCACTTCCCTTGGCCATGTTGTAGACAGTTGGGCAGAATTAGGCCAGTTAACTTGGGAAGATGGGCAAGGAATAGCTTTGGGGTTAGAGTGCTCTGGCTTGACCTGCTTCGGCTGTTGACTCAATGTATTACTGACTTTGGTCTATATACTAAAATGTTAGATGCTGTGTGTAACATCCCTACTAAATTGCTCGGGATATACTAGGTCTTCAATAAGCATGGCTACTGTGATATGGACATGATGCTAGCAAAGAGGCTCAGAGGCCAGTTCAACCCACTGCGTTCCTGGGCCGTGAGGGATCCCTTTCTTCAAGCATTCAGTGTTTACATTGCTGCCTTTTGGAATGGCCACTGAGCAGGGATTCCAAGAAATCTAACTCATTCCTCTAAATCTAAATCTTAGATTTCAACTATAAATGAGTGTGCTGATCAATTTTGGACAAGGACTTTAAGTGCGGAAGGAATCTATGTTGTAAGACTTGGGACTCATTTTTATTTCAGTATGACCTAAGCTATTCTAACCATTACGAATAATGTAGTTTTCCAATTGCTTCTGATATTTTACAGGTTAAATCAATCCATATCATACATTTTGAATCCCTTCCAATTAGGAATAAGCCTGGTAACAAATTCTCCACCTATATCCCCATCCCCATGGAGCGTTCTTTGTTGGCACTGCACCTTTGTTAAATAGTTAGCTGAGGGCCTTATACAAATTTCTGAAATCTAGGTATCCAGGTCTTTCCTGGGTCACACAATGACCCCGGATGGGTGGTGTTAATGAAGAGGTACTATAAATTCTCTATAGTGTGGTGTCACTGATAAATTATTTATGATTCTAAAGAAACTCAATGCTCTGCATATGTTGAAACCAACATCTCCTCTGAGCCAAGCAATATGATTATAAACACAACAGGACACAAGAACTTTTTTTTGTTCTAGGAGTATTACTGAGCATTCAAGTGTCCCCAGCAATCAAGCAAACATACAATCAAAAGGCACAATGCACGGCCACCTGGCAGGTCATGTATCACACCTCAACTGTCAGACCCTGATTTCTGCACTTCAATAGAATGCGTCATAGAAACAGAAAACTGACTGTATTAGGCTAGGAAGAGCACTTGGGCAGGTATCAGCCCGTGAATGGTCACCATTCTCTTATAACCCCCTCTCCAAGTCTTCCTGGCTTCCTGGATTTCTAACACCTGGGCTACAGAGGGGCAACCTGGCTTGGGAAGTTGTGGGCAGCCAGAGAAAGTTGGGACAGGCTGCAGGGTTTCTTTTTTCTGAGCTTTGTTTCCTCAGGGATGCCCCTGCTGCCTGTGACTTACAGGAAGTACTTTCAACAACTCTGCCTCAGTATTTCTTATAGTAGTTGTCTTTAGAATTAGAAATTTCTAGAATTTAAAGCATCAATTTTTATTTTCATCAGAACCATTTTTTTTTCTTCTTGGGAACCTGAGTTGAGGCTTTGTAGCTTTACCCATCTCTTTGCCCTGCGGTTTGTTTAGATGGTGTGATTATGGTTTTATCAGGGTGACTTTGGTGCTTTGTGTGTGTGTGTGTGTGTGTGTGTGTGTGTGTGTGTGTGTGTGTGTGTGTGTGTGTGTGTGCAGGGTAGGAAGAAAGGTAGAGCCTTTATCCATGACATACTTTTCTGTCACTGGGCCTCCAGGTTCTTCACCACAGAGTTTGCTGCTGTAGGAGGAAATTTGTTGCTGTGGTGATGACTGAGGTGACGGTGATGGCAGCTCTACTGCTGTTTAGGGCATGAGGCTATGGATGCTAAATGCCCTGCTGAATGTATTTATCTGGGACAAAAAAGAACCCACCTTCTTCTGCTCATGTGTTCCACTGAGTCCCATGGATGCTTTGGAGACAGCTTTTATAGAATGGTTCCCTAGATGGGCTTCATGACAAAACAAACCTGGCAGCAAATATTGAGATGTGGGGGATCCTCTCTCCAAGGAGTCCAGGGGAATTGTACAAATGGTTTCAGCTATTATGTTTATTTTCTTATTAGCAGAGAACAGCTAACACTACACAGGCCTTACTTCTTTTGAGGCTAAGTGGAACACTTCCCATATGTGTTCCACTATGGTCCTCTAACATTCTCCAAATGAAACTATCAGAACTCACTTTTTTGCTCATGAAGTTCCCAAGGCCCAGGGAAGCTCAGATGCTTGCCCCAGACCACACCAACGGGTTAAAAATATATGAGAGCTGAGATTACATGTGTTCAGGTCTGGCTTTGGCTTATAGTTATTCTGAACTACTTTTATGATACAAACTTGTTCTATTTATTTATTTATTTGTTTGTTTATTCATTTATTTATTGTACAGGGACACAACAATGACTTCTAAACTTTTGCTTTCTGGTGGGAACAAAGTTTTCTTTTTCCGGTTAAATTCCCAAAAGCCAGTAGAAACTGCTGTAGCAGGGTTTCCAGTACATCCTCAGGACTCCAGAGCCCTCAGCCAGCGCCACACTGGTTGTCATGCCTCTTTCTTCTCTCCCATTTTTCTCTAGTTTGGGGATTTTAGCACAGCAATACTCAGGAGGCTCAGGCGGGCCCAGAAGCAAGGGCTCCAGAAGATGTACCCTGGGATGCATTTTCTTCTCTGCTTCGGCTGTGTAGCTTGGCTTAAGCCCAAGTCATAGTCATGGGAAAAACGATTCAGTCTTGCTGTCCCAGCCCTGCATCAGTGGACAAGAGAGGGTGTGTGTGTTCACTTGTACATGGACACACTCGAATATACTCACTCCCTATCTGAAAAGCCTTTGTTTCAGGGACTCCTGATGATTTTAGCTGTTCCATGTCCCTGAATGATGAAAGGGAACCATTATCTACTTTTTGCTTGGGTGTCTGTGTTTAATTGTGGGAAGATAATAGTGACACATTCTCCTCCTCTGAGACTTCCTGTCCCAGCCATTTTCTCTTTCCTACCTCCTCACCAATGTAGTACAAGGTCACTTAGGTTTTAGAAGAGATATATACACAGGGTCAGGTTTTCTTTAGGCTCCTCCCCCAGACCCATCATTATGGAGATCAGCTGTGGCCCCCTCCCCATTTCCCCTAAGCTTCTCTCTTGACTTTACACAGAACCCCGTTCTTCATTCTCAAGGGTATCTGCTTTTTCTCTGGTTGCGCAGAAATAAGAGAGGCTATATGGATTAGAGGAAGAGGAGGAAGAAGAAGAAGAAGAAGAAGAGGAAGAAGAAGAAGAAGAAGAAGAAGAAGAAGAAGAAGAAGAAGAAGAAGAAGAAGAAGAAGAAGAAGAATATACCCAACCATTCTTGAGACAAAGCAAAACTTACTAAAAACAGTTGGAAGGAAGAGCAAAAGAGAGGTTCTAGCCTCCACACAGCTGATCTTCTGCTTCTGGAGAAGTGTTTTTACGAAAATGCACCATTGTTAAAAACTTTTTTCCCCCGTTGATGGATTTATTTATAAGGTAGAGAAATATTTTCCCCATAATTGGGTAACTCTTAATAGTAGCAATTGCATATTTATCAGTGTGAGGGGCTGTTATTAATGTAACTGTCAGGCCCAAACACATTTCTGCATTAAATCCATTTAGTATGTGCATTATTCGGGCTCGAATGTCACCGGGACATCAAAGCCCCGTAGGCATGGAGAGCTCAGTGCCCTGCTGTGGCTGCCGAACAGGCCCTTGATCAATAAATGTAACATGTTAATGCAGAGCAAATAGAATAAAAGATTTCTTTGACAAGACATGAAAAATCACCTTGTGGCAGCTGGCATGCGATGCATTTCTGGGGAGACACCAGCAAAGTTGAGCTGACAAGTAAAATGGGGAATGATGGGCTGGAAGGTGCTTTTGTTTCAAACTTCTTTCTTGACCTGTCAGGTTTTGAAGGCGCCTCAATGGCTCTTTTTTGTCATGTGAAAATTGTAGTCTTAGGTAGTTATGAAGCAGTTATCTCTTCTCAGATTGTGAATACTGCTGTTTAATTGATTCACTTAGCATTTGAAACTGTCACGCATTAATAATTGCAAAATCCTGTAGATACTGCGCACGGAGTGTGTCACGCTTAAATGTGTAGTTATCAGAAAATTAATATCCTTAATGAACCAGCGCTTTCAAGCTAACATTGCATGAAATCTCTCTTGCCCTTTCATTTGTGGAAGCCACATCCTCCAGTTTGCGGAGAATCACCTCTCGACAGTTCGCTTTCTTGATGCCCGACAAATGCCAGCTTTGCTGTGGGTACATCGCGTGCTCAATGACAATAAATATAGTAATTATACTGGAGTTAGTAATTAACATAATTGTAGTCAATTACGACAAATACAGTGCAGTGCCAAATAAATGAGAGGAGGGGAAATTAGCAAGCTAATTGATTTGTCTTTACTTGGTTTTCTATTATAACTGGCAGGGCTGTTTTTCTTGGGGTGGTGAGGAGAGGAGGGGAATCCCCCCCCCAAGGATTGTTTACAAATAACTGATTTTGTTTTGAAGCCGCTTTGTCTTTTGACTTATTACACTTCACCCCTACTTTGCTTAGCAAGGGGAAGAGAGGAGAATTTAAACACCAAGGGAGCAGTTTGCTAATTTAGCTCCACTGAGCTGATCTGACATGATTTACCTTTCCCCATGGCTTGAGAAGTTACATTTTTTTTTTCTTTTAAGCTATTGCTTTGGTAAAACGAAGTATTTATTATTATGTATATGTATGTGGGTCCTTAGACATCACCAGCAAAGTTGTGCTTTGCCAGATACGCATTTTTTTTGGGGGGGTGTTGTAAGTGTCTGCTAATTTGATCAGTTCTATGCTGTTGGCTTGGGGGGAGAAACAGGCACCTCTCGCTTGATTCGGCCTCCATTGGTTCTTGGTTACCTTTAATCTTTGGTAGCCAGGGAATAGATAAAAGAAAAGACGTGGGCAGAACTGCAGTGGAGGGACTTAGCCTGGGCCCCCTGCTCTCTCTCTCTTGTCATACTTCAGGGCTGCTGGGGTCCTGAGTAGTCACACTCTGGAGCCACCTGAAAAGTTTGCACTGGGGTCTCACTGCCCATTTGTCTCTAGCTGGTTTATTCTGCTCTGCCTGGAGCCCTGGTTAATGGTGTTTATCATGTGCCTCTGCTCTTTGTTCACCTTTCCTATGTGACTGCTGTTCATACCACTCAGGGGTCACACTGCTCAGGGAGAAATTGTGTATGTTTGGAGACTTGAGGTCACATCCCAGCCCTGTTTTTTCTCACAAGTTTAGACACAGATTTTCCCTCCCCTTACCTCTTGTCATGTGATGAGGGTTAGTAACCAGATCCTCTGCAGAATTGCATGCAAAAAGTCTTGGCCTCAGCTTACCCAAGAGTAAAATTGAATGCTTTTAGAATATGATTTTTTTAAGTACTTAGTATTGTTTTTCTTATCTAATAAAATGTTATTCCTTGGAAAAGTCAGCAGTTTGGCAAAACGGATTTTTTGGGCTTTTCTTTCTGAAGATTCTACCGGATAGTTTCTGGCTTGATGCAAAGGGAGTTCAGGGCAACAGTTTTTATGTTACCAATGCATAGAGTCAAAGATGACGTGGCAAAGTGTTTGCCTTTCCAGATGCCCTGAAATGTTGCTGTGTCTGTGAACACCAGGCTACACCCAGACACAGCTTGATGTAGGGTCATCTTTCATGTTGTGTTTCATTTGGAAATCAATTTCTGATATCAAATATTTATATACAAGGAGTCATTTAAATTATTTACAGTATTCAGACAAAATGTTTTCCTCCAGGAAGCCTCAAATTATCTGAATAAGTGTGTGGGAACCTTTTGAGGGGAAAATGAGTTGGGAATTGGCAGGGGTGTGAAAAGAGACTTGAACGTCACCCTGATGTAATTAGAGATGGGTTCAGGGGAAAAGGGAAGGTTTCATACTTTGTTTACCCAGAAAACTCAAACAAGACAAGATGATACACCTCTAGAGAGGGTACCCGCTCTTCTGTGGAGGCCCTGGAAGGGCAGTGGGAATGTGGGCAAGGGGAGAGTGAAAACACATGTTATGCGAAGGAAACCTGGCCTCTGACCATTGCCTCTGGGAATCATTTTGTCTACTGTGTCTTGTTAGCTGCCATCTTTACAGTCACTTTTGAATGACATGTAGATGTTTAGCAGAAGTGTCCCCAATGGTGATAAAGGAAGGATTGCATCTTTATTACTGCTACACGGAAGTTGGGTGAATTAGAGCTGGCTTTATCTGGCCTCCCAATTGCATAAGAAATAAGAGCATAAGGAATCATTTCAATTTTGAATGTTTTTTAAATTAAACACCATGTTCAAAAGTGCCATTTTCCCTCCCTCCAAGACCATATTGTATTTCTTTCCCACACAAATACAGGCCCCTAGAGGTGAATGCACTGGAGTTGTGAAAGTTTTGCTCCTAAGAACTCCAAATGCTTTTTGGTTTTTTTCTTCCTTTTTATCATTTGTTAGGTACCAGCTCTGTTGCTGGATCTTTGCAGAATGTATTTGTGGTGGCATGGTGCATGAGGCAATGGGCCTGATGGAAAAGCTTCCTGCCTCTTGCCTCTTGAGGAGCTTTGTGGGTCTGCACCTGCCTACTGGCATGCCAGTCTCTGAGGAGGGTGTGTTAGAATTGCTTTGTGGGGTGCTTTATTTCAGTGTTACTCTTTCAGAATGTCTTGACTGTCCCTCTAAATGTATCAGCTTGTCTCCTAAGGGTAGAGGATGGCACAAGACTGGAGAAGGGAATGTGGGAGGCAGATGTCTGCTTCTGTGCTAACAGTTGAACAGAAGGTCCTGGCTGGCTCATGAACTCTTCTCAAATATTGAGCTGGATCAAAAGAAAATCCAGCTTCTTGTGGGGTTTAGAGAAAAGGAGCCTGACAGTGGACCCCCCAAAGTTATTGTCTAGTCTCCTCCTGAGGAATACCGGGTTGTCCCAGCCCATGACACAGTCCCAGGAGAGTGACTGGAGAGATACATTCAACTGCATACTTTTAAGGTTTATTTTATCTTCTTCCTCCTCAGCTGAAGGTGGAAGTCAGTTTGGGGCCTGCTAATGTTTAGAGGATGCAAGTGGGGTTATAATGGTCTTTCTAGCTGCCATGTCCATTTGGATCCCTCTGTACAAGTGCCCGTGGGTAGGCTTTCTCCCTTGGTTCATACACCCTTGATAACAGATAGAGTGCTTTATGAAGTACCAGTAGGCACAGCTCAGGAAAGCATGGCTTCTTTAGAGCTGTCTGTCCTCAGAGGCCGAGAGCATGACTCTTTGTACTTCCCTACATGTTCTTTATCCATATCTAGATACCACTGTAGAATCTTAGTAGATGACAGGGATTCTGTGAGTTCCTTGGCAGCTGGAACTTAAACATGGTATGTTTTCTCCTGCTAAAGCTTACACATTCTTTGTGGGGATAAAGTGCTCGTGTGTAAACTGAACAGAGATAACTGGAGTAATGGTTCCGATTCCTCCCTGGGAACTTTGAAAACATAGATTTCCCTCTGCCGAGTCAGTAGTTTGTTGTCACTGAGTTAGTGAACAGAACTGAGGGGTGGCCTGTGCTGCCATGGTTCCAGGGGGGAGGCAGGCAGAATAGGCAAAGAATTCAGGAGAGTCCCAGGAGACACCCTCATGAGTGTCCTGAGACACATACAGGATAGTCCAGCCAGTTAAGTAACAGAGGCATCATGTAGATATTGGTTCCCAGGACATTCTCAGAAGGAAGGACTTCATCATTACAAGGTAATGGAATTTTTGTCACATCGCAGAGGGAGGGCAGGATTGGTCTGTTGGGATTGAGTAAGTGGTTTGTATGGCATCAGGGCTTTGGGACCAGACCCTTCTTTGGTTGGATGGTGAAACCTTGGGCTTTGTGCCCTCAGGGATTGGTTGGGGTCCCGGAAAGAACAACTGGAGAGCAGAGTACGCTTCTTTGTACATCTGTGTAGAGTAAGGCTATTTGTATCATGTAGAGGTTGGCAATGTTGGAGTCTTTTGGGGAGGCTAGGCAAATAAGGGTTAGGGGAGATGTTGATTCTCCTTCTAATGCCTTCTCTGTGGAGTTACAGGCATGAGGCAGCGGAGAAACCACCTCTAACTGAAGGGCAGCTCGTTTGTAGGCTGAACAAGGCCCGAGCATCTATCCTGACATGCATACATGGCAATTATGCTGTTAAAAGGGTCACAGCTAATGGAGTAATTCTATAACTTGAGCTGCAAGCACGAAGGGCCTTTTTGTACCCTGCATGATCCTGTGGGCTGGCCCTGTGCCCCTTCAGAAGGGCAGAAGACAGACTTTCAGAAAAGTGTGTTCATTATTGTTCTTCAGTTCACTTAGAGGTGCAGTCTCCTTTGTGGGGACTTGTACTTCTGTTCTGTACATGGTTTGAGACCCCCATAAAAACTTAATCGCATATTGAAATGCAAACCTTTCAGGATGGGGTAGCAACTTCTCTTCCCATATAATCGTAGATAGGGTTATACTCAATGTAGTTTGGAACATACAGTCTTATGGGAATTTCTCATTTGACTGAATGGATTTTTAGCTTACTTTAGAAGAGGTAACATGCCATTCATTCATTGGCCTCCCCTGATTATCTTAAATCTTTATGGCAAGCAAGAGGACTTCACAGTTGAGAAATGGGTGAAAATGTATAGTGGTCAAATGGCTTTCCCAAGGTGCACATGGCTGGTCCGTGGTGAGTCAACGTGGAAATGTATATTTGCCTGCCAGCGGAGTCTACTCTGCTACACAGAGTCTACTTGACTGATCTCCTTGGCTTCAAGCTCCTTTGCTGGCAAAATGGTGTAGGTTGATAACACACGAGAGGAGAATCTGTCTTCTTTACCCCCACCCTGCTGTGACTGTCAATATTCTGTTTCCTTCCTAAGCTTATGTTTGACTTTATCATTTTTTTGTTTGTTTACCAAGAAATAATAAAAATTCTAGACTTCGAGAGCTGGCATACTTCAGAGAGATGGAAGGTTGGATTCCAGACTGCTGCAATAAAGCCAATGTTGTAATAAAGTGAATCACACAAAGTTTTTGATTTCCCGGTGCATATAAAAGTTATATTTACACCGCAGAGTAGTTTGTTAATTGTGTAACAACATCATGTCTAAGAAAGCGCATACCTTGATTAAAAAAATACATTACTGCTAAAAAAATGCTAAGAGTTGTCTGAGCTGGTAGAAAAACGGGTGCTGATGGTCTTCTGTGATGTGGTGGCCACCGTATCTGTGAGCTGCATTAAAATGAAGCTCATTGAAGTGAGGTATTCTTGATTTTAAAAGTCTGCATTGGAGTTGGAGAGATGGCCCCGTAGTAAGAACCGTAGGCTGCTTTTCCAGAGGACCTGGATTCAGTTCCCAGTACCCACATGGCAGCTCACAATGATCCATAACTCCAGTTCCAGGAGATCCAACACCCTCAGATATACCAACATGAAGGCAAAATACCAATGCACATAAAGTAAAAATAAATTATCAACGTAAGTCTGTCTAGAATTAGGCTGGGTGTTATTGACTTACTGACCTCTATGGACCTCCAGGACCCTATCTGGTTCTGTCTCTGGTATGTTTTGGTTCTGTTCTCACTTGTGTTCATCTGGACAACTTGTAAGAGCCCAAGTCTGTTGTCTCAAAGACATTGTCCATTGCAGGGTCCACTTAGGTTGCAGAGGCTATTCAAATGCTCCTGAGTCCCTAAACTGCAGTAACCCCAAGGCACCACTGGCTGTGTGTTTGCTTTTAAATGAGAAACTGAACTCTTGCTAGCTTATAGTTGGGAGTCACTGTCAGAGACCAGAAAGCCAGGGTTGCTTGCGCTGAAGGATAGGCTCCTGGAAGAGCAAGGAGGTTCTGTGAGAGACTCTACAGGGCAACCAATCACAAGTTCTCTGTGAGCTGCCTATGAAGCCAGTTAATCCTGTCATTTTCCTGGATTGGGATGGCAGGGTCATGAGCGTCAGATATGAAATGTGAGATTTATATTCACAGAAGGTGTCCCAGCAGGACACATGTCCCCAGGGTACTTTTTTAAAATTTTTAATTCTTTTGTTTGTTTGTAAGCAGGATTATCCCTAGAGTTGTGTGGTATTTGGTAGGTTTGTAAAAGCAGGACTCACATTGCAAAGCATCGAGTCTGAATGGCAGCTTGTCTAGCGTGGATGAGGCCTTTGATTTACTCCCCACACTTAAAAAAACCCAAAAAACCTGAATGGACATGTTTCCCTTGGGAAAGAACAACTTAGAGAACTTTTCCCAATTTAATTCTCTGTAAGGGGAGAGCAGGAGGAAAGGAAGGGAGCGAATCTTCACTAGAGAACACTGCACATAATCGTTTGTAGTCTCCATGGAATGGGTAGGGCTGTGCATGGTGGGGCACACCTGCAATCCCAGCCCTCACAGTGAAACATAGGAAGTTCTTGAGTTGAAAGCCAACCTAGGATGCAGCGTGAGACCCTTTTGCAACCCTCCAAAGGAATATTAGGTGTTAAATAGGATAAAGCAAGCTTTAAGAAAGCCAAATGCCAGAGTAAAATTCCATTTTATTTAATGATTTCCAGTGAGTTATTTATTTTCTAAAATCTACTTGTACCTATGAACTTAGACTGGAGAAGGCTTTTCTCCCCCAAGGCTCCTCTTTCCAGTCCCATTCATAGACTGTAGCTGAGCTTCAGACCAGCTTTGTCATTAGGCAGGAAGAAGAACTGATTGGTGTTATTTTTGGGTGTGTAGGGGGGTGGGGCCTCACTGTATTGTGCAATCTTGTCTTGAACTTGTAGTTTCAAGTGTGATTTCCACTTCAATCTCCCGAGTTGGGAGACCGTGAGTGAGTTACCATTCTGTACCTCTGAGCTACTTCCTCCAGCAAACCAAGAGGATAACTGATCTAGTGAGTATTTCCTAGTAAGGAATTGGGATTTTTTTTTTTTTTTTTGCAAACTTAACTTTATCTTATATGCTTTTCCTACATTTTAGAGAAGTTTATAGTATATTATGTATTTGCACACGTGTACATATTCCTGTGTATGAGAAAAGGCATGTATATGCCAAGCATAAGTATGGAGGTCATTAGGTCAGAGGACAATCTTAGGCTTTGATCCATGTCTTCTGCTTTGAAACAAGGTCTGGAAATGGCTGGATTCTGACTGTAATCCTAGTACTGTTGGGGGGTAGATCTAAGAGGCTTGCTGGGGCTGCTGACTGTCAGCCTAGTACCAGTTTCAATGAGAGATCCTGCCCCAAAGAAATAAGGTGGAGAGCAATGAACAGAACGGGTCCACTGGTTTCTGCACATACATGCACAGGTACATACATCTGTGCAGGTGCACATATACCACACAAAACCTACCTCTCTCTCACATATGTGCTAAGGAAATAAAATTAGTTTTTAAAAGCTTCCTTTATATTTTTATAATTATAAACATCATATTTATTTTATACAAATATAGAAATTCAGAGAAATATACTCAGAGAAATAGAAAACACCCACAGAATTATCACAGAACAAAGTTATTTATCTGTCTGTCTGTCTATCTATCTATCTATATTCCATACTTTTTGGTGTTGTTAGGAAATACTTTAATGGCCTTCAGGATAGCTCAGCAGATAAGAGTGCTGACCAACAAATCTAGAGACTTGAGTCTGGCCCCTGGGACTTCTATGGAAGGAAAGAACCAACTCTAGCAAGTTATCTTTTCACCTCCAACACTGCAACATGCTGTGAACTGTCCCCGTGTCCATGCATAGAAATGCAAACATGCCCATGTGCACACACACAAACACATACATCTGTACATGCATACTCTTGAAGGCACACACATCACATACATTGTGATGTAATTTCTCAAAGAGGTAAATCTCTGAACTAATCATTATTTGAAGAAATTTTTCTATGAAGCCCCTGTAAAGAAACACTATGCTCTTAGGCTGAAAGTACACGACATGGGAACCCTCAGAATTGAAAGCATAAAGGGGCTGGGAGTGCTCTGCATGTTCTATGCTAGATTTGATGGAGAAATGGATAGTTGTGTAGAGGTGTGATTGGATCTCAAGGCGTGACATTGGTAGTATGAACCTGGGGGAGACTAGTAAAGTCTGCACAGATTCTTCTGTGTCCAGTATCTTTTTGATTTTTATTTATTTATATTTATTTTTTGAGACTGGATTTCACTATGTAGCCCTGGCTGTCCTGGAACATTAGGCAGACCGCGATGACCTTGGACTTAGAACAACCCGCCTCTGCTCTTGTGGTGCACATCTAGAGTCTTTGGCAGTTGATAGATGTTCCTGTTCTCCACACGCAGAGTGAGCATGTTTCAGTGGGGGTCTGGAAATCTCCTTTGTGGGGGGCAGAACCAGGGAAGCTGAGAGATGGGCCTTTCTGATTCTGCTGTCCTATTCACCTTCCCATGTCTTTCACAGAGTGTCCAGGGTTTGGGGTTTTCTCTTTCCTTATAGGAGATAGAGGGTCGTCATGTGGATCCTCCATGGGATCCCTCTCCATGCACGCCTTGACCTAAGCCTTCCTTTCTGTCTTCTCAGGCTCAGTTCAGTGCTTGTGCGTTCAGCTCAACTTGTAGAGCTGCAGAACACTCTGCAGGGGACACCGCTTTCCATTCAGGCCTGGCTCCCTGCTCTATCCATGGATTGACAACGGCTATTTCTGGGACAGGAAGCTCCTAAGGGGCCCTCTGTGCAGTCTTTGCCCAAGAGGGTGTGGGGTAGGGCCTGCAGGGCTTCCAGGCTTCTTAATGGGGGAACACAAGGCACCCAAACCATTTTCAGCTCTGCCTGTGCAGATCCAGTGTTTCAAGCATACCTACATTTACCTGCACCAGCGAGGCAATCGTTTTGCATTTTAATGACAAATCAAGTACGCTAACTTGCATTTGAAACGAAAGTGCCTTAAATGTCTCTGGCTGTCAGAATGAGATGTTAGGAGCTTGATGAAAAGCGAACAAAGAAGACAAAGTATGAAGCCTGGATACAGTGCAAAATGAAATAAAACCTTGTATGGCCTGTCAGGGGTGTCAGTTGATATTCATATCTAAAGCACATTATAGCATTACTTTGCAGCTCACAGCTTACTCATCTGTCTTGTTTAATTCATCACATTGGAGCCCACATCTTTTAAGTCTCGTGTGTCAACAATGGAAGAAATCTGTTAATTGACAAATGAGTGTCACAAATGTGAATTGGTGCCTTTACATCAGCGGCAGGTGTAGTCTCTTTTGTTTTTTGTTGGATCTATTATTGGCATAAGCCAGTGTAAGACATCTGTCTTTGTCGGAATGAGAAATGACAGGCCTTCTTGGCTGTCATTGTCTTAGCGCGTGCTCATTCTGTGAGATACTGTATAAAGATAAAATGTCAGTTAAAAGAATATGAAAAACTATCTGGAGGAAGTCCTTAAATTACTCAGGGAGGGATCCGGGAATTGGGGCTGGAATTGAAATCCGAGTGTTTCACTTTGCATCTATCACACCTATTTAAAAATAATATTTCCCGAGTAACAGGATGAAGTGATCAAGCAGTTGGGGAAATGTTATGCTGCTGTAATTAACTCGATAAGGATAGGAGAAAACTCTCCCTCGGCAAGACAGGTCATCTCTCCAACAAGCAAAGGCTCTTCTCAGTGCAATCACCCCAGGTGGGTTTTGAGCTATTGAAATTGTTCCCTCCAATTTCTTTTTCCGTTCTCTTCCTATCTCAGACTGATGAGAAGCATCATGGGATGGAAAGTGCTACTGTAGCGTGATGAGGCAGCAAGCATGGGAGAGCTGTGTGTGCTATCAAGTTTCTGGTGTGCTGGGAGATGAACCTGAGGCTCTGCAGATGAGTCACGTGACTGGTGGTGACAGGAGGGATTGGACTGGTGATGAAGGACCATTCTAATACTTCTTCTTTCTCACTTCAGCAGGAGCTAGATAGCCTGGACCTTGTGAGGACAAGGTGACTTCAGTGAGGCATGTCCTGGTCTAAGGAGTCCTCTCTACTGTGTCGCTGATGGAGTCTGTCTGTGGTTGCCCCACACAATCTTCTTGCCTCCCAAGTTTCCATAGGGTTTACCTGCTGTTGAGTAGACCTAACTCAAGTGTTCAGTCTGTGCTTCCCATAAGCCATCTGGGGTGCTCCCAAGATACAATGTTGTTATGAGAAAGAGGAAGGTGTGGATTGGACTATTTTGAATGGCTTCAACATCAAGAAATTATTTTGGGTGGAGTAGATCCCCAGCAACTTTTGTTAATCTTGCTGGGACCTAGTGAGTCCTGGGAGGACCCAGGAAGGGATGTGGGGCCTCAAGGCCCGGCTTGCCCATCCCTTTCCTTTTCATGTCAGCTCTTCATGACTCAAAAGTGGGAAGCTGCGTCTTTCAAGCTCACAATGAGCTAGAGAGTACTTGGGATGATGAAGCTAGTATCTATGGCTGATTTTTCCTGGCTGACCCTTAAGTTCTCTGTTTTGGAGGAGATTTTAATTTTGCTTTTCAAATTAAAACAAGGCTTGCTTGATGGTCTTAAGACAGGCCAGAAAGAAAGGAAGGGAAAAGTCCCTCTAAAAGAGTGTCCAAACACTGAATCTGAATCTCCTGTCTTCACAAACCAAGCTGTCTTTTGCTACATTGAAGAGGGCTGTTTTGTTTCATTGGAGGTGCATGCTTCATAGAAGCCGGGTACCAGAGCGCGAAGAGTGGGCATGTGTGGCTGCACATATCTCCTGTGCACCTTCTAAAAATGGGCAAGGCATGCACGTCTATCTAGTGTTTATCTATACGCACATCTGTGCTCACAGACAGAGGCCAGACCTGGGCGCAGATGCCCTTTGCTGAGCATACTGAAGGACATCAGAAGAACATTTTTCGGGCCTCCTTTCTGTTTTACACTGCCAGCTGTCACAGAGGCCCTGAAACAGACACGCAATTTATTGAGTAGTGTTTGGAAACCTGTCGGTGGTAACGACTGTAGTTCTGATTTCAATTAACACCTACTAAATTTAGGCAAACTCAGTGCACGTGTGGACCTGTTGAACATGCTTTGTATCATGTTGCAAAAAAAAAAAAAAAAAACTGAAGTGGCCATATTTAAAAAAAAATGGTGGCATAATGGCTAAGTGGTTTGTTTGTCCCTTCCCTGACATGGCACACGGTGGCAGCTCCTCTGTGAAATGCAGAGGCTTTGAGTCTCATGATTTGGGTTTTGGTAAAACAGGCTTTCAACTGGAGAGAACACAGCTAAAGTTTTAGCGTCCAGTCTGGATTACTGCAACACTACCCTGCAGTTAATAATTCACCAATTCTCACTCTGCATTCACCCCCTTTTCTGGCTATTTGGGTGAAAACAGCCGGGGAAGGGCCACATTTTATGATTAAGGCACTAAAAGATTAGCCGTAGGCCCTGCCCCATCTCTGGGGCTACAGAACTCTGCTGCTGACAGCAGATCTGTTTTGAATCGGACTCAGATTAAAGTGAGTGAAAATCATTTGGGAACTGGGGGCTCGAAAGGTCACACATGTAATGAATTGTGGGTGCTTTCCTGGCTTCCCAGGCGAGAACCATAAGCAATTATTAAATGCCATTGTGTGTCAGGAAGGGTAGGTTGGTGGTGACTTTGAAGCCTTCCAGAAGGGAGCCTGGGAGATTGCAAGAAGTGGTAATGAGGCCTTCACTGGGAGGGGCTTGGGGGTGGCGGGGGTTGCTGCAGCTTTATTTGGGGAGGGATCTTCTATTCATCTCTCATTTTTGGTTTGCTCCTCTCTGAAACAATGAAGATCGCAGTTGGGAGGGATGGGTTGTGTGTGGACTAGATGGTGATACCTTTCTCCTTTGCCTTGGTGAATTCCTTCAGTGGCTCTCCGCTGCCCCAACCTTGAGGTTCATTTTTCTTGCAGGTTAAGAACTATGTAGAGGCCTTGGTTGAACAAGGCTGTGTCCACCCTCCATTCCCTCTTGCTGTTTTCTGTCTCTGGTGGTATGGCCTGGTACTGTGGAAAGCTTCCAGAAAACTCCATCATAGCAAAGCGCCAGTCTCCACTGAATGACCCCTTTGTCCTACTTAGAAACCCTTCTCTCAAGACTCTCCTGTTTTAGCTTGTGCAGAAACCTTGACATAAATCTCAAAAAAGTGAGAGGAAAAGCAGGATGCTGTAAGCTTAAATGATTCCCTTCAGTCGGGCACTGTGTTTATTCTTTGGATGCCTGGATCAGTTCATTCACTGGTTACTAGATACTTGCTGTGTGCCAGGTGAGGTGCCTGGCAGGGATGGGACAGTGGTAGCTCATGTCCAAAGAGAGGTATCCATGTAGGAATAGGTAAATACAGCCAAGGGGCAGAATGGAATGCCCACCCACCCACCCACGGAGGTGAAGGAAGGCTTCATGGAGCGGAATCTTTCAGAGTTGAATCTGGAAAGAGGAGAAGGCTAGACCATTTAGAAGAATGAGACTTACTCTATAGGCAGGAAAGTAAGCCTGAGCAATGGTAGAGAAGGTTGAGAAGTCCTATCCAGGACCATGCTTGGCCTGGCATGTACCCTTCCCATTGATTATTTCTTGACCTCTCCCCCTAACCTTTCTTTCTCTTTAGTTTTTTGAGACAGGGTTTTAGATAGCCCAGGCTGTCCTGGAGTTTACTATGTAGCTGAGGCTGACCTTGAATGCCAGATTCTTTAGCCTCCTCCTCCCAAATGCTGGGAATATAGATGTATGCCACCATGATTGATGCCTCATTTGTCATTTTTTTCCTAGTGGTCTCTGGATTGTCTGGTGACGCATCGGGTGTCTCAGATTCTCACGATGGTCCATGGCAGACTTCTTTCTTTGCATCTTGTTAGTCTCATCTCTTTGTTCTACATTCCCTCCTGGACTTCCTTCAATCTTTGAGATGGGGGTTAGGTTGATGAGGAAGAAGAGGAAACGGAGGACACCGGCTGCTCTCTAACAGACATGTCATGTTATACACTCCTGTAATCATGCTTGTGTGTGGCAATCCTCAAACCTGCTAGCTCTTCGCCTACCCTAGCTCCCAAATTGCTGTTATTCTTACTCTCCTCTGTGCCCCTACTATGGAACCTCAACTCACTCAGCCTTAGTACAAATGGTCAATAAAGGAGTAAACATTCTTCAAGGAACATGTCCAAGCTAATGATGATGATTCCGGTCTGAATGCTTAAGTATTAGGCATCTATGGCCCAGTAAAAGGATTTTATTTTAGAGGAGAGGCGGGGGGGGGGCAGGTTTAGGCACCCACCATCATCCCCACCATCATCTCAGAGTCTTCACATAGATGCTGGTGACTCTCCACCATTTGGAAACCCCTTGGCCCTCAGTTGTCTGTAGTTAGCCAGACTCTCTTTTGAGTATGTGGATGGCAAGTGAGGAAGGCTGTTGGCTGTGAGACAAGAGTATAGGAAGATGCACCATTAGGAGTCTAGCCATACTTTATGATTTTACTACTGTCTAGTCACTGAATGTGGGAGACATGGCCTGTTGGGCATACCGTCTGTTGACAGTTATTTCTGGAAGGGAATCCTTCCAGAGCACAGGTTTTGCTCAAGATGGACACCCAGTGTGACCGGACAAAAACCTCAGCTAGCCTGTAGTTCTTCAAGGCTATGGCCTGCAAATTCTTATGGGTTAGAGTTGTTTTAGTGTTTTTTTAGTGTTTTGTTTTTTTTTTTTTTTTTGGTTCCATGACCCTAGAATAAAAGGAAACTTTTTTCCTGTTATAGTAGGTTTTTGTAGAAGACCTTTGTGGGAATGCTGGGCAGAGGGTTTGGTGGGGGAAGGGTAGGAAGCATGAATAGCAAGTCCCAAAAGGGATGGTGTGGGTTGGGTAGGTAGAGGCTTGTCTGCATTATTGGTTCATGGCACCCATCCAGCCTGTGGCCTCTCTCACACAAAGCCATCGTTCTGATTAATGGCATCCGTGTCTTGGAGGCATGGATTGTATTAGGATTTGTTTAACAGTTCTCGCTATACATCCCCTTCCCCTGGAAGTGCACCAAAATAGAAGAGGAAGAAAGGGAGAGGGGGGGGGGGAGGGAGGGAGGGGGAGAGAGAGAGAGAACACATTTGGACATGGTAGAAAGGGAAGCTTTTTTCATAACTGTTTTCTGTGACTTTCTGTAGTGTTCTAGGCTTTATCTCCACAGTGCTCTGATGGGAGAGCTGGGGGGAAGTGAAGACAGACATCTTGGGAAAGAAGACAGGTTTCCCTGCCAAAACTGGGAGATGGTGCTGGCTCTCATGGCTCTTTAGAAACTTCAAGAAATCTGCTGACATTTTAAAGGAAAGAACCTGGCGGTGCATGGGGGTGGGTGGGGGGGAGAAATGATTTATGATGACATCACATGTTACCTAAGCAGATCCTGTGAGAGGAAAATGGCTTTTATAGAGAGCATGTTGCAATAAAGAAGGAGTGAGTCACTGGGGGAGCATCATAGATTGAAATGCCTTTAGTTATCTGCTTTATCTTCTGCCTCCTCAGATCCAACTGGAAGCCTTGGAAGCCTCAGAGGGCCTTGCTGCATAGAGCCCAGAGGGTCAGGAGCCTGAGCTCAGCCTCAACCCTGAGCCTGCTTTTTTTTTTTCCTTTGTTCAACCCTTTCCTGATAACTTTGGTTGCATCCAGTGTTGCTGCTAGTTTCCTGTCATGTGCACATGTTTTGCAGCCTGGGAGTATGCATGCACATGTGTGTGGGTATGTTTTGGGAGATGGGCAGTAGAGGAGGGGCAGTGAAGGGGCCAGCAGTGTCTTTGCTTGTCTTAGAGCTGCCGAATAATGCTAGACTTGTGCAGAAGGATGAAACATGGCTAACATGCTTGTGTTGTGAAGACTTTGTAGGTTGGCATAGCTAATGGATCCAGTGTGAGACGTGCTATGGTTTGGAATGTGCTAACCACTCTGGACACCAACAGTAAATCTCAGTGACAGAAGGGTTCCAGAGCTCATTCTCAAGAGGCTTGCTTTCCTAGTTCTCAGGTGTCGCTTCTGTTACATGACATGCTTTCCCATTTTTCTCAAGACTTGGGTGCCTTCTTGTTTTATTCTCTGTCAACACAGTCTGAAGTCCAGATCTGAAGACTTTTCAGATGAGGGCCAAGTTTTCAGAATGACTTTTGATTTCCTGTAATGTGTTTGCATGGCAATGAGGGTTAAAGCAGACAGCTAGAGGGCAAAAATGCTTCCAGAGAAGTTCTGTCATGAGGAGGAGCCTGGGCATCCTGTAGAGATTGGTGTCTATTTAAGAAACAGGCAGATAGTTGTGCAACTATTCTGGGATCATGTCTTTCCTTTTCTTGGTTTGTGTGGCTTGGCGCTACCTCTGTGGATCAAAATCCAGGTCCACAGAAGGCATATGTTTGGGAGTCTTATAAGAAAAGTTGATATTTCCAGAGTAATGGTTAGGACATCCTTAGGCCTTGACTTTGGGGGCTAGGACAGGCATTATTAAGCTTTTCCGTACTCTGGAAGGATTCGGTACAGATTGGAGAGGGCTTTATTAATGAGCCCGGCCCAGCCTGTCTATGGTATATACCTGCTGTTGTCTTCAGTTGTGGACTTAGGGGCTTACCCCAGGACCTTCTCCTTTGAGCAAAGAGGTTGGCTTCATCCTCTGGATAAATGTTCTCTCATACTTATGTTCTTGATGTCTGCTTGGCACAGGCATCTCCTTTTAGTCTAAACAACCCAAGGGGATGGTGCTGACTAGCCACCAGCAGTCACATCCACTCTGGTTCCTTTTATTTATTTGTTTTTTTAAATGCAGCAGTTAAAAAGTTACAGTCCCTGTGTTCAAGAAGCTGATCTTCTGGGTCCAAGGAAGTCTTAATTCTGTCTAAAAAGTGATGCTTCTCATACTGCACATATCCCAGTTGCTGGGGGAATTGAGCTTCAGGTAAGAGGCAGGTATTGAGAACTGTCAGCAACATTCAAGGTCTGTCTTGTCGTGTTCCCTTCTCTACTGTGGACTAGCTAAGCCATGCTAAGACCTCACAGTGTCCACCTTGCAGAGCCAGCATCAGAACTTGGCTTGGTCTGCTTTGCATCTCATGTTCTTTCTACCCAACTGGGCTCTTGCTCAGCTAATGGTGCCCATACTGTTTTGAGTTCTGCTGTTTTTCACTTAACATGTCAAAAGCATTTTTCTGTGTTTCTATAGTATTCATGATAATCTTTTTAAATGACTACATGATTTCTCTCCCCGTGCTGATGTTTTCTAAATGTAAACCAGTCCTCGTAATACTGAATGTTTATTTCTCATTTCTTTGATGTTGGGATTGAGTGGAGAGTTCTGGGTTCCCAAACGAGCAATTAGCTCAGCACAGATGGATCCTTGTGTGTGTGTGTGTGTGTGTGTGTGTGTGTGTGTGTGTGTGTGTGTGTGTGTGTGTGTGTGACGGGGGCAGATTGTCTGTGGATCTCTATGTCAGGAGGGTTCATGGAAGGAGAGAATGGCTCATTGTCCTTGACTCTTGGTTTTGATTCAAGCCAGACTTTGTTGCTGGGTCCTTGACCCTCTTCCTCAGGGAAAACGCAAATCATTAGACATCTGGTCCTTTCTGTCCCACCTATTTGCCCACTTTATCCCTCAGGCTCCGCTCTCTGTCTGGAATGTCCCTTGCTTTTTCCTCTTCCAGTTTCCCTCTGCCAAATCTGCTTTACCTTTTAAAACGTCACCCCAGCAGCTTGGCCAATGCCAATTTCTTCTTGCACCAAACTGCCTAAGACTGCCCCATTCAGTCCCACAGCAATGTAGATGCTGATAAGGGAATTTTGACTGTTCCAAACAGAGTAAGGAAGGAAGCAAAGGCTGAGCACCATCCATGCCCTCATCATGTTCCAGGCTGTCTTCCACACCTAGTCTTGTTAGTTCTTAGGACCCTTGGTGATGCAATTCATTACCTTCCCCCTATTGTGAAAAAATTTGCTTCAAGTTGTCAAAACCCAGGAAAGAGGTACTGTCTGTCATGTAAGTGGCAGGGCTCATTTCTCCAACTTCCCATCCATTTCCTTTATCTTTAGTATCCAGTGTCTCGTGCAAGACAGAGAGTAGGTGCTCATTAAGTTCTGGTCGAGTTGCATATTGGGCCATTTCCTTTGTGGGGTGAGAGTTCCTCTGGTGTACTGCTGAATCAGGAGGGAAAATGGAGTTGGCCCTGTATGCAGCCAAATGCTGATCGCTGCAGTTTAGTAGGGTCAGGCAATGACAAGAGGCAGAAAGGAGGAAAACCATCTTGAAGCTGCCTTCTGCTCTGAGCTAGAGCAAAACCCCATCCTCACCCTCTGGGTTCTCTCTTCCACTGAGTTCCTAACAGCAGGCAGGATGAAGGTGTGGCCACATGTGAGAAGGAGGTAATCTGCACTTGGCGCTTTCAGGCTCGGGCTGGGGCTGGATGGAGATGTTGGAAGAAGCATCTTGAGCTCATTCAGATCAAGTATGACTAGGACAAGACTTGGTCTCTGCAATCTTGAATTTTGCATTTCTTTACCTGTGTGAAAGGGAGCAACTGTTTCCCTTATCAGACGTTTAAACCAGAGTTTCTGGTGGGAGCCAGTGCCTTGGGGAAGGGAAGGCCCAGGTGGATGCAGTATGGTAGTTTTGCTACCCAGTGTTAGGGGACTGTCTCTGAGAGGTAACTGGATCACTAAGTCTCTGACCTTAGTCAAGTTAAAGAAGTCACCCCCCTTTAAAGAAACCCTGAAGAACTGATCATTGATGCCTGTTTCAGGTAATTTATGGTTTGGTATGTAGGCTCCTTTGAAGTACAGAGTCCAAAATATAAACCCTTTTCCTCAAAATAGAATCTACTCTTATTATTTAAATCCTAAGGTTTTACATTATAATACTGACCCATCAGGCTTAGAGAGAAATGGATCTTTTCTCTGACAATATTCTTGTGGTCTTCTTTCTGGCTGAGAATTAGCTCTAATCAGGAGGCGTCACCCAATCCTGGGCCTAGTAAAGAATGAAGCACAAAATAAAATGACCTAGTAGCTCTATCCCCTGAAGCAATGCTTTTAAATGTTTTTATCCTGGAAGAAGAATTGGGTGTTGAAAGCGACTTTTGGTTAGGTTTTTCTGAGGTGGCCCAAGACTGTGTTTAATGAAGAGCTTTCCATCCCTTCTTTCCAGTACAGTTGAATCCTGCTTGAACTTGGATGGAACTATCTGGACATCCCCACACCTTCCCAGGAATCTCTGTTCTGGCCTATCACAGTGATTTCAGTTGTGGAGGTCCTAGGTGGAAAGTGAGGCATGTGATTCAAGTCTTTTGGATTTTCGTTTGAAGATCACCACACCAAAGTTAAACTGGCTACAAAGGCCTATGTAGTAACAATAGAATCACTTCTTGTCAGTATGGACCTTGAACAGAAACATCAATGCTTGTGTGGACCCACACACAGCCAGGGAATGTGGTATGGTCAGCTCTCTGGAGACAGCAGCGGAGGTGGACTCCTATCCCAGTAATGTGCAGACTCAGCCCATCTACTTCCTCCCCACATCTGTTCTTGTCCCCTTTATCTTAGCCGATGGTGTCCCTGTCCTCCTACATCCTGAGCTCCCTCCCATCTATGTTCATACCCTTAAGTATTGCTCTTCCCACCTCCGCTCCTGCCCATTTCTTCTTCCACCCTTGCCAAAAAAGCAGTTGGTAAGAGTCAAGGTCGGATCCAAGCTGCTCCCCTGCTCAGAACTAGTGACTGTAGAATCTGGGTCAACATCCTGGCCATTCAAGAGCTTTCTAGCTTAGTTCAAGTTTTCTTATCTCTAGCCAAGTGGATTGACTTTTGTGTTTTTTCCTTTCTGACACAGGGTCTCATGTAGCTCAGGCTGGTCTTGAACTTGCTATGACCAAGAATGACCTTGAATTTCTGATCTTCTTTACCTCCTACGTGCTGGGATGACAGCCATGTGCCATGATAGCTGGTTTATGTGATGCTAAAGCTCAAAGCTAGGTCCTTGTGCATTCTAAGCCCTTTAACAGCTGAGTGCCAGCCCCTCCCTCCCATGGTTTTCTAGCTCTTGGTCAATTTAAATATACCCATTAGTAGTTTGTCAGGGTTTTCAAGTACCAGAGACAAGTGGTTTAGGATTGATACAAATTCACATTCTCATAGTTCTATAGGCGCAACATTCAAGGTGTGGGAAGGGCTTCTTTCTCTGGGAGCCTCTCCTTGGCTTACAGGTGGCCGACTTCTTGTGTCCTCACATATGTTGTATGTCTGCCTGTGTTCTAAGCTCTTCTTCTTATGAGGCCGGCAGTCACATTAAACCAGGGCCTGGTGGCCTCATTTTGGCCTAATTGCCTTTTTAAAAGACCTATTTGTGGGTACAGTCATATTGGAAGTCCTGGGGGTTAGGTAATTGATATGGTAAAACATTTTTTTTTGGGGGGGGATGTATGGAAGACAATCAAACCTGTAACACCCCAGGAAACAGTCCCTTTTCTGCCAGTGCCTGTCATATGTGTAGGTTCAGGGCCTAATCTGAGTGATGCCTTTTCAGCACTAATGTTTTCCCAATTCTTGTGCAGAGCTTCTTGGCAGCTCTGAGTCCCAAGAGACTGCCACATCAGCCGCACCTCAAGTGTAGGTGCAGATGACAGTTACATAGAGCTTGAGTTTTACCTTCTACCTTTGGGGAGCAAGGCCTGTGTAGCTCCTGGGGCCATGCTGTCTCCACTGCCCACAGTTCTTTCTGCTTAAGCATCACTCAGAGTGTACCAAGTCTGATCACCTGTATAATTCATGAGGGATGCCTTGTGTCATCCAGCCTGCTGTTCATTTGCAAGAATTATAGGCTTTGACAGAGCTGGCTGTGGGGCAGCTTCCTTGTCATGGTTGCAGAAATTTCTATTCCTTTTCTAATTGCTTGTCTTAACCACATGGAGTGAAGGCCCCTGTCCTCTCAGGCATTGGTGGCCAGGTCACAGGCACCACTATGGCCCCAAGGTGCAGTCCACGTGGAGACTGCCTTTCCCTTGCACCCTGTGGTCCCATACTTTTCTCATCCTCTGGTTTCTGAGTCATGTCCTGTTTAAGAAAAATGAATTGCAAGCTCTTGGATTTTAGATTACTGCCCTGCGTGTTAGGAGGGGAGCACGTCGCCAGGCCTGTTTGCAATGGCTGCTACTCTGAGCTGCTGGCTGTATTGTCTGTGGGTGAAGGCAGCTCTCTCTCCCAACATCCTAACCTGCTGCAAGTCAGGTGGAGACAAATAGCAAAGGGAACATCATATTTAAGAGTCTGAATGTGCTGAGTGGATGCTTTGGAAACTAACCTCAGGCAAAGGTCCTTGGTTCAGGCCTGGTGACTGATGTGGCATTGTCTGCTGTTAATAACTAGGAGATGGAAGACCTAGGGAGGCCATATTTTTGCCTGTCAACAGTGGATCTCCAATTCTTCAGCTTCTCAGTTTCGGCAGTTGATTTTGCCCATGATCTTCTGTGGGGCTGTTCCACCCTGTCCCTGATCACAGGACTGTGTTTAACTGCCTGAGTTAAAGAAGGTGTCTATTTCAATGTAAGTGCATATCATCTCCCATTTAAAAGACCATTCTTTAATAACTTTGGAGGAAGTTGACCAATTTTAATGAAATCCTTCCCATTATGAAGGATATTATCACATACTTCAGGTTGTACTTAAATGCAGTTTGTCCCCTTGGAATAAAATGGAAATAGATAAAGGTCCTTTAAGATCATTTTGTCCAAAAACATATAATGAAGGTTAGTGGAAATTAGTGTACTTTATAAGGTATGAAGTTATTGTTTCATTTGTCTGCATCTTTGTATAAAAGGGGATGTCACCAGGTAGCCAGTGACAGCTGAGTTAGATTGGCACCCTGTGACTGGAGAGGCTGACCTCAGACTTCCTTTTGGTGTTGTACTCCTTCCTGACTGTCTGCCTGCCAACCTCTACTTCTCCAAGTATGCCCTGTATGCACCCCTCACAGGTAGAAGGTGGTTCTTTTTATCTGTACTCTTATTCTCTCTTGCCCCCATGGCTTTATTCCATTTCTCTCTTGGGTCCATGTTATCAGAGACCTCATTCAGAGCCAGGCCATTTCTGATTGACTTTAACTCAGGACTCCATGTTCACGGAGCTTACATTTTAGTTGAGGTAAGTTGGATGGGGTAGGGCAGGTAGGTATAATCAAGTCAAGAATGAAGTTGTATCATCTAGGGGGAAACTGAGGCTGCTCTTAGAACAGTTAGAAGGCTGACCTAGCCTGGGGATGAATGAAGGGTGTTAGGAAGGCATCTCCAAGAATTCATTCATTCAGTTCTGGAACCATTGTTTATAATACTTAGCTGCTGTGCAGATTGCTGGAAATGGGGTAGGGGGTGAAGCCGCGAGTCTTTGCTTTAATGAGAGACAGCAGGTACAGTGCTGGGAGCTGAAGAGCACTTTAGGCAGAGGGAAGAGAACAGACATTATCTTCATCTTAGCTGGAATTACACACAACAAAGAAGTCAGGTCATAGAGCGGCACATGGGTCCCCCTTTAAGGACATAGGACCTTATCTTGAGCTCAAGGTTTAACCAGGACATTGACTTGGTCATGATGTTTTAAGGTCACTTTGTTGTGGGATGATGGGGGAGCAATGCAGAGTTAGGCACCTGGTTACAGAGGCCTCCAGAGATAATGTAGAGGCTTCATTGGAGCAGTGTGGTGTGAAAGGACAGTAGATAGGTTGGAATGATATTTTGTTTGGTGGTGTTGATGTCTAGAGGTGATAGGTGTAAATATGGTGGATTCTGGGTTTCTTTGTTAGAACTATTGGGTGAATGATGATAGTGGTCTCTGAGATGGGAAGCTGGGGGAGAAGCAGGCTTTCTGGGTTGGAGGGGTGAGGGGCAGATAAATTGGAGACACACTGAATTTGAAATGCCTTCGAGACATCCAGGAGGACATGGCCAAGAGGGAGCTGAACACAATGCTACCTCTAGGGTTGAGAGAATACCCTCCCCTGGGGAGCCTGGGCACAGTGAAGTACTAAAAGCCTCATTACTGAGAATGAGGAGGGACTGGTTGTACTTGAGTCTTTGAGGGAAGTTTAGGGTAATAAGTGATTGTAGGACAGACCTAAGGCATACTGGAATTAATTGGGAATAAGTAGACAGAGAAGACATTGGAAAGAAAACAGGAGAATTTTACCTGCCAAAATCTGAGGAAAGAGAATAGTTTAGTGGGGAGGGCATATTAGGAGGGCTTAAGTGTTTATCTCAAAGTTTGGGGATAAACATTACTTTCAGCAGTAAAATCGTGGGTGAAATGGTTGCATAGAGTGATGGACTTTTCAACATAAAGCTCTCTGGAATACACTTTCCTCTCTCATCCCTGTCAGTAGCTCTACTGGTCCAAGACACCAACATCTCTTCTTAGAATGAGTGGGCCAAATAGGGGGCCTCTGGGTATTTGCAGTTCTCTGGAAGACTTTCCCTTCCTTCCATCTTTATAGGTGGCTAACACAATCTAAGACACCACCATCTCTTTTCTAGACTTTTCCTCATTGGTCCATTCCTGTGTCTGGTAATGAGGCAAGTCCGACCCACCTCTTCCTTGTATCAATCTTTTAGCACCTTTCTGATGTTCTGATGAAGGCAGGATTTCTTCACATGACCAGAGAGCTCTGCTTGTCGTCTTCCCAGTCTGTGGTAGGTGGTTTCAGGCCTGGACTTTTGGGCCTAGCCTCAAGGTTTAGGCCCACAGACCCACCACAGACCCACAGGCCCGCAGACCCGCAGACTTGCAGAGACACACAGATGCTTTCATTAGTTTTAGGCTGATTGGCCTAAGGCCCAGGCATATAACTTGCTAACTCTTTACCCTTAGTCTAACCCATGACTCTTATCTTGTTCAGCCATGTGGCTCGGTACCTTTTCTCACAGCAGCATAGTTGTCCTCTGCTTCTTCCAGCTTCTCTCTGGCATTCTGCTCTGTTCCTCCAGTTCCCTGAGTTTTCCTAGTCTGGTAGCCCCACCTACACTTCCTGCCTGCCTTTGGCCAATCAGCGCTTTTTATTAAACCAGTGGGTGGGACAATTATTTACAATGAAACAACACAATCTCCCACAATTATCCCCTGGTTCTTTCCCGCCCTCCCAGCTCTCTTCCCCCGCTACTGTAGTCCTTTCTGGATGCCTTAAATCAGTCATGTCACTTTTGGTCCTGCAACTTTGCACATGCTGCTTAGCAGTCTCTTTGAAGTCTCCGGTCTGCTGCCTTTATTTCTACTGATCTTTCAGATGTCAGTTCTAGTTGCACGTTCTCAGTGACAGTATTTCCTAATTTTCCCTACATAGCCAGATCTCTTTGTTGTTCACAGAACATCACCTGTCTCTCCTTGATGGCCATGGCTAGTTCAATTGTGATCTCAGTTCTATTTTCCACATCCATCTGTGCCCTTTGCCATGTGGCTTCACAGTTTCCCCCTTTGAATAGATTCCTCCCACCCACTGATATTGGCACAGCCACGTGGTATGCTCAAGTCAGTGAAATGTTGGTGGCAGTAAGACAGAGTCAGATGTGTGCCTCTCTTGTGTGTCTACCATTGTCTGACACTGGCGTCATCATGAATCCGTGAAACACCTGGAGCTGGACCTGCTTTCTCTATTCTAGGGCCCACCTAGCCCAGGCATGTTGAGACATGTATAAGAATAAGTATTACTTAATTTCATTATTATTTAAAATATTTATATTTAAAAATATATATGCATTTATTTGTCAATGTGAGTTTATGTGCACTATTTGTGTTCAGGTGTTCGCAGAGGTCACAGGGTGCTGGATAACCCTGGAACTGGAGTGATGTGGTATGGGGCACCTGCTGTAGGCAGTGGGCACTGAACCCAGGTCCTTTGCAGGATCAGTAGATACTCTTAACCACTGAGCCATCTTTCTAGCCTTATGATGACTGTTTCAAACCACTCAAACAGTAATCATAAGGCTAGAAAGATGTGTGCCTCTCTTGTGTGTTAGGTGGACTTGGAAATAGATACATTGGCTATCACAGTTGTAGTTCTGTATCTATTTCTTATTTATTTCTGTTTTATTGATTCCTTAGTCAGTTCAATGAGAGTATTTATCATTTCTTATTATTTTGTATGGTGTTTCATATATCCCAAACTAGCCTTGAACTTGCTTTGTAGCTAAGGATGCTTTGACTGTCCACTCTTCCTGCTTTCACCTCTGAAGTTCTGGGATTGCAAGTGTGCACCACTATTTCCAGTTCATATAGTGATGGGGCCTAAATCCAGGGCTTTGTGTGTGATAAGGCAAGCGCTCTACCCACTGAGCTACATCCAGACCTAAGGACGGTTCCGAGTCTGGTACTATGAACCATATTTCCAAGAGTTCTATCTAGTACCCAACACACAGTAGGCATGCTACATATATTTGTGAAGTGGTTGAGTGAATGTGGCATTTCAACTCAGTGATTTGGGTATGCCCCTAATTTTCCATGATAATCTTAGCCATTTGTAAACTTTGCCTCAGTGTTGAGGTGTCACTAATTTGAAAGAAGTGAAAAGTTTTGGTAGTTGCCTTTCTGTAACATATAAAGATAATGTGATAAGATGTTGGTTCCTGCTAAAAGATTCTAGAATGGTGTGGACTGTGGGGAAATGACCTCACAGATAATTGTTTTTAACACAACTTTCCCCCCCCACATGTGTATATTTATGTGTATGTGTGTGTGTACATGTAAAAATGTATGTGGGAGCACACACTCCTGTGTGGGGAAGGTTTGAAGTTGATGTCTATAATGCTCTCCAGTTTATTGAATTAGATGGAGTAGTTGCACTGAACCTGAGCTTATTAGTTTCTGATCCTGAAGATCTTGTCTCTGCCTCTTGAGTACTGGGATGGCTTCCTGGTTTTCACGTAGATTCTAGGTATCCAAGACTCTGGTCCTCAGGCTGTTACGGCTTTATTGACTAAGCCATTTCTCCAGCCCTTTTTCCTTTTTCTATCAGTGTGTACACAAGTGTGTGAACTCTCTCTCTCTCTCTCTGTGTATACATGGAAGCAAATGTGAGTGTGAGTGTACACGTGTCATCTCATGCATATGGCAGTCAGATGACCACCTTGATATGGAGACAGGATTTCTTGTCAGTGGCTGTTATATATGCCAGGCTAGCTAGTGTATCAGTTCATGAGGATTCTTTTGCCTCTGCCTCATTTTAATCTCAGGAGCATGGGACTGTAGACATGTGATACTCAGTGGCATTATGGGGTACTGGAATCAGAATTCAGGTCTCTAGACTTGCACAGCAATGCTTTACCACTGAGCCATCTCCTAACACCTTCATCCAGAATTTCAAAGCAAAAGGAATGTCATTCATCTCCTTGGTGAATAGTCTCCTTATCTATTTAGATGTACCTGACAGTCATTATTTTCCACCATTAACAGGAGTATTTTCACAGATCATTTCTATATTAAAAATAGAGATCAGGCATTTAAGGTCTGCTTACTTTTGATTTCAGAGTAAATTTTGGCCAATTTGAAAAAACATTCATCAAGTTTGATATTTCTTTCTTACACAGAAAACCCTCTCTCCAAATGTCCTCTAGGAAGTGAACATAGAGCTTGGAGGCAGAGGCAACACCCTGCTTTTAAGTGCCTCCATAACTGTAGTGTGTAATAATAAGTTTCTGTCTGGTCTGTGGTCCAGACCTACAGACTTATAGTCCCACAGAAACACACAGATGCTTATATTAATTTTATGCTGATTAACCTATGGCTCAGACATATTGCTTGCTAACTCTTAATTCTTAAACTAACCCATGATTCTTACCTTGTTTAGCCATGTGGCTTGGTACCTTTTCTCAGAGCAGCATTTCAATTTCTTTCTTCTGTTGGTATCTCCTGTGGTGTTTCTCTGTTGGCAGAGTTTTCTTAGTCTGGTATCTCTGCCCACACTTCCTGTCTGCCTTCAGCCAATCAGTTTTTTATTAAGCCAATAATAGGCAGGACAATTATTTACAGTGGAACAGAACACAATCCCACTACATTTCTTCTTTTTTTCTTTTTAAAACAAGAAACCCAAATCTAATTTCCTTTGTATAATTTTTTTTTTACTATTATCTATAACAACTTGTAACCAACACTGTAAACAAAGACAAACACCCATAACCCATTTTTGGGGGGAGATGTTGGTGTTGTTCTCTAGGCTACTTCCTGCTAAATGGGTGTGCTGGCAATCCTATAGGGACCCTAAGAAAAACTTAGGATTATGGACAGTTCTTTAGTAGTCTCTAAGGCTCTGTAGTCTCAGCCAATCTCCTTGAAGTAGTTTTGAATGTAGAGCTCCAAAGAAACTGCAACAGAGGTGCTCTGAAATGCTGAATCATCTGGGCCATATGTTTCCATTAGAGACTTTTCAGGGGGCTCTTCCTCCATCAAACTTTATTTTCCTTAACCAGGAATAAATCCACAGACTCTCACTTTCTGTGGAAATAAAAAGAAAGCCTCTTCTCCAAAGTAGCATATCTTTTTATTTCAATTTTCAAGTCAATTCATTTACAAAATATATAGGTTGGATTAATCCAGCAGCATTTATAATCCGACTGAGTCATGAAGATTTTTTTTTGTGAAATTCATGAAGACTTTTTTTTGTGAAATAGGGTATCACCCCTATTCAGCGTCTAACTTAGGTGCTACTTGTTAATATTTTGTTTGAGTTTTTTATGAACATGATTGGCTGGAGTTTTTTTTTTTTTCCTGTGCTCTCCTCATTCATATTTGCTTCCTGTTTCTTTATAGTGGATTGTTTTCTGTCAAATCTGTGCATTGAAGGGCTAACCCCCAATGTAACTGTAGTGGAAAAAAATGACCTATGAGATGAAATTGATGTTAAATTAAGTTGAAAGGGTCAATAGGGTCAATATCCTTTTAAGAAGGACAAGAGACTCCTCTTGTGCAAAGACTTGAAGAACCAGCCATGTCTTTTCAGGTGGGACAAATAAGAAGAAGATTATTCACAATCCTGAAGGAAACCAATGCTCATGTTAGCATGAGCCTTCAGAACTGAGACAATAAATTTTTCTTATGCAGGTGACCTAATGGTAACATTTTATTAAGGCTGCATGGATGGTTGTTGAACTTAAAACAGTTTGGTTTATGTTCGCCACCCCAACTTTGCCACAACACAGAAAAATAGTCTGCACTACAGTGACGAGCATACTTTGGATTTGGATCTTAGTGCCAGGCAGTGTGACCGCCTTGTGATGCTGGCTGTATGCCATTCCACCAAGAAGTTACATGGCCACAGGGGAACTGATTAATACTGTCCAGCACACCAGATTGCCAAGCTAGGGTGTTCAGTGGGTGAGGCAGGAGCTGATGATTTTCCAGGTCCTGGTGTTTTCAACTTAGATGGTGTCATTAGGTATAACTGCACTAGAAGCCAAAAAGCCTCTGGCCTTACTGTCAAGGTACAGGGTGTTTCTTTAGGGGATTTGGAGCAAAGAGTTCTGGATCCATTGATTCTTTTTTTAAAATTATGGGTAGTGTTCATCTGTAGATCACAAAGGGCCTTGGTTGTCTGTTACCTCTTCTAACTTTATACCTTCAGCAATACAGATTTTTCTTTTTTAGATTTACATTCTTTTCTGGATTGGCCTTTGTTGTTCTAATGTGACCAGTTTCTGTGGGCTCTCAAATGTGTTAAAATATAGCTGAACAAGACTATATTCTGGGGAGTTGGAAGATAGCTTAGTGGTTAAGAGCATTTGCTGATCTTCCGGGGGCCTGAGCTTGGTTCTTAGCATTCATGTGGAACTCTGTGGGCACCTGCACACATGCAGCATACATTATCACACAAACATATAAACAGAAAAGTAAGTCTTTAAAATTATGGGGTTTTTGCTCCTGAATTTGGTTTTTATGGTTATATTTACATTTGCACGCGTGTATGCATGCGTGTGCGCGCACGCGTGTGTGTATGTGTGTGTGTGTGTTTATGTGTGTGTGTGTTTTGTGACAGAGCCTTACTTTGTAACATGGCTGTTACAAAAGTCACTGTAGAGCTGAACCCATACTGGCTTGACAGCTACAGCAAACCTCCTCAGCACCCCATGCCTGCTTATTTCTTCTTGCACTCTGGTTTCCAAGACATTTCCTGGTTTTCCCTCTAGTTGCCAACTTTCTTCTTCTCTGAGGAGTGTGTGTGCTGGTTCTTTTCTCTATGCATGCCCGTCCCATGGACAGCTCCATGTCTAATTTAGATGCCTCCATCCATTCCTGCTTATCACTGTACAAACTTATAAGTTGTACCCTTCCCTCTGAGCACTGATTTAATTGTACCCTATGACTTTGTATGTGACCATTTCTTTTTGTCAAATACAAACACTTTAAAATTTGAGTCTCTGTTTTCAGCTGTAGCACTCAAAGTCAGACCTTTTGCTGAACTGACATTAGGCTTCTTGTAAGGTTTAAAAAAAACTTTCTAATTATTGTGTTAGTGTGGGTATACATGCATGGTCAAATCTGTATATTGGCATGCACGTAGAGGTCAAAGGACAATTCTGTGGGATTCCTTCTCTCTGTCTATCTTTACATGGGCTCCAGGCATCAAACACAGGCTGTCAGACTTTGAAGAAAATACGTTTACCCACAGAGCCCATCTGTATTATTTTTGACTCACTAATGTAACATGGCATGAAGTACATGGAACCACTGTCATTCATTATTACGCTAAGAACATCAGAGATTATGCAGAAGATAGAGAGCCATCCTGGACTTATCAAGGAGGCAATTTGACCTTGCTCCAGCAGTGCTGGGAGACAGGAGCTGAAAGACCAGACAGAGCATCTGGAGTTCTGATAATGAAGGAAAACTATGTGCAGGCTTTAGAAGAGCAGGTAGGAGTTTGGAGGTCAGGAGTCAGTACTGGGGCATTTTGAGCTAGGAGAACATGTGCAGAGCTGGCTTTGAGTGTATCTGGCATGGAGGGGAGAGGGCACGTAGCTTCCTTCTCAGATAATGTTCTCCAGGATGTGCTGCAGGCTCTTAAACAGGATTGGAGTGCCCCCACTCGTGATTGTGTGAGCATCCTTGAGGGGACCATCACCAGTGTCACCAGCCCACCTGGCAGCAGTGGAGGAGAAGAGTATAGTCTGCTCTCCTTGCCACTCTGCTGGTGGGTTCTCAGCTCTGCACTTTTACTGGAGAGCCAAAATTGGCACCCATTTCCATTTGATAGCAGTAGGTCTGTGTTCTAACATTAATCAGGGAGACGGAAGTATTTCTGTGAAGGAGTTACAGTGTCTGATACAATGCATACTTGCTATATGGGGCTGTTTTATCAGGTGACCCCAGTAAATTAGCAAATATTTAATGCTGCTGATAAATCAAACCATGTGCTGTCAGGAGAAAGCGCAGGTATTTAAATAATTAAGGAGTTCTTTCTAGAGCCCCTTTACATGATGATATTCTAGACTCCAAGTCAGTTTCCCTCATCCCACCTCCACATAATATATAGTTATTTCAGATCAGCTTCACTCATTGGGCTCTTTTCAGAAATGCAGCCATGTCAGCAGAAACTGTGTGGACTGGCAAATGGTGAGTGATGGGCTCACGTCAGTAGAGAGCTTTCTGCTGGGAGATGGATGGGTCTGGACCAGAGCTTGAAGCTCTCTGAGTATAATAGTTTCAGAGAAAAGGGATATCTGAAAGAGGGGTGAGTGCCCCATCGCTCAAAAGCTGGGATTTCATACACTGATGCCAGGTGTTGCTTGAGCCCTGGCGCCTGCTCAGGCTGTAGGGAGAGCATGCATTTCTTCAGTGGAATCTCAGTCACGCTCTCTGTTTTGCTTCTCACAACTGGGACCGTGCTAATGCAGCAAAGAGAAGACAGAGACGTAACTGGAATGATCACAATAGGTTTATGCATCTATGTCCAGTACCCCCCTTCCCCCATGAGGGCCCTCAGCACCTAAGCACATAGTGTCTGTGAATTGTCTGAGTTTTGTAGAGTTGGGGCAGGGTCTGAAAATAGCACATTTTGGTAGCTGGGTGCTCACTGTTCAGTGCAGGCTCCGAGGACAGCTGTCCTGAGCGAACCAGTGGAGAGGGTATGGTGCACTCTGGTTTAAATCACTTCTGGTTTGAACTGCAGGGGTTGCACTGAGTTTGATACAAACCAGTTTCTCTGTGGGCAGCACATGACATATGAGGTGCCTGAGCTCACGTGTCAGCTGGTCTGATTTCTCTCTGGACCTTCCTTGAGTGTTGCAAAGAGCTTCATGGGGGAAAGCTGACTTATGGTGTAAAATGGGGTACCCGAGCTTGGGGGACTGGGGCTGCCGCATTGTGTATGCTCTCCCTGTGTTTTATTGCTGCATCTTGTCTTTCAGTGGCGGTTCTTTAGAGGCTGTTCAACAAAGCTCCACTGTCAGTTAGAAGGCTTTTAGGACTTCATAATCACGCTCAGTATCTTTTCCTTTTTCTTAAGAAGAGAGAGGAGAGAGAGAAAGAACTTTTCCTTTCCCCTTCCCACCTTTTTTGAAACCGTTAGCCTTCATGTGAAGTGAGAGAAACTTCAAAACATTGGAAGAAAATAGCTTGGAAGGCTCGGGCGTGCTTGGCTCCTGGTGGGTCTGAAGGCTTGATAAAGAGGCATCTTTTGCACTGACAGGTGTTTGCGTGCTGCTCGCTGGAGGCTTTTGATGACAAAGCACGTAGCTTTTCCGGTTCTCTTTTCCCTTTGTACGGAGGAGTTAGGAGAACTCTAATAAAGTTACTAAATAACAGGGCAAAGAGTTGGCAGCGTCTTCTCCTTTTCTTACCTCTCTCCTGTCCATTGGAGTCTGTGTGTGTGACTGTGTGTGTGTGAGTGTGTGCATGTATGTGCATATGTGTGTGAGTGTGTGTGAGTGTGTGTGTGTGTGTTGAGACCTGAGGGTAATCTTAGGGATTCTTCCTTAAGACTCATCTACCCTGTTTCTTTGAGACTCTGGGTCCAGGGCTGACCAACTGGGCGAGACTTGACTGCCTGGGTGTAGAATCTGAATCCCAGGATCCACTTTCTCCCCAGTGCTGGGGTTCTAAAAGTGCACCACCACTCTTAGCTTTCTGTGTGGATGTGGGGCTCCAGCTCAGGCCCTCATGCTTGTGCAACAAACACTTCGCTGACTGAGACGTCTCCTCAGGCCCCTGTCCTTTAGATTTTGAGACTCACTTTGGCAGGCATTGAGTAAGTCAGTGGCAGAGATGAGGGAGCTGATGTCTTACCACTGTCAATGCACTTTTGGGATGCATTACTATTTAAATGTCTAGAGCTAGTAGCCAAAATTTCTTCATGCCAAACAGAAATTTCAGTGAGTGGAAGAACATTAGTTGAAAGTGCATGTTGAATGGAAGGTCTTCTCTGATGCTGAAGACCAACCTCTGTTTCCCTGGAACCATCTGATACCCAACGCGCTGAGTGTAAGCTGACCAAGTGAGTGGTACCTAAAAGGCACAAGGGAAACTCATGCACTGAACTCCATGGCTTCATATATATATAGAAATGTCCACCTTCTTATTTCATAGTAATGATAGTAAAATTGGAAGAAGGCTTGGGTTTTCTGATAACAGCTCCATCAGTTGGCTTCTAGCTGTGGGGGAGCCATAGCACTGAGTTGGGGCTATCACACATTAAGTTTTTTATAAGGGAGGGAACTGGGTTCGGTGTGTGACTTTTCTACCAGTTGACAGGTAGGGTTGTGTGGTACCTGCATCTGAAGTGGTCTCCAGGTTCTCACCTCCTGTCTTCTATCATTCAGGGGAAGAGTAAGTCTCCCAACTCACCCTCCCTGGCTCTTCTCTTCGTCCCTTGGTCCCACACAGATTGCTAGCTCATTTGTGTTTCAAGGGACTTGAGCTTAGTGGTATTATTCTAAAAATGATAATTGTAAATAAGCTTGGCATGGGCTGAGTGGTGGTGGTGTATGTCTGTAATTCCAGCACTGGAGGCAGGGAGAGGCAGGCAGATCTCTGAGTTCAAGGTCAGCTTGGCCTACAGAGTGAGTTCTAGGACAACTAGAGATACACAGAGAAACTGTCTCAAAATCAACCAACCAACCTGCACCCCCCCCCCCCCCCCCGCATAACTGTATGTAGTAGTGTGTACTTGTAATCCAAGTGCTGGGGAGGCAGAAACATGTGGGTCCCTGAGTGACAGCCAGTGTAGTTTAGCCTACTTGGTAAATTCTAAGCCAATAAGAGACCCTGACACAAAAAGAAATAAATATATGTGACACCAGAGGAAAGACATCTGAGATTATCTTGTAGTTATCAAATGTGCACATATATGTCTACATGCTTAGCACAGGTACACCTGTATACATGTACACATATCCACACATACTCGAAAAGGAGAGGACTCCTTATGAGGAAGCAAGCATCAGATGAAAGAAATTCATAAGCCAACCCTGTGCTCAGAGCACAGTCACCCCACAGATAGATGTAACAGCTGATCAGAAGAGCAGCAACTTTTATTTGCTTTTACTGTGTACCAGGTACTGGAGTGAAATACTTAATGAGTGTTCTGGTCTAACACTCACAATAATCCAGTGGGATATTCATAGTAACAGTGGTGGTAGAGGCAAGTAGTAATAACTACAGCAATTACTGTGCCTGTTCCTCCTGGAGCATCTCATTTGCATCTCACAGTGATCCAATGAGCAAAGTACCATCTCTCCTGTCCCAGTCGCTAGAGGAAGAAACGGAGGTTCAAAGATGTTACAGAGCTTATCTTAGGAGCTGGAAGGTGAGTCAGTCATCCCATAGCAAAGGCTGGGCTTGTGTCTGCCTTTGCGATCATGCATAACTAGTTAAGCACTAGAATTCTATAATGAGCCCTTCATAAGTGCCTGGAATGAGAACTGTGGCCCAATAGGCATGTGTACTTGAACCATGCATCTATGCTTACACAGTTAGCTGCTGTATTTCTGCTTTGCTGGTAAGCCTCTGGCTGTTAGTGCTAGAATGTGGAATGTCTTTTTAAAATGTTTATTTGATATGTTTTAATTTTATTATCTTTTGAGACAGGCCCAGCAGCCTCAGCTGTGTTCAGATTCATTATGTAGCTGAGGACTTTTAATCCTCCTGCCTCCTCTTCCAAAGTGCTAGGATTACAGGTCTGTGCCGCCACCCCGTTTATGAGGTGCTAGGGACAGAACCCAGGATATCAGGCATCCCAGATAAGTACTCACCCATCGGCTCTGCATCCCCAGCCCAGCATATCATCCTCGTTACCTAGTACATTTCCATTTGCCTGGCTATTAGAAGTCAAGCACTGATTGTTAACTGATTATATATTCGAAGTAGACCATCTTTGGGATGGTAAGAGTAACCATCTGGCTTGAGAGTGGTAGGACTGAATGAGCTCATGGGGATGGTCAGTTAACTCCTCTTTTTAGCTTAAGGCACTCAGGCTCTCCACAGAAACCTGCAATCATTGATCTGAGGCCTTTGGTTGATGGTGCTCTGACTGGAACTAGATTTCAGGACACCGTTCTACTGATCTGGTGAGCTTTTTCCGTGTGACCCCACTGTTCAACAACTAGCCTATGAAGCCAAAAATAAATTTTTTTTTTAAAACATACATACCTTTATTTAGCATGTATGTGTGCATATGGAAGGCAGAGGATGACTTAGGGTGTGTCATCTTTTTTCTTTATCAGTGTGAGGGTTCTGGGGCTGGAACTTGGGTTGTCATATTTAGCATCCTTACCCACTGAACTAACTATCTTGCCAGCCTGAACATGAGTTTTATTTGTCTACTTCAGTGTCCTGCTCATTCTCCATTGAGGGTGTGGCTGATCTGTAGTTGACTGTGCTATAGACTTTCTAGACTTCTGTCCAGAGCTTTAGTTTCCATATTGGCTGTGGGAGTGACTTCTCCTAGCAGATTCCTTGTTTTAGGGGCATAGTAATGTTCCTTTGCATTTTCCTCTAACACAAAGAATGTATTTGTTGACTTATTGGCTCACAATAATTAAGGAATTAAATTGACGTATCATATATCATGGAGGTGAGGGGAAGCAGATCTCGGTGTGTGTGTGTCGGGGGAGAAGCAGGATTATTGATAGAAGTGTATTTTGAAGTCTTTGGAAGTTAGAGTTTGCTACTATTTTTAGAAGCATTTTCTTTCCTGACTTGGAAGAATCATTCTTTGGCCACAGGCCTCTTAGTTTGTAGCCTTTTGTCCTTATAGCAAGTGGGTTGCAAGAGTTCCCAACTGTCTTAGATGTTCAGGATCGAGCTTCATATTGTAAGGAAATTATTTGTCACCTAGACCCTCAGAATTGAATTTTCTTGAATTAATTATGACTTCCACACCATCCCTGTGGGCAATGTTGCGCAGGAGTGGTGATCTTTCCTGGTGTCATATAGAAAATCAATTCTGGCCCCTGGCGCTGGCTAGTTGCTGGAGTGGGGAAACTTGTCACTGGCTGGATGGTCTTCAGTTCCCATTTTTTTCTTTGTCCTTTGTTCTGCATTCCTGTCTCTGGACTGGTTTAAGCAATCACCAAGGCCAGGGGACATGCTTTGTGTGATGAATGCAGATACTCTTCTGTAAAGAAAATCTCCAGGTTCCAAGTTAGGTGATAAAAGGCCTTGCCTGTGGCTTTTCTGTGCATAACTGGTACTGGCTATAGACTGTTTGCACCAGAAACACAGGCACTTGCCCTTTGGCCTGAGTAACAGCATGTGGGCAGATGTAGGGAGTGGATCTAGGCTGGTTTGGGAGTTTGCTGGCTGGTGTCTCTTCAATAGTTTCAATGCCTGTGTCTCAAAATACTATTCTCTATTGTAATTTTAAAATGTGAAACTCTTTCCCCTTGTAAAACCTCATAAACACACCTAAGAGGCTAAGAGACATATCTACATCAACCATGGTAAGCCTAGGATGCATATCTTTACTATGTAAATAGTTATTTCAAAAAAATAAACATCACCATCCTGTTGGGTCTGCTTACATTTTTAGTGCCTTGGGAACCAGCCCTTGAGATAAAGCTGAGCAAGTCAGAAGGGCACAAACACAACAGTAGTTAGAAACATTAATCTATGTGCACTCAAAGAAAGGCCTGGAGCATCTTCGTGCTTTTCTTACATCTGTCTGGAGGGCCTACAAGGCATTCTTCTCCTGCCATGTGACCACAGTGCCTTCGGCTTTGCCATTCCAGCCAACTGACCCCGCTACTGAACGATTAATAGGGATAAATTCACATGTGAATTCACAATCCCCTTATCTGGGCTCAGAGCGCTGGGTAACAAGCTTGTAACAAAGCAAAGCTTGCATCTTGTCCTAATACTCTGACCCACCTCACACAAGCCCTTCTAACCTTTCTATATCCCCCAGGCTGATGCCCAAAGGCATCTGCCCTTCTTGCCTGCAGTCTGTTAAATGCAGGGTGATCTTTTTAAAAATGAGTAGTGCCCGTTACTACCAGTGGACACACTGAGTAATTTAAGGAAGAATTACGTACATGATGTGGGGAATTGTTTGAGGGTACAGGAAAAGTCTTCCTTCCTCCTTTATTCCTTCACTTTGAGCCTTCTTCTCTTTATGTAGTGTTCCTTGGCCTGTGAATCTACCAGCAAAGGCACAGTCTAAGTTTTGAAGATTAAGCCTCACAATTTGCTTTCTCTCTAATGCTTTTATGACTTTCTTATCTCTTTCTTCCCCTTGGTGTGGGTTGCAGTTAACATCATCTACATATGTCTATAAATACTGAAAATATTTTTGATACAATGTGCATTTAATCAACTTTTTGTTACTGTTACACTGTGTGTGGAGGGAAATAGTTTATGTCTTAATGTTCTATTGAAGTGCCTTCGGAGTGATGATATCATAATCACTTTAATACATTTAAAAGCTTCAAGGCTTAGCATTTATTGAACAAAGCTCATTGAAGGAATATAACGGATGTCTTGAGGCTTTCCGCTGCTGTAAAAAAGGACAGTATTGTTCATGGCCTCGGTAAAAGAAAATCTGAATTTTTATTTTACTTTGCGCCACATTGCAATTATATTTCAAAAGCTCTTCAAGCGAATCTAACAAAGGGGCTGTTTTTATGAATTGTTATAATTGTAGATTTTAGGGCCGGCTGCTGCAAGTTTAATATTAATAATGGACAAGCAATTTACAACTTTATCACTAAAATCCACCCTCTGAGAATGGAAAAGATGACTTCCGTGCCCACTTGTCTTTGGACAAATTCTTTCAAACTGGGAAGTGAATAGGAAACGTTTTTATTCCCAAGAATCTAATGGGTGGTAGTTTTTCTTTTCTGTCTTATGTGTTCGGGGGTCTCCTTGGAGGCCTGTAGAAGGGGGGAAGCAGGAAAGTCTTTGTGTGTGGTTTGTCAGAGGAAAGGGTAGATGATCTGAGTGAAGCCACAGGACTCCCCTCCCCCCTGAATCCTTGTGGGTCGAAGAGGTTTCTGCTTAGAGGGTCTCTGGACAGATAAAGACAGGCTCAGAGTCACCCTCTGAAGAGCACGAGAGGGAAGCTGGAACTGTTGCAGATGTGATGGGGAAAGTCATTTGCAGGTCTGTAGGATGGCTCAGCAGTTAAGAGTGTCTACTGCAGAGGACCTGAATTAGTGCCACACAAGGCAGCTCACAACTGCCTGTAACTTCAGGCTCCAGGGGTATCTGGCACCTTCTTCTGCACTCATGTATACCTCCCACTCTGTATAAACATATAATTAAAAATGAAATCTCAAGAAAATTGTATGTGTGCAATCTTGCAGAGGACCCTAGTTTAGTCCTCAGCACCACATTTGGCAGTTCAAGGCTCTAGCTCCAGGGGATCTGACACCTCTTGCCTTTGAGCCTATCTGCTTATATGTGTCCAGATGCCCATACAGGCACAAACACATACATATAATTTTCAAAAAGTAAACATAAATCTTACAAATATTAACCATTTCTGCAGTTTTGGTGAGTGGGTCATGCCCTTTATGCCTGCCATCTCCCAGAACCTGAGCCTCATTGCAATTCTAATCTCACCACTAATGTGTGACCTGCAGGTGTCTGCCTGGGCTTGTACTGCATTTCAAAAAAAAAAAAAAAAAAAAAAAAAAAAAAAAAAAAAAGTGCCTTTGTCCCACTCAGAGATCGCCAGGGAGAAAAGTGCCTAGGAGGAGACAGCCACCATTTCCCATTTCTTATCCCCAGGGTCTTATTAGCTAGCTCTTGGTCTTGCAAGAACCTGACTGACTTGCTTAAAGTGTCCTTGCTTAAAGCCTGCAAACTTCTACCATTTCCTTCAGGGAAGGCAGGCATTGCCTCCCTCACTTACTGTGAAGTGGGGACTGCTGAGGCCTAATTAATGATAAAACCACACTTCTTTCTAGAAGGTGCAATGCCCCAAGCAGGTGAATGTGGCTGGGTAGCTTGGAAAGGATAGTCTTTTACTGCTCCTTTGAAACAGGGAGGTTTGGGGCTGTTTCTTCTAGGAACCAACGGAGAGGATTTAGATTTTTGACTGTTCTTCAAAGGCCTGTATTTTGTGACTTCTAACTGTGGTTCTAACAAGGGTGGAGGATCCTTTAAGAGGTGAGGCCTAGTAAAAGGAAGTTAGGTCATTGGGGGTGTGCCCTTTACTTGGCTGTGCAGACCCTGGCCAGGTCTCTTTCTTGCTCAGCCTCCCAAGTGCTGGGGTTGTAGATATGTGTCACTATGCTTGGTTTAAAACTTTTTGTGTCATTATTAAGATGTCAGGGCAGAGCAGACCTTTCCGGAACACCAGCTTTTCAAATTACTCCCTTGTGATACTTTTCCTCGGGCTGCCTCACAGAGGAAAGGTAACCAGAGAGCAGGCAGCATGGCTCTCGGAAGCCTGAGTGGCATTTTATGTATGTTTCAGAGGATTAAGACTGTCACTTCTCTCCAGCTCTCTCCCCTTACCCTTTACCTACAGCCACAATGGCCAGAGGGCAATCCCGTTAGGTCCTCAGGCCTTGCAGTTTGTGGGCTGGGAAGGACTTCCTACCTCATAGAAACGTCTGGAATATAGATGTGAAGACCAGCGACAGCCCCTCTCATGTACAGACTCACTTGAAAGAGTTTTCTGTAAGGATGAAGGCAGTGATGTTGGCTAACTATGCTCCAGGATCTCAGCTGCAAACCCCAGTCCTGGAACTCTGGGATGTAGGACTCATTTTTCCATTGAGCACAGGTGCTTTAAGGAAGGCTGTGGAGGGATGTGCTGTTGCCCTGTCCCTTCTTGCTCCAAGATGAATCATTCTTTGTCCTTTGCAAGAATGGGGGTTTGGGCTGTGTCATCCAGCAAGTCTGCCAACCTTCAAACCAAAGAGCAGCCCCTGCAGAATGTAGTGCTTTTTGGGGGGAGGGGGTCATTTTGAGTCTTTGAAGGGCCCATGGAGCAGAATATATGAGACCTGAGGGATTACAAAGGTCTAGGTGTCATGATAATGGTGGCTGGAGTCTTGCTTAGAAAAGCTGTGAAGAAAATGAATGCTGGAGACCTATGTGGTATGACTTTGGAGGGATAATTTGAGGGTTAGCTGTTTTGTTTTTTAAATCTATAAAACAAGGCTACATAATAATGTTAGATGCAGTTAAGTGAAAAGTATCTAGTGTATAGTAAGTTTTCAGAAAACTCACTCCTTTTCTTTAATTCATTCTACCAAGTGCTTAATATACAGTTTCACTTATTATTTTATCAAAAGCTTAAAAACACTGGGGCTGGGGAGATGACTCAGTAGGCCAAGTGCCTGCTATGTGAACATGAGGGCCTGAATTTGATCCCAAGTGTCCACTCAGTGGGCCTTTGGCACGGATGGTGATATCCATCTGTAGTACCACATTGGTGGAGGCTGAGATAGGCAGATCCCATACTTTTTTTTATTGGCCAACCAATCAAGCTAAAATGGCCAGCTCCAGGTTTAGTGAGAGACCCTGTCTCAAGAAATAGGGTGGACATCACTTGGGAGGCAGAGGCAAGTGGATCTCTATGAGTTTGAGGCCAGCTGGTCTAGAGAGGGAGATCCAGGACAAGTAGGGCTACACAGTGAATCATGTTTCACACCCCTTCCCCCTGCAAAAAAAAAAAATTAGTCTTTGAGCTAGAGAGATGAATACTGACTTGTCTTCTGGAGGACCCAGCATGTGCATAACAGCTTGCAACTGTCTGTAACTCCAGTTCCAGGAGAACTGACACCCTCACACAAACAAATGTGTACATAAAAATAAAAAAAACCCAAACTACTTAAAAAAAAACTAAGCACATTTAGATACTTAAAAACTAATAGGGTAGGGGAGAGATAAAGAAGACGCCCTGGTCAATGCCGGCTTCCCATTATTTGAATGTGAAATAAACCTGCACGCACATGCGTGTTCTGGTTTGTGGTATCATTTTAGTTTTATTCTGAATAATGCTGGTCTTTTTGCACACAGCTTGAGATGATGTTCAGGCTCCCAGATGTCTATCTTCTTAATTAGCCCTCTTTCCTTCTACGTGAGAGGGTATGCCATGAAGAGGTACTTGACAAGTCCAAACAGACATTTTCTAAATGGAGGCATGATCTGACCTCCTTTTGGAAGCACCATTCAATAAGTCTTCTTGGGCCCTTTACCTCTGTGACAGGTGGGAATCTAAGGAGACCTAAGGATCTTTTCTCAGGAAATGTATATCTTCATACATAAGAGCTGGGGGGTCCCCTTCCTATCTCCCCTGTAGGAGTCCTAGTGTAAGAACCCCTGGCCTTGCCCAGCCCAGGATAAAGGGACCAATGGGAAATGGGGAAGAGAAGACAGAAGACTTGGAGGGTAAGGGTGTCTGCAAGAATGGCCACACTTGGAACTGGAAGCAGAGTTCCTAGAGAGTGACAGAACGAGTCACAGCAAATGACAGTATGTCATCCATGGTTCACAGCTGGACTTTTGTACTGACGCTGGGAAAGTCCTAACAACTTGCAGAAAAACTGAAGGAACAGTATAGTGGTCACAATAGATCCCACCAGCTTCCTTTGCTTCACCCCTGCCTATCCCCCTTCCTCATGGTTTTCAGATCTCTGCTAGTTATGTGTCTTGTTGGTGTGAAAAAAATACCCCACAAAATTGACTTAAGGAAGGAGGTTGGTTCCCAGGGAAGCCATCCTTCATGGAGGAATGGCAACAGGAGCAGAGGCATCTGGCCATACGGCATCTGGACCCAGCTTGCTTTCACTCTCTCCCTTTTATCTGCCAGGGACCCCAGTCAGTGTAGTGGTGACTCCCACATATAAGTTGGGGTTTCTCACCTCAATTAAACTTATTTAGACAGTCCCTCAAAGACTCACTCATAGATCTGTTTCCATGGTGATTCTGAATTCCATCAAGTTGACAAGAAAAGGTTGGCCATCACAAGCAAGCTGCAGAGATCAGTGTCTTCTCTCTAAAAGGTCCATATGTGTGATAGTTTCTGGAGCTCAGTATTGATGGGTTTATTTTTCTTTTTTAAAAAATTTTAATGTTTTATGTGCATTGGCGTTTTGCCTATATGTGGGTAGGGTACCACATTTCTGCAGTGCCTACAGAGAGGTCATGAAGAGGGTGTTGGATCCCTAGGAACTTGTAGTTATAGATGGTTGTGAGCCACCAGGTAGGTGTTGGAAGTGGGCAGTGGAACTTGAAGCTGGATACTCTAGAAGAGTAGCCTGTGCTTTTAAATATGGAACTATCTCCATAGCCTATTTATTTGTTTGTTTTTTGTTTTTATTTTATTATTTTTCTTTTGGTAGAATGCAGTTGTGGGATTTAATAGGAAATTTCCATCCGTTCTTGTTCTTTCCCAGCTAATTCCTGCTCCCCCTTGTGTTCTTCTGGTAAGTGGTGTTGGGCCCTGAAGGCCCTTTCCTGCTGCCTAACAGCTGAGCCACTTCCAGAGTTTAGTTGTTAGGTCTCTGGATGCATCTGTACAGAAGCCTTTGTGAATGTATTTGCACTCCTCTTCAGTAAGTACTGGGAGGTGGGGTTTCTGGGTTACTTGTTCATTGTGTTTCAGGAGAATTTGCTAGGTTTTTCCCTAAAGTGACCTTTCTGTTTTCTTGTCTACCAGCCTAAGTTGTTAATTCTGCTTGGCCTGGAGTCTCACCAACCTTTGGTGATGTCAGTCTTTTTAATTATGGCTATTATTTGTGGCTGTGTAAGGGCCCGGCATTGAATTTGCCTGAAGCCTGGCCTTCCAGGGCTCTCTAAGTTCTCCGAGTTCAGTTCTATATTCTTAGGGAGTGTGTGTGACTCGGCAGTGAAATATTATGGGTCTATAAAACTTTCTGCAACTTTCTTCCACCTCTTTAAGTCCTGTGGGACACCAGGACATGTGAGAACATGCTGGGTCTAAAAGATTTCCAGGCTCTCTTTGTGGTGATGTGACTACAGCATGGATGCTAGGGGCTGGCTGCTAGCAAGGTGGGTGCCCAAGTCCCTGCTGAGGTACGTGTGTGCGTGCGCACAGCGGTCTCCCCGAGCTCACAGACTTGGGTGAGTCAGCAGCTGAGTTTCACATCCAGTCTCGTGTCATCACATTATCAGAGATGTGAGGAAACTGGATGGAGTTCAGAGAGGAGCAGCAAGTACGATTAAAGGGCTTGGAGGGATTAAGGGATTGATTTATGAGGAAAGATGAAAAGAACTTAATGGGGTCTGCTTGGCTAAGTGGGTACATGATAACAGCCTGCGAATATCTGAAGGGGATAAACACCGGAGAGGGAGAGGAATTAGCGCAGGGTGAGGAAACTGATCCAGGAATAATGGGGGGAATTAACAGGAGAGAAGATGGCGCTGGCCCAGCTTTAGCAAGGGTGTGGCCCATGTGATGCTCCTTCCCTTTGAGAGGCCTTGGGAAGATGAACCATAGGAGGCGCTGTGGGTTCTCCACGTATAGCAGGAGGGTAAGGGGGAAGCATGGCTGAGTGCCAGCTGGGTGTGGGGCCTGGTAGGGGGTTGCTGATGTATCAGCCCAGACTAGAACCTAGAAGTGAAAAGGGTATGTACTGTGGGATAGATGTTTCCTCAAACCTTTCTTCCTTCTGGACAGAGGAACTGGCAGGTTTGCTTTGGTTGTGTTTCTGCTTCCCAGCTTGATTGAAAGTTGACTTCTTTATTTAACTACTCTTTCCAGCTTCCCAATTATCTTCTTATCATGTCCCCAAGCCCCTCATTTCTAACAGGGAGCTATCCATGACCTGGCCATGGAATGTCTCTCACAGCCTGTGGTTTCTGGAGTTGTAGGCTTTGGATACAGTATGTAAATTGAGAAGAAGAAAGTCAGGGTGTATGGAAGCAGAGACTAGCTCCTCCCTTCAGGGTGGGTAAAGGCAGATCTTTGTGCCTCTCTTCTTCAAAATGGAGATGACTGTACTTTGCTTTACAGAGCTGGGCTTAAGGTTAGATAAAATAACAATACACAGTACTTAGGATAGCATCTGGTAAGGAAGAAGCATGCTGTGGTTGAAGCTACAGTCAGGATAACTTTGAAAATCACCATCCTGGGACCGAGACCTGCTGGAGGGCCCTCCTGAGCAGACTCAGTGTGGGAAGTCATCTATGACACAGCATGTAATGGGGTTCTGCCGCTCAAAAGAGCTTTGGTGCAGTGTGGACAATGACACTACTTCTCTTGTGAGGTACCAGAGAAGCCTTTGAATATATCCAAAGGCTGGAGACCAGAAGCCCATGTCTGGCTGGAAGGCAATATAATGGGGTTTCTCCCCCATTATGGTCTCCAGCCTGGTCCAGGAAAAGTTAATTGAGCAGAGAGTAGGTTTTCTTGTCCACCTCTATCTTTCTTGGTTTAAACAAACAAACAAACAACAAACAAACAAGAGGGGAGTATCTTGGGCTGTGGAGCAGAGTAAAGCATTTGTCTTTAAAGCATAAGGCCTGTGTTCGATGCTGAGAACACAGGGAAAAGCTGTGTGTGGAGGTGCACACTGGTAACTGGGGCTGTCAGGCTTTTTGGTTGAAGAATGTGTTTGGAGTCTTAACAAAAAATAAGTCTAAGCTGAGTAGCTTGTGAGTGGGGTGAGGGCTGGACACTGTTCAGACTGGCCCTCCATTACCCCTCAGCAGAGTCTCCCAGTGATTTCCAGGCCTCTGTGGAACACAAACTCACTTGGGCCCTTCTGTTGATAACAGCCAACATCAGTTGTGGACACCTTTGCTAAATGTACACAGGCTAGCTAATCAGAGCCGTGGGACCTTATCACAAACAGTATGGGGTTACTCTCCTTCCACTTCAGATGAGAACACCGAGGCTGGGAGACTGAGCCTGCGTTTCTTAGCTGAGAAGAGAGAGGAGAGCTTCATAAGTTTTTTCTGCTCCAAAAGAGTAAGCTGGCTTCCTGAGCAGGTTCTCAGGGGACAGCAGGTGCATGGGGAATCTGGGCTATGTGGATGGCTCTGTTCACTTGGGGTGCCTTCTCCACATGTGAAAATGAGACTACACTGCACATCAGCCAGGCAGATTCTCCTGTTGAGACCCAGACTTTCCGATGGCAGGGGCCCACTCTTCTTGACCCCTCTCTAGGAACATAAACCTAGGCTTCTACATGTGCCTTCTGGGCTGGGAAGGGGCTTTAGACATTCACAGCTTCTGGTACTGTTCTGTTAAAAATAACTTTTTTTTTTTCTTCAGTTTTCACATATCAGCCCAGCAGGAGTCAGTCTATGGCTTAGTCTTTTGAGAACATTCCATAATGATCTGGAAGAACAGAACAATTCATCCTTTGAAACAAGTCTTTTTAATTGGTGGTCTCAAACAAGGGAGCTGGTGACAGCTTGTCTCATTGATTGGAATTTCTGTTTATCCCTCACAAATGTACCCCCCACTTGCCTTCCCATCTTGGTAAATATGTGTGGGTTTAAATTCTTTTTCCTTTTCTTATTAGTCACTGGCCTAATAACTCCATAAAAGAAGTGGGCTCCCTGTGTTTTGTTTATTTCAAGAGAGGCCAGAAGCAATATGGAAGTGAGATGGGGAGGTCATACAGAGCTCAGGGCCCATATGTAAATATCTGCCCATGACCTTTGCGTACTGAGTATGTTCTTTAGTGAGATTTCTTTAAGTTTCTTTTCTTATTGCAGGCTCGGCTTAGTAATCTGATAGAATGCACAACAGATACCAGCACTCACCAATTTACTACACTACACTACACACACACACACACACACACACACACACACACACACACACACACACACACACACACACACACACTATGACTGCACCAGGCCCATGTAGCCACTGGTGGAATCTGAATGTCCTCTTAGTCAGGAAAAACTAATTGCTTTGAATGACAGACCCTAGGTCTCCTGAACCTACTGACTGCTGTCTCAGAGATAACCCCAGAAAAACATGGCAAAGGAGTGTGAAGTTTCTGTGACCCTTTTCTTCTTCTAGTGGATGGGAGTAGAGCCTTTCGACTGCCTTAGCCCAGACATTGAGTACCACTAGGAAGAATCTAATTGTAGGTATTTGTGCAGCCTAGATGGAAAGAGATCCTGGTAGCCAGGAGCCCAGGCATACTGAGCACTGTAGCTCGAATGGAAAAGGATTCAGGTACTCAAGAGCCAATGAACACCACAGGCCACAGTAAGCTAAGGTAACAGTTTATAGTCCTGCTTCAGGGAAAGCTTTCTCCAGTATTAACAGCTCTAACAGCTCTGCTCCTGCAAGAAAAGGCATCCTGGGCTAAGTTTCCACAGTGGCCTGCTGAAGGCTCCGCTGCTAGCTGCCGTCTGTTCAGGGGATGTAACAACTTGGCCCAGCCCCTGGGCAGTGAGAGTGTTACAGCTTTGCTCCCTCAGTTGATCTCTGTCCAGGCTCTGCTGCTGCTGCTGCTCCAGCGAAAGAAGGTCTTCACCCAAACCACATTCAAGAGATTTATTGGGAGGGAAGGATTCAGGAGGAGGGTGGTCCAGGGTGGGAGAGGGCAACAGGGAAAGAGCTGTGGGCTCAGGACTTATATAGGGCTTCGTGGGTGTGGAGCTTTCTAGGGAGACTTCCAGGGTAGAATTGGTCAGATCTTTTTCTTTTCTTTTTTCAAACCCTGATTTGGTTTCAGGACCAAAGTATGTTTCTTTCACTGGCTCTTTTGGGCTCTAATTTCAGGGCCCAGGCACATTTCTTTCACTGGCTCTGATTCCAGGGCCAAAATGTGTTTCTTTGGTGCTGGTTTCAGAGTCAGGAACATTTCCTTTTGGTTCTGGGTTCAGGGATAAAGTATTCCACTGGCTCTGGTCTCAGGGCCAGGGTGGGTTTCTGGCCACTTTTACCTACACTACTTCCACTAGGAAGACCCTGTTACATGGCTTGAAATGTTGGGGTAGGAAAGTTATCTGTTTGTCCAGAATGATGAGGGGGACTCAGAGGTGAGCCCCCATAGGGTGCTGCATCTCACCAGCACAGTGTACGACGGTTGTTCTAGGAAACAAGTTAGAGCCTTTATTACATTTACAATTTGTATTTTAAACTAATCTGAATTGCATTCAAGGACCAGTGTTATGGGCCCCAGTTTATTTTTCTGTAGAAGAACAAAGCCCAGTTCTTTGGGAAGAACTAGGTGCAGGGACCTTGCTGGGGGAATGGTTGCTGTCAAGTTTAGTCCCCAGCTCATCCTAGAATTGATGGCTATAAGACCTGCTTGGTACAATGCTGCCTAATTTCCCTGTTCTTGTTGGTAAAGGGCTCAAAGGCTTCTCTGGGATCTCCAGGGCACACTCTCCCTCTTCTTATCCTGGGCATTACAGGTTTGTTACTCACATGGAAGCCACCTCCTCTTTCCCATGAGGCCTCCGTGCCCCTATGCATCCACATCATCTGTGGCCTGTGTTGACCTCTGGCCTCCAGATGTACATGTGTACATGTTCATGTATCCCTCCCACCTCATACACATGCATGAACAGACCCCTTTCCCCCAGAAGTACAGAGACCAGAATGGGGCTTCTTCCTTTAGGGAATGCACGCCTCCCTGTTCGTTCACGGTTACCACTGTTTGCTGTCCTTTAAAGCACAAGTTGGCTCGTGAGCAGGAAGCCAACTGCCTTTTAGGGAAATGTCAGAAGCCAGGACACATTAGCTGTGTGGTGTTTCTATCTGACTGTTCACACTGGAGGTGGTCATGGCTGCATGGGCTGTGTGTAATGGGTAGAAGTGGTAGTGAGATAGGAAACAAACCTGCTATCGAGATGTAAATGACACAGGTCCTCGGGTGCAGACATTTGGGGAATGTTATTACAGGCCCACGGCTCAGCCTTTTTATTTGCTTGTGAATCTGATGTGCCCTATTGCTGCTCCAGCTAATGAAATACTAGTGTCATAAACTGTGACTTTTGGTTCTGAGTAGCCACCATCTCTGTCACGTTGCTACCTGGGTTTAGAGTGGGCTTGCTGGTGTCAACTACCTACTTGCCTTACAGAGGCTATGTATCAGATTCCTGGCGGTGACACCCAGTTCTTCTGGAACTGCTTTTCCTATCACAGAAGCCTTACTGAGATGTGCACAGCCATGGTCGCACAGTAGGGAAGTCGCCTCTGTTGGAGAAGACACTGGAGGGGCGGGCCTGACAGAGCACTCAACATTTAGTCATGAGGGCCTTGGCTTCACTTGTAGAGATTAATGAAAGCAGCAAAGAAAGGGGCATTAATGAAGTTAAAACTGTCAAAACGACTATAGCCATCCGACCATTCACTCTGGGACAGCTTATTTGAGTCTTGAATTTGTTGACCATATGAGCAGTATTGTTCCTAGCATCACTGAGCCTCCAGCCCAGAGCTGCTGATAATTAAATACATGTACAATTCAACTTTAGATTCATTATCTTGATATAAAGTAAATACTTGGATAATTAATAAATATAAGTATCCTAAGTCAGTATCACAGATTTAAGTGTGTTGTTAGGGACAGGGAGAGGTATCTTCTCTAAGTAAGTGGTACTTGAGGAAAGACCTGTATCACTTTTCCTGTTGCTGTGATAAACACCCTGACAAAAAGCAACTCAAAGAAGGAAGGAAGGGTTTGTTGGGGCTCATGCTGTGAGTCCAACATGGCAGGGAAGACCTGGAGCTTCCACATGGAAGCCATCTCCTTTGCCTCATGAGGCCTCCACGTCTCCATGCACCCCACATCATCTGTGGTCTGTATTGACCTCTGGCTTCCAGATGTACATATCTCTCCCTCATTCTCTACAGCTACACACACGAACATTCCCTTTCCCTCAAATATGAGCTTGAGGCATCTGGTCACATTGCACATAGTCAGGAAGCAGGGAGAGTTGAATGCTTATGTTCAGCTAGCTTTCTCCTTTTCAATGCAGCCCAGGAACCCAATTTATGGGATTGTGCCACCTATATTCAGGGTGGATTATTCACAATTCTAGTATTCCTTTACAGACATCTAATCTAGATAATCTCTCACAAGAAAGCTTATGGAAAATTCTGTATCAAAACTTGAAAGACAAACAGTACTTAACTACATAGCAAAGGAAGGAAAAATAGTCTAGGCAATTGGAACAGCATGTGCAAAGTTCCTGGGGTGGGAGAAAGCATAGTAGGAATTAAAAAGCATTAGAAGGATGTGTGTAATGTGCTGTAGGGGAGGCAGGTACAGTAAGACTCTGATGAACCTTATACGATATGTTAAAGATTTTTGTTGTTACCTAAAGAAATAATAGGAAGCCCAATCTGTGGACGAGACCATATTTGGCCCAAGAAAAAGAATCACTGTGGTTAGCGTAAACAATAGATGAGAAAATGTCAGAATAGGTGTTGGTGGATCACATACTTGGCTACTACAGAGAAGGAGAAGAGGGAAGGAAACATTGATTAATATCAGATGAGTTTGATGTGAGTTTATGAAGAGAAGGAAGGAGCCCAGGATGAGATCACAGGCTTGGGAACTAGATACATGAAGGGTGTTTTAGTTCCTGTCTGGCTATTAAAAAATGGTAATGGAGGAGGGCGAGAGTGCCTTCCTCCATCATGGCCAAGGAGAATGGCCCTGGGGCTGCTGGGTACTTCTGTGGCACATACTCCTATAAGCCTTCCCTTTATGGCTTGGCTATCTTTAGACTATTGTTCTGGTTGTAGCTGGCTCATCACTGCATCCACGTTATAGATTCTTCCCTTCAGAGTCACCACCTAGTCTATCTGCCAGAGAACTTGGTTGCACGATCAGCCATAGTTGTAAGAGCTTGCACTCTTTACCACAGATTTCAGATAATAGGTAGGGAACTCAGGCAGAACCTGGGAGCAGGAGGGCAGTGTGAGTGAAAAGTGCCCAAGTCAATGCTTCTCCATCCTGGGTGAACTCCTTTGACCTCTCTCGGTGGGCCCTTTATTTTACCATGCCACAGTGCTCGCTACATGACTCCTACTACCCACATTCTTCCTGCCAGAGATGCCTTTCTCTCTCCTCACCCACATCCTATGCTTGGGATGCACTTTGTTGTTCAGGGGCTCGTGTGCTGAGAGCTGAGTCCAGGGTGTATAAGGCTGTGTGTGGGGGGGAGCAGACCTTTAAGATGTAGAGACTAGTTGAAGAGATGGCTCTGTGGGTATATGTTTGCTGTGCAAGCATAAGTTTGTCAGTTTAGGCCCAAGAACCCATGTAAACCTGGATATGACACTCTGTAATCTTAGCTCTCCTACAGTGAGGTAGGAGGTGGAAACAGGATGAACCTGGAAGCAGCTGTCCTGAGGGAGGAAACCTAGACCCAGAGCTATCAGCATCTCATGTTTTCTCTCATATTGAAGCTTTAGATATGTGTTTTATTTGAAGTAGACCTTTTTCTTTATAATGCAGTCTGCTTCAGGCATTTTGTCACGGTAGCAGAAAGTAGACTAATACATTGCTTCGGGAAAGCAGCTGAATCTTACCTTTCCATTAAATGGCTCGATTCCTTCCCACTCCACGTTCCTTTTGCCACACCGTGTGATGGCAGTTGTCTAACATTGTTGGTTTGTCTTTCTGTTTAACACTCATGCCGAATATTTTGACTTTGCAAGCCAGCTCTCAGTTCAGTTAACATGGCTATCAAAAGTGTACTGTGGGTAAGACACTTATCTCCAGCCCTCCAGACTCTCTTGTGTAGCACCTAACACACAAATGCAGTGCCTTTTAGACTTCTTATTTTGTATAGTCAGAGATATCTCGGTGAACTTAGTGACTGGATGACCCTTGAGACTTTTTGGAGCCATTTCCAGAGCAGAAGGCAATGAAACAAAGTGGATAGAATCAGCCAAGAGACGCCTCAGTCTCCTCATACTCTGGCTGAACTCCTGGTGCCCACAAGTGCTGCCTGTCTTGATTCTGTAATGACGATGGGCTGGGCAGCACTACACAGTATAGCACAGATATCAGCATGGTGGAGATGGACATGGGGACAGAGGAAAGGCAGACCCATAGCCTTATCATCAGTGCCTTCGAGCCTACCCCGAGTCTCCCATGAACTGCTGCAAAGCACAAAGCAGGAAATACTCCATCTACTTGGTGATAAGCCAACAGCACACTCAAACTGAATTGGTTGTCTCCTCTGTGGAGACATGGACCATGCTTTAAGTGTTCTATGTATTGCTGGCACAGTTCAGCTCCAGCCTGTACCCTGTGGCTTTCATGTGTCACTTGAGTGACTGGTTGCAGCATCTCATAGGTTCCTGGATGTTGTGGAGTATGTAAGTGGGCATTCTGTTTGTATCCTGCAGGATAGTGTGTGAGGTTCCCCGGGAGACAGTGAAAGTGGTTTAGAAATGTGAGCTAGAGGTGATGGCAGTGGAGGTTTTTGGTGCCAGGAGGTCGCTGTCCCTCAGGGAGCCCCTCCAAGCTCTGGTGCATAGCTGTGATGGGGTGCTGTATAAGCTGAGGATGTGAGTGGGTCTTGCCTGTTTTCCCAAACCCAAATGCTCACTCAGGTGCGAAGGGCAGTGTTTGCTCAGCTGTGTGCAAGCCTGGTGTGCTGTTCTTGCCCCCACTCCTAACCCTGGTGACACCTGATGATGAGGAAACAGTTCTCCCATGGGTAAATGGTACATTGTTAGTCTGTCCTGCACACACACACACACACACACACACACACACATACACACACACACACACACACACACACACACACAACCAATATAACAGGCTGGCACTGCTTGTAGGCACTTGGCTGGTTGGAATTTTGACAAGATGGCAGCTGTCCTGTTTTGGGGATACCTTACTACTCAGGGATGCCCCACTAAGGGCCGAAGCTTGCGATAGGGCAACTTGAAGCCCCACAGCACTTTTTGTCCTGTCATACCACAGAGGCTTTTTTCTAAATAGTGAGTTCACCGAACCCCTGAGGTGCCGATGAGGCCTACAGGAAGAGAACAGGAGAAGAGGCCTCTGTTAAAACCCCAGTGAGGTTTTTCACTTAAGGGGTCATGCTGAAGTCACCCAGAGGGGACCCCACTTGGGTAAATAAGCAAGGGGGTGAAAGGTTGAGAAATGTGGAATGTGTTTCCTACTGGCTGTGATATTTCTAGGCCTGCTCCTAGCCCTCAGTTCCCTACGCCCCACCCCACCCTTCTTAATGACTTATTTGTACTGGAAAGCAAGCTATTAATCACAAACAAAATAGCTATGCAACTTCCAAACACACAGAGAGCAGTTCTGGGGACTGTGGAAAAGCCAAGCCCTTGGCAGAGATTTCGAAAACGCCCTCCTTTTATATGTATTTGAGAAATGCCTCCATTTCTCCTCAGGCACTGAAGGTTCCCTTTAATTAGCAGTGAAGTTCCCATTTCGCCTTCCTTCCCGAGGCATCTATAAAGCAGCGGCCTAGTAAAGGCAGGTACACAGCTCTCAATTGAGCCCTATTGATGTGCTAGTATAGTTTTAATTGTGTTGAGATTTCCTTGCCAAAGTGACACATGCAGAGGCATTTTCAAAAACGTATAAGGTTCGTAACTCTTTCCCTGTCTGCAGCTCTTGAATTATGAATGTGTCTTCCGCTGCCTAGTCGGTTCTTCCGAATCTGTAAAATTATTTTAATAACCTGTGTGGGGGTAATGTTAATCTGTTTGCACAGTAGTGTGAATTTATTAGCATTCCCATCCCACTTCAGGGAGCTAGCCTGGCCCTTTTGATGCAAGCCCTGGGTTGCAAGATGAGGGAAATTATGGTATACTCCTCTCTCTCTCTCTCTTTCCCTCACTCTCTCTCATTTCCTTTCCCTTCCTCACTGTCTCACCAATAGCAACCATTCTATTCCACAGAGTACGCGATAAATCAGCCACAGAGAACTGAGATTTGCCATAACATGACATGACCTATCAGCCTGTCAGGTCTGAGTTGACTTGCAGTCTTTGGGCTATGTATTTCTTCAAAGTCCAGAGCCAGTTTCTTCGTCAGCTCTAACTAATTTCAGAGTGGAGGGGTAACTTGACTGGAGTTGCTGTTTGGGATCTGCTTTTTAATCCTGGTCTGTTTAATGTTTGCTTTTGACAGTCTGGGCCAGACATCATTTTAATGGTATGTGTGGTGATAAAGCCAATAAACTGTCAAGATGATTGATAATCTAAGCATTATAGCAATATGACTTTCCTGTTCTCGTCCATGCTTTAGATGATGGCTTCCAAATTGAATTCCTACAGATTGTGTTGTGTGTGTCTGGTGCAGGCTCCCTAAGCCTTTGAAGGAGGTAGCTGTGCTCAACAGCAGACTTTTAGCCCTCAATTACCCACAGGGATAGATTTGCATATGTGTTGGTACCCTCTAATTTGGGAAACATCAAGAATTTATGGCTCTGCCCTCATAACAGTCCCCCAGCAATTTATAGGCACTGGTGCAACTTTTTATTATGTCTTTATGGTGTTTTTTCACCTGGCTTGCATCTTGGATTCCATGTGGTTGACTCTGTTATCTGTAGTTGAAAGACATCACAGATAACGACGTCCACCGTATTAGAGGCAGGCTTCTGGCCTGTTCCCCTCCGTTCTTTGTTTCTTTCTATTTTTTTCCCCTTTGATTTAGCAGACATGTTTAAGCATCTGGTCTTCATCTCATTAATCAGACATGACCAGGTGTTTGAGAGCAGTGACAGTGGAAAAGTGCTTGGCCACGCTTTGTTGGCCCTTGCAGGCCACCGTTGCTAGGCTCACATCTCTCTTTGTGGCCTAGTGTTAGTTCAGAACAGAAATTGGCAAGGCCGGAGATGGTGTGTGTGTGTGTGTGTGTGACACACTATACAATTTTTTAATCAGAAGAAAGGCACAAGCGAATTGTGCCCACGTGGGTGTGTCTTTGTGTAGATTGGCGTGTGAATATTATTTAGTGTCTCCTGTTCAGACCATGTCTAGGAAAAGCACTGGAACATGCGGCTGTTTCTCTGAGCATCACAGGGTATTAGCAGCCCAGTTAGTGCCTCTGATATCTGTGGCATGATATCTCTATGCACTTTTCTTTTTACAGATGACAATGAGTCGTAGAGAGGTGACATGTCTTGACTTCTGGCAGATTTGGGATTAATCATGCCCATATGTCTTTATCCAAAGCCACTATACTTTCAATTTATTTCTTTCTTATCTTCTAATCATCATCTTCCTTGTGATCAAGGGGCACTGAGCAAGTCATTTCAGTTTTCTGTCTCAGGCTCTTCATCTGAGTGAAGGAATTGAATTTTATATCCTTCAGCTCTCTCTCTCTCTGTGTGTGTGCACGCGCACATGTGCTTATGTACATAGATGTTTTGGAGTAGGTAACTTGCCCATGTGTAAGTGTGTAGAGGAGGAATCTCCCTCCCGTACTTTCTAAGTCAAAGTCTCTCAGTAAAACCTGTCTAGACAGCCTGGTAGAAAGCCCTTGGGCTCTGTTTCCCCACCTCACTTCCCATTCATATTCTGTAAAGCTGAGCTTTTTCATGGATCTTGGGGCTTGAACTCAGATCTTTATGCTCTCATACTAAGTAGCTTATCCCCGGAGCCATCTCCCTAGCCCCTTAACTCCTACCCCTTCTGCATTATCACTTTGCATTCATAGGGTCCACAGCCCAACAGGAGGCTACTCTCTTGGTAGCCTAGGGGAGACTGGTCCCAAGATCCCCAACTCTGGGACTCTGGAGGTCATTTTCTCTTTGACCCTGGAACATGGGAGATGAAGTTGTCCTGAGTTCAACAGAGAAATGAAAATACCCAGCAGAGTACCCAACACAGAAGACACACTCGATAAATATTTGTGTGACAGGATATTAATTTCCAATTGTTGCTGCACTTAAAACAGCCTTCATGGTTTCAATGTGCAATTCTTTGGATCCCTTGTTTGCCCACCCCCCTTTCTGCTCACTCTCTAACTTGAGTATGTGATGTTTACTTTGTTCAATAAGGGACCACAGGCAGAAAATGCAGCCTGGGACAGGCCAATCTTAGGTATTGAATTTCAAAAGTTTGGGCTCTAGTAGAGGGGAAAAAAGATTGAGAAGACACAGTGGTAAAAGAACTAATTGGCTCTGAATACTAGGCAAGGACATCCTGGGACTGGAACCAGGAAGGGGCAGCTAGGGGTGGGCAGAAACATTGATGCCTGCCAGGTCAAAGGAAGGTCCATGTGCCCATGTGTCTTTATCCACTGTGGGCTGGGCAGCTTGCCTCTGTCAGGCTGGGTGTAGAGAAGAGTTCTGTGAAATGCTGACTTCTGGACACGACAAGGCTGTTGCAGTTACAAACACAGCAGTGTGTGGCTATCTGCACAAGACCTACACACACACACACACACACACACACACACACACACACACACACACACACACACAGCATTAAAGTAGAGGGGACTAGTTAAACAGAAGGGTCAGTGTCAGCAGGAGTGGGAGAAGACATGGGGATGAAGATGACTATGACAGGTCATCTATATTACATATATGAAATTGTCAAAGATAAAGATTGAAAAATGAAAAACAAAAAGAATGAATCTGGGGCGAAGGTGAGTTACCCAGGAAGTCCAAATACACGAGGGCCTGGTAGAGGCTTCTGGGAGGAGGAAGCTGGCTTTGGGTTGTCTTTTTCTAAAGGGAACTGAGGATTTGGAGAGAGTTGTATCTTGTGGTTTGTGAGAAGAGAAAGATGTGAAATTTCATGGCAAATTTTGGCTTATTTGTCCTGATGCCTTCCATCCTTATAAGCTGCTCAGCTCTTGCACATCCTCCAGCAGTCAGTGAATCCTGTCTGTTGTGGTGATGGGAATGCACACACTTCTGGGAGGTTTTCATGTCACATGGGTTGTAGGGTTCTAGTGCCCTTCATCATTTCCAGTAGGGCTACTTGGCAGAGAAATCACCTTTGTTCCATCCTTTCCATGTCCATCTGTTGGGTGGGTGTGCCAGTACTGTTGACTCAACAGAGTGACAGCCTCTACTTGCCGGCTGACTATAGCATGGTTGGTGTGGTGCGCCATGTTGTCTGCCTCTGCTAGGTGGGTGTAAAGCCTAGGCACCTGTGAGGATGCAGAGGGAAAAGGTCCAAGGTGTACAGCTCCTGGTATCTTCTTTATTTTACTTAAGCCATTCCTGTTCCCTGCCACAGCTGACCGAAGGTGACTCTGGGTAGAGTATTACTTTGACCATTTTGCTCTAGGAAAAACATTAGTAATTTATAAATAAAATACACATAAAATAGAAACCATCAAATATAGGTTTATTGACAACAAAGGCACTATTAATGCTGAAACTGGCTGCTTTGAAATCAAGTTAGTTTTGTAGCAGATTTATGTGCTGTTTGTTTTAGGAGGGCTTGGGAGTGGGTCGTGGTAGTGCTTGGAAACTGGCAGCTGAGCAGGGAAGAGCTGTTTTGGGACTGAGATCTCAAAGGGATAAAGGAGGAGAAGAAGATAGAGGTGGGTAGGGATGTGAAGAAGGGTAAGGAAAGGGGAAAGAAGCAGATGAGGAAGAAGGGGGAAAGAAATACTGAGGAGGAGGAAACAGGAGGGAGTGGTGGGGAGGGGGAGAGGGAGAGAAAAGGGGAGGAGAAATGGAGGAAGAGAAAGGAGAGAAAGGGGAGGGAGGGAGGAAGGAGGAGGAGGAAGAGAAGGATGGAGGGGAAGGTGGGCCCTCAGCAGCTGCAGGAATGATGAGCATTGCTCTGAGCTTGATGGCTGTGTATTTAAGCAAGAGTGCGTTGCCAGGAAATTGAGAAAGTAAGTGTGTGCTTTATGTCAAGCATAGCTCATTTGAAGCATACCTGTGCGGACATGAGAACTTGCAGAAAACCATTATTTATTTCTTTTGAATTCACCCTACTAGTTAAACAAAATTTGACAGATGGCTTGCAGCAAGAGTAATGAGGCCATTACATTGCCGAGTTTTATCTCTAGCCTATCAGTTGTTGTAAGGGAGAGGAGTTACCTTGGTTTGGGGGAGCCTCATTCCCTCCCCGTGGACAGAATCAAATTCATTTAGTTGGAAAATTAAGAAAATTGAAAGTTCTGAGTATTACCATAAGGTGCAGTTAGTTATTAAAACTTTTCACTGGGCCCATCTGACTGGAAGGCAATATGCAATGCTCTGTGATAGATGCGGAAGGCTTCCTTTTCTCTTCCTGTCTGCCTGTGAGGAACTTCCGAGTTGGGTTTTACCTGCTACCCAGATTCCCTTGTGTATATTCTTGCTATTCCCACCTCTCTCTTTTTTTCTCTGTGTCTTCCATGTGTGTGATTTCTTATTTGCACAGACACCACATTTTGTGGGGCTGGGGAGGGGTGAATGCTACAAAAATGTGAGGAGTAGCTTAAATCCCCAGAATGCCCACATCTACCTGTATCTCAGTGTGCCCCTGGGCCAGTTTACCTGATGTACACAGTGGTGAATTAGAAGAGCTAATGGAAGACAAGGACTGACGCTTAGGGTTGTCCTCTGAGCTCTACACATGCAAGATGGCCAAGTACACACATATGCACGCCCCTGAAACACATACCTACCTTTAAAAAAGAGCACATTTTGGCTTGAAGTCACAAATGCCACCCCTCACCTTCTCAGAGTGCCATCTTGTATGCCAGGGTCTGGCTGGTAGATTTCAGTAATGCTACCTGCATTAGTGTTTTGTTGCCGCTAGAACAAGTGACCTTATATCCAGTGTTCACAACAATGGATGTATTGTCTCTCAGTTCTATAGGTCAGAAGTCTGAAACTGGTCCAGTGGGCTACTTTCAAGTTGTCAATGGGGCTGGGCTATGAGCTCTCTTAGGCTCCAGGGGAAGATGTTTCTTTGCTTTGTCTGGCTTTCAGAAATGATCATGTCTGTAGTAAGAGGTTTCTGTTCTGGACTTTTGGGCCTAGACTCTAGGTTTAGGCCCACAGACCCACAGATCCGTAGAGACACACAGATGCTTACAGTAGTTTCAGGCTGATTGACCTAAAGCCCAGGCATATAATTTGCTGACTCTTTACCCTTAATCTAACCCATGACTCTGATCCTGTTCAGCCATGTGGCTCGGTAACTTTTCTTAGAGCAGCATAGCTGTCCTCTGCTTCTTCCGGCTTCTCTCTGGTATTCTGCCCTGTTCCTCCGATTCCCTGAGTTTTCCTAGTCTGGTAGCCCCACCCACACTTCCTGTTTGTCTTTGGCCAACCAGCGCTTTTTATTAAATCAGTGGGTGGGATAATTATTTGCAATGAAACAACACAATCTCCCACATATGTCCCTTGAATCTTGGTCTCGAGTCTGTCCAACCTTTGTTTCCTTATCTGTCCTTATCTTCCTGTTTGCCTTTTATAAAGGTGTTTTGGGGTTCCCTTGGGCCACCTCCATCATTTGGGAAAATCTTCATATCTCAAGATTCTTAGTTTCTTCACATCAGCAGCATCCCATGTGCCTGTTAGGACATAGTGTCATGGGGTCCAGGGCTCAGAATGAGGTCACTATTCTGCTTATAGCCATCGAGAGGACACATGATTATAATGGCATTTGCCTCTTGGTATTTTCCTCAGAACCTTCTTGGATTTCTGGATTCACCCCGAGTATTGTTGGAAAACAGAGTGTATTGGTGCCCTGAGTTCAATTCCTAGGACTGCCACACACAAAATGTATGGGTCCTGTCTTAGTCACTCTTCTGTTGCTGTGAAGAAATACCATGATGAAGGCAACTATTATGAGAAAGCCTTTAATTGTGAGGGGCTTGCTTATAGATTCTGAAGTTTAGTTCATTATCATCATGGTGGCATGCAGGCAGGTGTTGGAGCAGTAGCTGAGAGCTACATCATGATCTGGAAGGAGGGAGGGAGGGAGGGAGGGAGGGAGGGAGGGAGAGAGAGAGAGAGAGAGAGAGAGAGAGAGAGAGAGAGAGAGAGAGAGAGAGAGAGAGAGAGAGAGAGAGAGAGTCTGGGTTTGGCATGGGTTTTTGAAGCCTCAAAGTCCACCCCCAGTAACACACTTCCTAGTCCTTCTAATCAACTGAAGAGTTTCACTCCCTTGTGACTGACCATTCAAATATATGAACCTATGGGAGCCACTCATTCAAACTACAGGTTCAGAGTAAGTAGGACTACGAGTGTCCTAGACAGGTGACTTGGCCTTTCTGATGACACTGGGATCTCTGTTTTAGGGAACATACAAAAACAGGTGTCCATCAACTGATAAATGAATAAGAGAGTGTGGAATGGGTTGTATCTGAGATGCTCAGGAAGGTTCTTTTGGATTTTAGATTGCAGAGTACTTGCATATGTATAATGAGTTGTGTTTGGAGGTAGGATTTATATCTAAATAAAAAGCCTGTTTGTTTCCTGTACATTATATTCGTATGGTCTGAAAAATCATTATATACAGGATTTTAAAAAATGAGCCATTATTTTAACTGTGACTCATCATGAAGCTAGATGTAGAAATCTCCACTTGCATCATGTTGGCTTTCAAGAGTGCTTCAGATCTTTAGATAGGGATATACAACCTGAATAATTGCTGATGAGAACATAATATCTGCTCTGGAGCCAACTATGTTCTATATGATATACGTGCTTCAACTTGTCATGGTTTATGTCCACAGGCTTTAAAGTTACCTTGGAGATAACTCTCCCGGCATGACTGTGAGGGAGTTTCTAGATGAAGGTTAACTTTGGGAAGAAAACCTATCCTAAGTATGGGTAGCACCATTGCATGATGTGGGGTCCGAGGCTGTCTAAAAAGGGGAAAGACAGTTCAGTAAACATTCCTCCCTCTGTACTTCCTGGGTATACACACAATGTGACCATCTGCTTCCTGTTCCTGCCAACATGCCTCTTCTGCCAACATGTCTCCCCTACCATGTTGGCCTATGTTCCCTGAAACTGTAAACCAAAATAAACCTTTCTTTCCAGAAGCTGTTTTGGTCAGGTGTTTTGTTGAATCAATAAGAAATCCTATCTAGAACCTCAGTCCTCATTACAAACGGTGAGGTATGTGCTTCAGCTGTCCCCTTCAGGAGTTAGGGGCATGGAGGCCTCACTAGTTACGTGAGGGCCCACCACCAGAAGTCACAGATTGGCTTCAGAGTTTGAGTGTAGATAGTTGGACTGGGAGGGACTTAGAGAATACCTGGTTCAGGGGCTGCAAATTCAAAATTACTATAGAGAGAATCCGAAAGAATGAAGCAGTTTCATGTAAACTAATTAGGGGCAGTGTGGGTTTAAAAGCAAAGTAGCAACAGAATCCACAGAAAACAATTAAAAATGCTGTGTCAGCCCATTCAAGCTGTGGGGCCTGGAGGTGTGTCTGGTGACACAGTGTTTCCCTAACATGTGAGGCCCTGGGTTCTGTCCTTACACAACAAAATAAAATGGTAGAAGCAATCACCAAAGACACCTGGAGACATTGGCATGGCCCATGAGGTTACAACTGTAATTTGATTAAGCCTCTTCATTTTATTTCTTTGTTTGTTTGTTTATTATTTGAGCCAGGCTTTTATTTTATAGCTCCACTTAGACCCAAACTAGCAACAATCTTCCTGTCTTAGCCTTCTGAGTACTGGCATTATGGGCATGCAACACCATGCCTGGAAACCTTTTATCTTGTTTTCTGTTTGAGACTCCTAGGCTGGTCTTGTGGTGCTTCTCCTGCCTCAGTCTCCTGAATTTTGGGACCACAGGCATGAGCCTCTATGGTGGGCAGCTCCTTATTCTGAAGAGAAATAAGCAGGGGCACAAAAAGTTGAAGTAAACTGTCTCGGTTCTCACTTGTGAGTGGCTGAGGCAATAGGCAACGTGAGTTCCAAGTAGCAGGCTCTCCTTAACTATAAACTAAACCTTAGCGCTGTGGGTGGGGCCAGAGTCAGGCCAGGGCCAGTGTGTCTAGGCTGAGCAGTGGAACCATTTACTAAAAGAAACCAAGCTGAACTTAAACTAAAAAGGGTGGTGTGTGTGTGTGTGTGTGTGTGTGTGTGTGTGTGTGTGTGTGTGTGTGTGTGTGTGTGTGTCTGTTTAGAGGGACACATGAGAAAGGTTGAGAGGAAGCTGAAGCATTCTGGGAAATTAGGACCCAAACAAACTGTTTCCCACTGTAGAAACCAGCTCTGGGCTGAGTGCTGGTGCCTGGGTGCAGTGCTTGGTAGAGCCCCCAATGGCCAGGAGAAGACCTGGATCTGAACTTGGCTTTGCCTCTGCTCAGCAGTGTAGCCTTCGGCAGCCCTTGTCCATCATTGAACTTCAGTTTCCTGGCTTATAACAGAGCTTGTACCCTCCCTCCACATGAGGGTACTGGGAAAGAACTGGGATCTTTGGGTAGCATGGACAAACTGTGGACTATGCTTGTACATAAGCTGTTGCTTCCTGTCTCTGGGTGGAGATCCGTGAGAGCCAGGTGCAAAAGCATGTGTGCACATGTGCTCTCCTGACAAAGCCCGTGTCACCTGGAGGCCATCTTGCTTTAAGTCTTCCCATAATTACACAGTGGTGTATGTGGGGGTTGGTGCTATGCAGGTTGAACACCCCATAATTATGGAAGGTGTAAGGGAGCTGGTATGATGGGTGCCCAGGCCTGCTGCTCAGGGGCCTCTGTGTGTTCTGCTGTCATGCTGCTTTTCCATTTGATGATGCAGGGAGCTCTAATGTATCAGCTGGGAGCATATATTAGCTTGGCACTGTACAAGCTGTGTATCAGGACCTGCCCCCAAGTCTGCTGTGGGAGGGAATAGCTGAAATGACCATGTAATTTGTTGTCCAAATTGGACATGTCTGAAATTGAAAAAAGAAAGAAATTGTAATAAGTATGCTGAGTGTAGCCTGGGATTGTCCCAGACTGGGTCATGTAACTGCCCTAGCAATAACATCTGGACACCTGTGTCCAGCTCCAGCCCAAGACAGGCTTTGTGATGGGTAGAGTTAGCTTCTAGCTTTTTATTCCTAAGGAGGCTCAGGAGACTAGTGGGTACTGTGTACTTGTCGAGGACTTCACTGAGGTGCAGAGCTCTATTTTCCTGACCATTTTTATCTTCAGTATCCTTTTATCTGCCTTTCCAGAAGGCTTTCCTTCCCTTTGGTCATCTGGTAGCCTTCATCCCAGTGGGTAATATGAATATAAAGTGAGCGTCTGATAACATAGAGTTGGGAGTCTGAGGAGATGCCTTAGTCTGTGAAGTACTGGTTACAAAAGCATGAGGACTTGAGTTTGGATCCCTAACACTCATATATATGCTGGACTAGGAGAATATAGAAAGATGGAGTTCCAGAGTTTGCTGGCCAGCCAGTCTAGCCAATCAGTGAGCTGTGGTTTCAGTGAGAGATCATTTCTCAAAAGATAAGTTAGAAAACCATAAAGGAAGAGACTGGAGTTGACGCTTGACCTATATCAGCATGTATATACACAGGTGTACAAGCACATCTCTCTCTTCCTCCCTCTCCCCCTTCTCTCTTTCTCTCTCACACAAAGTATGGGGAGGGAAGGAGGAGAAGGGATGGAAAGGGAGAGAAGGAAGAGAGGAGAGAAGGAGAGAGAGAGAGAGGGAGGGAGGGAGGGAGGGAGGGAGGGGGGGGGGAGGGAGGGAGGGAGGGAGGGAGAGAGAGAGAGAGAGAGAGAGAGAGAGAGAGAGAGAGAGAGAGAGAGAGAGAGAGAGAGAGAGAGAGAGAGAGAGAGAGAGCACAAGAGAACACACATAGAGTTGAAACACTGAAGGACCAGCAACCCACAGCTGTGCTGGCTATCTCTCACCCTCAGTGTGGAGATAACATGAGCAGCTTTATGACTCTACTGTGAAGAGCCAACAGAGGGGTTTATATGAAAGTGACTCACAAATAATGAGGGGTTAATATAGATACAAATGATTATTCATAGAATTATAGAGGCATCTTAGAGAAAACAGTCTGAATGATACACCTACAATGGGAAAGTTTGGGGGAGAGACATTTTGGGAGACTGGTCTTTTTTGGGAGCCTCCAACTTGCATCTTATTGGGAAATTATTTATTTAAAAAGTTGATTTCGGGGTACAGTGGATTGTAGAGACATATCAGTTTGCATCTTTTCTCTGTTTAATTTGCACGACCTTGAGGAAGATTTTGACTTCCTCTGAGTCTTGAAGTTACTGGTCTCTACAACAGGCATCTATGTGTAAGAGAATATTTATAAAATTCCAAATACAGTGCCTGACATACACAGGCTGTTGAAACACTGGGCCTCCCCTTCTCTTTTGTTCCTCTGCCAAAGTCATTTGGACAGAAAAGAAGTTAGTAAGGATGGCCTTCAAGGAGCTGTTTGTGTAGATGGCTTCTTCTGTGGAACTGTGGTCTACAGATAAAGAATGGAAAGTTTGCTCTGAGGGATTTAAAACGGAGAATGTGAGAGTTCAAACATGGTAGTTAAGTAAATAGAAACTAGACATTGGGCATGGTGGTGCATGCCTGTAACCCTGGCACCCAGTAGGCTGAGGCAGGGGGATTATGGAGAGTTTGAAGCCTAGACAGCAAGTGCCACATTGCCAGTGCTACGTAGCTCTAGCCTGTACCCCAAGGCTAGCTTTGAACTCACTATGTAGCCCAAGATGGCTTTAAATTCCCAGCTGTCCCTCCCCCTGCTTTGGCCTCCTAAGTAGTGTCACTACAGGCATGTAGCACATGGCTGTTTGTAGCTTAGATTTAGGTGACGATTTTACTTCTCTTCGGTTCACTGGTAATTCTCCAGACAGAGTAAAAACTGAGGCTGGGGACTAGTTACAGAGATTCTTCCATCTCCCATTTAGGTGAGAAAGGAAGACCATTTTAGGCCATTGGTGGCATCTGGTTACAAATCTGTGAGTATTCCTTGTTCCCTAAAAGTAGAGGTAGCTAGATGAACAAAGTTTCTTGAAGGGGAGTTCTTTTGAGAATCTTTCACATAGAGGTTTGGGCACAGGTGAAGCTTGGGCTGAAATGCCCACAGCCTGAAAGATTTCAGATGATGAGAGTGTGAAGCCAGGATGATCTGGGCCCTTGATCTAGAGACGAATATCAAAGTGGTCAAGTGGTTAGGAATGAATTTGGCATGTATGGTGCTTGATGGGTTGACGAATTGGGATTGATGTAATTGCATTTTGAAGGCTTTATAAAGGGAAAATTGGCCCTTTGCCATATGTCCCCAGATTCCTTTCCCCCATAATATAAGTTACTATAAACTTGTCCAGCTGGTTTCCTGGTCCTGGCCTAAATGTATTTGTATTTTCTTGTGTTTATCTCATTTTTGACTCAACTTTCTCGAATAATCTTCCCTTCTAGGATCTGTGTTTATTCCAAAGCTCTTTATAATTTCCACAGCTCTATCCATTCATTCCTTTTTATGTTAATGTCAGACACCACCCGAAAGTCTCTGACAACAGCTGTTCATTGCACAGGGTGACTGTCTTCTCCATGCTTCTGCACATAATATGATATATGCAAAATGCCGTGGGGTAAGAGTGCCAGGTAGAGTCCCAGAGTCTTACGTTATAAGGTGTTCACCTGATGGACATCATAAGAACAGAGCCTGACATAGCATCTGGAGAGGGGGCTCAGTAGGATCTGGGTTTTGTTCCCAGCACCCACATGGCAGCTCATAACTTCCTATAACCCAAGGTCTAGGGGATCCAAGACCTCTGTCCTTCATAGGCGCCTGTGCTGACATGCATATATTCATACACAGATATACATATCCATAATTAAAAATAAATATTTAAAAAATGGGGGACTTATAGCATAATTCTGAGTATCTTTGCCTCTTAGTATATTTTATATTCTTCAGTTGTCTGCAGTGATCATATGCTTTTTTTCCATTCAAAAAATAACCATAAAAATGTCTTGACTGACAGGAAGATGGATGAAATTCCTGGTTTGTCTCCATGGAGTGTTACTTGTTGCAACTTTCCCTAGGGAGGAGAGAGCTCTTAACACTACAGTGTCACAGGAATTCAAAGACAGAAATGACCAGAGCACCTTGGGTCAGCTGACAAGTGACAGGATGCCTGTGAATTCTTCCCAGAGTGCTGGGACCTGTGCTTTATACTGTTGACCCCCGTGTTGACTCATCTCTGGTGGTTTGTAGCTATGAAAGGTTCTTCCTCATTCCTACACTCGTTACTGTGCCAAGCTGTGTACTTAGCCTTTTTTAGAGCCATGCCTCATAAATCAGCCTGCCTTCCTTCTCTAAAGTGGGAATGGCTTCCTGCATTCCCTCACACAGACCCTTGGTTTCAGGTAATGACCCACTGAAGCTGGGAAGTGACACAGAGCTAAGGCCACCTCTTCCTAATACTCACAAACATTCATTTTTGAAGCAAAACTGAAGGACAGACTTTGGGGATTGATTCTGTAGGACAGGATCACAGGGCATCTTGTGCCATCATGCCTGGCATGTAAGCCCCTCACGTCTTCATGCCTTAGTTGCCTCACCATGGGTGAACACTGGGATTTTTCAAGATAAATAGCCCAGTAGTTATAATCCCTGGCAGACTCCATGTTTTATCAGATGAGATGCAACAAGCATGCACCTTATCTTTGGTCATCCAGCAGTCACATAAACGAGGCATTCTCTCTGCATTACACAGAGAAGACCAAAGCTTTGCCAGGTCCCCTCTTCCTTGGACACAATTGTGAGTACCTGTGTGTGTCAGTCTGGGGATCACAGGGAAGGACAAACACCTGCTGGCCTTAACTGGATGGAGCTTGGTTATAGGACAAACACACAAACCCACAGGAAGGTATAACATCATAAGCAAAGTTCTGGGGCAAAGAGGTACAGGAGCAGAGAACATAGTCAGGGGCCCAGGGAAACTTGTCAACATTGGAGTTTAGTTCCAAAGAAGAAGCAGTTACATCCAAGAGAAGGAAGGTCAGCTGAGCCAGTGTGTGACAATGCCTGTTTTCCTCTTAGTGAAGGGGTTGTATAGAGGGTCATGATAACTAGACTCACCTCAACCCGCTGTGCTCCCTTCATTGCTCTGTCATGGGAGTTGGAGAACAGAGTGACTGCTGGTCTGTTTTGTCCAAAGCCTGGTCCTCAGCACTGCAGGGTAAAGACAAAGTCATGATTAAATTGTTTTCTGTGTCTTGATACTCAGAACTCTTCACTATGCGACATTCTCAGATTTTCGCAGAGTTCTAGAGCCACCTTGAATTTATCCAGCTTTAATGCAGGTTTGAGAAGCAGGACATAGCATTACCTGTCTTTGGAGAACTCACAGTCCAGTGTGGCCTACTGGACGTGATCTTGGAAAAGGACCAGTGAATGGCACAAGGCGGTAATGAACACTTCTGAAAAGAGAATTAACACCCCCTTTGTGTCCTTGGAGCAGCTGCTGGTCCAGTCACTGTCTTCATTGTCTTCCTTGGTATCTCTGACTTATTTGATTTCCTACCAGAGTGTAAACTGTGAAGCCAGATCCTGAAGATCCTGGGGAAGGGTGACAGGATGTTCTAGGCAGTCTTAGTCCATCACAGCCGAGGCTCAGTCTCCCTCCCTCCTTCTGTGCCAAACACTGCAGTTTTTGTCCTGCCCTGTGAGTCTTTGGAGCTGAGTCCTCAGGTGTAGGTTTTGAGCCCGAGTTACTGATGTTCTAAGGACAGAGAGCAGATTCGGGAGTAGTGGCTCCGATGTGCTCTCCTGTAGTTCTGTGTAGGGTTCAGCTCTCAGCACTTTGGAGCTTGAGAGGAAGGATGTTGTATTTCCCTAATGGGGCTCCTTCCTCTAAGGAGGCAGACAAGCTACCAAGACTCCTACAAAACCCGCAGTGGGGGGGGGGGCACTGACGGCATTTCAGTACTTAGCAAGTAGAAAGGAAGGACACTTAGGTAGTAATTTCAAAAAGTATATCCTCATAATGAGATTTTATGGAAATAGAAAAAAATCATGAAATATGAAAATAAAAATAATGAAGAAAATTCTGGGCTAGCGAAGACTGGCCGGAGTTTGATGAGCTATCCCTGCCTCCCATGCTGACTGGGAGAATTGGATGAATTTAGGGGCAAGAGTGGAGAGGCAGAGTCAATAGGGCACAATAAAAGTAGTAATCAATTGTACTTCCTCAGAAGACATGGCATTTGGAGTCGGCTGAAGAGATAGTCATAGAGTAAAAAGACAAATGTTATTAAAAGGGTATGTCCGATACAAAAGTAGGATTATTCTTTTTAAAAAGATTTACTGTAGTATGTGCATCACATGTATGGTGGTACCTGTAGAGGTCAAAAGCGGGTATCAGGTTGTTTGGGACTGGGAAGGTTAAAGAGAATTGTGTACTACCAAGTGGGTACTCTGAATCCAGGTTCTCTGAGAGAGCAGCAAGTGCTCTTAACCTACCACTCCAACCTCTAAAATGACTCTCATGGAAATGCTGGGAATACAAATCCAGTTCACTAACTGACTTTGGTTATTGCTGTGTGAACAGTGAGGCCATTAGTAGCCCATGGGGCCTCCTGAGCCCTACTGCCATGTAGTATATTAAAACAGTGAAAAAGCAGAATTGAATGACATTTAAGATGGTCTCTAGCCACCCCAGCTCTTGAAAAATTTATTTGCTTTCCTTGCAGTGCTGTGGATGTATATTTTTGGCAGGAGGAATTCTGGGTTTACGAGTCAGGTTCATGAGGAAGATGATGGGGCTTCTGATCTTAAGGTTTTAAGTCAAGGACTGTTCTCCAAAATGTGTGTTAGTGCTTGGCGGGCAAGCTGGCTTTGAGTATCATGTCAGGTCATGTACTTAGACGGGAATAGTATCTGAATTACGATGTATCTGTCTTCTTTTTCCCAACTCTCGATGGCTGATGGACAAAAAGATGCTCATAAAACCTTCACTCAAAGCACAGAGCAGCTGAATAATTCAAGATTGACTTTATTTATTTATTTAAGAATTTTGAATCCGAATATAGGACTTAAGAAGTGAGCTGATGTCTTTCCTGCACCCCTTTTAAGCTTGTTAGGCACTTAGAAAGATGGGGTGGGGGCCAAGTCAGATTTGAGAGAAAGTTGTGTTAACATGATGTTAAAATATATCCCAGAGTGTTTTCCCCACAAACTTCAGAGGAAACAAGAACAAAAAGTCTAAGAACCCCCCAAAATAAGATGTTTCCATTCACCATGTGAGAGAGGACTTGGTCAAATTGTCAAATGGTCAAATTGGTCAAATGTCTGAGAGAAAAACATCTTCTAACTTTGTTACCAAATCATTACATTTTGGCAAAAATATTCTTTTGAAATTATAGACTTATTGGCATGTAATTAAAATGTTTATTTCACTGTTGTGTGTATGAATGATGCGTTTGTAACATATGTCATTGTGTTTGTGTAAATAAGAACAACTTTGTGGAACTGGTTCTCTCCTTCCACCTTTAAGTGAGTTCTGGAGATCAAACTCAAATCACTTGACTTGTATGGTGTCCTAGTTAGTGTTAACTGTCAATAGGACACAGCCTCGATTAGCCCAGAAGAGGAATCTCAGTTGAATAGTTGTCATTCTCTGTGGGCATGCCTGTGAGGGATCGTCTAACTCACTGTAGCAGCCTCCTTCCCCAGCCCACTGGAGGCTGTGTCCTTTCCTGTGCAGCAGGTAATGGTGAGCTGTATTGGGAAGCTACCTGGTTACAAGCCCAAGCCAGCCAAGAGAGGTCCCCTATGCTTTCTGTTTTACCTTCATAACCTGACTTTCCTCAGTGATGGACCGTGACCTGCAAGTGAAGACAAATGAATTCTTTTTTCTTCTCTCATAAGTAGCTTTTGCTCACAGTATTTTCTTGTAGAAAAAAAAAAAAAGAAAACTAGAATCTACAGCAAGCACTTTTACCTGCAGAATCATCTTCCCGCCTCTGTCATGTAATTGTTTGTTTTCCTTCCTTTGGCCTAGTTTTAGTGTTTTCCACATCACTGTTGAACACTTTCACAAGGATTTTACTTGACACTTTAGCAGCCATAAATATTCAGAAAAGTTTTTTCTTTTTTTTTATAATGCAGGGTCTCATGTAATCCAGGCTGTCCTCAGACTCATTGTGTTGCCAAGGATGACCTTGAACTTCTGATTCTTTTACCTTTACCTCCCCAGTGCTGAGCTTAGAGGTGTGAGTCACCATTTCCTATTTATGTGATGGTAGAGACTGAACCCAAGGCTTCCTGCACTCTGTGCAAATACAAGCAGGTGAGCCACACCACCGGCTCACCTTTCTATTCTTTAACTTTTGAGACAGACTTTCTCAAGGTACCCTGGTCTAGCCTTGGAATCCTCCTGTCTTAGCTTCCCAACTTTTGGAGTCTGAGGCATGCGTTGTCCTAGCAGCTGCATCTTTTCTCTGATTTCCTTCTTAGATTTCTAGTTTAGGTTTTTATCTTTTCCTTTAGATGCCTTCATTTTTTTCTCTCATGGACATTTTTTTGGGGGGTAGTGGTGGGCAGTGCATTGTCTGCAATATCTTACTGATTTGTTATTTAAGTCATGGGTCTCCCTGTCAAAGGCAACACCCTAAATTTGGTGGCTTAGTTACTATTCTATGGCTGTGAAAAGACACCATGACCAAGGCAACTCTTATAAAAGAAAGTATCTAATTGGGGGTTCCCTTAGAGTTTCAGAGGCTTAGTCCTTTATCATCATGGTAGAAAGCATGACAGGTATGATAGTAGAAAGGAGTTCAGAGTTACATCCTGACCCTCAGGGAGGGAGGGAGGGAAAAAGGGAGGGAGAGACTGTGTCTGGCATGGTCTTTTGAAATCTCAAAGCCCACCCCCAGTGACACACCTTCTCCAACAAAGACATGCCTCCTAATCCTTCTAATCCTTTCAAAGCATTCTACTAAGAGTCTCATTAATGATTAGTTGACCAAGCATCCACATATATGACCCTATGGGGGCATTCTTATTCAAAGTACCACATCAAATAATTTTTCCCCCTTATTCTCTTTGTTGGCTCAGTCTCTTTTTGGTCCCTAGTGAATTTTTGGCAGAGAAGATGACCTAAGTTGTGCAACTAAACCAGACCAAAAAACCCTGAGTTCATTTTTTGAGGAATTTGAAATAATGCCTGAAGTTGATCATCCAAGAGTTTTTATAATGAAACCCTAGAAGAAATTGGATATGGTCATAGAAAAATCAAGTTAAGGCACACCAGCATTTGGGGTGAGTTGAAGTGGACTTGTGTTTATACTTGGAATTGATTCCCCTCAGGTTTCTGCTTCCTCCTGCTCTTGGCTCATACACCTTTCTGTGTCTCTACAAGGAGGCAATGTGAATAGTGGAAAGCACACCAGTTATAGGGACTGAGATGTGAGCTGTTGGCTTTATTTGCCACCATGTTGAGCAAGACTCTGAATTCTTTACATCCTATGCCACTAGAGGTTGGATGGAGTGCTGCTTTGGCTTAGGTGATGGAGGATAAAGCCTCCATCTGCCTTGCAAGACTTAATGGCTTGTCACTGTGCTTTATGTATGATGTAATTACTCTCTCCCTTTCTCTAACCTGAATTTGTTCAGGTTACACTTAGAGCTGACTACTCTGCTTGCTTTTTGTTGGCTTCCTGCATCTTAATCATCCTTCATTTCAGATGCCTTAGGCCTTTCCTAGAACTTCTGTTCTATCTGGTTCATCCTATAGTGTCCAATTCAAGTATGCTTTGTCTTTCTTGCTGGTCTTTTGCTGTGGTATTTGATTTTTTTTAAAGTTCCTTTCTTTCTTTCTTTCTTTCTTTCTTTCTTTCTTTCTTTCTTTCTTTCTTTCTATCTATCTATTTATTTATCATTTGGGGGGAACTTGTATATATATGAGTGTTCTCATACAAAATAGAGTATTATATGATGGCATTTTCAAGCACACTCATCATACTTCGGGGGCATTTACATGAGTTGACTATGTGGTACTGTATCTTGGGTACTGGGAGTCAAGAGTTTGTCTCTGGCATGTATGCTTCATCCTTTTCTTTGCCGAGGGCGGGGTGGGTGGGTTGGGCTTTGCATACGCCCCCTTGGCTGTCTCTGTGTTCTTGCTGTTGCTCTGTTTGCCCTTGGTTAGTAACGTTTTCCATCCTTTAGCAAGCCCAGGCTGTACCCTTTGAAAGCCCTAACATGCTTGTGTCCTAATGGTCCTCAGACAGCTCTTCTCTGCCTCTGGGGCTGTTCTGCCCTCTTACCTCTGTCCTTGTTGAGCCAAGGCTTTGAAGTATATTATTTGTGTTCCTGCTTTGCTAGCATATGAGGTGGAAAAATGGCAGAGACGGCAGGACTGTTGAGACACATGAAACCTTAAGTTCTGCCAGGCCATGAATATAAATCAGGTACCAATGAGATTTCTGTGCCAAAGAGACTCCTATGCTCAGTTACTCCTTCCTTTCCCTGGAGTCTTAGTGTTGTTCACCAAGTCTGATAGAGGAGACTAACTGAAGTCTGATTTCACTGCTGAATAAATTGTCAGAGATTAAGGGAGATTGTAGAGCTATTCTTCACTGCTTTCTTGAAACCAAGTCTGGAACTCTCTTCTTACCCTATTCTATCTCACAGAGTAGGTGACAGAAGCCATGCATAGCTGGGAGGGGCTGGTGATTTCTCAGTGGATCTCCTATCTGCAATGAGAAGATGGAAGCTGCTTGGTGTTTTTGTTTTGTTTTGTTTTTGAACTATGACCATGGACTGTTGATGTTATGGGGTGATAGGTAGGATGCCACAGTCCCTAGGGACAAAGGTAGAGTACTTCAGACGGGCCTCGGTATTCTTCCTTGGCCTTGACATGCAGTTTGGGTCAGACAACTAAGCCTGCATCTTTCCAGTCAGCAGGTCTTAGGGAGAAGCTGGCAGAGGGACTCTGTTTTGTTACCTAAGCTGGGATTTGATCTTCAGACCTTCAGGGTGAAAGGCTAATACTTTAATTTGCCTGTTTAATAAACATCCCCAGGCGATGATGACCTTCTTGTAGCCTCCTCTGTACATGCTCTACAGGACTCTCAGCTCCACTGTGTGGCTTGAAGTTGAGGGTCTGGGTTGCACACACCAGTGTTTACTCAGCAGGGTGCCAGCCCCATATGAGATGTTAGGGAGCCTTGCTGTGTGCAGGGGAATGAAAACCTCTCAGGGGATTTTCTTTTAAGTGGAATTTTTTTCTTTTTAAATTTTTTTTTTATTGTTTTGAAACTATCCCTCCTCCCCCCCAAAGGACTTGTGTCTCACTGTGTGTGTGTGATGCTCTCCCTGTATCTCTCCCTTTCCCCAAAGCTCTAACTCCAGCGGTCATCTTTATTTTTCTGGCGTCAGTTTCTTTTCGAGCTGAGCATGTAGAGATGGAGATGCACTTCAGCTGTATGAGAAACCCACACTGAAAGTTTTTTGTTTTATGTAAATAGAGATTGATGGAACATTTTACACACAGTACAGGCTTTTGACAAAAAGTATTGATGGTTGCTTTCAGTAAGTGTTACTTGAGATGACAGAATGTTGCGTTTTAAGATGAATTACGGGAGAAACTCCCTCTTTGGGAATGTCATACATTTTATTTCATCTCTTGTTTTATGAGAGAATGACTGAAATCATGAATACCGTAGATGGAACCATTTCCTTGGCACATTGTAAGTCCCGCTTTGGTGCACTCCTATTTTAAATACAAAGTTATGGGAGAAATATTTATACTAGCAAATGATACTGATAAAAATGCCTAACTGGTTCAGGAGCAGAACGCAACTTCCTATGTGGCTTCCTGGTGGGCGATAGCAGGAGTGGGGTGGGCGGTGTGTCTCCTGGGAAGCTGGGGAAGGTGGGTGAGGGCTGTGGATATACTTTTCAAAATGAGGGCAGAGATTTGGTTCAGTTAAATGGTCCATGGTGATCTTGCCCCTCTGGCTATTTCCATTTCAAGTAAATGCACTATTTGCGTGCATCCATGTAGAGTTATTTGGTCTATGATGCAGGGGATGTTTAGAAGTGAAGATGTGTGGTGAATTTGGCTTTGGGCCTTAATTTTCTTTATTAATTTCAGGATAATTAGCTTAATGGCACCTAGTATCTTAATGGATATTAATATGGTCACAATATACTTATTGAACACCTGCAATCTTTCCAAGTAACTGGCCATATAGCACTGATTATCTTGTAGTTTCCATCCTAGTGAGAAAGAGAGGGGGTAGAACCTCAGACAATACAATTTCCGGTAGTCATACAGGCTGTGGGGAAAATTAAGCAGAGCATGAGAGATTAGAGTTTCAGGAAAGCTGATATGAAAGTGACTTTAGATAGAGATGTCAAGGGACACTACTCGGAGGAAAAGCTGTTCAGCAGAGACTCAGAGGTGAGATGCTTGAGCTGGGCAAAGGGTTGGGAACTTGGTAGAAGGAAGCAAAGTGTACAGAGCAAATTCAAAGCTCCTGAATCCTGATGAGCTTGGCATATTGTAGGGTCTGCAGGAAGGCGAGTGCAGGAGCCATGAGGGGGTGGGTAGGGATGTTCGAGCTTGAGGTTGAGGTAAGCAGTGTACAGGAGGATACCTGAAGAGGGATATGGATCTGTACTTTATCCCGTGTGTCCTCATAGGCGGCTTGTTTGCACACAGTCTTCCATCTACCTAGCACCAAGCCAAATCCACATTCTCATTCTTCCCCTGGCTGGTTCCCATAGAAACATCTTAGTCCTCTCTTGGTATTCCTGTGTCACTATTTGCTGGATGCCAGGATTGATGATGCCCTAGTCACCAGAGGAAATGAACACTTCTGCTTCCTTCAGAATGACTCCCCAGCCCCATTGTTCTCACAGACTGTCGATATTACTCTTTACGTCCCCACTTACTCTTGTAATTAGCTGTATATATTTTGGATGGAAGCAGATATTACTTGTATTTGATCTCATTGTGTTTAGTACAAGGGCTTGGAACTCAACATGCTTTTAATATATTTGTTGGTTAAATAAGTGAGACATTTTCCTCCCTGGCTGCTCATTTTGTGTTCTAAAAAATAAGGTGAATTCAGAGTCAACCAACATTTTGTTTTTATAGAAGGTGCTTAAAACCAACTTAAAAAAATAGAAAATAATTTGGATTTACTTTTGGTGAACAGTGGTCTAAGTGTTTGTTGTTGGAATGGGAAGTCATCCTGGTGTCTTTAGTAGCTCAGGCTTGGCTTCCTTCAAATCTAGGGAGACTAGGAATGTCCAGAGTTCTTCTGGGTAATGAGCCTGGATCTTTACTGTTTGTGAGTCTTTGTCCTAGGACCTTAGCAGGAACTTTGTCCCCTATTAGTTTGGAGCTGACTTAGAATTTGCTAGCTGTTTTTCTCCCCACTGAATTGATGTGCTGTTCATCCTAAGCTCAAATATGAAATATATTAAAGGCAAACCAAAAACAGGTCAGTGTTTTGCCTTTAATGCTATGAAGATATTTGATTTCAAATCACCCTTTACTACATCACAAATCTCCCCTAGATCCCTCCTCCCATTTTCTTTCCCTACTTCTTTTTAGCAGACACTTTTTTTTTTCTTCAGTGCAGAAGGCCATTTCTTAAGTCCTGATTTATTCTGAAATTTACATGGAGAAAATGGCTCCAGATCCCACACAAGTGAAACTTTATTTTTTTTTAATCTGGGCCACAGTAGGGAGCCCTGAGAAATGCATTTTCCTCCAGGGCCAGAGGAGGAATACATAGTGTTTGTTTAAAGCATCAGGTATTGAGAAATGCAACAACAGGGTGAAAACTTTGACCTCAGCTGCCAGATCTGATCTGCTAGGGGGTAATTGAGTTGCCATGTTTTCTCCCTCTCCAGTTTAAATCAAGTTTTGCTATAGCCCATTTAAGTGTCAAATTGGTAGCTAAACTTGACAACTTCAGGGTGCAGACTTGCTTTTGATCAGAATTTACATGCAAATCATTTTTTTTGCCTTGAACTGTCAGCTCCTGTTTCTGATACTCCGAGGGGGACATGTCTGTCCCCAGCTTCCCTCTCTCCCCACACCCCCACCCCAAGCCAAAGGGGATTTTGGCTAATGTTATTAATCTGCATGTGGAAGAAAAATTATCTTGATAAATATGGAGGTTAAACTATATTTCCACTTTTGTGTGTCGGTGTTGCAGTTGGGCATCTAATCTCCCTTTACTTAGAAGGAAACCAAACAATTATCCAGCACTTGATGTCAAAAGGAGGCGAGTGAATGAAGGTGGAGGGTCACCAGTGTATTGGGGAATGGACTTAAGCCACCAAATCCTGACAAAGGGCACTGACAGGCTGCATTTTCTTGGGCATTAAACAAAGTCTTTGGTAAGTTTAAAGAATCTTTCCTTGCATGACTAAACTCATTGAGAGGGTTAGAGAGAAAGCTGCCTCAGAAGTCTTAAGCCTGAAAGTTTTTTTCTTTTTCTTTTTTTCTTTTTTTTTTTTTTTTGATTTTGTCCTAAACCCTCGGAACCCTTAGAAACACTTGAGCATGTGTTGCTCCATCATTCAGCGAGACAAAAGGGTGTTTGCACTTTCAGAGAGTTAATAAGGACAGTAGCAAGTCTTTCTGGTCTCCAGTCATCCTGTCTCAGCACTCTCCATCACCTACCTTCCGGAATCATTTGATTGTGCTTTATACTATTCCTGCCTCAGTTCTTCTGGATAGCTGGGCTTCAAGAAGCAAGAAAATTCAAGGTCTCAGACAACACCAATAACAACAGCAAAATCCACTCAAAGCCAAATGCAGAACAAAATAATTTTCTAGGATGTACCATAGTGCTGATTGCGAATGCTTAGACTTATCCATTGCAGAGCTCAAATGTTGAGTGTAATAATCAGAGATTGTTTCTGGTTGGCCCGAAATTCCGTTCCATCACACCCCCCACCCCCCCAGTGTGGTGAGAACATCAAACATTTTTTTTTTTTTTTTTGCCAAGATGACAAAGAAGACAGCCAGTATTGTGTCAGATGGGAGACACATATAAGTCTGACTTGAGAAGTCAAAAACATTTCAAGATTGGGTTGGTGTGATGGGATGTGGACCATTGCAGGTCCTTCTGGAACCTCGTACGCCAGACCCTTTTCAGCCTCTGTCCAGCTTGCCTGCGTTGTGCACTGTGAAATTTTAATTGAATTGTTAATGACACCGCAGAGTGACACAGTACACGAGGAACTTCCAAGAATCAGTCAGGAGGAGCCCCTTTCTCACTGTTACAAAACAGGAGACACCAGGAAATTGACAAGTCCAAGCGGCGAGGCCAGGGTCGTAATTGATAGCAGGCTGTCCAGAGCCAAGGCCCTTCTCTGGTAATTGCAAGCAGAGGCGCCTCTCTGATCTCACCAGAGGTGCTGGCCATGCCAGAGCGACCCGGCTTTGACGGATGGCCTTCCCGAGGTAATGACTTCGGCATGTTCTCCCTCTCACATGAGGCTGTGTCCCTCCCACTGGAGAAAATGAGCTGAGCATTTTGCTGCCTCTTAAACAGGCCCCTGTTAAAATAACTCTATTCTATTATATAAGCCCTATAGTGCCGGGGGCTAAATTTATATGGTTATAAACAAGAGATATTACTTTGGAATACCACAATACTGTGTTTTGCTCTTTCTTGAGGATTTCAAATGGTGTTTTCAAAATAATGGATTTTACTTCATGAAGAAAAGAATGAGGGGTGTGTAGTAGGAGGAAGGCAGGAACTCATTTCTGAAGCCAGCCTTCGTCCTGGTTGAAATTCCTCTGTGTACCTTTCCTAATTCACTTGCCCTGCATTTATTTGTATTTGTGTTTGTTTTGCTGGATGTATTTGACTCTCTTTGGGAACATCAGAAATATTATTTACTCCAGGATCATGAAATAAGATAGATGTTTTATTTCATGATTTTTACACCCCTCAAAGGTTTCTTTTTATTCCCCTCCCCTTTCCACTTTTGGACATTGATATATTTCAGAACTTTTATGTGGCTTTCCCTCCCTCCCTCCACCTCTTTTCCCTTCCCCCATCCCTCTTCCTGGAATGTAATTTTGTCTGTGAAATATGACGGTTGGCTCAAGTGTCCCTGATGATCTATAGTACTTCTGGATTTTCACTCTGGTTGGTGACAGAAACTGACTAATTCTGATATAGGGACCCTGGATGTCTCTCCCTACTGTGGCCAGTGCTTTCTGGCATGTTTAAGGTTTGGGTCTCTCAGCACAGTTTCATACCAAGAACCAACCGCAAAGGAAGGGCAAGAGTATACCCCAAACTCAGTATTGGATTCTTAACTCTCAGATTCTTGCTCCATCTTCCCATCTCTATCTCCCTCTCTCCCTCTCTCTCTCTTCCTCTTCCCCTCACCCCTGTGTGTATGTGTGTTTGTTTAAGCTTTGATGGGGAACCTGAGAGTCTGGGTCCAGAATCTCATTATTGAGAATCTCAAGAGAATGGCTACAGTAAAGATTTGGCTGTGATTATTTAACTTAGCTTTAGCTCCACCTCTCTAAGCTTATTACTATTGATTGGTAGTTTATTACTCAATCTATTACTCTTTTTTATGTTAATATACAAGCATATATGTGTGATGCATGTTCATATGCATGTCTGCGCATGCAGGTGGGCACCAGAGGTTAAAGTCAGGTGTCTTCTTCAGTTGCTTCTCCACCATATTTTTTTATGACTTAGAGGTAAAGGATGCAAAGATGTTTTCTGGCTTATGACCTGGAAATGGAGGGATGTTTCTTTATGTGATCTCAGCCATAAATGGGTTGGTTGTCCTTAACCCAACCAGAGTATCTAGGCAAATGTCTAAGCCTTTTTTCCTACCCTCCCATGATGGTCCTTTCCCGTGGGCATGCTGGTAAGTCAAGCAATTTAAAGTAGGGATGTATGGGAAGTTTATTATTGTTCTATCAATTATTAATTCAGTTATTTGGCTCCACATCTGTCCTTACCCCTTTTGTAGGTGCTAGCTGGATGTTCCCTCTAGCTGCTTGTTTTTCCTGTATTGTAAAGGTGCATGGATTCACAGCAGAAGTTCTCAATGAAGAGGGATGATCTCACCACCTGGGAATATTCATGTCATTATAACCTGGGACAGGGCAGCTGTTATTGGCAGGTAGTGAGTAAAGGCTAGGAGTGGTGTATCTCATCCTAAAGTCCCCAGTATGGCTCCTGTGACATTGATCATAGTCATTTGTCAATATCTTGTCTCACACAAAGATACATTGAAATGCAGTCTCAGAAAGTGTCTGTGAATAAAGTCCCAAATGACCTGCCAGTCAACATGTGTGGTTGAGTGGTTGGAGCTGGCAGGGGAATAGTGGACAAGAAAGGGTGTGAGAAGTGTGTACACAGGCTTCTGACACACACGCGCGCACACACACATTTTGATTGTGGCATGCTGTTTCACTTTGAGGCTTCTTGGAGTTTAGCAGCACGCTCAGTTTTCTTCTCTGCCAGGCAGCACTGATAGTAACACCAATCTCATGAGCCAGAGACCGAAGGTTATTCATTTATATAAATAAAATAATTAAAAAGACAAAGCCAATAATACTGGCATGTGCTTAAACTTAGTTAATGAATAAGAAATGATTGCTGCCCTAAAGGTGGTGAGGTGACATCAGAGCCTCTGGGATGCATTGGCTTGCCCAAGTCTTCTATTTCATCTGTGAAGCGGCTGTTATTAACCTCAAGTGAGGGCAGCCTGTAAGAAGCAAGGTTGAGATTAGAACTCAGATCTCCTGATTCCAAATCCTGCGTTTTTTTTTTACAGTACTTGGAGTCAGAGTCTACAATTCTAGCCCAGTGGGAAAAAGTTGAACATGCTTGAAATGGGAAAGAATTTGGTAACAACGTTCTAATCTGAGAGCTCTGTATTCTGGAAGGGCTGGTGTGGAAGGACCATGGAACTCACTGGAATTTTCTTTTGTGGCCATACACAGTCTGTGGGAAGAAAAGAGTTGACATCTCAGAGGAAGGTTTGGGCTGGAGGTGCCTTTGTGCTGAGAGGCGTTCGTTGCCATAAGGTGGAAGTCAGAATCTTTCATGGAGTTTCTTTAAAGACTCCAGACAGCCAGCGGAAGAATGAGAGAGCTTTATTGAGTGCCATCTAGTCCTGGGAACAGCACCAGGTGATTCCACACACATTTTTCAGGGCACTCTCGTACTTCAGGCTTCTTAATGTGTAGGTTGGTGAATGAGGGACCCGAGCAATGTAGCCTAGCACACCCTGCTGTCTTCAAAGTGCATGGCTTCAAATTTTAAATTCTGTTTTAGAATTATTTTGATGTAATTTGTTTTTTTCTTCCTCTGAAGAGGATTGAACACAGGACCTCATATATGCTGGTTAAGTACTTTAGCACTCAGCTACATCCTCCTGTGTTTAAATTATTTAGTCATATCTTCATCCATTCACTTATTAGTTTGATATAGAGTCTTACTATATAGACCTCAAACTCAAATACTTCTGCCTCTGCTTCCTGAGAGTTAAGATTACAGGTGTCTGCCACTATAACCAACTCAAAGGCCATGCTTTTAAAGACTGCTTAGTGGCAGGGAAAAATCCATAAATTATTCATAAGTTTAAAAAAGTAGGTTGTGAAATACTGGACATATATGCACAGTGGACATATTTGTATATAAAATGGATGAGTAACTTTCAGACTGTCAGTAGGTTGTTTCTAGTGTTTGGGTCATGGAGGATTTTAGTTTTGATCTGTGTTTTCCCAAGTTTCTATTTTACAAGTAATTATAATAAAAATTGATCTGTGAATGATGGCATTGACATCATCAGTAAGCATTTGTTAATAAGTTGCTCATGATCAAGAAATATATTACCAGACCTGAGCAATATTAGGATAGATTCTTTCTTTAGGAAACTACTATTGTATAGTCTTGGAAAGAAATCATATACCCATGGAGAGTTGACTAATTATTGTGACCATTACTGATTATTATACTGTTACATGGCCGAGGTTATAAGAGAGAATCTCTGGGTTTTTAAAAAAATATATAGGACTCTATGTGATTTATATAAATTATGTCACTGAGTTCTCTCACTAGACATTGCTCGGTATTAAGTAAGTATTCCCATTTCACAGCTGGAAAGATTTAGGTTTAGTGAGGTTGGGAAGTAACAGAGCCAGGCTCTACTCCAAAATTCACACCTTTAACCATCAGTTAATACAACCTCCCTGAAGACCCTGTGTGGCTGCTAAAGCCCCTAGCACTAGTTGCCCATGAGGACTGCAAGAGTGATTTATTGAAAAGGGGTGGACCACTTCAACCCCCTCAGGAGGAGTCAGCAGGGGGTCCAGGAGTCTCATTCCATCCTCAGCATGTTGAAAATAAATGAGGTTCTCACTCACCTTCCACCAGGATATGATACCATGCTGGACACGAGGATGTACAAAAGTGCTAACATATGGACAGACCACTGCTGGGGCCACGTCAGACACTGAGAGGGAGGAGACACTATGTCTAAGTTGGAGAAATGTCTTGGGAAGCTGGTTTTCTTTGCTCATCTCCAAGCTCTCTCTGGTTGTCCTTGTGAAGGTGTTCAGTCCTGTCTTGGGTGGATGTGGCTCTCACAGACCACATCACTCCCTGACCTAGATGAACCATCCAGTTTACATCATGCACTGGGATTGTGGTGCCCACACCATGGCCATAACCCCAGCGGCCACAGAAAGTTCTGTGGAATGAGTGCATCCTTTGTCTTTATCAGGTGTGTCATCTGGTACTTCCTGATTGCACCAACAGCTCTCCACCCCATCTGAGTTTCCAGACTAAATACCAGTGCCCAAGCCACATGTGTTTATAGTATATAATAAATCTCCATTTGCCATAATGGTTTAAATTTAAAAGAAAAAGAAAGGTGAACTGTTATGCTTAAAAAAAAGAATTTGGGGGGCTGTTATAAATTAACTCTATTGGAGTTTCAGGTCAAGCCCAATTTATTAGGGGGGATAAAAAAGAGAGAAACCTGGTGTGTGATCACAACTGTGATTTATCCCTACCTTGAGCAGGCCCTCCTTCGGACCTTCACTGAACCGCAGCTGGCTTGGTTTATATAGGAAATGCTGGGAGCCGAGGTTGTAATGAAAAACAGTTATTCTTTCAAATTATTCACAAGAAGAGCACTTACTTTATCAAGTGCTCTCTCCTAATTTGATTGTAAGGCTTTGGTATTTATTTTTTCTACATTAATCATGCTGTACCTTTGAGGAGAGTGTAAACAAAGAGGCAAAAACCAGAATTTAAAAGAAAAAAAAAAAGGCTCAAAGGACAAATGCTTTTCTAGAGGTAGCCTGTCAGAGCCCTTAGTGGGTAATTAGAAAGTTATTTCAGGCTTGGTTACAAAACCATGAACTTTTCCAGAAGGCCTTCTTCAGGACAGCATGGCATTTAATATTTTTGAAGATTAACCTTTAGCAATGAAAAGACTGTCCAATATTCACTCGCCTTAGCTGGAACCAGGCAGGTACTGACAGTAAGAATGTCTTCCTCTGTAGCAAGGACCTCCCTGTGTCCTGGATCTTCTCCCACCCCTGAAGACTGGAGACTTCCTTTAGTACCTTGGCAGACCAGAAAATGAAGGACCCAGCTTCAGCATTCTTGCCTGGACACCAAGGACAATGATGACAGGCAATTTCTGTTCTCAGCAAAGGTTCCTGGATCATCCTCCTGAGTAGACCTCATCTTAGAGAGACACCTCGGAACCAGAGGGGTGGTAGCCCATTAAACGAGACAGCAATGGATTTCCACACACCTCCATGCTATTGAAATCTGTAATATTTCGTGTCTCTTTGAATCTTAACTTAGTAAAAGAGACCTAAGTAGGTATGGAAGTCACATGTACTGGGTAGTGGAAGTCCACTGGTGACTTGCAGTTGAGTGACATTCCACTAAAGTCATGGGAGGTGGCACTTCAAAAAGACTTAGGTAGGAAGGTAAGTCAAGGCTGGTGCTGGTCTAATCACATTAAGTCTTTTTTATTAATATTATTATTTACTACAACTTTTTCCTCTCTTAGGTGACAATATTTTAATTATTTAACATTAATTTAGTGTGTGTGTGTGTGTGTGTGTGTGTGTGTGTGTGTGTGTGTGTGTGGTGGGGAAGGGGTTCAGATGCACCAGCTCCAACTTGCATGTGGAGGTCAGAAGACACTCCTAAGAGCTCATTTCCCTTGTTCTACCACGTGGGTTCTGTGGATGAAACTCAGGTAGAGAGTTTTTGCAAGTACCATCTTATTCACCCTGTTTTTATTTTAAAAGTCATATTTATTGAGCTGTAATTTATGCACATTTAGTTCTCTTCTTCAGTGAAGAATTTGATGAGTTTTAACAGATGTGTATGGTCATCCACACCAGCACACAAAGATAACACTTCTTAGCTGCTCACCTTTAGTCAGTCTCCAGCTCAGGCCAGTATTGACCAAAGTTTTGTTGCTACCTAGCTTCTTCTTTTCCAGGATGTCATAAAAATGAAACAAGGTGGTATATAGTTTTACATACTGTTTTTAAATCTTAACATTTTGAGACTCATCTGTGTTTGTTCTTTAAAAAAATAGTTTATTTTTATTTTGTGTCTTTTTGCCTGTACACACACACACACACACACCCCAGGTGTGTGACTGATGCCGTTAGAGGCCAGAAGAGGGCCTCATATCCCCTATAACTAAAGTTATGGATGATTGTGAGGTGCCATGTAGATAATCGAAACTGAACCCAGGTTTTCTGCAAGAGTATCCAGTGCTCTTAACCTCAGAGCCATCTTTCTGGTTTCCATTTCCCCTCCTTTTATTGTTGGATAGTTTTTGATCACACGGATATAGCACAACTATTGAAATATTCACCTTTTAATAGATGTTGGATTGTCTATAGTTTTTCAAAATTCAGACTAAAGTAGTCAAAAAGCCATTTGCTTAGAAAATATCCTGTTTTTTTTTTTTTTCCTGAGTATTTCATAGGTTCTGGGGAAAGGGTAGATTCTGTTACTCTTAATTAGAATCTTCTATAAATTCCAATTTTGTTAAATTGTTTGATAATATTTTCTATATTCTTGCCAATTTTGCCTACTTTATGTACATGTATATGCATATATATGTATATATGACCAAAAAAGGGCAATTGCGATTTGTCTATAATAGACTAGATTTTTCACCATCTTAGAACTTGGTTATCAAATGCACACATCTTTATTATATTTCCTTGATCAATCAACTCTTTGTCCCTCAACAAATTATTCTGTATTATATCGTGAAGATTCAAGTCTATGTTTTTAAAGCAAGCTTGGAATTTATTATACTAGGGTTTAATATATATTTAAATGAAAGAGAAAGAGATATTGAGATTCAAAAGTGCTTGGGCTTCTTCTGTGAGTCACCTAAAGCCTGTTTAATATTTGCGTGAGCTACATCTTTCTGTCTTTTTCTTTTTTAACATTTCTACATTTATATTTATAGAGAATTTCTTTTAGAAAGCACATCATTGGGTTTCTCTCATACTTACTCTTATAATTTTGCCTTTTTAATTATAAAATTTAGGCCATTTATATTTAACATGCTTATTAATATTTTTGTTTGGAATCTACTATTTTCTAAACTATTTTCTATGTGTCTCAATTATTCTTCATTCCTATTTCTTTTTTTAATCATTTGAATGTATTCATAATACCACTTAATTTATACCACTTATTTTTGATGTTAGTTATTTTTGTTTTAATGAGAAAATATTTTTAAAACAATATATTTGGTATCAAAGTTCAGTCTATTTAGTAAATTTATATTTTAACCTATTTACAAACTAAGCATACATTGCAAAACCATTTATTGTTTAAGGGTATCCATGGAGGACAAAAGGATTGTCACATTGCTCATGGTTTTACTATTTCCAGAGCTCTGTATTTATGGACATCAAACTGACTTTCTGGCATCAGATTCTTTACTGGGGGTTCTCCTAACATTTTTTTATAGTACAGATATGCTGGAAATGAAGTAATTCTTCACCTTTCTTTCAGTTTTGGAAGATACTTTGTGTTTGTGCAGAATTCCATGGAGACAGTATTTGCTTAGTGTCTTATTGATATAACTTCATTTTCTTCTGCTTTGCACTCATTATCATGTGAAGTCTGCTATCATTCTTAGATTTGCTTTGTGCATATTTTTCTCTTTATTTTTTCATTTTCCATAGTTCTCTCCTCTTGTTATCCAAGTTGAGGTTTTCTCGGGTTCTTTGAACTGTTGCTTATATCTTTCATTAGTTTTTAGGAAGTTCTTAATTTTAATTTTTTTATGTAATATACCTAGATCATTCCCACATACCTATCCACCAAACTTCATGTTCTCTCTCTCTCTCTCTCTCTCTCTCTCTCTCTCTCTCTCTCTCTCTCAAAATAAATCAACACCAGAACAAAAAACAAAAAATTAAAATAACCTCCTAAAAAAATCAGTAAGACAAAAAAATGCCAAATAATGAAACACCCCCCCCACACACACACACCACACAAACCATGGGGTAAGTTGTCTTTTTACACATTTTTTTCTGCTTCTTGTTCTTTTCCATCTTTTACATTCATATATATGTTATGCTGATTTATTTTATGCTGTACCTCCTGGATGCTCTGTTTTACTTTTCCCCGTGTTTCTAGTTAGGGTCATTTTGACTCACTCATCTCCAAGGGTATAAATCCTTCACTGTGTCATTTAGTCTTTTGGTCAGTCTTCGGAGGGAATCCCTGTCTCATATTTTTGTACTTATCTTTTGATGGAAGAAACATTTTCTCTTGGAATTCAGAAGGCTCTGACAGGACAGTTGCCAATTTGAGGTCAGTTTGGCCCAAATGGTAAGAATGTCTCTAGGAAAAGATGGGAAATTTCAGCAGAGAAACAATGGATATTATAGGCCTGAAAATTAAATTATGCAACAATATCAAAAAGCTTACTCAATCAGCCTATGGCATAATGGAGATGACAGAGAGTGAGTGAGAAGTATTAGAGTCATTCCCAAGAGCTTGGGAAAATAAGAAAAATAACTATATCCAGAGGCATGGGGAGGGGAGCTGAGGGTTGGCATCAGGAGCACGTCTGTGTTCTAATACAAATGACAGCACTAGAATTCCATAAGAGAGGTGACAGAATGGAGGGACAGACTGAAGAAATAATGGTTCATAATGCCTCACACTTGGAGAATGACACACATTTATTGATCCAAAAGTTCAATGACCATGAAAGCAGGATTAATGTAAAGAAAATGACACTCTGGGAATATAGCATGGTGGTCTAGCATGCATAGGACTCTGAGCTCATTCTCTAGAACACACACACACACACACACACACACACACACACACACACACACACACACACACACAGTGGGGGAAGAGAGGGAAAGGGAGAGAAGAGAAAGCAACTGCATGAATGAGGGAGATATCTCAGTCAGTAGAGACCTTGTTGACCAGTGTGAAGGCCTCAATCCTAACACCCACATAAAAGGCTAGGGTCTATTGCATGTTTATAATCCCAGATCCAGGGAAGAAGAGAGAGGAGGTTCTTTAAGGCTTACTGGTCAACCAGCATAGCTGAAAAAGTGGCAACTCCCAGGTCCCATTGAGACCCCATGTCAAAAATAATATGGCCAGCTCCCAAGGAATGACTCTTGAGGCTGACCTTTAGTTTCCACATACATGGGTGCACATATGCCCCCCCCCCACACACACATAGAAAACAGTACTTAGGCTCAGGTTAGCTAAATTTCTAAAAACCAAAAGGGAAAATTGTTGAAATACATAGAGGGGAAAGCATGCATTGCTTAAGGAGAACCAGCCTGGATGCCCAAGGCCCCATATGAACCCTTCAAGGCCAGAAGAGAGTGGGGCAGCATCTGGAAAAGGCTTATATAGGGAAACCTCACTCACAACTCCATGTGAATCTAGTAAAGGTACTCTTCAAGAGTAAAGGTGGAATAAAGACATTTCCCCAAAGAAGAAAACTAAGATAATTAACCATTTACAGAGGTGTATGCCAAGCAAGGGGAGAGGAGGTCTTTAGGCTGAAGAATGGGAAGTCACCCCGAGAAGGAATAAAGGCCAGTAGAAATATGAGAGTAAATATGATTTTCCCTAATTTCTCCAAAACATGATCTGCTGAACTCCCCAACTTTGACATATGGAGAACATGTACATATGGTATGCATGACAGCTACAAAGGCTGGCTATGAGAGAAGAGAACATTTGTGATGCTGTTTCATTTGTTACTTTTATTTTGTTGCTGTTCCTTTTACATGGGGTGGTATTTTAACTGTAAGCAGATTAGTCAAGTTGTGATTGTCATAAGATGCAACACAAGAGAAGCAGCAAAAAAGCCAACAATTTAAAATGAAGTCCTAAGAAAAGTGCACCCTTCTCCTTGCCTAGTTTGTCTTGTCTCTGCCAAAAGGTTTTTAAACCTTTGTCTGAAAATTAGCCTGAACATTAATTTGGAACTAAAGTATGACCAAGATGGTGCCAGCACTGTGGTGGACAATGCTATTTGTAGCTACTCGGCTAGGAGAGCAAATCTCTTTGTGTATTTCTATCCAGGTTTTCACTGGGTAGTGGAAAGTGAGCCCACAGTGTGTTCACTGACTCAAGTCCTGCATTTGGTGATTGCATTGTCTTCAGCCATGTGTCTCTCTCCGTGCCGTAGATATTTGCATGTGTGCACATACACGTGTGTATTCATGCATGTTCTTGTTGGGGACATGCATGAGCCTGTGGAAGTCAGAGGACATCCTTGGGTGTCATCCCTCAGGTGCCACCCATCTTCTCTGATGAGATAAGGTTTCTCATTGGCCTGGAACTCACCAAGTAGACTAAACTGGTTAGCCATTACACCCCAGGGGTATCTGTCTCCAGATCCCTTGAGCTGAGATTATGGATATGCTACACTATGCCCAGCTTTCTTCTTTTTTTTTTTTGTGAATTCTGGAAATGAACTCAGGACCTCATGCTTTCAAGACAAGCATTTTGACAACTGAGCCATCTTGCTAACCCTGCTAGTTCCCTTTTGAAAGGAAATGAACTAGAATTTCAAAATTATACACTCAATTCCCTGGGAAAGTCACAGAATTTATTTGGGTCTTGTAAATAAAATGAGTTACTTGGGTATCTATGGAGAGTTTGCATCTTGAAGCCTTACAGACTGGGGATCTATTTTCATGGAGCTTTATAGGCTAGCCTTCTGCTGATCTGTAAGGGGCTCTCCAGATTGTCACATCCTGTGATTTCCATGTGTTCAAAATGCACCCCATCGTTGGCCTGGCACCTTTGGCTGAGGATCCCCATGAGATTCTGCCCTCTGCTTCTGAACTGGGTGCTGGTCAGGGAGAACCTATTGCTTAATCATTTACTTAGCCAGGGGCATTTCCACTTGTCAGCAGAGGTCAAGTGCGAACCAGATAGACTCAGAGGAATTGGGGAATCATGCAGCTTTGGGTATGGGAAAGTGTATTGTGGGAGCAGCACGCTAGTCTAGAAATATCTCAGCATGGAGCAGTGGGGCAGTGGGGAGGGATGTCCCAGGCACTAAATAGGGCCCCAAAGAGGTAGCTCATTTCCCCTGTTGATTAACTTTACTTTGAAACCCTACACTTTAAGTGGTATTAACTCTGTATGGTGTCAACTAGGATCAATGACAGAGGGGTTGAAATCATGTACCAAATTCTCTTATCAAGCAAACTGCTGCTCTCAGGATGAGTGTCTAGGACAGAGGGCTTTTTAAAAAACCAGAATATTTTCTTCTTCCTTCTTGTTCTTAATTTCCACATGCTCAAATCTGTATAGTCTGGCCAATGGATCATTCTTCTATTTGATTAAACTCAGGAAGGAGCGAGCATTCCTGCCCATTGCCTTCATGGGCCCCATTATTTGGGAGCCTTTACAGTGTGGAGTTGTGGACCTTACTTGAGATGATGATCTGAATCTGAGTCTTCCCTTTGAACAAATACCTGAGAGATTTGGAGCACTTTCTCAAAGGCCTCTCATGCCTCTGCAAGCCGGCTTTGACTTCTCTCACATAGATTTATCTAAATCTCATCTGTATCCTGCTGGTCTCCCCACGCTACCGGCACTGGGTCAGTTTCTGTCTCCTTTGCCTCTTACCAGCTATAAAATACAGAATTGTCACAGTTGTCCCCCGCCCCCTTTTTCTTTTCCCAAGGTCTGGTCCCACAGTTCTGGTTAGCTTCTGGATTGTTCCACATTGGCCTGAGTTCTGGGATCTCGAGTATTTTGTCCAGACCACTGTATCTTTTCTACTTCCCAAGGCCTCCACCCTCTGGTGTTCCTTAGTGCATAACAAGCTGCCAACACTGACTCTCCTCTTGCTTCCTTCTCCGTCTAATCAGCCACCAGATTCGATCTCACCATTGTCTTACATTCTTATTTAATACATCAGGGTATTTTATCACCTTTCCTGGATGAGATGTTTATAATTCTGTCCACGGTCTGTTCCTGCGTCTCTGATCTTCATTATTGTTCTCTTTCATGTTCTCATCACATCCTTCCTGTGTTCCAAGGCACCCCTTGTTTTTCCCCGTCCCCTGAGTTAAGTCTCATCCCCTCAGAGGAGGTTTCAAGGCAACTCTCATTCAAGTACCAGGCTCTGCCATTAGCCATCAACACGCCATTCTCTACAGTGATTGTTCCTTAGCCACACTCTGGGCCTCTTGTCTTGGCTCCCTTCTACTAACTAAAGATGGCCTTTTGGATATAAAACAAGAATCTAACCCACATTGTTATAATAATGGACACTGAACCATTGTTACAATCCAGTATGGGTTCAGAGAGACCAATCCTTGGTTCTCTCTGGTTTCCTTTTCCTCTCATTGACTGGATTATATCCACATTTCTCTTCTCATCGCTCTGACAGAATATTTGACAGAAGAATTCACAATCCCAGACATTCTGTCTATATGACTCTTCGATCCTGTCAGAAGTGTCAGGGCCAGCCTTTATTTCTATCAGCGTTCTGTTCTAAACTCCTGCCAGAATAACCTACTTATCTCTGCCTCCAGTATTCTAGGACTTCCCTAGCCCATAACTTCAAATTCTTTTGTCTGCTTGCTGCAGATTAGTTTCTAAGGCCTACAAACCACATGGCATATATTTTGGCAAATCAGGAAGTAGAGAGCTTGCAGGAAGTGGAGCTCAAGTCCTAAGTGGCCTGTGTCACCATCTGGGCTCTGTGTCTCCAAGGTTTCACAAATTCCCAAGATAATATCAACTAGGGACTAAGTCTTAAGACACATGAGCTTATAGGGAACATTCCACATTCAAACCATAACATTAGGAAAATAACTCTGTTAAGAAAATAAAATTAAAGTTCAGAAAAGCACTTGGTGTGATTTAGTTGTGCCAACAACAAAACAAAGGACAGGTAGCTATATAGAACTGCTCATTTTCTTCTTTCTTTATTTAAAAGGATTTTTTTGTTATTTTGTTATTTTATTTATATACTAACCACAGTTCCCCTTCCTTCCCCTCCTTCAACTCAGTCCCCAGCTTCTCCCCACCCTGCCCCTTTCCACTGCTCAAAGAGGACAAGGCCTCCCATGTGGAGTCAAGTCTGGGATATCAAGTTGAGGCAATTCACCCTCTCATCAAGGCTGAACAAGGTATCCCTCTATAGGGATTGTGTTATGGGTTCCAAAAAGCCAGGAACTAGTCATTTTCTTGTGGTTGGCCATAGATGATGGCTTGGTACTTGATTCTTGGCAAAAATTCTTCACTACTGACTTTCATAAAGATAGATAAGGCATGTGTTAGCTTAAGCTGTAAGCTTGACACAAACCTAGAGTGGCTTGGGAAGAGGAAGCATCAATTAAAGAATTGCCTCAATCAGATTGGCTCGTGGCATGTCTATGGGAGGATTTTCTTAATTGTTAATTGATGTAGTAAGGCCCAGCTCACTATGGGCAACACCGTTCCTTAGGCAAGTAAGCCTGGGCTGTATATGAAAAGTAGCTGAATGTGAAGCAAGGGAGCAAGCCAGAAAGCAATATTCCTTCATGGTATCTGCTTCATTTCCTGTCACCAGGTTCCTGCCTTGAGTTCCTGAACCTTTGACTTCCCAAGACTTTCCTTCTTGATGAACTGTTACCTGGATATGTAATATGAAATAAAACCTTTCATCTCCAAGTTGCGTTTGGACATGGTGTTTATCATAATACCAGAAAGCAAATTAGAACAGCATGTATTGTATATCATCATACTTGTAAGAGACAAGAGTTTGGAAGGGCAGAAGGTTCAAATATGAAGTCATGGGTTTTCTTTATTAAATTCCCGTTATTTTATCGGCTAGAGTCTGTTGGCTAAGTTAGAAGAACTAGAATTTAGGACCACGACACTTGAATCCAGGCTCCTAACCAATTGTAGAATTATCAGAACATAGGCAATTTGGGGCGAGAAGGGCCTTGATTTTTATTTGGCAACAAAACATGTGGAATGTGAATATTTAGAGCACTTTTGAATTTTGTAGGTTCAGTAACACAGGCACATTATTTCAAGAGAGGAGGAAAGCCATACCTAGATATTGTGGTTTGCTCTAGGCGCTATGTTTTTAGGGGGAGCATGGCAGGAATCACTGGCCAGGGTGAGGCTAAGCATGGAGACCTCAGCAGTGTTTTCCAAAGGCTTTTTAAAGTCTCTACTGTCTTGCAGAAGGGGGGTTTTGCCTCATTGCAGTTTCTCTGAAGGCATTTAGCAATGCTTTGCTCATAGTGTGTGTTAGTAAATATTGATGAGCGATTGTTGTTAATATAATGTTAATTTTGCCTCCTGGTCCAGAATGTAATTTCCTCGAGGGCACATTCCTTGAGAGAATATGTTTCCATATGTTTACTTGTTACATAGCATCACAGCATCTTGCATAGAGTTAGATTTTTCAGTGGGTAATTTCATAAAATTAAATGGTGGGAGGAGCCCATTGAATGCCCCAATAGTTACTCTGCAGATGCCCCTTTCTTGTTGAATAAAAACTAGAGAACCTTGCAGTGAGAATGACTGGGGAAGTCAGCAGCCCGAGTCTTTAGGTCTGTCTGCCTCTTCCACAAACAGCTAGAGCATGAGGCAAGTGAGAACACACATCTAGAAGCTGAGGTTGAGGAAGACGTAGGATGGGACATGTCAAGGGTGTTGAAATTTAGGGCCAGGCCTCTGAATGTAGCAGCTGAGTTCTCCCAGCTTCTCAGTATTGGTTATGGCCATTAAATGCTTGAAAATGACAAAATTAAGAGCCTTAATCACTTGCATGTTTAAGTTTCTTTCAATTGGCATTCAGGCAGGACAACTTCCATAGTTTGCTTCCTGGGAGATTAGAGCCTGAGACCCAATAACTCACTTGTGTCTATACAGCTGTTATGTGCTATTCACTGGCAGGTGTGACTGATTCCACGGCTGACACCATCTCTGAGATAAATGTGGACTTCTAAAGCTCTTGCTTATGGGTGTCTGTGAGAAAGCATTGCTGGGAGGGTGCTGAGAGCCTCTTTGTTGTTACTGGTGGGGCTGAAGCCACTTGAGAGGCTTGGATTGATGTTGGCACATCTGTTCTCCATGGGGCCTCTCCCGGCATATGCCCACAGTTCTTGGTGCTATTTCTCTGTATTGTCTTGGCTCTCTGCAGTGGGTAGGCATATTTCTGAAGGTTCTGAAAGCACATTTGTCTGTGCTAAAGTAGTGATGGGGATTGATCAAGGCTAAAGAGTCAGGGCAGGAACGATGTGCCACCATGCCAGAGGAAAACAGTTTCTAGACAAGAAGAAAATGGCCAACTACATTTTTAAAAATCTTGTATTACTAGCTAATCTACTTTGAAAGTTAAAAATGACACTTACCACTTAATTATGTTTATCTTTGTTCTGAAAAAGAGAGAAAAAGAGAGCCCTCTTCCACATTTTCTTAATGTGACCATTTGGGTTATTGTTCCTCCTGTCTGTATAGCAACCAACAGTAATAAAGACTCAAATATAAAATTTTCATACGTTTACAGTAGCACAAAAGACATGGAGCATAAGTCCTTAAAACATTTTCCATTTTAATCTCATGTAGCAGACACTACACATTAAGCTGTTGTTTACTGAGCTGAAGGAGGTGGGAGGGATCCAAGTTAGTGGAGCATCTGTGGACAAGCCCCTTTACTGTTTTCATAGCCTTAGCTCAGCCAAAGGGATCTGACTTAGCACAGGTGAGATCAAGGTGACTTGAAAGGATTGTCAGAGGCCACTGAGACAAGGCTGGTCAGCTAGTCTGTGAGAAGCCTCATGCTTTTGTCCTTAGAGAGTGGATCACTTTTGTTGTTGGTAATATTTTAGTGAAGATACGGCTGATGTTCCTTATGCTGATGGTAGGAGGGTTCATGGGTGATTTAGAGTGAGTAGATGACTCCATGGAGAGGTCTGTTTAGTTTTGGACCATATACAGTATGACTTGAGGTGATAGGAATGAAGAATAGAGAAGACAGAGCCCCCGTTTGACTCTACATCATGAAATACTGGTTTCTTGGCTTGCCTTGTGTATGTGTTGCTGAGGATAGATCCCCAGACCTTATGTATGGTAGACAAGTGCTCCATCACTGATATATCCTTAGCCCTTCTTGAATTACTTTCAAAATGGATAGAACTTTAAAAAAATAGCCAATTAACTTATTTATTTGTTTATTTATTGTGTGTATGCGTGCATGTGTGACATGGCATGCATGTGGAGGTCAGAGGCTAACCTAAAAGGGTCAGTTCTCTATTTCCTGCTTGTAAGTCTTAGAGAGTGAACTCAGATCATGGGGTGTGGTGCCACACACTTACCCACTGAACTAACTCACTAGTCCGGTATTTTTTGATTTTATAGTTTTGGGTTAGATATGATAGGAATATCAAAGAGTAGAGAAACAAGTGTCCACTTGTTTGCTCCATCTAAATAATGGTAGGGGAAACTATGGACACAATGCCTTTATTTCAACTATACTAACTATATCCAGCACGCAGGCTGATGACTGTTGAAAGGGTATATGTGTATCCTTGTTTGTAGGCAATGTATTAGCAGCCACATTTAAAAGTTTCCTCCTATCTCATTCCTAGCCTGGTGCCACTGACTTATATGAAGTCTCATTCGCAAAATGTGAGAGTCATATTAAATACTCTCCAAGAAGTCTCCTTGGCTAACATTCCATTATTATAACTTCAATTTCTCATTGTAGAAATGAACACATTTAATTTACTTCAGCCAATCATTTCCATAACCTCTCTGTGATCTGATAATGTTGAAATAATTTGAAAATGCTACTTAGGGAAATGTGTATGTGTTTGACATTCAGCTAATCTGGAAGTGACTACATAGCAGGGTGAGAAAGAGAAAGACAGAGAGATTGAGACAGAGACAGACAGAGAGACATAGACAGAGATATGCAGACACAGAGGTGCATACAGAGAAAGAAAAAGACAGACACACATGCATTTGAGTGTGTACACACACATAGAGGCAGACAAAATGAGACAGATAGGCATACATACACATGAGTGCATGTATACACACACACACACACACACACACAGAGAGAGAGAGAGAGAGAGAGAGAGAGAGAGAGAGAGAGAGAGAGAGAGAGACAGAGAGACAGAGAGACAGAGAGAGAGACAGAGACAGAGAGAGACAGAGACAGAGAGACAGAGAGACAGAGAGACAGAGACAGACAGAATCAGAGACTGGCTACTGCACAGGAAGCTCAGAGTTAGCATTCTCAGGATTAGCATGGAAGCAGTTGACTGCTTTTGACTTCAGTGTTTGGTCACTGAATCAGTGAAGTAGAGACACATAGATTATCTAACATGCTGCTATGGGCTTTGTCTGAAGCAGTTGCTCAGGGCCTTAGATCAATGTGAGGTAAAACACTCCCAATGTTGCAGTCTGCCACACTGTGGAGAGATGGCCGTGTTGTCACAGAGTCACCACTGTGTGTTGAGTGTTGAGGCACATGACAAGTGGAGGAAAATTCTAATTGTGGTCTTTCTAATAAGTATGTCTCTTTTTGTTTGCTGAAAAAGGTGTGATTTCTGTTTGAGTGTACCTCTCTCTTCACATCACATAGTTTTGGGAATTCTGCCTGCATTACTCTAAGACTTATTAGGGTCCTATCCCTGTCTGTGACTGACTTAGACATGGCCTGTAGCCCTGGACACAAGGGAAACTTGCCAAAGGGAATTGGTAAAGTTTCTTTGCTCTTAAGAAGAGGTTCAAGTGAGAGATGGATTTTGTTGGGTCTACAAGAGAATTTTGGGACTCCAGCCTCCACTCTTACCTGACTGCTGGGTAGCTGGCACACTGAGGGTGACTGAAGGGCAACCTGCTGAGAGCCTCAAAAATCTTGTAAACCTGACTCTGGCTCTTTTGCTCTGATTTCCAGACTTGACCCATATGATCTAACTAACCATTGTGCCTCAGGTAGCTAGTCATTTGCATATGTAAATATGAAACTCTCAAAATGTAACATTACTTTTATTTTTAATACTTCTTATTTAGATTTAACAATGTGCAAATGGGTTCTCTATCCCAAACTGGCATAGTTTCCTGCATTATTTTCTTTTAATTTTTACCTGATAATATATAACAAAATGTGGGCCTTATTTTACTCAGTTCAGCACCCCCAGCATATTATAATTTCTAGAATAGGAGAGAGGACACAATAGGTATTGACTGACTGTTCTGTGAATTTGAATTTATTTATTATTTCTTCAATTCATTATTTCTAGCTTTAATTTCAATTTGTGCTGAGTACATTGTTCATTTTGTAGGTCTTTGAACACTGGCTTTGGAGGATTTTTTTTTCATTTTATATGAAGTTTGTTTAACTCTGTATTTATTGCTGAGGAATAAGTATAGTTTAGCTGGGTATAGAATTATACATCATAGTTTTTTTTCTCTCTCAGTACTTCGATGATATTACTTTGTTTTGTCTTGTATTGTGTCCCCTTCCACCCTCTACATTCCTAAGTTGATGTTCTAACTCCACTGTGACTATTTAGAGATAGGACCTTTGTGAGACAGGATCTTCAGGAAGTGATTAAGGTTAAACGATGCTGTGAGAGTGGGGCCAAATTTAGCGAGACTTGTGTCCTTATAAGAAGAGGAAATACCAGAGAGCTGTCACTCTCTCTGAAAACATATTGGGGAGAACATGAAGACACTGCAAAAAGTCATCTACCTATAACTCAGGAAGATAGTCTCACTAAAAACAGAATCTTCTGGGACTTTCATTGTGGATTTTGGTCTCTAGAATTGTTAGGGGAAAAAAGATGTGCAGCTTTTATAATTATAACATAGTATATCAATGCATGTATTTATTTTATTAAAATATTTACTATAAATCACTGTATATTTTATAAATCCTTAGGATTCAGTGATCTAAGAAGTCATATATTTATTTTTTTCTCAGTTCTGGAAAACCCTCAGTTTATTTTATTTCTTGTTCTTTTTCCTTTCATTATTTTTTTCTACGATTCTTATAAGGTTGTATTGTGAGTCTCATTCAGCCCTCTTTGTCATCTATTTCACACAACCAGTATTTTCCCATCTACCTTATGGCTCACAAATTCTCTTTTATTTTCTTGCATATAATATCCTATTGCGCATGATCATCAAATGTTGATGTTGAAGTTTATGCTTTTTATTATTTTTTTAGGCATTCTTCCTTTCCATCTGCTCTCTCTTTTTCTCTACTTGTGTCAAAGTTTCAGCTCTTATATTAAGGCCTCTGCTCCATTTTGAGTTGATTTTGGTACAGAGAAGAAGGGATGTAATTTCTGTCTCTTACATGTAGATATCCACATGTACATGTTCATTTCCTCCAGCACCATTTACTAAAATGTCTGCTGTTCCTCCAACATTTATTTTTGTTTCATTTTCCAAAAATAAGATGGCTGTTGTTATTTGGGGTTATTTGTCTTCTGTACCTTTCCTTTGTATACTTGTATGTTTTTTTGTACCAATATTATGCATACAGGATTACTTTGACTCTTGAAATTTGGGTGTTGTCATGCTCCCAGCACTGGTATTTTCATTTAGATTTTGTTGTTGTTGTTGTTTTTTTTTGTTTTTTTTTGTTTTTTTTTTGGTTATTCGCAATGTTTCTAATGAGTTTTAGAATTGCTTTTTGTTTTCTTCAAAAAAATGAATGACCTTGGGATTTTGATGGGGAGTGCATTCAATTTATTGTTCGCATTTGGTAATATTAACAAAATTTAACATTATTAATTTTGAACATGGACTTGGAAGAAGATATTCTCACTTTTTAGTTTCTTGTTTGTTTGTTTTTTGGTATATGTGGTGTTTTTCTATTGTGAATGAGATTGCTTTTCTAGTTTCTTAATGAGCTAATTAAAGAGGCTCTGATATTTGAATGCTTTTTTTTAATGTCCTGCTACTTGGCTGAGTTTATTGTAGCTAAAAGTCTTTTATGGAATTTCTAGGATCTAAGAACAGAGTCATATCATTGGCAAAAATAATTTCACATCTTCAGTTTCTATTTATATAACTTTATTCTTTCTCATGTGTTGTTGCTTTAACTAAAAGTTCAAGAACTGTATTGACAGTGATGACAGTGGACATTCTTGTCACAGAATTAGAATACATAGTCCTGGCTTTTCCCTAACCACTATGATGTTGAATGAGTACGTCAGTGTGTTCAGGTGTGATCCGTGGAGACCTATCTTCTTCAGGATTTTGATTGTAAATGGAAGTTCAATTTTGTCCAATAACTTTCTTTCTTTCTTTTTTTTTTTTTTTTAGCCATTGAGACAATTGTGTGATTTTTGTCTTTTTCTCAACGAAAGTACTATGTTATTCATCAATTTGCATCTTGGAATTTTTGAAGTAAAATAAACTTTGTCTTGGTATGTAATCTTTTAAACGTATTGTCCAATTCACTTTTCAGGTATGTAGAAAGATTTTTATTTTATTTTTAATTGTCTGTATATGGATGTCTGTATTAGGATGTGTGCACATGAATGTTTACAAAGGCCAGAAGAAGTTGCCAAGTCTCCTGGAGGAGTTTGTGACCTTCCTGACGTGGTACTAGGAATTAAACTTAGGTCCTCTGCAAGAGTGGCCCTTACTACTGAGCCATCTCTTCAGTTTGCAGCTTGCAAGTATTTTAGCAAGGCTCTTTGTACCAGTGGTCATCAAGAATATTGGAATGGGTTTGGAAGTATCCTTGCCTTTCCATTTTGTGTAATAGTTTGAGGATTCTTAACATTAACTCTTCTTAGGCAGAGTTCAATGGTAAATTTGTCCAGTCCTGGGCTTTTATTGGGCATCTTTTATTAGCTTTTCCAATCTCATTGTTAATTATTGATTTGTTAAAGGTATTTATAGCCTCTTGGTTGGGTTTTGGTAAGCTATATATGCCTAGCAATGTATCCCATTGTATATTTTCCCATTTTATCAGAGTATATGTTTTCAAAATGATCCTTAATGGTCTTTTGGGTTTCAGTGGTACCTGTCATAAAACTCCCTGTTCTGTCTGAAGCCTGCTTCCTTGGATCTTCTCTCTTTCTGGTTAGCTTGGCTAAGGACAAACTGTCTTATTTCTCCTTTGTATGGTTCGTGTAGACTTTATTGCATTACTTTCAGCATCAAGCTTTATTATTTCTTTCATTCTGTCCTTTTTATAACTGGCTTATTCAAAGACCTTGAGATGTATCATTAGGATGTATCACACACACACACACACACACACACACACACACACACACACACACACACACACACGTATTGAGAGAGAGAGATCTCAGCTCTATGAAGCACAGTTGGGTAGTTGGGTTTTGGCAAAGACATTTTAATATAGGTTTAAGCACAAAGGCTAAGAGGAAGAGATGCTCAGGGTAAAGTAGACACACCTGTGAACATGGGTAAAGCATGAAGCAGAGCTTATTAAATTTGTCAAAATTGTTTTAGTACAGGTTTAAGTATAAGGCTAAGAGAAAGAGGTACTCAGGAGGAAGTAAGACACTCCTCTAAGTATGGATATGAGCTTTTCATAGAAGAATCTTGGCAAGTAAGACATACCAGAGTATGAGCTACGGTTCCTCAAGGGAGAGCTGCCCTCTTGGATATTCTGATGTAGGCATTCATGGTTTCAAAATTCTTTTATAACTGTCTCTGTTGTATCCCAGGGATTATTATACATTGTATTTGTACATTCATTTGATGATAGGAATTTAAAATTTCACCCCCCCCCACTTTTTCACTGACTTAGGAATTTTCAAAATCATATTTCTAAATCTCCACATGTACGATAGCTTCTGTAGTTTTCTATGGTTTCTCTGGATATTAATTTCTAGTTTTATTCTGTTATGATCTGATATAATTCAAGAAATTATTTCAACTTTTTGTGTTCTATAAACATTTATATTCAGGCCTATACTTGCCCCTCTCATTTGGTTGTTTTATTAATTGTTTTCTTTTTTTAAATTGTCACTTTTTTACTATTTTATTGGTTTTGTGAGATAGGATCTCAAGTAGCCAGGGATAGCTTTGAACTCCTGATCTTCCTGCCTCCACCTCCCAAGTGCTAAGATTATAGATCTGTGCTTCCATTGTAGACATTGATAATCATACATGGTTTTATATGACGCTGGGATAAAACACAGGGTTTCATGCATGTGAGGCATATACCAGTTGAGTCCTACCTCTGTCCTTGCTTGCTGACTTTTTAAGTGGGATTTGTTGTTTCCTTTGTTTTGTGGCTGTGCTTATTTTCTCCTGTATAAAGAATTATGTTAAGTTTGCTCTACCATGCTGACATAGTGCCACAAATTGCTTTAGTTTATACGTATCTTGGAAGTTTTCTATTTCTCTTTCGTCTCTAAAAGATAGTCTTGCTGGGTATCACAATGTGGGTTGGCAGTTACTTTCTTTTGGAGCTTGAAATATATAGCTTTAACATCTCTTGTACACATCATCTCTCTCAAGAAATCTTTTCCTATTCTGATGAGATTGCCTTCATAGGCAATCTCTTTAAACTTTTTTCTTTCAGTTTTCATTATTCCTTGTTTTGTAATCTTGGTATTTTAACTATAATATAACATGGAAAGTTGCTTATCTGATCATATTTATTTGACATGGTACATGCTTCCTATACTTGGATACTCATAACTTTCTCAAGCCTGGAGGGGATTTTCTATTATCTTATTGAATAGGTTTCCTATACTGTCATCTGTATTTTAGCATCTTTCTACACTAAGAATATGTGTTTTTTTTTCTTTTGATACTATGGCTTAAACTCAGGGCCTTGAATGTGCTAAACAAGTACTCTGACACTGAGCTACATCTCTACCTTTAGATCTGGTCATTTAACCTAGTTTTAGAAGTCTTACCTATTCAATTCATATTTTTAAATTTATTTTATTCAAAAATTATTTTTCTCTCCTATTACATACCAACTACAGTTCCCCCCCCCCTGCTCCCCTCTTCCCAGTACAACTCCATCCTTCCAAGATCCCCTCCTCCTCTATTTCCTATCAGAAAAGAACAGGCCTTCCTGGGAAATTAACCAAACATGATAGAACAAGTTACAATAAGACTAGGCCCATCCCCTCTTATTAAGGCGGAACAAGGTAATCCAGTAGGAGGAAAAGGGTCCTAAAAGCGGGCAAAAGTATCAGAGACAGACCCTGCTCCTACTGTTAGGAGTCCCACAGAGTACCAAGCTACACAACTGTAACATGTTTGTAGCAGACCTAGGTTAGCCTCACATGGGCTCTGTGTTTGTTGGTTCAGTCTCTGTGAGCCCCTATAAGCTCTGGTTATTTGATTCTGTGGGTAATTTGCTTATGGTGTCATTGACCCTTCTGCATCCTACAGTCCTTCCTTCCCCCCTTTTTCAGGATTTCCTGAGCTGTGCCCAATGTGTGTTTGGCTGTGGTTCTCTATATCTGCTCCCCTCCATTGCTGGATAAAACCTCTCTGATAGCGATTATGCTAGGTCTAGAAGTATAGCAGAGCATCATTAGGAAACATTTCATTAAGTTTTTTTTGTCATGTTTGGTTCTACTTTAGGTCCCTGGGATATCTAGGCTCTGGCACCTAGCCCTCTAATAGTGTCAGGTGTAGCTCTCTCTTATGGTATGGGTCTCAAGTTGGTCCAGTCATAAGTTGGCACTCCCACATGTTCTGGGCCACCTTTTTCTCAACACATCTTGTGGCAGGACAAATTGTAGGTTGAAGGTTTTGTGACTGGGTTAGTATCAAAGTCCCTCCACTGGAAGCCTTGACTGGTTTCAGAAGATGGCTGACTCAGGCTCTGTATCCCCCATTACTAGGAGTTTTCTGTAGGGTCATTTGTAGGGGGATTATGTTGATCCATTATAAATAATTGTCCCTGCCTATGCATTTAATAAAAAGCACTGATTGGCCAAAGGCACACAGGAAGTGTGGCAGGGCTACCAGATTAAGGAGAACTCTGGGAACTGGAAGAACAGAGCAGAATGCCAGAGAGAAGCCAGAAGAAGCAGAGGACAACTATGCTGCTCTGAGAAAAGGTACCAAGCCACATGGCTGAACAGGAAAGAGTCATGGGTTAAATTAAGGGTAAAGTGTTAGCAAGTTATATGTCTGGGCCTTAGGCAGATCAGCCTAAAACTTGTAAGCATCTGTGTGTCTCTGCGGGTCTGTGGGTCTGTGGGTCTACAGGCCTAAACCTTGAGGCTAGGCCTGAAAGTCCAGGCCAGAAACCTCCTACTACAGTCATCCTCATAGATTCTGGGAATTTTCATTGTATTAGGTTTCTATACTCCCCCCCCCCCCCAGCGCCTCACAATTCCAATCATCTCTCTGTATTCTTTTCCCTTAACCCCTCTACCCGAATCCTCCTATTCGCATCTCCATCTGCCTCCAGTCCACTGCCATAATGTTTATTCTTTTTTAATATAGTGATATTTATCAATTCAGGACTTGAAATGGTGTCTTTATTCTGTTTTAGTATGCTGATGGTTTCCACTGAGTTTTTAAGTTAATGAGTGCTTTTCAAGCTTTTGAGATTAAAAACGGTCTCACTTATATCTTGTGACATCTTTCTAAATTCCTTCATTTTTCTTTATTCTCTTTAAACTTATTGATTAAAATAGTTCTTTTGGATTATTTCTCTGGAATCTTTATCAACTTTAGTATTCTTGAATTGCTTGCTAGGGAACTCTGATTTTGTGTGTGCATATGACTATGGTGCACTATATGCCCATTTATGTGTGCCCACAAGTGTGAAGACTATGCCGAAGTGAAAGTTGGATTAGTGCTGCCCACTAATCCCTGAGCTCACCTCTTCAGCTAGTCTGGCTGGCCGATGCCCTTGCGATCTGCCTGGTGTTCAGACATGGATAGTCATGCCACGCTTTGTAGTATGAGGCTTCTGGCCTGGACTTTCTGGCCTAACCTCAAGGTTTAGGCCTGCAGACCCGCAGACCCGCAGACCCGCAGAGACACACAGATGCTTTCAATAGTTTTTGGCTGATCAGCCTCAGGGCCAGGCATATCACTTGCTAGCTCTCTACCCTTCATCTAACCCATGTCTCTTGTTCAGCCATGCGGCTCAGTACCTTTGCTTAGAGCAGCATAGTTGTCCTCTGCTTCTTTCGGCTTCTCTCTGGCGTTCTGCTTGGCGTTCTGCTCTGTGCTTCCTGTTCTCAGAGTTTTTAGTCTGGTAGCCCCGCCTACACTTCCTGCCTGCCTTTGGCCAATCAGCTCTTTTTATTAAACCAGTGGGTGGGACAATTATTTACCATGAAACAACACAATACCCCTACAAGGCTTACTTATGAAGTAAGGAAGGGAGACCAGATTCTTCTGTTTATACAGCAAAGGCTCCACCGACTCAGATACCTCCCCAGTCTGAAAGCTGGATTCTGATGTTTGGATGACTATCCTGCAATTATATATGTTCCCATCACTTCCTTTGCTCACCCTTTTGGACCGGTTTTGTTTTGGTTGTGTTATCCCTCTCTAGGAGAACTCCCCCATCTCTGCCTTCTGCCCCTCTCCCCCCTCTCTTTTCCCCTCAGCACTTTCTCCTGATTTTTCTCTGTTATAGGGATTCATGTTTCCCAAAGTAGCAAGCTTAGGTGTGACCTTCACAAGATGCTTTCCCATTCCATTGCCAATCTTTTCTCCACAAAACACAGAGAAAGTCTCAGTGCCTGGGAGCTTCCAGATGAGCCTCACTGAGGCTGCACGTGTTTCCCTAACTCCCTCTGCTTCTTTCTGTGACTTCTTCCTTCTTCTAGACTGATGGGCCACAGTGGGCTTTGCGTTTTCTGATGGCTCTTTCTTTATCCCTACTCATGTAATGTTGGTCTCTGAGTCTCTTAAATTCTTTCTTTGTCCAATAAGAAACAAATACATCCTCCCTTACCTACCTTGTTGAGAGTCCATTTTCTTGCTATTTTGATTCTGAGAAATTGCAAAGTGTTTATTGCTTTGAATCTGAACATGAAGCTCTTCGACTGACTTTTCAGCTACAAGTTTCTGCTTCTTCAGAGTTGTCTCCTGGAGCCTGGGTTTGGAGAGATAATTATTTTTGAAAAACAGAGATTTCAAAGGTCTATCACCCTTTAATGTTATTTCTTAGCATGGATTTTAAATACTCATGACTCATAGAGGCTTTGAGTGTTTGTTTCATCCAGAGTCTCTAGAAGCAGCCTGCTTCTTTCTTGGTTTTCCAGTCTGGTAGATAACTCCCTGTCATTTCCCCCTCATTGGAAGTCCTGAAATGTCCAGGTTAAAATAGGACTCATCATTCAAGCCCCTGTCTTAGGCCCAGAGCTACATGTATTTCTTGGAGGGATTAAGCTACCAGGCCCTTGGCTGGTACGAGGTCTCATATTCACATGAACTCCCATGTTTTAGCTTTTTAAAAAGTTTACTCGGAAACCTTTCTCTTTTCCTTGAAGCTGTGTCATATATTACATTTTTAGGAGAAGGCCGTGTGTTAGCCACATTGAATAGGATACGTGTTCATATCAGCAGAATAATCTATGTCACTGGAAATGCATGGATGTTGAGTCACCAGAGAGTAAAGGCAGAAAAGATGATCAGAGCAGTTTGTGGGTGCCCCCTGTGCTGGGCCCGTACCCACACTCCAGGACTGTGAGTGCTTCTGCGCCTTTCTCACTATGAATTTCAGTGAAATCATTCCAGTTCTGACTTTCCTAAACCCATGGCTGCCATGCTGAGCACTACTGATCACTCTTCTTCGTTGGATACCACGCCACCTCTCCCCGTCCACCCTCTGCATCGCAGTCGTCTTCATTCACTTTTTCCTCAGTGTTAATGTTGACCAAAGTCCTCGGCGTAGTACTCAGTCCACATTTGTACACAGTGAGTGTATTTACTATGGGGTTCTGGGCATTTCTTTGCAATGGGGTGCCATTTCCTTCTTTGCCATGATTTCTTTTCAGGCATTTAAACTCAGGTACTCCATCATGTTCACAGGTCTGAAGAGGAGCTTTATTGTTAGTATGTCCAGGGCTAACATTACCTCCATTCTTTCTGTCTACCAATGGCTTTAGCCTCTTCTTTACATCTTCTCTTGAGTTGATGTCTTGACTGTATAAAATTTCATCAATTTCCATTTACCCTTCCCCAATGTTCCCCATGGCACAGCAGTCAGGAACCCCTTCTTCACTCTGTCTTCCTGTCACATGTCTGCAGACATATCCCTGCCTCTTGTCGTCTCCAATTCCATTTCCCACATACCTCCTTGATGACCAGCACCTGCTCAGCATCTAAGTCACTCTTCTTCCTCTGTTGAATGGTGTCTCATGTTCTTCACATGCTTCTCAAGGGCCTTTGTGATCTGTTTGCTATTCTGTCCTTCAGATAATACTCTCTGATGATGTGGGGCTTCCTGAAGTTGTTCCTCTTGTCATGGATCCCACATCTCCACAGCAGACCATTGCTTGCTTTGCCTTTATCTTTGAGGTCCTCTCTTACTGGGAGCTGCCTCCATCTTCACTGACTAACTTCTTATTCTTTATGGTATGTGCTCTATGTTAGTAGCCATTGTTGTTTTCTATAATTGTAGCAGTACCTGTGGTAATGAACTTGTAAAGAGAAGCCATATCCTTGGACTCATAGCTGCAGCAGTTCTAGTCCATGATCACTTAACCCCTCTGTTTTGGATCTTGCCAAAGTGAGGCAGCATATCATAAGGGGATCATGTGGTAGAGTAGAAAGGCTTACAACATAAGCCTAGAGCAAAGAAGAGAACATGGTCCCACAGTCTCACATGTCCCCAGTGACCTAAAGACTTCTCATTAGGTCCTGCTTCTTAAGGGTTTCACCACCTTCCAATAGAAAACAAAAGAAAAACAAAAACATCTAACATCAGAGCTTTTGGGACAGTTGGGACCCACACTACAGCACTTATTCAAGAATCATTTTCCAGTACCTCATCATCCCCCCTAACACATTGAGCAAGTGACTTCCTAGCTCCTCGACTATTGTGATTGTCTTAGTCAATATTCTGTTGCTTTGAAGAGACACTGTTACCATGGAAACTCATAAAAAAGAAAACATTTAATTGGGGCTTGTTTATAGTTTCAGAGGTTTAGTCCATTATCGTCATGGCAGAAAGCATGGCATCACAGGCAGACATGGTGTAGGAGAAGTTGCTAAGCATTCTATATCCAGAGCCATGGGTAGCAGGAAGACAGAGACACTGGGCCTGGCTTGGGCCCTTGAAACCTCAAAACCCACTCTCAGTGACACACTTCCTTCAACAAGACCACACCTACTCCTACAAGGCCACACCTCCTAATCCTTCAAATAATGCCACTTCCTATGAGCATGTGGAGACCATTCTTGTTCAAACCACCATAGTGCCATTACTCTGTCCATGTGTGTGTGTGTGTGTGTGTGTGTGTGTGTGTGTGTGTGATCTTAGTCCCATTTTTGTGTCACTTTCCCATACAATACTGTGAGCACCTCCAGGAAGAGAATCTTCTTTCTTCAAATCTGTATGTTGAGACATAGCCCAGAATGTAATAGACTTTCCCAGGGATATGATGAGTGAGTGAATAAATGCATAGTTTGTTGAGAGAATGGCAAGTGTTTGAGGCCAGAAAGGTCCAGGGAAGCTTCTTGAAGAAGCAGCATATGATGTTGGCTGTGAAGGACTTGGTGTGAGGATGGGGACGGGGCAGGACAGGAGAAGTAAGCTGACTGTGTTTTGTTTCTCTCTCTCTCTCTCTGGGGGGGGGAGAGGACGGAGTGGGGGGAGGGTGGTGCTTTGCAGGGCACTGACTGATTACAGTAGCAGGTGACTAATGGCTTAACAGCTTTCTGACAGTCCCTGCTGACAGGTGATAATGAGATTAGTGCCTTTTGATTCCATTATTAACAAGTAGCCAAAGATCCATTTGGACATGTCAGGCACTAATGATACACACTAAGGGTCCCTCTAACTTTGGGCCAGCAGTTCAGGTACTCTATACTCTGATGACTAATTGTAGACTTCTCCCCACCCCTAAAGAGTTTAAACTGAACACTTTTACTGATATTTTTAATATGCTTGAAAAAATACATGATCCTCAGTGTTCATCTTGATTAATTGCCACAAAATGAACACACCCACGCAATGTGTCAGATCAGTATATAGAATAGTATTGACACCCTCACCCGCGAGTCTACTCACATGCTTGTCCAGCCTGTCTTGGTTACTGCCGAGGGTCACTGACTGCAGTCTTGACCACTAACAGGGGATGCTGATTGAGCCTCTGTGACCACTAACAGGGGATGCTGATTGAGCCTCTTTCCAACTTTGGAGAAGAGAAACCAAATACTTTGTTAATCAACTTATAACACTTCATCCATTCAACATTACATAAGAGATTTGTCTGTAGTTCATATGTTATCATTGCCGTTTATGATTCCGTTGAACCAACAAACTTTAAGAAGTAAGTTTACTGGTGATGGTTATTTTAGTTGTTTCCCACTTTGGTCCTAATATTTATTTATTTCTAAAATTTTCTATTACTGTAAAAAATATTTAGCATAATCTAAATCATGTGCCTTAGTTAGAGTTTCTATTGCTGTGAAGAAACACCTTGACCATGGCACCTCTTATGAGGAAAATATTTAATTGAGGCGGCTCACTTACAGTTTCAGAGGTTCAGGCCATTATCATCATGGCAGGGAGCATGACAGCATGCAGGCAGACATGGTGATGGCTATATCTTGGTCATAGGCCTCAGGAAGTGGCCTGAGATGCTGGATGGTATCTTGAGCATAGGAAACCTCAAAGCCCACCCCCACAGTGACACACTTCCTCCAACAAGGTGATACCTACTCCAACAAAACCACACCTCCTAACAGTGCCACTCCCTATTAGCTTTTGGGGGCAACTGCATTTAAACTAATACATCATGCTTAATTTGAATCAGAAGTTTTAAGGGATTTATTTCTTATTATTTTACATATATGAGTGCTTGCCTGCATATATGCATGTATGTGTACTATCTGCATGCCTGGTGCCCATGGATGTCAGATGAGTGTATTAGATCCTCTGAAACTAGATAGAGATGGTTGTGAGCAAACCTGGGTCCTCTGTAAGAGTAGCAAGTACTTTTAATTGCTGCACCATCTCTCCAGCCTTCAATCTCTCATTTCTTTTTAGGTTTATTATATGCTCTTGTTAACTGTAGGAACATTGCTGAAGAGCAGATCTTAAAGAAATTGTTCATTTTTCACAATAGAAACTTCAAGTCTACAGATTAAATTTACCACTAACCACTCCTCCTTCCTCCTAGTTCCTAATGGCTACTCACTCACTCTTTGGGTCTGGGACCTTGGTGTTTTAGAAGCCTCAAATAAATGGAATCATGCTGATTTTTTTTTGGGTTGTTTCACTAAGAATGACACTCTTAAAGCTTATCTTTGTTGTTACACATTGCAGAATTTTCTTCTTTTAAAGATGACTGTATTCTACAGTATATATTCATCTATTGATGGACATTTGAGTGATTTCCACCTCTTATCTATTGTGAGTAGAGTGACAAGAACATGAGAGGGCTAATATTCCTTCAGAGTGTCAATTTCAATTATTTTGAATAAAGACACAGAAATCGAATAGGTGGATCACTTGACAGTTTTATTTATAATTTATTGAGGAACCTTCACACTATTTCTCATATTACTATACTAGTGTGCCAAAGCTCCAGTTTTCCCTACATTCTCACCAACACCTGTGTTTGTGTTGTTAAAAATAGCCATGTCAGTATGTATGAGATGATACCAGTTCTATTTGTATTTCCTTGATGATTAGTGGCATTGAACTCTTGTGTCCACTGGTGTCCTAGTTAGGGTTTTTATTGTGATGAAACACCATTTGTCCAAAAGCAAGTTCTGAGGAGAGAAAGGTTTATTCAGCTTACACTTTCCACATTGTAGTCCATTTCTGAAGGAAATCAAAGACTCAACAGGCAGGAACCTGGAGGCAGGAGCTGATGCAGAGGCCACGGAGGAACGTTGTTTCTAATTTGCTCAGCTTGGCTTGATCAGCCTGCTTTCTGATAGAACCCAGGACCACCAGCTCTGGATAGCACCATCCACAGTGGGCTGAGCCCTCCTACGTCCATCATTAATTAAGAAAATGCCCTGCGGCCGTATCTCATAGAAGCATTTTCTCCATTGGCGTATTCCTCTTTCAGACAATGCTAGTTTATGTCATATTGATCATTATTGGCCATTTATATGACTTATTTCTTGAAAACTTGGAGTCCATGGCACATTTTGTAACTAGAATATTATGGCATTATTCTTAAAATTTAAAACTATTAAGTTGCGGGCATTCCTTACATATTGGAGATAAGCTGTTTTTGGATTATATATGATTTGGAAATCTTTCCTCACATCCTGTGGCTTATCTTTCCATTCTGTTGGCTATTTTCTTTGCTGTGATGAAGACTTGTGCCTTGCTATAGTGATATTTGTTTGCTTACTCATTATCAGTAAGCCTCTCCACCGTGTTTTCTTCAAGGAATCTAGGTCTTATATTCAAGTCTTTAATACACTCTGAACTGGTTTTTTATATGGTATGAGATGAAAAATACTTTAAAAAAACCTTTCATTCATTTGTGTAGAACATGAACTTGAATGTCTATAGACTAATGGAAATTTATATTCACATAGGTTTTGATAGTGGTTTGCAAAGGTTATTGATGCTGTGTTTTTATAGGTGGCTTATGTTTACTTACTGAACATTTTAGAGTTCTCTTAAGAAAATATAATAAAAAATGCATTATCTTTTAATTGTAGTCTTTAAATACACACATTTAACAACACTTCATTCTTTTACATATATATTCTTGAAACTGAGAAACTGCACACACACACACACACACGTACACACACACACACACACACACACACACACACACACACGTATGTTACAAAGTGAGTTGATTAAATAGCATTTATTTAGGGTCTGTAATGACATGCTGTGTCCCCTGGTTGTGGTTTGGTGGGGCTTGCTATCACTAAACCATTTGGTGACTAACTGTTCCAGTCTTTCAATAGTTTGAATCAGGGAGGAGTCAAGGATTAGTAGATTAAATGGATGACTTGGGACCCAAACATATCGTGCGTGCCAGGTGAGAGAGAGCAGAGTGATTCCATTCTCACAGGAGAGGTTGCTGGCCACTGTGGGCTGCTATATTCCTGCCAAGTGTCTGTTTGCTGTGTTCCAAATAGCTGTAGCTGGGAGTGTGACCAACGGGCTCCAGTGTGTCAGGGCCCACACTTTTATGTAGGCAGTGGGCAGAGCCCACTTCACCTTTGGTGAAGCAGTGTGTGAAGCCTCTTGTTTCTGATATAACTCCTAAAATCTTATCTCCTCAGCATCTTTTCGCACAACTGAATACCAGCTAGGGAGAGACAGTAATGGGTCCCTGCCTATGTGTACTTAGTGAAAGTACACAGTCTCCCTTTGATCTTTTTCTTCTTTTTTACTGATAACCTCAAGCTAGCACCACAGCTGGACTGGCCACCTGCTGTGAGCACAGCAGGATCCGAGGGAGGGAAGGCTGAGGGAGAAGAGTGAGTGGGCTAGCTGGGCTGTGAAACAGGGAGCATTTGGCTGGGGCTGGGCCAAGGAGGTGATGGCAGGTGGTAGCTGGAGAAGAGCACAGAGTGGTACTGGGTAGTGTACTGCCAACTCATCTAGGACGTGAGGGAAAGACTGACCAAAGAAAGGAACAGGCCTGTAGGGGCTTTGGCCATTTGTCTCGTGTGTGCTGAGTCTGTGTTGAGACTACTTTGCAGGTCGGTTTAAGACTAAGATGTTAGAAACTTTGCACCCTGCTATGTTCTTGTCTGGCTCACATGAGCTTCATCCAACTCAGGATGTTTCTGTTTCCAAGATGGAGCTGATCCAACTATATTTTCTTTGACTTTTAAAATCTAACACCCTGGGGATAGAGGTTTATTATGTTTTAAAATTTCTTTCAAGTTTTGAATCGCTATGACCCCCATATGATTCAAAAATGAAGGGTGATGCATGGGAGAGCATGAAAGGGGTTGAGTTAGAAGGATGTTTAGTAGAAGTCAAGCTTGCCTACGTAGTGAGTTCTAGGCCAACTTGGGTATATAGCAAGACCCTGTTTCAAAAAATCAAAATACCAGGAAAAAAAAGATGAAAGATTATGAAAAGTTTTTCTTTCATTCTCTTTTTTGCCTTCTTCAGTTTCCATAGCAACCCCCAAAGGTGACTGTTACTGGTTTCTTATTCAGGTTGTTCAGTTCCTGAAATACTGTATGCATAAGCAAAGTTGACTATATAATTAAAAATTATAGTAAAGATACAGAAATTGAGTGTTTTAAATTCATTAAGCAGATTGAATATATTGCATGTACATATATAATTAAACTATAGTATGTTGAAGCAAAGTAGTATATTGTTGCATGTATAAAATTATACATATAATAGCATCCAATTATATATTTAACAGGCATCTGTATTCCATTTTCTGTTTGCTTGAAAGATAATATCTTTTCATACTATGTTGCTGTTGTTTTTTTTTTTCACAGAACAAAAGTACCCTTCTGTTTTAATACAAAGAGTGCTTTCTCATTAATTTTTTATAGGCGTAGGGTTCCATTGTATGGATGCATAGTGATTTGTTTATTTAATCCCCATCAATGGCCATGGTGTGTCTTTTTCTTCCTTTTATTATGACAGAGCTGCAACAAATGATCTTAAACTGTCATCTTCGGGTATTTGCAAGTATCTCCTAAGAGCTGATAAATCTCCAGAAGTAGAGTTATGGGATCAAAGGGCCTATGCATTTGTAATTTTGATAGACGTCACCAAATTGTGCTCCTCAGGAGCTGAACTAATTTATACTCTCACCAGCAATGTTAGGAGCATGCCTGTTTTCACACAGCCTCACCAACAGAGTATGTCATTAAACTTTGGGAATTTTGCCAGTGTGGTGGGTTAGAAAAGGGTTCCTTAACATTTCCCTTTGCATCTCTCTTGTTATAAATGAAGTTAAGCATGCTATTATGTACTTAGTAGACTCTTGTGCTCCATTTCTTGTGAATTGCATGGTTATACCCTTTGCCCATTTTCCAACTGGGTCTCTACCTTTTTAAATGTTTTTCGATGCTAGCGAGATGGCTCAGTGCTTAAGAACACTTGTTATTGCAGGGGACCTGTGTTCAGTTCATACATCCATGCCAGGCAGCTCATAACCGCCTTTTAACTATAGCTCCAGGCAACCTGACACTATGACAACTCTTTTGGCCCCACACGGCACTGACACACACACAGACCCCAAACTGAAAAGTAAAAATAAAATATAAAAAGTAGTCTACAAATTTCAGTGTAGAGCTTTGCTTCCTTACTGGGACCAATGTGTCCCCATTTGAATCCGAATGTCCCCAGAGGGTGTGTCCAAAGTCCAGATTCTCTACTTTTCTGCTGATGCTGTTTTATAAATGTCACAGCCAACACTCTTCATCTTTGCATTTTAAACAAAGAGAACCATCATTTCCATGCCTTATGTCACTTACAGGCAGCAACTTTTCCTGTAAGGACTTGGAGATGTGAGTTTAAAGATATCCTTTTTTTTTTTTTTTTTTTTGAGATTCCACACACTCTTCCTCATTGAGACTTTTCATTTACATTTAAAACCATGGTTGGGTCTGACAGACGTCTCAATTTATGTTCACGACGATATTTTGTGTGGAACTGTGGAATAAGTTTTAAGTGGCTGTTGGAGTCACCACCCTGAGTAATCAAGTTTGCTTTCTGCTATGGGAGACAGCTAATAAGCATGGTAGGGAATTCCTAAATGATAGTGTCAGGTGAGGTGATCACCTGAGGAGGTTGAGACGCTTGTGAGTGAGTCTTTTCTCAGAGGCAGCCATGAGTGTAAATAACAAGCCAAGCAAAGGGAGAAAAACACCACATTGGAGGCAGAGGCCCCAAGGTAGCCGAGAGGGGGGCAGTACTGGAAGGACTTTGCTTCTGAATGGTGAAAATGTAGTGTGAGAAACAGCCAGAGCACGGCACTGAGTAGGCCTGGCAGGGCTTCCTGGGCAGTGCTGAGGCTGAGCGACAGTTATTGGAGTTACTCTTCCTCTCATTTGTTTCTTTGCCACCTGCTTAGTCTCATTTTAGTGCACTGATAGGAGTCAAAGCTCTATAATAACGGCTTTGGAGTCTCATTTCCTGTTCAGATAGGGACATCCTCCACAGCCTCCATTGGGGATCACAGGGCTATGGTGCCTGGAGACAGTGGAGGAGGGCGCTGAGCACAGAGGATCCGCCTCCTTTGATATTAATTCACCTGTAATGGGTATACAAATGGGGAGGAAATGCATGAAAAAGTATTGGAGCAGCTGTTCAGTAGTCAGAAATAATGGTTTCCTCTCGGAGCACCGCTCCCGTCATGGCAGGCCTCCCAGGCTCCATCTCGGCCTACCTGCTCCCGAGGCTCAGTAAAATGGCTGTCAATCTACTTTAAGCGAGGACAATTGAGGATGGTTTTTCAGTGTTATTGCTGGCTTAGTTATGTCAAGCGATTTCTTCGAGAGTAATAATAGGTGCTGTCTTCAGAAATAGTTTAGTCACAAATGCCTGCTTCTTAAAGTTGATTCTCTTTCCTACCCATGGAATCTGCTTTCTTCTAGAAATTTCTTCTCAGGGAGGCTGGGCACGCTGCATTTTATTTTTACTCCCTATCATCTTTTCCACCCCACTCCCTTAGAGCCAGCCATAGCAAACATCTATCCAGCCCAAGTCAGTTCTGTGGAGCACATTGTAGAAAAGCTGAATGATGTCCATAAGGAAAACAGTTGACCCGGGGGCAGAGACATTACTAAGTCAAGCTCTTTCCTCTCCCTACCTCCAACGTTGGCTAATTTATTTCTTAACTAGTCTCCACTAACCAAATGTTAACACATATGCCTGATCGTTAACCTCCTCTGGGCACCAAACCTGTTTTTGTTTTTTTTTTCTTTCTTTTCTTTTTTTTTTCTTGAGTGCAGTAAGTGATTATCCAACTCACGCTGCTCTGGAAAAGAGGTTTTGTTTTAATAAGCAGTTTGCAGTTTGGCACACAATGCTGAGGAAAGCAACATTATCTCCAGCAGTAAACTCTGCAGTCATTGCAAAGCTTGACAAGAAAATGATTGAGTCTGTTTGTTATACCTTTGTGGGGCTGCCACTGCTGCTGCTGATGGAAATGTTGCTGTTTATTCTGCAATGCAATAACACTTGCTGTAATTTATGGATGCACATTCCCCAGATTACTAAAGGTAATATTGTTGACTAAAGGAAGGTATACGAATGGATAGTTTCGGTTGTTGGTATCCTTATAAAAGTGATTGACTGTCCGCCTTGCACAGGAACGAATTTGCACAGGATTCACCCCCCTTAACAATTACAGATTTTCTTTCCTCTGACAGTTACAAATCACATGGTCTGTCCTAAATGGTAAAAATTTACTGACTCCATGGAAGTTCAAGCCAGAGGCTGTGTGGATCTTATTTCTCACCCCGTTCTCTTGTTTTACTCTTGCTGGATGTCAGATAAACCACTCCTGGACTGTTTGTCAGTGACCTTTGCCCTGGGAATCTGGCACTGGATTAAGTGTCTGATGGCTTTAGATGCATGGCTCTTCTTGTAGATGGAGCTGAGTTGATTGTCAACCTTACCCGGAGACTGGTGGTATGCTTTTCTTGTGTGCTCTGAGATAGTTGGGAAGTGTCTTTTGACAAATTGATCTCTTGGGAAGATTGGTCAAGATGGACTCTTCTGTCCTAGGAAATGGAGGCTGAGTTCCATTGGTAGTAAAAGACAAGCCATTCTTCTCACGTAGTTGGTCGGAAGACTGGACATACCCTGTGTGGCCTGGGCACACTTGTTGAGGGACAACTGTGAAATGCACTGTGGGGACCTGGGAGGACCTCATTCTAAATGGGAAGGCCCAGCTGTAGAGTTCAGGAGATCATAGGCTCTCTGGAAGTTTAGGTATTTTCTCGGTGATGATAGTTGGGGCTTTATCCTAGGATAAAAGACAAGGCCATTTTGAGTTTGAGGTAGGCAATATTTGGAGGTTTATACTTGGTCTTTATAGAGATACAAGCCTTGGTAAGAGTGTAAAAGAGCTCCACTCTTTCTTCTTGGGAAACAAGTAGCTACCACACATGCAAAAACTAATGAAAAACACTCATATTGTGTTTTGCAGCTAAAAGATTTCTGGATATCAGTCTACTGAGCAGTGCTGTACTTGATAATGCTAATGCCTTTTTTGGCCCCAAAGCTTTCTATTGGATGACTTGTCATTTAATTTGGTCATAGTAGGGGGAAGTGGAACAGATGTGAGACAGGTTTGTTGAATCTGGGTGATTGACACTAGTTAGCAAAAATACTTTTTTTTTTTTTTTTGCCATCTACAGTCAAAAGCCAATAATTGGATTTACTGAGGAGTTGATACTGGGTCTCAGATATAACATTTAGCTGAAATTTCTTGTTTCTTTGCTATCCGTGCCTCACTTTTTCTCATATGTTCGTCTTGATCAAAACTGACTAGAAAAGTTGGTTTAATTAAGGTAAATATTATTAACATAAAATTTGTAGGTTTTTTGCTCATTTTTCTTTCATTTCGTTCTATGGAGACTGACCGTGCATGTGTTTCTGCTTATGCAAAACTAATTATTTTGTTATACAAAAATCTTGTTTAATTTTGGCTTCTTTATGTGAAATACAAATCCTTTAAAATTCTGAAACACGTGTGAAGCTCAAGCTCTCTTAAATTTACTCATAGCCCATAATTAAAACAGCTAGTCTTAGACAAATAAATAGAAAAGGGAAACCCAATGGTCACACTTTCCTTTGGCAATGGAAGTTTGGTTGGCTCACATCAGTCTTGACATTAATCAGTATGAGGAGATTAATAACACAAATATATTACAAGGTGAATCTCAGCTTATATCATTCGGATAATTAAAATTACAGTTACATTTCAAAGTTCAGCTGATGTTGACAGTGACCTTCATAGCAACCATGGCATCATTTTTATACATCGGGTATGAAATTATTCACTATATGAAAATGTTGTATCAACTGTGTTTGGATCAGAGTATTATTTCTGTAGATATGAAGTATCCATCTTCATATTAGTATGTATGTCCTATATAGGAATTATTTTTCTTTCCTCGTCATCCATACATTCATAATACTTCTGGTAAATGGTGTTCAGATAATACAAATTGTGAGTTTTCAAATGAACACCTACTTTCTGGTACATAATAGGTTTCATTTATTATGTACTAATGAAGAAGCAAATTGAAGAGTAAAGAAATTTATTTGAAAAATTAGGTAGGGGAAGAAATTGAATCCATCCACACAGATATCTAATCTGCATATTTTAACCAAATAGGTCTTGCCATTTTGAAAGATTGTGTCCTTCTGCTCCCCACCTTTTGCTACACTGTAAGCTTGTACTCTGAGAAAAAAATAATTACAATCAAGTTACTATATCTCCATACTTTACCTATACATTCCAACCAAGTAGGTATGAAAACAATGTAGAGAAAATTGCAGATGTACTGAGTATAAACATAGTCTTCCCTTGTCGTGATCCCCTTCACAATGTGCTATCATGGGCATTTGTATAGCACTCCTTGTATTAGGTTTTAAAATCTTAGATTATGTAAAGGATATACCTGGGTCACATGCAGTTTGACTTATTCATTTATTTTATTTTATTTATTTATTTTGTAAGCTGCTCTTTCCTGTCTTGAGTCTTTCCTGTGTATGTCTGTGTGTGGTGGGTATGCCTGTTTGTATGCAGATTTGCATGTCAAGGCCTGAGATAGATATTGGGACTTGTCCTTGATCACCCTTCTACTTTATTTTTTGAGGTAAGGTTACTCAATCAAACCCCACACTCACTGATTTGGTTAGTCTTGCTAAGGATCTCCTGTCTCTACCTTCTGATGCTAGAATTACAGATGGGTGGGTCGTCACTATGACCTCCTGGCATTTACTCAGCTTCTGGGGATCTGAACTTGGGTCATTTTGCTTGTGTGGTAAGAACTTTATCTGTGGCTCCATCTCCCTGGGCCCTCACATATTTCACTCCCTCTTGGTTCACAATCCTTTGTTCCGTATTTTGCTCAATGTTTTATCTTCAGTGTTCCACCTGGTTATGAAACCTGAAATCAAGCCCAGGCTAACCTTCATCTCAAGGATGTAGCGATGGTGTGATATGGCAAGCTGCTGATTTGAACAGAAGGGGTATTTGGTGAAGGTTTACCTTGAAACATTTGGCTCATTGTAGGAAGGACAATGAATGTGCAGCTGATCTTGGTCCAGTGACTAGGACCTTCAGCCCTGGTCTCCCACTGTCTTAGCACACCTCACCCTGGCAAACCTGCCCCAGGTGAGCCGGGTGGGTACTGGGAGACACAGTCCTGCAATCGGGGATATTGTTTAAATACCGTAAAAACCCCCGGTCATTTACACCTCTATGTACCAGAGAGAAAAACGGTGTGGTAATCCTGGCCTAGCAGGTGGCATGACTTTCATATCAGTAGAAAATGAAATTGTGTGGCTGTTCCCCCCTTCCCCCTCCCGTTCACTCTTTTTAATCTTTAAATAAGACGATTGGTAGCCTGTTGGCAAGAAAATGGGCCCTGAATTTTTATTCAAACTTATACAAGGATGATAGTTGGAATTTTTGGCAGGAGGCACGCCGTTGCTTTTCAGAAAGTGCCGTCTAGGGAAGCTTTTCCTGAATTACCTGCTGGGCCTGGGCGCTTTTATGTTGTTGTTGTGACAGGTAGATTTATAAGGCTTGAAATTTGTACAAATCAGTTGTCATTCAGTGCGAGCTGTCAATGTGTCAAGCTGTCAGCCTGCTGCGAGGGGACGCCTGAGGGGGAGTGCAAGGGGGCAACCATGGAGGAAGGAAATGACTTCAAACAGACCTGAAACGGAGCTCAGTTCTCGGGCTTGCTGCCCCCGTAGAGCCCACATTGATTTTTCTTGATGTTGAGCCACAGCAAACCTTAAATGACACGTTGTTAGCAATCTCGAGTTGCTGTTTATTGTCTTTTAAATGGCAGCCAATCATGCAGAGGAGAATACAGTGTGCATTTTCCACTTGTGCATGTTTAGCAGCATCCTGCTCATGTCATTCTTCTGGCCTGGCTGGTTTCAACCAAGGGACCCGCTGCTTTGTTGATGAGTCCAACTTCTGGAGCGTTTTGCAGACGCAGCATGAGAGGGGGCTGTGCTCATATCTCCCTGGGCTGCGGAGCACTAATAAACACAATATTAAAGGCACAGAGTTGACACCACTGTTTAGCCTACAAAAGAGAGTGGTGTCCCTAGCCTGGCTTTAACATCCTTTTAAGAGTGGAGGCCTCTGTAAGAGACTGGGCTTTCCAGCACGGTTCTGGGTGATGTAGTCTGTTTTCTGTGCAGCACTAGCCATGATATTGAACTTAAATTGATTATCAAAGGAACAATAAAAATATATCCTTGAAACACTTGAGTGCAAGCTGGCTTTGAACTTACCCAGTAGCCGAGGCTGACCTTAGAAGCATGATCCTCCTGCCTCTACTTCCTGGGTTTTGGGATAAGGGCTGTGCAACACTGCATGTGGTTTATGAAGTACAATGGTTCACACCAAGGGCGTTAGTGCGTACTAGGCCAGCATTGTCCAAATAGCTATGTCCTCATTTGGGGAAAAAAATTAACTAGCACAAAGCATTAGCAGAATGCTTGGTTGCTGTTTAAAATGGACCAGTGGGTTCTCCCCCGTTGTCTAAAAGTCTTGTCATGCTTGAGTGTCTATTAAGTATTTGGTATGGCTTGCACTTTCCTGTCTAGTGCCTAGCCCTTGGGAGGGTCCCAGTATAACTTCCTCCCTCCTCGTCCTGCTTTTCTTGAATTTTCCTAGTATATGGAGAAATTTGAACCTTTTGTTAAGTTGTTCAGAGAAGAAAAAAAAAATCTTATTCCTGAAAGATAGAATCATAGTCATGAAGGGCCCTACTTTCTCAGTGTGTGGCATTTAGCAAAGAGGTCTGGCTTTTGTCCAGATGTGTAAACCTGTTCACCTCTGGACAGTGTCTGGCTTTAATCAGTCAGAATGAACTAGGCCTGTCTTATTCAAACCTTGTCCATCAGGTGGCATTAGGAGAGGCATGGGGTGGAGAGGAAGGTGGCTAAAAGGGAAGCCTCAAAGGTGACATTTAAGAAACATTCTGTACCAAGGAGTAAAAAAAAAAAAAAAAAAAAAAAAAAAAAGAATCAAAGATTTCCATCTAGCCATTACTGGCTGGCATGTATGGCCTCTGAGCGGAAAAGTCTGAGTCTCCTGGCGCTATGGAGTTTGTCTTGTAAAAGTGGAGCTGTCCAAAACATGACAGCTACAGCATTAGCAGGGCCATTAAGAGGTGTAGAACATTTCCAGGGAAATGATTTGAAAAATGACAATGCTGGCTCCCGTGTGATATTAATTATACCCTGTACCCATGGCAAATAAGATAAAATAGTTGGCAAGAAAGACAAAGTGAGGTGTCCTGGTTCTGACCGCCACTCTTGTCACACGGTCACCAGCCTGGTAGAGCTCGATGGTCCGAAGGTAATTGTGAAGGCCAGAGGACAAGCCCAGGGCCGTCTGTCAGGCTGCACGTGAAGGGCTGTCTCAGGGTGGGTGTGGATTATGGGAGCCCACGTGTAAGTGGGGATAGTTACTGAGGGTGAAGCATGGGCTGTGATGTCAAGTTTCTGCGCCGCCCAGTGTGGAAGTCACCAGCCCTAGGTGATGACTGCAGCTCTTGGGACACAGCCGCTATGACTGAGGCAGTGAGTTTTAAGTTTTATTTAACTTTAACTAGGATGTAAATAGCCACAGAGATCTACCGCAATGAGCAATGCAGGACCTTAGAGTGGCTGCTCCCTGAGGCTGGAAGACGATGTGATTATGAATGGTGGTCAGAATCTCACAAGGTTTTCTCATTTCTCCTTTATTTCTTCCAGATGAGCCCATTTTACAAGTGGGAAACTGAGGCACAGGGCTGTCATATGGACAAGGGAGGCAAAAGGTTTACTATTGCTGATTTCATTAGCCTCTTCTATGGGCACTGAACCCTGTCTGTGAGCACCCGGAAGCTGCTGCTCTTTTCCGGTCTTGTGGAGAATAGGCTGCTGGGCTGCTTGGACTCAGGCTCCAGCACTTTCTTCACAGAATTCTTCATGTCAACATTCAGCACTCCATGTGAGGGGCATGCCAGCTCTGGAACTGCTTGAATGGTATTTTCACTTCCCTTGTGTTGGTCAGAACTTTCTGGAAAGCCATCAGTCAGTTGGTCCCTTAAACCTGTCCACTCTGTACTTCTGAGCCATGCTTTTGACCTCTAGGCCAGATGCATCCTCCTCTCCTCCTTTTTCTTCCTCCTTTTCCTCCTCCTCCCCCTGATCCTTTTTCTCCCCCCCCCCAATTGCTGCTGATCCTGTAGCTAAATGACCCTGTGTAAACAAGCCTTGGAGGCTTCCGACTGTGAGAGATGGGCTGCTAGCTTTTGTGGAGGGAGAAAATAGACCTGGTAAGGAAGAGGTCAGCAGCAGGTCAAAGTGCCAGAAGAAAATGCTGGAGGGACTCAGTTTCTCATTTGGAAGTGTTTCAGGATGTAGGATGTGCTACTTGGAATGTCTAGGTGTCTGTATGTCATGCATGCAGCCACGTATCTATTTTAATTGGAATATTCTCATGAGGGTCATTAAATTATATATGTATATATACATGTATACATACATACATACAGATATATATTTATAAAAATTCCCCAGTGAAAGTCAGCCCAGACCTTTCGAAAAACTGTTAAAATATGGCCATGCTGGTATCCACTAATCTCCCAAGTGTGTGGAAGTCAAGAAACAGCATTCAGTGCTAAATCTCCAAGTGCAAAGAAAATGTCTTGAAATTACAGTGTTTGGTAAATTAGAGACTTGCTAGCAGCTCCCCCTTCCAGGGCTGAGGTCCAGCTGCCTTCACTCTCCTTGTTTACCTTAAAACGCACTTTACTGCCTGTGGTGTCTCTGTTAACCTCCCGGAACCCTTGCGATTTCATTCATGTGATTTGTTATTGAATGACCTTTTGAGGATTTTACAAAACATGACCTTTTCTTGTCAAACATTCAAGGGTCCCTAAAGTGAAGCTGTCAGGGGGACTCTGCATGTTTGCTAATTATAACTAATATGTTTCCCCACATCCTTGGAAATGCAAATCACTTATTTGTCCCATGAATGGCTGTTTTTTCTTGCCTGTTGGGTTGAGATGGCTGGGATGCCTGGGAATCCCTAGCCCTCTTCTTAAAGACCTAGGGAAAGGGGATGCTGATTTATTTTGTTGTAAGTTAATTTGACCCCCTGGGAACCACAACAGAAGATGCTGGGACGGGGTTGGGCTGGGAGAAGACAGAATTTAGAACAGTCCAATTCTTGAGAAAGTAATGGAGTAATGGACGATCCTGGAAATGTTCGGTGCTGTTCTAATATTCTAATACTTTCCCGGGGGAAGAGTTTTTTGTTGGTAGGTGGAAATGAAGGCCCTGGTAAGGGGATTTCTGTCCAGGACAAGAAGACAAGGGAAGAAATTGTGGCCTGCTTTCCTTTCCTTGATTTTCATAATTAAAAATGGAATAATAGCGTCAGCCAGACTGACAGGCATTGAGTGAACAGGAGCTAGGCTCTGCTTAGTGTTTTCCACTCACAAGCTCATTTCATTACCTCAACACTATGATCTAGGTGTTATAATTATCATGGTCAATTTCCAACTGGTAAACAGAGCTTCAGGAACTGTAACTTGGGCAGGATCATATGGCAAAGTCAAGATTTGACCCATGGTCTTTCAGTCTAAAGTATGCTAGACTGTCTCTGTTAGACTAATCTAGCTTCTTTGGAAATTTTCTTCATCAGAAAGATGTTTTGTGTGACTTCTCCTCTTCTCCTGAAATTAATAATCACCCAATCAAGCTATTGTCAGCTTTTCTAAATTCCAGTTTGGGAACTCAGGACCAGTTCAGATCGTAGAAGAAGATTCAAGCTGGGCTCCTCAGACACTTGGACATATGTCCAGTTGAATATCTTAGTAGTGGGAAACTACAGTCTCCAAGCATTTCAAATGATACATTGTGGCAATATATTTTATATTTAATAAAAGCAATCTGGAATATCAAAGAGAGTAAACATACCACAGACCATTCTCACCCAGCCAACTTCCCAGGAGTCCTCAGCCTGGCTTGTCACCTCTACAGAACCCCACACTGTCTGCCTACACCTCCTTAAATATCTTCTTCACGCAGTTGTTTCACTTCCAGGTTCAACTCTGCATCCTATTCCTAGAATTAGGATTAAAGGTGTGAGTTACAACTGTTTGGTTTTCAGGTTTGCACTCACAGAAACACAGAAAGATCTCTGTCTCCTGAGTTATGGGATTGAAGGCAGAGGACACCACTAGGTCATTCTCCTGCTGGGATTAAAGGCACGAGTTACCAACTGTCACCCCTGTGCTAGGATAAAAGACATGAGTTACTCTCTGACCCTAGTGGCTTGACTGTGAGTGATTCTGTCCTCTGATATTCCAGGCTGATTTTATTAAATATAAAATATGTCACCATAACACATGGTTACTGTTGCTGGAGATTTGAGGGTAAAGGAGAGGGATTTTTGATCCCTAACCAATGACTACTTGCCTCCAAGCCCCATTTCTTTAAAGGGAAAGGGTAGGCTAGCATATGGACTGAATAAACCTCCTATTTTCGGAGCTTAGAGAAATTCCATTTGAACTGTGTAAATTGTTGGAAGATAGTATTTTGCTTTGGTTCCCTTCCACTCAAGGTAGGGCTGTGTCTTCAAGAGGTCGGACCAGGCCATAAAGTTACTGCATGCTGGACTGACTCCCCATGGGCTAATACAGAGCCTCCTTTATAAGATTCAAATTCTTGGCCCTGGTCTGCTGTTGATTCCCCCCACCCCCCCAGTCATTTGGAAAACTCTATTATCTAGGTAGGGGAATTATTGGGCTTTTCCAGCTTCCAAGTATAACTCCTAGGAGATGTCTTTGAAATGACTTTCGCGTGTTCCCATCCTTGTTCTGTTGATGGACATAGATGCACAAGGCAATTTGTGTCTTTGGAACAATGGAAATTTTTGAAGCGTTGGCTCATTGTTTGGAGAGGCCATTACAACTTTATGTATTTAAAAAAAGTTCAGACTGAGGATAGAAACATATATTTCACTTTTTTATGAGCCTGTTCTCAAGAGCCAAGCAATTTGTTATAAAAGAACATAAGAAATATTGAGAATGAGAAAAGTTATTCATTTTATAAAGCCTTGTCCCTCCTCATCCTTCTTTTATCCACTGTAGCCATTGACTACTCCATAAATGACCCTCAGTGTGAGAGAAGCTGTCCACCTGCTATTTCAGATGCACTGAAGATGTTTATGATGGCCACTTAGGTTTCAACTATACAGCAACCCAGTTTCCCACTAAAGAGGACCCTTATATCTTAGTTTCTAACAGCAACGGTTTATGTATTTCAGGATCATGTCATTTTGTATATAGTCAGCCTGACCTTAAAGTTCTTTAAAAGTCACCATTTCATAAAGTAGATTTCAAGTGAAGAGGGAAATCATGAAAATTTCATCTTGGCAGCTTCTCTTTTAAAGCAAGTCAAATTTAGGGTCTATTTTATGCTTAAGAATAGACTTTTAAAATGGATTCTGCCAGTGACAGTTGGTGGTGATAGCCTGGGCCACCTCCACACTGTGCCCACATCTTTATGTTAAGAAAAAAGAAAATAAAACATTCCTAAATATTATTGTTCTTTTCAGTTATATAAAATAATTTTAGAAAACTGAAGGTGATGGCTATTGTGAAATTTATAAGAACTGACATTAGAAGTTTGAGAGAGAATAATTATGTGGGTTTGCTGAGTATTATTAGAAGGGAAAATATTTGAGAATCTGATAAAAAAAAATAAAGGATGTTTGCTTTAGAGAAATGCATATGAACATTTAAATTTATATTGGGTTTCAGAGATTTGTATATCCCAGCTAACATTATCCATGCTACCACAGGTTAGCCCCTTTGTTAAAAGTCTCTCCAGGCATCCTTAGAGAATTGGGCCTGGCCAAGGAGGCAATTTAGTCACTGATCTTGATATGCACAGTCGGGATAATAGAAATTCACAAGTGACTGTGGAGAGAACTCGGTTGGTAAAGTGCTTACTGTGCAATCATAATGACTTGAGTTTGCATCCACAGCATTCATGCAAAAGGTTGGGCACAGTGGCACATGCCTGTAAAAACCCACACTGGGAAGGTGGAGACAGGGGGATCCACAGGGCTTGCTGGCCAACCAGCCTAGTTTAATCAGTGAGACCCAGATTCAAAGAGAGACTGCCTCAAAAAAATAAATAGGGTGACGATACCGAGGAAGACACCTGATACCAAAGCCTGGCCTCCCCACGCATACACACATGGATACCCTCACACATGCACTCACACCTCTCTAGCCACTAATTTTGGATTTTGAAGCAGAATAGTTTAATAGGACAGAATAGTAAAATTAGTGTCAGGAGATATAGGTTCTTGCTTTTCCCATACAACACCATGATGAGCAGGACATCTGACCTCTCTGATCTCCAATTTTATCACTTTGGTTATAACTTTCAGTGTTAAAGTTCATTCGGCTAACCATTTTGATTTTGATTTTTCATTTGTATTTTATTTATTTAGGGAGCATGTGCACATGTGAGTGTTTGTTCAAGTGCACATGTGTGGCACTCAGGTCAAGTGCATGTCTTTCTTGGGTACTATCTTCCTTTTCTTCTGCTCTTTTCTGTTTCCTGACAGAGCTGGCATGTGACTTACCAGGAAGGCTAAGTTGGCTCTCTAGTAAGACCACTCATCTCCACTTCTTTAGTGCTGGCATCACAGAAAACGGCTATATTGCTTATTTGTTCCCTCCATCACACAGGGCAAATGCTTTAGCAACTGAGCTATTTCTCCCAGGCTTGTCTTTCCCAAGATCAGACCCATTGTCCAGAAAAAGGAAATTAGACCTGATTTTACTTCTTTAACTTGGGGATTTCAGAAAGTTAGGAAGTAAGGGCTGGAAAAATGGCTCCATGGTTAGAAGGACCCATTTGGCTGATGACCATCTGTAACTCCATTTGCAAGGGCACAACACCCTTGTCTGTCCTTTTAAGGCACTGTATGCATGTGGTGCACTTAGATACACACTGGTGAAATACTCAAATATATTAATATATTTATATATCTATATTTAATATGTATTTAAATGAAAAGAAGTAATATACATTATCTATTATGGTAGAAATCCAAGCTTCCTTGGGGATAAAATACAGTTAATGACAGAAAATTCTTAGTATTAGTGTAGGGCCAGAACTACCTTCCAGACCCAATGAGACACAGGAGTTGAATTTATTTACAAGGTTCATGGTCATCTCTGTCAGTTCTAGGTGTTTCTTGTCATAGCTTCATAGACAGAGTTAGCATGTACTCCACAGCTGTGCTAAAGATCCTCCTTGAAGTGAGTTGTGGGGAACTGACGTAAGGGAGTTCACAGAGTAGGAGCAGATTCTCACAGATGCTCATGGAGACAGTTTGCTCACAACAGCCCAAGTCCAGATGCCAAGCTGATGCCACCACATGGCTCAGGTAACTAGAAGCTGTGAAGTGGAGAAGTCCAGGCAGAGGCAAAAGGACTCTTGAATTTTAAATTCATTTTCTGAGTTGGGGTTATATCCTTGACAAGGCCTTTCTTCCTATTGCCATTGCTGCTGGCGGCTGGATTTCTAGTTGCTCAGCTGATAGTCCTCCTTAAGTGGGAGAGACATTGCTGTATCCTGTGAGTACATTGCTGTACCCTGCGGTCCACAGCAGGCTCCAATCCAGAGGCAGTTTGCTCTCCACCTAGATATATCTACTGTGTTTTCCATGTTGGGCTCAAATAGAGAGAACTCAGTAAGTTTCTACACTGTAGGATAGCTTAACTCAGACGCTAGCAATGGGAAGACAAAGAGGTCAAGTATATCGAAGGGTCACTGCTGGGACTCTATGGTCAGATTTGAAAATGACAGCCAGGACCTTAGTGTCCTTTACAGCCAGGCTTCTTGATAAGGTCGAGATGTCAACACTGATGGGAACAAAGCAATACCCAGTGCCATAGAGACCAAGAGATGTAGTCTACAGGAGGAGAAATTGGAAAGGAAACCCCATTTCCCCGGCTTGTGCTGTCAGGTCCTTTAGCATGCTGTGGCTGCCTGATGGAGAAGAATGGCGTCACCATCACGGGCATTGGACACTCTCCTTGGTCTTCACACCTTCCCGATCAATGTTTGTCTTCAAGTGGTGACATTATAATCATCCACAGCTGGAAGTGTTCTCCTCTGTCAAGCTGAACCCACATGAGACCTGTGTGTGTGTGTAAGATGTGTGCATGATGTGTGTATGTGTGTGTGTGTATACTGTGTATGATATGTATGATGTGTGTGTGGTGTGTGTATATGATGTGTATGATGAGTGTGATGTGCATATGATGTGTGTGTATGTTGTGTGTATTAATGATGTGTGTGTATGGTGTTTGGTGAAAATACTAAGACCTGAAAAGAAAACAGTTGTAAAAGCAGCAGCTACTTTTGGAGCTGAGGTTGTTTTCCTACTGCTTCTCATCTGGCATAGTGTGCTGTGACGTTCACCCACCGTTTTCTCACACACTCACTTTTTTCTCACACAGTGGTCTCTGACATTCCATCCATCCCTCCCTCCCGAAGCCCTTGCTTTCCCACCATTCCTTTGGTCTCTGGGACTGAAGATGTTTAGGGGAGATGATCTCTTGGCAGAAACTGCAACTCCCAAAGCTGCCCCAGCCTCTCCTTCATTCCTTCCTTCTTCCTTTCCGTTTACCATTGGCTTGAGCAAGTCAGTTGGCATTTCTCTTTGAACTGGAAAAACTCAGTATTTGCCATGAGCAAGCAGGAGGGCAGAAAGTTAGGTTACAAATAGATCTGAAGGTGTTTGTGTCTGTGTCTCTATTTTTCAGGGCCAAGGGACAATGTGGCCATCCATTAAATCTTCACTGTGCTAGCAGCCCCTGGCTGTCCCTCCTGATGGGGGAAGGGGTAATATTATAATCCAGAATGGCAAAAAGTTCCAAGTTTCCCTGATTTGATTTGGCAGAGACTGACAATAAAATCACATGAATTCAACCCAATTAGGAAAGAGGCCAGTTTGGATTAGTGAAGCTCAAATTATATTTTATGGAAAATTGATTTTGTAGCCTCCAAATTTATACGGTCATTTGAGTTAGATATCAAAGTCTACAATGGGAAATTTGTGGGACAGTTTTAATGACTGGATAAAAATATTTGGCATTGTGTCATGCCGTTTGACAGAAATGGTTATTTCCAAAGTGATTAGGACATTTTTGCAATTCTTATAATATTTAGCCATCTCTGTCAATCTTTCCTATTCTGTATAATGAACAAGACTTTTCTTGACAATAGCAAAGAAAGTGCCTGTTAACATCTCGACCATTTCTAGTCTGCCGGTTATGAATGAATAGGATGGGCTTGCATGATACTTTCTTGCAGTAGATTTATTGTCTTAATTATGTATTGTTAAAGCTAGCATAGATGGCAATCATATTCTGTGTTGTATTTATTTCTTGGGGTGTCCTTATATTAAACAGTGTATTTCTATTGATGCAGGTGATAATTTTGTGACGGAGACCAATTTAACTGAGACTAATCCATTCCTTGCCTTTAGGTTTTTAACAGATAATCTTGTATCTGCAGCCTTCTCATTTTCTGCCCTGAATGGTCTGTAAACAAGTACTAATACATTACAAATGAGCACCGCTTGCTGTTTTAAGGAGAACCTGCCCCAATGACATTACTTCCTACCTCATGGGAAGGTAGGTATGGTGTCTTAGACATTTCCAAATCCTAGTCTGTAGACCACCTGTGTCAGAATCACCCAAGAAACCATACAAGTTCTTTTTTGGTATTTATTTATTTTTATTTTTTATATCCCAACCATGGTTTTCTCCCCCTCATCTCCTCCTAGTCCCCCCTCCCCTCCATCCATTCTTCTTCTGTTTCTCTTCAGAAAAGGACAGTTTTCATGTGGATATCAACCAGCCATTGTATATCAAGTTGCAGTGAGACTAGGCATCTTTTCTATTAAGGCTGGAGGAGGCAACCCAGTAAGAGGAGAAGGTCCCAAAAGCAGGTAACATAGACAGCTCCTGTTCCCCTATTAGGAGTCCCACAAGAAGACCAAGATACACGACTGTAACTTATATGCAGAGAGCCTGAGTCAGTCCAGCACAGGCTCCCTGGTTGTCAGTTCAGTTTCTGTGAACCCTAATGAGCCCAGGTTAGTTGATTCTGTGTTGTTTTCTTGATGTGTCCTTGACTCCTCTGACTCCTACAATCATTTCTCCCTCTCTCTGAAGGATTCCTAATGCCTAATGTTTGGCTGTGGGTCTCTGTATCTGTTTCCATCAGTTTCTGGGTGAAGTCTCTCTGATGACCACTGGACTAGGTAGGTATCAATATATGAGTATAGCAAAATATTATTAGGAATAATTTCATTGACTTTTTCTCCAAGTCGTATTTGGTTCTATCCTAGGTCTCTGGGCCATCCAGCCTCTGGTTCCTGACCCTCCAGGCAGTGTCATGTCATAGGCTTCCTCTCATGGCTTGGGTCTCAAGCTGGACCAGTCATTGGCCACTCCCACAAGTTCTGTACAACCTTTACCTCAGCCCATCTTGTAGGCAGGCCAAATTGTAGGCCGAAGGTTTTGGGGCTGGGTTGGTGTCCCAAACCCTTCATTGGAAATCTTGCCTGGTTACAGAGATGACAGGTTCATGTCGTGTGTCCTCCATTACTAGAAGTCTTAACAAGGGCTACCCTCATAGGTTTCTAAGAATTTCCATTGCACTGAGTTTATAGCTCTTCCCAGAGATGCTCCCCAAATTCCAGTTGTCTCTCCCAGTGCTCTCTTCTCCCCCATATCCTCTGCCAGACAATGTATTTCTGTTCCCACCACACCCAACCCCATTCAAAATCCTCCTGTCAGGTTCTTAAGCCTTATTCCTATACTTAGTTGATAACGGAGTGGGTTTTGAAATAGCCTAGAAAAGTTCATTTTTAAGCTCTTACCTGGTTGCTTTTCTGGTGGGTGACCCAACTTTGAAGCAGTTGACTCTAAAGTCTTTTAAAAGCTCAGTGGCCATGTGTTGGCCAGTGTAAATATTACTGCCGTGAACTTGGGAGTGCAGCAATCTCTGTGAGATACCAATTTCATTTCCTTTGGATGTAAAACTAGATATGCTATGGAAGTAATATTAGTTACCATTGGTAGGTGATGGATAAGAAATGGTGCTTATCATCACAAGGGGAGATATTATATCCCGCCTTAAAAAAGAAAAGAAGCCTTTCATTTGTAACAACATGGAAGAGTAGGGGTGATATTATATTAGGCCAGGTAAGCCATACACAGAGTATTCCATGACATCACTTGCATGTAGAGTCTAAAATAGTTAAAAATTTGGATCCAGATAGCAAAATGATGATGAGATATGCAAGATTAGGGAGGTGGGGGATGAGGACTACACAAAGTTTCAGTTTAGAATGAGTAAGCTCCAAAGAGCTAATGTACAACACAGAGATTGTGGTTCTCATATTTCATACATGCTTGAAATTTACTATGAGTTAGATATTAAGTGTTTTTACCTTACAGAAAATGATAATTATGTACAAAGGAGATATTGGCTTGGTTGTGACAATCAGTTCACTACACACACACACACACACACACACACACACACACACACACACACACACACACAATTTATTTAAAGGTGAAAAGCAACAGGCAGGGAATATGGCTCAGTACATAGAGTGCTCACCACGCAATCATGAGGACCTGAGTATGCATTGCCAGCAAATAAAATGCTGGGAATGGCATTGCATACCTGTAATCCCGGTGCTGAGGAGACAGGAACATCTGCTGGCCAGCTCTTCTAGGCAATCTACACTTTTAGGTTCAGAAAATAATGTGGATAAGTGATTGAGGAAAACCTCTAATGTTGACTTCTGGCCCCCAATTACATGTGCACACACATACATGCACACTTGCACACACACAGTGGAAAAATGATCTAGTAGGAAAACAAAGATCCTCAGTGTTATGGTAAAGTATACATAGTGTAAAATTTGCAACCCTACCTTCCAGTGTATGGGTAGGTGGCTCTCAGTACTTACAGCGGTGTGTGGGTAGTGATACCAGGTAGTTCCAGCTTTATCAGTTCTAAGTATAGAAAATGTTTTTGAAGTAAATGATGTATTCTTTCTATCCTGCATACATACTTCATTACTACATGTGCAGACGCAGATATACAGCACATATCAGTCAGAACATACATATGCACTCATACCTCTGACACCCTCTCTCTAATATAGATGTACAAAGTACCTTATATAAGTTGTGTAATCTAACAGTAGACAGAAAAGACTTGGAGAGTTTGACCATGTGGGACTGGCTCACTTTGCTTAATATAGATAGAATCAAGTTCTCTCTCTCCCCCCTCTCATCTATCTCTATCGTCTATCTATATATCATTATCATCTATCTATCTATAATTACTTGGGCATTTTATACATGCAAGTAATGTTTTGATGAAATCCACTCCCCTGTTCCCTCCCTTCCTATTTCTTCTTCATGCTCTCCATTTCTTTCCCCTCCCAACATCATGAGTTCTGATTTTAGGCCCACTGAAACCACTTAGTGCTACCTTTATAAGCATGAATGTGGTACCATCTCCTGGACTAGTGGAAGCCTCTCAGGAACCACAGCTCCGGAAACTGAGGCTTCTTCCCTTATCAGTCATCAGTTGCCGATAGCCTGTCAGCTCCAGGTGGGGCTTCCTGAGCTCTTCCCTGATCCGTGTGGAACTTTGGGCTGGCCTGATCTTGTTCAGTTACAGCCACTGTGAGTTTATGTGTGCAGTGTACTTCTCATGTCCGGGAAGGAATGCTTTGCTGCAGGTGTTCTCCATCTCTGCCTCTTGCTGTCTGCCCATGCCTTCTTATGTGATGATCCCTGAGCCCTGTGGGAGGGCATGTGATATACAAGTGTAGAACTGAGTTCTCCACAGTCTGCTCTTCTCTGCATGTTGACCCAGTGTAGGCTTCTGTATTCATTGCTATCTACTGCAAAAAGCAGCCTCTTTGATGAGAGTTGAGAGATTCACTACTCTATGAGTTAAGGAGCCGAATTTCGAGGCCAGTACATTACTATAGGATCACATTTATTAGTCTTGACTCTTGAATGTCTTTTCTAATGGGCAGTAATTGTTACATGATGTAGACTGTTGAACTCGGATCATTAGGAATCATTTCTTCTCTCTGCCTGAATACCCCCCCCCACCCCAGCACTTGTTTACATTGTGAGTTTTCATACCCAAATCCTTGCCTTTATTTTTGGATTCAGCAGCTTAAATTTTACCACAAATTCCAAATTATAAGTGTCATGAACTTTTCTTCTCTCTGAATTGGCTACGGACTGGTGGGGACCTGAGGTGTGTGAAGCCATGAGCTGGGGAGGAAGTGAGATTACTGTGAATCTAAAGGGCTCAGGGAGGAGAGAAGTTAGGGCTGGGAGGCTGGAGTGGACTAGGCTCTCAGGCAAGGAATCTCAGGTCATAGGGGAAAGGACCCCGGGGGAGAGCCTAGCTCTTAAGTGACTCTTGGAGGGTTACTTGGTGGGTATTAGCAGGGCAGGTGAATTGAGTAAGTTCTTCATTTCTGGGTACCCGTGGTGTGTGGTCCATTCTCAGGTGTTGGACCAGGGGCTGGGAGTATAGAGAGCCCACTTAGAGTCAGAGTCTACCACAGAGTCCATGGATGTATGTAGCTGGTAGTGACTGATTTTGATTTCTGTCATCTTTTCATTTCTTTTTTATTGTGGTAATATATAGCAGTCTAAAGCCTATCATTTTATCTATTTTAAATGTACAGTTCTGTGGTATTAAATATATTCATACTGATGTGTAACTAGCACTGCTGTCTGTCTCTAGAACTTTTTTCCTAAATGGAACTTCTGTACTACATAACACTAATATTCCCATTTGAGGAGTTAGCTGAAGGATGTATTTTAGTCTCCATCTCTCTCTTTGGCCACTAGATAGTGAAAAACTGAGCCACTGTATATGTGGGTCCTGTTGGGCCTCAAGAGAAATTTTTTGTTGCTCATGATGGGTGTGTCCCCCCCATGTGTATTCTTTGAGTCCCCCTTGGCAATTCTGTAATTCCTGCTACAATCTGGGGTTCAAGTTGATGACTCCTCAGAATGGACTTCCTATGAATGGGAGGCTTTCAAAGGGAGAGGTCTCCCAGACCACACATTCTTTTTTCAGAAACATTTGTTGGGAGCAAAGCACAAATGACTATGTGCGCTGTATTTCCTGTGGGGAGACTTGCACTAAAATCAAGGGGATAATGTGTAGAAAAATGGATGTTATACTTATGTGCCTTTGAGAACTCATTGAAATATTTAGCAAACTGAAAATAGAGTTGGCTGAATGTGCTCTGAACCATGCTGGGCCCTTTCACCCAGCTCTTTAATAAGGCAAGGGCTGAATTGAAGGCAATCTAGGCAATAATGAATATTCTTGTAAACCTCTCTGGTTGAAAAAACTCTGAAAATATGGCCAAGGTCCAAGTGGTACCTATTTCCTCTTAATTCCACTATAATACTTGAGTGATCTTTTATAAGACATTAAACTTTAATTGATGCCATTTTACTAAGCAGCTTTTAAAAGCAGCGATGGCAGTAATTGAGCTGATTAAGGTGACTTCTAATTGTTTGTTATGTATGATGTGAAAAGAGTTTTTTCCTCTAATACATTGATTATTTTTGTTCTGCTTTTTAAAGATCTTATTTACCTACTCATTGTGTGTGTGTTGGGTATAGAGAGGTAATCACATAGGTAAGAATGGATTATTTTACCTTCTTATTGTGAAATTATTCTAGAAAATATTGATGTAGAACAAGGGGAAAATGCTTGTGTATAATACAGGAATGTCAGGTGGAGCAGATCTGGGGAAATCCTCCAGGGGAGGCAATTTTCAGAGTAGTAACTTTGGTGGAGCCTTATCCATCCCTCCCGCTTGCTCTTGTCCTGTTTGTTGTTTTCTGGGCCTCTGAGATGTGGTCCCCAGCATCTGTTCTGGAGGCTGTCCTTCTTGCTGTCCCTTCCCCATCACATACTTGGACCAGGCTGTCTTCACTCAAAACTAGGCATGGCATGTAACACAGTGGGGACTCTGGCTCACCAGTGAGCAAAGAGTATTACCCAGCTTCTAAAGTCCTTCACTCTCTCCCTAGAGCTTGGTCATTTGTTCTGTTGCCTTTGGAGTTTCAAAAAGTTGGCTGCTTTTCTGTTGTACACACACACACACACACACACACACACACACACACACACACACAGACACACAGACACTAGACTTGCAGATAGATAGTTACTGGTCAGGAGGAGAGGCATTTTGAGGTATGGGGGTCAGGGATGGGAACCACGTGATGTGTTGGGGATACGGATTTTTATTTATTTTATGACTGATGTCCTATGAAGAAGTAGGTTCAGGAGAATGATGTTGTGCAGCAGACTGGTTGAATTTAAAATATGTATGAATTGAACTACCTAAATCTCTCTCCTCCTCGTCAGCCCATCACCCCCTCCTCTCATGCCTACCCTTGGGGCGGCTGTCCCATTTTCTGGGTGAAGAAGAAAAGAGGCTTCCTCCGAGCCCTTAAGTGTGATTGCTGAGGCTATGGTGGTTGCAGAGCTCTTCAGGTCTCTCCTTGTTTTTCATAAAAACACGATTTCTTATGCAAAATGGGTCACTCGAAGGCTCCAAACAATTTTTCCCTTGCAGCCGCTGGTGCCTCATGCAGGGGCAATGTTAGCAAGCCACTGACATATGGATGTGATCTCTGTTACTTTGACCAGATTTGGTTTCCTCAGAGTGCGTGAGAGGGGAAGATAAATTTTGTCCGAGGAATACTATAGCGACTCATAAATAAATGGTTACCCTTTGGTGCTTGGAGTTTTCATTAAAGCCGCGCGAGCTTTGTTATTGACACCATAGGTTGCCTATTCAGGGAAATGCAGTAAAATTTATCAGTGTGCTTTCCACACCTAATAAATCATCCAAACAGGGAACCATATGGCAGATAAGACCTTGAAAATGTGGCTTCAGCATGTGAGGAGTCAAGTCGCTGAAATCTTGAATGATTACAACCTGCACATTTTCCCTGGAATATCTTAGAGTTATTTTACATGCCATTTTCTTGTTCACCCTATCACCTCTCTCTCTGTCTCTCTCTCTTTCTCCCTCCCCCTACCTTTTCTAGCATTACCCTTCTCAGACCCTTCCTTCTCATTCTTTCTCTTTTTTGGAGGGTCCTAGTTGTGATTTCAGCTTTAAAATCAGTGTCCGGAGCAGATAAGACATTTTTATAATGCCTGGCTGGTGGGATGAAGAGGGGCAGGAGGAGCAGAGACTGATGGGAAGGGATGATGTATGTGGTGGCTGTGTCCCCGCTCTCCTCCAGCCCATTGTCATTAATCACGGCCATTAGTTTTTTTCAGAGCTGCCTTGTCTGCACAGTTCCTGAGAAAAGCCATTGTTTTTCCATGCCACAGTGGGGGGGGGGGGGGCTAGAAAGAAGCCCCTGAACTTTTTCCCCTCATTCATTCTTCTAGATTCTTCCTTTCTGCCTTCTCCTCCACAGTCTCCTCCCATGTTCAGCTTCTTTTTCTCTCATTCTAAGGGGTGGCGGGAACTGAGCTTTGCCTCTTAGACCACAGCACGGAGACACCTCTGTGAGGAAGTCACTGAATGAGGGCTGTATTCATAACACTGTTTAGCATACAAGGAAGTGCTGTGGATACTTGTGTCTTTCTCATGGTCATTCTCTTCAGGAAACATGAGCTTATGTAACCCAAGGATGCCAAGGACGCCAGAGAGCTAGGAGGAAGTGTCCCTGGTAGAGGGCATGTGTTGGGCAGCTGAGGAAGAGCAGGCCTCTGGCTTCCTGAGGAGATCTAGTTAGATGCCTAAGGAGCCTTGACCTTGTCTCGGGGACTTTCCCGAGCTGAGGTGGGGGCCAGCTGCCAGCCAGCCAGGTCCCAGAAACAGGAATGACGGTTGTTGATGAATGTGATCCTACCCTTTCCTTCGAGTCCACTAACGAAAGACTTGGGTTCCAGGGTGATCCTAGGGACTTCGATGGCTTCGCCGCCATCATCGGTGGCACCCATGACATCTGACGGTCCAAGATACTAAGGTCATAAGACACAGTGCTATGTTAAACTCAAGATCCAACTTCAGAAACAGAACATATAAATTTTGGCATCACTTTGTGAAATTTGCTATGAAAACAAAACAAAAAATTGTTGCCGAAAGGTAAAGAATAAGAATTAATAAAAAGCTTTATTTGAAAAGAAAAGAAAATATTGTTTGTTTTTACATAGGAACACAGTTGTTGGAATCAGGGTACCTATATATTTTATGGTATATGTAACTCACTTAGTGAATCTACTGATTAAGCATGGTAGTGGGTGTGGCTGTAATAGTCCTAGAACTTTGAAGACAGAGGCAGGAAGATTAGGAGTTCAGAATTACCCTGGCCTACATAAGGAATGTGAAGCCAGGGTGGGCTATATGAAACCCTGTCTAAGTCCCCTTCCCCACCCCCCAAAAAGGAAAAACATATGCAATTTGCTATTCAAGCATTAGCTGAATGTTTATTATGGAGAAAGCGATATCAAATAGGCAAAGAGTCTGGAGACTAGGGAGACGAGAGGCATTGTTTTAGGGACTATCTCAAATTACTGATTCTCTTAGAGCTACAGGTTTTCCTTCCCATAAATGAGGTAGGTGATTCTAGGCCCTGTTTCCCAAAATTATGGCTTACAGGTGGCAAAGGAAACATGACTTTAGGTGGCAACACAGACTGGATTTTTAAAATTTTAGTAACTAGGCTTGGAGATGATGGTACAAGGCCTTTAGTTCCAGCATTTGGGAGGCAGAGGCAGGTAGACCTCTGTGAGTTTGAAGTCAGTTTCGTCTACAGAGTGAGTCCCAGGACAGCCAAAACTACACAGTAAAACTGTGTCTCAAAAAAAAAAAAAAGTAACTGTGTTTATATTTATATCTGGTTAGGGTTTGTTCAGAAACACTGGATGTTCATTTATAATTATCATACAAATTTCATATTTTAATCTCCATATTAACAGAAAAAATGAGTCAAGTAAAGGAAAATATTAATTGTATAATAGTGTAGCAATAGTGTAGTACAGAGACTCTGAAAATCATCGTATGGTACCCCGATGAGCCAAAGTCGTTAATTTCTAGACCACATGTGCAAGTTATGAGCTAAGTGTATGTGTGTGTGTGGGGGGGTGTTATGCTTGACTATACATAAGTTTCCCCCTGGAATTATTGACATATGCATAATCATCTTTACCATGTTTAGCTTTTTTAATGATTTACTAAGAAAAATTAATTTTCACATACATTGTATTTGAATGTTCTGCTTCCCTGGGATCTTTGTGAACTCATGTGTTTGTATTTATGTATGTATATAGATGTGTAGCCTGACACCAGTTTACTGGGATTCCACAGACACCTCTCATTTGGTTCCTCTGAGAAGAATGATAGAGTGTACCCCAACACACCCTCTCTTACAGGGTATTTGAAATTTCTGTGTTCCTTTTTGGAATTTGAGTGAATTCCAATCTGGGGAAAACTGAGTCACGTGGAGAACATCCTAGCAATAGATCTTTCCATATCATCTTGACCCAGTGATCAGACTGTGTGAGAGACTGGGACAACGTAGGCTGACTTCAGCATTTAGGACCCACAGAGCTAAGGTATTGTCTTTGTATGAGAGCTCTTTGAAAGAACACACCATGGCTTTAGCAGTCTATGGCTCCCAGCTTGGATTACTTGTGGTCACCTTGTAAGATGTTGTCTCTTGGATGAGATGGCATAGTCTGGAGTGGAAAACCTGGGCGGTCCAGGCAGTAGCTACAGGGTACACAGGAGGCCAAGGGTCCTACAAGTTCCTCTAAATGTCAGGAGTGGCCTGTTTGACTTAGCAAATGGGCACTGTAGGCCACGCCTCCCTTACTGAGATACTTTGGCCAGCTCCCTGGGTTTCACTTTTTGCTGGCGTCTGATGTTGTAATTTGTATTCTCCTGCTTCACTGCTTCTACTATGCACATCTTGTTCTTGGGATTCTTCTTTTAAGGTCCCCACTGACTTACAGAAGCAAGTTGTGCATCTTCAGCTCAGCCCTCACTGCTGCCCCCTTTCTTTTCTCCATGGACTTCTTCCCTGGACTCCTCTATCCTCTCTGTCCCCACCAGAGCAGCCGTGTCAGCTCACAGGCGTATCTCGTGTTGGCCATTGTTCCCAACCTTGTCCAACTCTCTCAATGTCCACAGGGTTCCCTTCTTTCTCCCTCATATGGAGTTGTTGCAGTCAGGCATCATTTGTATATTTCCTCCATAAAGTCTCATACCATTGCCTGCCAGTCCATAGCCTGAACCTCTGGCACCTTGGGATGGAGTAGGTGCTACTACTAAAGACTTGAGTATGACCAGGGCAAATCAGCCTCCATGGCCTGAAGGCAGAACTTTGAGAATAAACATCTTCCCCTCTTCTGGGAAGTCTGATGAGATGATAAATGGAGAGAAGATTTGTAAATAGCAACACACTGCACACATCTAAGGGCTATGCTTGGGGAATTAATCATGGACTGACTCATGGCTGTTCTTCCATTGCTGTCTTATAATACAATTCACCTGCTGTATTGTTTCATGTTTCCTGCATCTGTCCAGACTCTGAAGTTGGCATTTTCTTCCCTTTGTAACTAATTACCAACTTATGGAGATGATTGTCATTGCAAAATAACACTGTAAAAAAGACCAAAACATTGGATCTACTCTTTCTAACTCCCACTTTTTCCCTCCATACTATGCTAAGTGTCCATCTTTATGTTGTTATCTTAACTAGATTGGCATCTTTACATGAAATAGTAGTCCTTTGGATCCATTGGATACTCTGAAGAGGAGGTATTAGGAAACTTTTTAATTGGTGCCTATAGTTTATAGCCATACGGATGGCTTTGCAGAGTCTGCAGTACACAGTGCTGATTTCAATCAAGGTCCACAATTGCAGTTCATTGCTATATTAAAGGTTTCATGCTCAGGTTTGGGGTATGTGTGTGAATGAACAGAGCATCAAATATTTTTCTGTTCTTGAATGGGTATGGAAAGCCATAACCATATAAGTATCCCTATATCTTCATTCTTTATTTCTATCTCACTTTCTCTGATTTTCTTTTCCTTAAACTAATAGTTTGTGTCTTCTGAAGGGACCCTGCATCCCGGCTTGCTATCACAGAGTCACACTCTTTAAGGTATGAGAAGTGGTGGTGGGGGGCATCATTGACTTAAGAATTAGGAAGCTTGTGGTTCGTAGTTGGCCTCTATAAACCGACTGCCAGAGGACCCTGCACACATGCTTAGCTGGAGTCTTGGTGTCTTTGTCTAGAAGGAAGTAGCCCAGACTTGAGGGCCAACACAGTGAACAATTCTTCATGGTTTTTCTTCTCCTCTTTCTGTAGTCTTGTTTTACTGTAATCTCATTGGCCCATGTTTGCATATTATATCTCTGTGCTTAGTTTTGGGTACAAACTCTGGTCCTATTCAGTGTGAGATCATGAGCTGGCACACTTGAGCAGGCCCTTCAGAAGGGTTAGTGTGTAAAGGCTGAGCATGCTTCCCATCTGCTCCCTGGAATGAGAATCACAACATTCACAGATGTTGTCTAGTCATGTCTTCATCAGGGAGGCTTGTCACCTTTTAACTCTACCCAGATCTGGTTTACCTTGTTAGAGAATTAATACTCCACATGAGGAAGACCTGTCACAAGGCCTGTGCCACATCTGAAACTCAGGACCAAACATGAAAACATTTTCCCTCACAACTCTTAGTGTAGGCAGGATATTGAACCTAGAACCAGCACATTTGATGACCTAAGCTGTGGGAAGTGGATTGAAACCTTTGCTTATTATTCTGCTGTGGGATGGACCTGGGGTTGCTTCCACAGCAGGACTGCAGCCTGCTGTACTCTTGTGAGCCCCGGCTATGGTTCTGGTTGTGTGGAAGTAGCTCTGGAATCTCATGACTTGCAGCCTTGCCCTCATAGACTTTGGTTTTGTTCATTTTTGAGTGAGTTTCTCTTTTCTCCAACATTCAGAAGAGAAGCCCACCTCTTCTGCAAATCCTTTTTTAACTGCTCAGTCTTAGCTACTGTGAGTTATTCATGTAGTAATGGCTGGACGAGCATTTTGTTTGGCAGTGAATCTTTAGGACTTGTAGCCTTTGTGCCATTGTTTTGGAGGACATTGGTCTCTGTGGGGATCCTTAGTCATACACAAGTGCTATCTTCTGCTTCTTCTTCACAGTTAGCACCGTCCTCTGCTCTGAGGAAGTACTTGCAGATGTTTCTGTTAAAAAGTGTTTGGAATGAGTGCCTTGTCCTCCTGCCCCTGTCCTCCTGCCCCTGTCCTCCCAGCAGCCAGTCACTATTCTTCCACATTCCTGGCCGTGGTTCTGCCTCCTGTTGGTTGGTAGGTACCTTGGTATCACTGGGTATCTGTTTCTGATGCAAGCAGATCTGTGTTGAAGACACACAGAAGAGAAGGCTGGGAAAACCTGTGATGCTTTGGTATCTTCCTGGACACAGAAGGCCACCAGACATTTCTCTGAGCTTTATATGATAGGCTCTCTGAGAACCTGCGAATGTGGCTTTGGCTTCAGCAACAGTGGACAGGCAGAAACTTTCTCTGAGCTTTAGTTGTCTGTGTGTGTTGTAAACTAGGGTGGTCCCTATGTAGGATCTATGGAAGGAGAAGGCTTTGCGGTATGTCTGAGTAGGAAGGGAGGGAAGGTAGAACTGGAAAAAGAAAGGGCCACTGTCCTTTCATGCAGGCTGAAGGGCCATTTCATGGAGTTATTATTATTATTTTGTTGTTGTTGTTGTTTTTTGGGTTTTTTTTTCCTGCTCATAGTTATTCCCTCCTAGTCACGTGGTTGAGGGATCATCACTTCTTTAAATTCATCCAACATTGACTTTAAGGGTAGCAGTTACCCACAGAATCTGTCTACTTTTGTGTTAGGTAGTAGAGGAATTGATTTCCTAAAATAAAGTGTGTGTGTGAGAGGGAGGGGGAGCTTGGCATTCTTTGGGTTATTTATTTTATTTAGGGTGATGCTATTAGGAAGAAAGAATGCTTCAAAAGTTATCTATGAACTCAAGAAAGAGAGAATAAATTTAGACTTGGATAAAGACAAGAGAAATAGGAAATGATTGCTGTTTTATAGTGAATTAAGAACAATGGCAAAGTATCAGACAGAGCAGAGATACAAGGATCATGATAGACTGAGTGCCGGTGCTCAAAAACCAGTGTGTGCATGCTTGGTATCTTCTCCTCAACCTTCTGCTAGTGTCTCTGATTGCAGCCGGCATCTGGGCCATGGTGTGGAGAGCCTTGTCTTCAGTTTTTGCTTTCTGCAAAGTCATATGTTTTTAGCTGTGATTGCAGCTACTGCCGAGTGGCTCACCTTGTCTTGAGTAATGAGAATAAACAACCGGTCACCATGCTGACCACTGAAACTAATAAAGATATATAGTGTTGGCTGGCTTAGGGAGTCACAGACGCATTCTTAAACTCCCTGTGACATTTATACCAAAGGAACATGATTCCAAACTCACTCACTGCTTACCCATTCTGAGAAAGAACAAACTATCTGACTGATAGTTTGCTAAATTTAATATGCTTAGCAAGTAGAATTATTGCCTACTCTAATGCTGTGTAATTATTAAGATACACTGCTTTTAAAAATACCAAGTGAATAATATTGATTTAGTGAACTGCTATTTAGAAAAATGCCAGCAAAGGAGGAATATTTTATTTTAGCTGCCTTAAAGCTGTAATGGGTCTGGGCTGAGATATGCATGTGGAGATAAATTATGTACAAGGTAAACTATTTTGTTATACAGTACCCATAATATTAATTAAGCCGTAATTTTACCAACAATGCTTTAATTTAACAAATAAACAGGCGTCATCTGTACCATTCTTTCAAATATATAACTTTGGGGTGGTAATAAAACACACAGAAACACCTGCAGTTAATTGTGGAGCAAACAGTGAGAATATAGCAACTGTAAAGGGTAATTGTAATTTATAATTTATTTATTTGACGCTAGATATAATTACCGTTATAATGCGTTATTATTTTTAGTTCAGCAGTAGATGTATCTGATTCCAGTTTACCCAGGCAGCCTGGTGGAGCTCTGTGCTTGGGTCCTTTGAAAGAATACTATATTCCCTTCCCTTCCAGTATGTAAAATAAAGAAGAATGGATGGGCCAGTGTCAACAGCAATTCCTGTCCAAGGCTCTAAGAATATTTCCATTTCCATTAAAGCCAAGAGTTTGTCCTGCTCTCTCAGTCTTTCAGGAGGCAGCATCTGGAGTGACAGGGCCGGGGTCTGTCATGGCCCCCGCCATGGGTGAGTGGGCAGGGCTGGTGCCTCCATAGGCAGGGCGGTAAGGAGACTAGAGGGTTGGCGGCTGCAGCTAGGCTCTTCTTTTGATTCTGAGGATTGTGAGTATCTATTATGATTGTGCTTTGGGGCTTTGTTGTTGTTATTTTCGAGGGCAGCCTGGAAGGAACAACGCAAGGAGGAAAATACCAGGGGTAGAAGAAAGAGGCAATTACAGTGGGCCGTTTGTTTGTGGCTAACAGAATGCTGAAATGGCAGATTTGCAAATTTGTGAGAGAGGGAGGCTTAGTGTTCATCTTTATCAGCCAAAGTGGTTTCTTGTTAGCTGAGCAGCAAGCTAGAAAGCCACCGATTTTGACAACATAATTTACATCTTTGTATAAAACTATTGCTGGCAGCCGAACTAATTTGTGCTGGATTAGGCTGTTCGTCTCTGCTGCTGACTAACCATGCAATCTATCAGAGGCCGTTTTCAAATATCACTTCTCAACTGTGCCCTTGAGAGGGGGAATTGATCGGGAATATACGGAGCAAAATTACTCCAATAACTTTATAGAAGAAGCAATTACGGAATCATACAGATGTGAATAATTCTGGAAAGTGGGAACAAATATAATGAATTTTGCTCTACTCCTATCTTTGATGTGTGCATGAAACCTACAAATAACACAACAGTGAAGTATCAGCCCCATTTCCCCTTTCTGTGCCATGGACAACAGTGGAGTGAAAGGAAAGGTCAGGAAAGAGGTAGGAGTTTCTGACAGAGGCTTTACAAACATAGCTATGGAGGTATATATATATATGTCCAGTATGAGTTTTTATATAGTAAAACTTAGAGATAGAAAGACACACCAGTTCAGCAGATGTCTTAGCAACATAGGCAATAAACATACACATGTATTTTATCATGCAATTCTATGTTTGTATTAATAATTTTCATATGAAAAGAGAAACAGAGCTTTCTTCTGCTTTTAAGTGGCTCATAGACATTTCTTTCTTCCCTCAAGGAAGACAGAGGGTGATAGAACAGTATCACAGAGATGGAGGTAAAAGAAGAGGGGGTTCATGACAGACATCTAAGCTAGAGTTGTTTGTAAGATGCCTGATATTAGCTAGGAAACAAACAAAAAAACCCCATTAAGCATCTATTATTTTAATGCAGTGGGTACATTTTTCATCACTTTTCCCTGATAAATTTTTGCTTGTGCATCCTGCTTTAGGTAATTAATTGCTTTCAGTTCAGAGGAGTAATAACGCAATAAATTATGCCAGTATTTCTAGTTAGGGGATCATATTGTAGCTTCCTAACCAAGGCAACACTAATATCAATCCAGGAAACTTGTGGGCCACCATAAAAAAGCCTGATTATTATAAATGGATCACACAGAGTCAAAAGACTATGTCTTCAATATTGCTTTCAAATGATCTCATTTAGGGAAGTTTACACATCCAAAGTGAGTTAGTTACTCTTTCTCTTGCTGTGTCATAAGCAATATAACAACAACAACTTGAAAAGGAAAGGAGTTCATCTCTATTGTGTCTTACAGTTCAAGGGTTCACAGTCCATCATGGTGGGATGATATTAAGACCATGGGGTAGCTGATCAACACTGGATCTGTAATCAGGAAAAAGAGAACTCTTTGGAATCAGGGCAAGACTGAATTCCAAGGCCCACTCCTAGTGTCCAACCTCCTCCCACAGGGCTTCACTCCTAAAAGTTTTACAGCCTTCTGAACCAGCACGTTGATCTGGTAACCAAGTAGTCAGACACATGAACATGTGAGGAACATCTTGTTGAAAGCACAGTGACAGGTGTGGCCAGGGTGACCCTCTGGTAGGACTGGAGTGGTGCTGTCAACCCTGGGAGCTTTACAGAGTGATAGTGGAAAGGATTTTGAGAGGTGACAGCAGTGCCCATAGAATAGCAGAATACAGGGTGTCTTCTGTCTCTTTGGCTTCATGTGTGTTTGTCACACGAAGTGCTTTGAGTTTCTATAGACACCATGATGTCAAAACTGTTCTTTTCTTTGTTTCTAATTAGATTGATTTGGATGCAGGCAGGGGAGACACATAACATAGCATATTTGTGGAGGTTTGAGTACAACTCTCAGGAGTCTGCTCTCTACGTCTACTGTGTGTTCTGATAGAACTCAAGCTGCGAGGTTTGGCATCAAGTGTCTTTACCCCCTGAGCCATCTCACCAGCCCTTCAAGTGTCCTTTCTTAAATTTGGAACTTGACAAGGAAGAGAATGGGAGAGATGAAACCATATTGAGTAAAACTACGATAATTTTAGGGGTACAAATGAGCAAATGCTTGAGTTCACTGTCAACGCCTATAAATAGAAATTAGCACTTGAAGGAAGAGTTCTATAGTTGGGAGCAGGATAAAGCTTCAGAAGATGAATGTTTATGGGAAGATTTGTTGGGAGAAGTAGCCAAGGAAGATGCAGAATCACATCTTAATCCAAATGGTTCTTCCCTGACTTTCACATCCCCATCCCTACTCTGATGTGGTGCATCTAACTTCAGGTCAGGGGGTACAACACGGGCTTTGTGCAGCAAGTCTAGTATAGACCCCTAGTTACAGCAGTGAGAAATCCTCAGTGGAAAAAGCATTAATGTGTGGGTGGAAAGGACCCCAGGATGGTGAGGGTGGACAGGACCTTAAGATAGTTTATAGTTTAATCTAGATGCTTAGATCTTAGGTTTGAAACAAATCTATCTTCACCATGGGAAGAAGTAATTCCAATTTCCATCCCAGGCAATTACTGTGGAAGGAACACTGAACCAGGAGTTTCATATGTACTCAGCATCTAGAAAGTATGAATAAGACTCTTCTGGGCAGTGGTGGTGCCGAGGTAGGTGGATCTCTGTGAATTTAAGGGTACTCTGGTCTAAAGAGCGAATTCCAGGATGGCCAAGGCTTCACAAAGGGACCTTGTTTTAAAAGACCAACCAACCAACCAACCAACCAACCAACCAACCAACCAACCAACCAAACATCCCCCATTTACCTGTCTGCTTCCTTTCCTTCCATCCTTCATTCTTTCTTTCCTTCTTTTTTTCTTGTGTTTATGGTGTGTGTGTGTGTGTGTGTGTGTGTGTGTGTGTGTGTGTGTGTGTGTGTGTGTGTGTGTACATGTGCATGATTGTATGTATACATACATGTGTTTGAAGGCTATAAGTCAACTTCTGGTGCTCCTCAAAGGCCATCTATCTTGCTTTTTAAAACAAAGTCTCTCATTAGGATCTGGGGCTTGCCAAATAGGTTAGATTGTTTTGCTATAAAGCTGTAGTGATCCTAGTCCATCATACCCAGTGCCAGGATTATAAGCATGTGCCACCACATTTAGCTTTCATATGAGTGATGGGGATCAAACTCAGGTTCTCATAATTGTATAGCAAACACTCACTGAGAAGATTGAGTGTATCTCCCTAGTTCCTATAAATACTTTAAAAATCTCTCTCTCCCCTCATACACACATATACAATCATTTTTCCATTAGTTTCTCTGTCTTCTAGTTAAATCATCTTTACACAGATGATAGGGACCATGTGTGTTTTGATCATGGTGTCTCCAGTGGGCAGTGGTACTCTCTAGTTATGCCTTAGTAAATATCATTTAGTGAAAGAATGACTATTGGAAAAGATATCAAGCACAAAGAAAAAGTGTCAGCCTGAACCAGTTTAACCTGAGTTACCCACCAATGTACATTTATACATCTTTCCAGTCTTTTATCTTGCCCATGTTCCAGCCATTCATCTGGTGGTCGTAGTGACTACCTGTCTTACTTTCCTTGATGCTGTGATGAAATACCTCATCAAGCAATTCAAGGAAGTATGGGTTTCTTTTGGCTCACAATTGGAATGAAGTACATCAAGGCAGAAAAGGCACAATGATGGGGCAGGAGCCAACTGGCCACATTGTATTTACAGTCAGGGATCAGAGTGGTAAATGCCCATGTCGAGCTAGCCTTTCCCCCTTTTCATTCAGACTGATTCCACTTAGCTTGTGGAATAGTACCTTCAGTACTTAGAATGGGTCTATGTATTCAATTAATATAGTCTAGAAAATCTCTTCTAGACATACCCATAGGCTTTTTTTCCCCATCAAGGTGATGCTAGATCCTGTCAGGATTGCTGATTATCACTTCAAATGGTCTCCCTAATGGTGCTGTTGCTTGCTGGGTGCTCTGCTTTCCTGTTAGGCTGTTGACATAGGAAGAGCAGGGATCTTGTCTTCTCCATGATGATCTTAGAGATGTTTTCCCGCTCCCAGAAAAGGTGCTTTCTTTGTAGCCACCCTTGTTTTTTAGTTTGTAGATCTCCACCGCAAATGGCTGGGCACTGTGATGTGTGTGGCCTATGACTTGAGCCTTCTGTTGCTTCAAATGCTACAGTGCTGAAGTTGAAAGTGGAAGATGGGGGAAGGGTAGTAAGATTGCTTTCTCTCCTTTTGATATTGTTTGGTTTGGGTCACTGTGGCATAAATGCATCACATTTTCTGGTGGTCTCTGTGCTGTTCATTTTCTGGCCCTGAGCCTGATTGAGCAGAGGATCAAACGTATTCCAGGACAAGGAAGAAAAAAGAAGAACGAGGTATTGCCCACACTAACACATGCTATAAGAGCCATTCAGTCTTCTTCATAAAATATCAGTGCTTAATTCTGTTTTCTAAGAGCTCATTAACAGTCCCTTTCTGTGAACAAAGCCATGCCTCACAGCATCCTTCCCCTGGTTACTCTTTTTTCCAGGTCTTGCAGTTTGAGAAAATCTAAACCTCACTGTACCTGACCATTAGAAATTCTGCCTCTGCCCTGTGGTACTGTTGGGTGTGCTAGATGACTTCTAGAAGTCTCTTCCCCTCAGTAATACCTAGGAGGTATCAGTCAGATATTTGGAAAGTCATTCATTTGTCATGCTGTCTCTTGACACTACTGGCCCAGTGTCTGTAACACTTTTCTGTGGGTTAAAGCCTTCCATCCTGGAAAGAAGATTGTTAAGTCTTACAGTGTTAGAAAGGAGGAAACAACAGAATGTTCTAAGGGGGGATAGGATGAAATATTCTATCCCTCAGGGAAACTTGGTAAACCCAGGAAGTAAAAAACCTCAATAACTCCAGGAAGTTCCTGAAACTGATCAGATACACTAGACCCCTTCCTCCCTAAGCATATATAAGTAGTAAGAACTGCTAAGAGACATTCTCCGATAAGCTGAGCTGCCTAGAGGAAGCTTGGACCACCTAAGGAAACTGGAGGATGCACAGACCAGCTCACCTGCCTAGAAGACACAGGGACTGACTGCCTAGAAGAGGCTCAGACCTACTGAATGACCTCGAAAACACATTTTCCAACGTGGTGAACTGCCTGCATTCTGGGAATTGTACTTCAGGTTCCAAGCTTTGTGAGCTGCCATGCATGCTGTGGTGGACGTTGGTGATGCAGCTGTCTTCTAGTCATTTTTGTTTCTGTAAGTGACTCCTCACCTATAATCCTGTAAGTAACCCCAATAAAACGCACTGGTTCACCAAACTGGAGGTTGGTGATAGTCTTACTTCAGCCTGTCATTGCTTTCCTATCTGGGGTGAGTAGTCATTTGTTTATATCTCCTCAGGATTACATAAGTGTCAAATAACACTTAAGCACTCAGAAAAGCAAGTAGTGGCTTCTTGGTGCAGGTAGTCACAAGGGCCCAAGGTGAGCCAAATCCGTAAGGTTAGTGTTTTAGCATAACCCATTCCTCAGGTTTTAGCTGCTTTTCCTCAGACTGATAACCTTGATCTCTGTGTCAGACCTTTTACCCTTCTTAGACCCAGGATACTACCCCATACCACATTGTGGCTCTCCAGGTCTCACTACCCTGGATTTAGAGAACTCCCTTCATGGAACAAAGACATCTAGGAAGCAAAGAAAGAGGGAACATTCTGAATAAAAAGACTTGGCAGCCATCATTATGTACATAGGAAGACATGCTGGAGTTTAACTTGGAAGTTTCTGTGAATGATGCGTTTAAGCATCTGTTGCCCTTCCCTCCCTGTCCCTCTGTTGTCTCTTCTGGACCTAAGGAAAGGCTTTCAGCTTTGTATCCAAACACATTCTCCTACACTTGTCATTGTTCTTCTTAATAGGATCTGCAGAGCTACTCTGTGCAGAGGCCTGCATTTCCACATTATTATCTCATTGTCTATCCCAAGTGTTATAGCCTTACCACGACTTCCTAACTAACCGGCTATTTCAACTTTCATTCCATAAGCTTTATGTCTGAGTGTAATTAAATGAGCATTAAGTCTTTTTTTTTCTTTTACTAGCAAAGCCTGAAAGTTCTGATATTACAGTAATAAGTGTGAAGTGAATTTTGAATGGCATTTATATCAGTTCATGGGCTCTAAATGTTTGATTTGCATAACTAGTTAAAATATCAGGGCAGCATATTGATTTAATTCCATCTTAGAAAACTGTTAATTAATAATGATAATAAATGTGTCAGTCCTTTATTATCTTCTTTGAATTGGTCATGATAGCTATATTAATACCACTTCAGTAATAGACCTCTGCTGGCTATTGTTGGCAAAGCTTTCAAGGCTGGAATCACCTGCAATCAGAATTTAGAAAATTTATTGCAGATCAGTTTTAAAAAGAACAGCCATTCCATCATATATGTAATTTTCTTAACACCTACATTTTAATTTAACATTTTATTTACATAAATCATGATGATCAGAAACTTCAAGAGGATTTTAAACAAAGGCACTTTTTCATTTTTATGTGCCAAGTTTTAAGTTGTCTGCTGGAAGGAGTAGGTGGAAGGTGGGGTGATTTTTGTGCAGTTGGTAAATCCATGGCATCCATGCTTCATTTTATTCCTGCATGGACACTCTTGTGCTCTCATTATATATGCAGAATTTGACTGTTCTAGTGGATTGCCTTGGGGCCTGTGTGTTGAAGGAATGGTGGCTTGTTCAATGTAGGAAGAATGGCCTTTCTCTTTATGAATCTTTCAAGGTCAGCCAGAAGTTTAGAGGCCTGTCTCACCTTTCTGTTACTTGCAGCTGACCCATTACTGGGTTTCTGAATGTCAAGTGTAATATGGGTATTACATTCTCTAACACTGAGAGTCCCTGGGTACCAGTAGAAACCGCCAAGAGGTTCTCAGATTCCCAATCTCCATGACATCCCATGACGACGATAGTGATTGAATATGTACTGGAAATTTTCTGATCTCTCCTCTTTAGTTTGTGCACCTATAAAATAGGTAACTATTCTAGTTAAATGAGAGTGAGTGAACACTTACACGTGTATCTCTTAAAGTATGTAGAGATTGGCAGTCCCTTTATCTCATCATTTTGGATTCTCATCACACACTTAATGATGACTTGTTTGTCCACAGGCTGGAGAAGGACTTGGGCACTCTCCATCCTTGAAATCACCAGTTTTAACAACTATAGGTCTGTGTTGAGGAGATGAGAGAGAGATTGTTGCTTTCTAGACCATTTCCCCTCTGGTGTATGGAATCTGCACACCCTCACCATCTGTTTACTTGCCTCCTTTTGGCCTCTTAGTCTTAGTTTGTATTTACAAGTGTCAATAAGTGTGACTTCTTCAGACTCCGCTGGAGATCTGTGCTTTTCTTCTCCTTCATCAGAACTAGACTTGAGCATGCTTTTGTGTAGTTATCAATGGGGGAGGGTCAGCCTATGGTGGGGGGCCATAACTAGGCTAGTGGTCCTGAGTTCTATAAGAAAGCAGGCTGAGAAAGCCAGTAAGCAACTCCCCTGCATGGCCTCTGTTTCCAGGATCCTGCCCTGTTTGAGTTCCTGTCCAGACTTTTTCAATAATGAACAGCAATGTGGAAGTATACGCTGAATAAGTCCTTGCCTCTCCAACTTGATTTTTGGTTATGGTGTTTTGTTATGGCAATAGAAACCCTGACTAGGACACCCTGTGTATTTTGTTCAAGCTGGTGAAGGGTTATCACAACACATAAGGAGTTTGGCTTTCCAAACTTTTATGGGTGTGTCTCCAGCTGAACTTTCCTCTTCCGTCTTTTATTGTGAATGGGAATATAATTTGCTTTGACATCACTGGCCATCAGTGCCACCGTGAAGTGGGCCTTATTTGACTGGGAGTGACAGCCCCTGGCCCCTATGACATTGTTTCCATAGATTTACCATGAAACAGTTTTATATTTTGCAAAATAAAGGGATACCCCGTGACTAACATTCATGTGGTTCCTCTCCACCCTCTAGTTCTTTGGGAGGGTAACGCTGTTTCCATTGACCCTAAATTGAATTCCCTTATTTTGGCATCTGGACACATTGCTTTTTGGCTGCTCAAACTGGTGACTGTCATTGTTTGTCATTTTTGTCAGTGTTAGATGCTATCAGGTTCTGTTGTAGGGGGCTCTTTCTCTTCGTTTACAGGCTCCTGATGTTCTGAGATCTTTGTTGTCTGTCTGGAAACTTTTCTCCTTTGGCTTCTTCTTATCACAGTAGTTCAACATCCTGGGAGAGTTGCCTGCTGTTATGGTTTGGATGTAAAATGTCTCTCACAGGCTCAAACATAGTTCTCAGCTGGTGGTCCTGCTTTGAGAGAACCTTTGGGAGGTGGAGTCAGGCTTTAGGAATTGGGCTGCTGGAAGCCAAACTGAAGGTTTTTAGCCTGACCTGCTTCCTCTCTGTTTCCTGAACCACTGAGTTGCAAGTCAAGCAGACTGTTTCTGCCACTGTAGCACCACACCTTCTTCCAAGAGCCATCCTCAGCATGGCTGACTATATCCCTACAAACCATGAACCAACTCAACCCCCCTCTTACTTAATTTGCTTCTTTCAAGTGTTGTAGTGATAAGAAAAGTGAGGAGTACAGTCATGACAGTGTCTTGCCTGTTGAGATAGTCTAAGATCTACTTTGGGAATCAGCTTTGGAAGCTTTTGTCAGAGATGGGCATTTAAAAAATGTGTTTGATACAGTGTATTACTATATATCTCAGGCTGGCTTTGAACTGGTCATCCTCCTGCCTCATCCTCCCAGATGCTGGGATTGTAGACATCTGTCACCATGCCTAGCAGATGTGTCATTTTTTGCCATTATTTGTGGGAGGAGAAGACTGTCCATTGTTGTCCTTACCCTTCAGAGAAGCATCAGCCACAATCTGCCTGTTCTCAGCATTTTCTAAAAATACTCACAAGCAGACAGTAAGAGTGTTTAATAGTTCCATTTGAGCAGAATGTACTTATGTATTCTTTTCTCCTTAGAAGCCTCTCCAGGCAGATCCAACTTCTTACATTGCACCATGACATTGTTGTCTACTTATGTGTCAGCTAGGATTCATAGCTGCTTGGATATGCCTATGATTTTGAAATTTTGAAATTCATCAGTCTATAATAGCTTAGATGGAGTAGTTTAATAAAGTCCTAGACTTATTAGAAAGTATGACATTTACATGGGATGGTGAGATGGATTAGTAGGAAGACACCTATGTCTTGATCTGAGTTCGATTTCTGGGACCCTGGAAGGAAAGAACAAATTCCTGTAATTTGTCTTCTGACCACCATACATAGAATATACATACTACCAACACACACACATACACCCCCCCCACACCCCCCCCACAGAGAGAGAGAGAGAGAGAGAGAGAGAGAGAGAGAGAGAGAGAGAGAGAGAGAGAGGACAAAGTAACTAATAAAAACTTAAAAAGAAATTATAATGCTTACAGAATATTTTAATCTAAGTTTGAATGTTTTAGATGCTGACTAGACTTATAGACGTTGAGTATCTTTTATCTAAAATACTTGGGACTAGAAATATTTCTCATTTTGGATTTTCTTCTAGATTTTGAAATACCGTTTACACACACACACACACACACACACACACACACACACACACACACACACACACACACACATTTCAAGATATCTTAGAGATAGGATCAAGTCTAAACAGGAAATTCATTTTTATTTCATACTTGTTTTCCATACATGGCCTGAAGGGGTCACATGGTGTAGTATGCTTAGTGCACCCGTGTTCTGTTTGGAGCCTGTCCTGTAAGGTTAAGGGTGAATCTAGTATCACTGATGTTCCAAGTTTTGCAGTGTAGAGAATTTTCAGTTTTTAGTTTAGAGACATCCAACCTGTCAGTTAAAGTTTGCTGGGCAATTAAACAAGATTACTCTGTGTCAATTTCTCCTCCCCTTCCTTCTCATATAGGACATGCATAGTAATGTGATAGATATTTGAGATAATGAAGGAAGGTAGCTTTATCTTTGCTGAGGGAAAGAAAATGCTAGGGATTGAGGAAATGGACTATCAAAAGCATTGCTTCAAAGACTTTTAAAAATTGTGTTTAAAGCCTTTTATCTCTTTGTGTGTGTGTATGTGTTTGTGTGTGTATGTGTTTGTATGTGTATGTGTTTGTGTGTGTGTGCTTAAGTATGTATATTTGTGTGTGTGTGTTTGTGTGTGTGTGTTTGTGTGTGTGTATTTGTGTGTGTGTGTTTGTGTGTGTGTATTTGTGTGTGTGTGTATTTGTGTGTGTGTATTTGTGTGTGTGTGTATTTGTGTGTGTGTTTGTGTGTGTGTATTTGTGTGTGTTTGTGTGTGTGTTTGTGTGTGTATTTGTGTGTATGTTTGTGTGTGTATTTGTGTGTGTGTATTTGTGTGTGTGTTTGTGTGCTTAAGTATGCGTATTTATGTATGTGTATTTGTGTGTGTGTTTGTGTGTGTTTATGTGTGTGTTTGTGTGTGTGTTTGTGTGTGTATTTGTGTGTATGTATTTGTGTGTGTGTTTGTGTGTGTGTGCTTAAGTATGCGTATTTATGTGTGTGTATTTGTGTGTGTGTGTGTGTTTGTGTGTGTGTGTTTGTGTGTGTGTATTTGTGTGTGTGTTTGTGTGTGTATTTGTGTGTATATGTTCGTGTGTGTGTGTTTGTGTGTGTGTATTTGTGTGTGTGTTTGTGTGTGTGTATTTGTGTATATGTTTGTGTGTGTGTTATATAACTAGGGATAGAGATTCTTTGGCTTTTCTAAGCTGCTGAAGAATCACCCATTTTCCTGTTGGTTTGTTGTCTGCCAAAAGTTTTTTTCCTGAAGTCACAGGGCAGCAGCTGTTTCTGCCCCACAGTTCCCTGCTTGAGGCTGTTCATTGTCTCTGTTAGTGAGTGGTCTTTTTAAAAAAATTATTTCTTTATTTTATTTTTTGACAGAGTGTTTGTGATGGGGGCTTTTTATGGTGAGTACGGTAGTGGGGTCCTGGGAGAGCAAATTTTTGGTAACAGAAGAAGTGAGCAGTGCACATGTGTGTGGGAAGAGATGGGTGGCAGAGCCAGGGCACTGTCTCTGGAGCTACTTTTAGGGTGGTGAGACTGTCACATTTTGAAAACAGAAAAATACCAATCCAAATTTCTCCAAGTGAAGATTTTTTTGTTTCCTCTCTGTCTGAGATCCTCTCTGTCTACATTCTTTTCACTTTCCACCACACTGCCATTGCTTTCTGGTGAACACCCATTTTACAGACTAACCTTTGAAATGGAAAAGAGTTCCAAATTCTGAGCCTGGAATTCAAATTTATTTTTTTTTAGAAAATGACCACCATAAATTAAGAGTGGAATGCTGCCCTGCTGTGGTGATTCTTCAGGTCAAAAGCAAAAACATCCTTTATAGTGGCCCAATCTTAGTCACAAGGGTGTCCAGTTCCATTAGGATTGAGATCCAACCCTTTCTTAGATTCTGAAAGATACTGCCTGGAGAGTTTTGGGGATACCCTTGGAATAAATATGACCACTAGGCATTCTATATTTTGATTTTATATTACAGCATGTATATAAAATTTTACTTTCTAACTTGCAGGGACCTGCAGGTTATACACACATACACTCATTATATCTAGCTTTGATTAAAGGTCTGCAAAGATGAAATCTGTGTTCCCGAGTGTAAGCTTGAAGCAGAGCATGGTTGTCACTGTGGACACAAAGTGTCATTCTTCAGGTCACTTACCCTCATCTGGTTTGCTTTACTGCTCTGTTGCCTCCCCAGCCCAGTGAGTTTATAACTACCTGTCAGGTAGTGCAGCAGGATAGGAGGTGATGATGAAAAGCAGGAGATGAATGCACTAGTTTTGAGCGAAGTCATTGCTAATCTAGAAACACAGCAACTAAAAACTCTTGCCTCAGCTCCATGTGTTTTAGAAGCAAAGCAAGAGCCATGTAATAAAACGGCATGGAGAGAGGGTGTCTCATTGCCAATGGATGACAACTGGTTACAGATTAGTTTAGAAAGAAATAATGAAACAAGTATTACTTGAAAGAAAACAAACCACAACCCTACAAAAGTGTTGCTGGAAAGAGCAATGGTAGGTGAACACTCAGAGTTCCCATTTCCATGTTGCATCCATTGATAAACTTGGAGACAGTGAAAAGCCCCCCCCCCCCCAATTCCAGAGTTCATTAGACTCTTGGTCCCTTTTTAGAGCAATGTGGCAAGTGATTTGTTTTCTTGGCTCTGGATGCTTTTGTTACTTACTAGGACCAGTTTGGACCAGTTTCTGGGAAAAGGGAGAGGGACACAGGCTCTGGTAACCTTTGCACAGCATTTGTGTTTTGAGTTAGCAAACTCAGCAGCTGATAAACGACTGGCTGGGTCTGTGTTGTCTTTAAGGAACTCTTTGCCAATAGCTAAATTATTATTTAGATTTCTCAGGAACCAGCTACAGCTCGGGTGGCCTGGAGCCCTGGGAATTGTGCCCTGGGTGTGTGAGCAGGATCTGGCCTTTCATGTGGCCTGGCCTGGGCCTCCTACTTCCCATCTTGTGATTTTTGAGGTGTTGAGGCAATCATTTGCTGCATGGTTTGTTTTCCAGTTCCCAGCTTTATGAGGGATTTGAGTCTGTTTTCCCCCCAGAACAGAAGTGAGTGCAGAATGGGCTTTGTTTCTGTTTGTGCCATTTCTGGGAGGTGATCTTGCACATTCTGTACATATACAATGAATTTAGACTTGGGTTCAAATCTTACTGCTATTGCACAGGAGTGGCACGATGCTTGGATCTTGAACAAATCACAGAACCACCAGAAGCTCCAGATTCTTATATAAAAGAATAGCAGAAATAGAGTAAGATAATATAGTCAAGGCCTTAGGATAGAGCTGTGATGCAGTGCATTCACAGGACCGTATTAGCCACATAGATGATCATCTTCTTGACTTTAGAAGCACAGATAATTTTTTATGCTTTCATTTCTTTAAATGAGATATAATATTTATAAAATGGGAAACATACTAAATCATTGACTTTTGTCCCAATGAAAATCATAGAAGTTTCCAAATTGATAATCATGAACATTGTATGTGGGTATGTGTGTGTGTGTGTGTGTGTGTGTGTGTGTGTGTGTAGGCCAGAGGATGAAGTTGCTGTCTTTCTTGATGTCTGTCCACTTTGTTTACTGAGGCAGAGTTTCTGTGAGTTTTGAGCTAGCTGATTTAGCTAGTCTAGCTTAGCCTAGGGATCCTTGTTTCTAACTCTGAGCACTGGGATTACAGGTAGACTCCCATGCTGCTTAGATTTTATGTGATCTGACGTCTGGTTTTCATTCTTGTATGACAAATACTTTATTCAACAACCTATCTCCCACACATTAAAAAGTTTAATTGGTGAAATGGTACAAACTGAATAAGGATCAGCAGCCTTGATGCTCTTCTTATGGTCATTCTGCAAGACAACCCTTCATTTACCTGCACTTCAGTAATGCCGAGAAGCTTCCCTGTGAGGGATTGGCAAAGCCTTTCTGTGTTCCCAAAGCAGCAAAGCCAGAAACGAACCAATCAGCTGGATCTGGCCACTGTCTGACACATTTTTCAGATGTGCCTTGAATTAGACTTGTCCCACATCCTTCACTTTTCACAGATAGGAATCATTTTGTCTGTTCTGTTGGAGAGGGCAGTTGTGAACTGAGCAATGTGAGTTTCTACAGAACAAGACTGGAGTAGCGAAAATGCAGATTTCTTTCTCTGGTTTCATGGCTGACAAAGTCAAGGAAAGTATAGTTTCTTCCTCCTGCTGTCAGAGCTGAGACTCACAGATGGCATTGACCTTCATGTGTGGATGAATTGATTGTATCCCATTTTGGTTCTGATTGGCCCATGCTTGGACTCATTCCCTTGGTATTTGGAGGGATAGATTTTAGGCCTCAATACCAAAGCCTAAGCTACTTAAGTCTCATACAAATGTTGCAGTATTAGCATGTAACACATAAATATCCTTCCGTATACTTAAAAAATAAAAGTTGCAACACCTGATACTTGAAACATACACACAATCAATGGTATGAGTCGTTATTACAGAATAACAAGTGTGCCATGGTTAATGTAGAAAGAATTATTTTTTTAAAAAATGTGTTCTTGGTCCATAGTTGATTGAATCAAAGGATGTGTCATCTGTGAGCCCAGCATACTGACTGTACTGAGTATTACTGCAGTGAGGCATGCTGGTCTTGATTTAGATGCTATGGGAGGTATGTAAACAGGGAAATGGAGTCAGAGAAGAGAGAGAGAGAGGCTAGAATAAGAGATGGAGAAAGGAGCAGAGAGAATGGATGCAGGAAGGAGGGATACTGGGGTGCATCGCCTGCTTCCAGAAGCTAACCCTGTAATGATTGTCATCTTGGAAGGCATAACTCTGAGATCTTCTTGGATCACTGCTCCCAAACCTAGCCAAGCTGTCTTTCAGAAGGAAACAGTTGAGTTTCTGTTCTTAAGCTTTGAGCAATCTAGATCTTATAAGATATATTTTACATGGAGCAAAACAGTTTGGCTCACATCCCTATTCTGCTCTCCCCTCTGGGTCTCAGCTGTCTTCTTAATAGGCAGCTGCCCAGAGCGGAGTGTGGCATTGTTGAGCAGGAGGGGTGGCCAGCCTGTAATTCTGTCCTGCTTGAAGTGGTACACTGGAGGCTCCTGACAGCAACCCCATTTTTGTCGTGTACTGAGCACCCAGATCCTGTCTCATTAGGAGTTATCCCTGAGCATCTGAGACACTGGCAGCCAACTGGCAACACCCCCCCCCCCCAAGCTTCTTTCAGACCTCCTTTGTCAGGACAGCGTCAGGGAATGCTAGTTACCACATCTTCTTCTTGTTTAAAACCTTTAAAATTGCTTTGCCAAGTAGGTTTTCACCTCACCCAGCCCTGAAAGAAATAGACCCTGGAGAAGTCACCGTGCTTAAGAAAGTGAGAAGCAGGGATGCCACCCACATCACCAAGTTCCTCTGGCCATGTTCTTCAGCACATAGTTTGAGAGCTGCTATTTAGACAGAAGGTGGTTTTGATTGTAAAGCTTCTGTTTTGTGCTTGGACTTCAGGACTGTGTCCCCAGGATTGCTTCTTCAATGGCTCTGAGGTTAAAAATATCATAAAAAGTGAAATCAAGTCTCCTTAGAGGAGAATTTCTAAGAAAGCATGATAAAGTGGGTTGGGGAGGGAGGGAATCTATATTGGCTAATGACTTCTTGAACATTTTGTTATTTTTCTCCCCATTTCCCTGTCTCCATCCCCACTTGAGTCACACTTCTCCCAGCCCATCCGCCGTTTGATGAAACTGTTTGTGATGTCCAACATACATTTTCCTGCTCTTGTTGTGTTGTACTTGGCAATTTATAACCGTGATCAATGTTGTGACCTTAGGGAAATTGCTTATATAATTATAGAAAGTTTACAGTCATAAGAAAAGGAATGGGGGAAATATATCACTGGAAAATATAAATATGTTTAAATTACATTTAGGATTTGGAATAGTTCCTTGCTTGTGTTTTACAGAGTAATCTGTGATTTAAATCAGGTTTAGTTGTGTTTTTCCCCCCCTAAATTGGGTATTATAAATCAAGAATGGATGCTGGATATAGCACACAAGAGGATTTCTTATACATTTTAATGTTGCATAAGTAAGAAATACCAGTAGTTCAGCAGTAAAATTGCAAATGTAAGCAAAAGTGAAGATTTTTCCAAATTTAACTAGGTTGCATTTGTTTAGTAAACTCCAGCCATAATTTACTGTTTTATTACGTTTGCCTTGGAGATCTGGGCTGACTTTTTCCCTTCCCCTTTTTAAGAAAGAATAGGGGATACTTTATTGTAATTGCTTAGAGCTAGGGAAAACATGAGTGTGCCATTTTGCCTTCCCACTTGTGATATGTAATATTAAAAAAAGAATAAGGGAAATAGTAATTCTGCTTAAAATAGTACACATTTGTGAGTGTGTAAGTCAAACAAGGTGTTGGGTCAGAGATTTCATTGAACTTTCTGTGGTGAGAACATTTTTGATCTAAAAAAAAAAATCATTCCAGCTCCAGTTTTGCAGGTGTAACCAGAGCATATGCTCTGGTAGGGTGCAGTTGGGAGAAAGATTGTTGTTCAGTTTGGTTGTAAATGGTTTCATGGTCCTAGACCTAGACCCCTAGACATAGAGAATCTTCTAGAATGTTGGGTAAGTCTTGTTCAAGATCAGTTTCCCTTATGCCCTGTGGGTAAATTTCAGTATGTGAAGAGATATCAAGGGCTCCAGAATCAGTGTTGGCATTGGAGAGAAGAAACTGGGCGGAGAAAAGCCTCTCACTCAGAAACTTGCCTTGGCATGCATTTAGCTCTCCTGTCATAGGCTGATTATCTCCCGTCTCCCCCTCCTCCTACTTGGTGCTTCAAATGACGAACCCAGACCTGGGCTTGGTTTAACTGTGGTTTGAGAGAAGTGAACTCTGGGATTGGGTTGGAGGATGTTGATTAATAGGAGTGAGAAGGTGAGAGACTCCAGGGCCAAGCAGTAGGTCCATCTTGGTGGCATCTGATGTTGATTGGCTTTGTCCTGCGTGGCTGCGCTCGGAGAGCGGACATTAAGATTAAGTGATGCTGTCGTGTTGAGGAGCACAGCACTGCATCATTCGGGGAAGAGACAGCTGGGGTGGTTAATCCTTCATCACCAAGGGAGCCCTGCCAGCAGAAAGATATACAGCCAAAGATAACCCTCCATAACTTGTGCTAAAGATCAGAAAACTTTGAATTCACATCCATCTGCTTAGTCTGGGGTGAAGATGAAAGATAGGCAGAATAGGAAATAAAAAACTCCCATGGGATTAATCTTACGCATGGTATGTAGCCCACAGAGTGAGCAGGCAGGAGAGAAACTTTTACACAGCATTTAAAAAGAAGATTCACTGTTCTCAGCTTCATAGCAGCATCTTCAAGTAAAATTCCATGCTACCCCCAATTTTCTTGTTGCCTGGCTGTCATTTTACCTTCAAATGCGGTTTCCACAGTTAGTGCTGTGCTTGTATTGCTTTGTAAGCAGGCGCTCTTAATTGCATATGTTGGGGCCAAAGTGTGCAGACAGCTATGCCAGAAGCAGCTGATGGCCAGCAAGAAAAGATTTTTGTTCTCTTCACCCACCTCCTCCTGCTGCTTTGTAATTTTAGCAGGATACTCCCAGTGTCCGACTGTGCATCTATGTCTGAATGTGGATGTGAAGTTCCCTCTTGGTGACCAGCCCCAAACAGCTGCAGTGATTTTATACATCACGTGTAATCACATTATGCATTGTTGTCATACCAAAGTGATGTGAGTGGGGGTGGGTGTATAAATCAGGGAGGCAAATAAATCAGCAGCCCTGTCTCACATCTGTAGCCTCTCTGTTTCCACAGCGGTCAGACAGAGAAGGTCAGGTGGAAGGTGAGAGTGTTGGGGACAAGCTGGAGCTTTGGGCTCTGTCCTCACGTGACTTTCTGAGTTCAAAGGAAAAGTGTTGATGGCATTGCTTGCTTGTTGACTTTTTTTGGTTTTCTGTTTCCTTGTTTGTTTTGCAATGGATTATTTTAGTCTTTCTCCCCCTTGGTGAGTGCAGTGTATGAGCACCTGATGGATGGAGGGCACTCCCTTTGTGGCCTAGACCATTTGTCTTGCTGTGTCAAGGTAGAAAATCCCTGTGCTAGGCTTTGCATCCCTTGGGTTTTATTGGCTGACACCCATTGTACCAAGCCATGATGATAACAAGGACAGCACCTGCAGACAGGCAGAAGTGAGGAGAACCTACAGAGTGAGAGATTTGGGCTTAAGTTTTCACAAAGCTCTATAAACTTGAAATCTGAGTCTCCTTAGCTCCCGAGTATATAAAAATTGAAAAGCAAAAGGCTGAATGAGTTGAGGCAACTTGCCCAAGGCATGAGAAGAGGCGTCACACCTGGGAGAGGTGAAGAGAGAATAGTGAATAAAGTTCTGTCTTTGGGGTTGGGTGACAGGAAGAAAAAGCCATGATTTTTTGATGTGCCATGAGCTTTCTGTCTGGATGCCAAAATCACCTCTCAGATTGCCCAGCATGGACTTGGTTTTGAGCATGCAAACAACACATTAATATGCAAATATGTATTAAAGTTTGTAGTTTTGTTTTGTTTTATTTTTCAACAAAGACGGTTAAGGAACTGGCTGAATGGGGTTTATATTTCATGCCTTCTTTTCCCCATAACTTTGTTTAGGGTTTGGGAAGATGGCTCAATGGGCAAAGTGCCTGTTGTGCAAGAATTCAAATGCCAGTTCACACTCATACTTCTCACAGAAGAAGCCAGAGGTGGTGGCACATATCTCTTTTACCCTGGGAATTAGAGACAGGAGGATAAAGGCCTTGCTCTACCTTCAGTCTAGCTAACTGCTGAGTTCCAAGTTCAGTGAAAGATCATGTCTCAAAAATTAGATGAAGGGAAATACAGGAATATATTTGATATCAGCCTCTGGCTTCCACAGATACAGTCACAGGCATGCACACCCACCTATACAATGCGTGCACACACAAACACACACACACACACACACACACACACACACACACACACACACACAAACTTATCTTCTTTTGTCAGGCTGTGAAATCTAAGTTTCAATTTCAGAAAATGTTATGAAAAATTTGGGGAGACCATATTAATAACAAGTATGGGTGCATGACAGCCATTAAAGACACTTCACCCAAGGGTGTCTTTTACTGGGGAACCCCATATTGGGTTCTCTTGGCTAAGAGGGTAGAACAGAAACTCAGATTCTTAGTAACTCAGGGAGGGGGGTAGATCTGAGAGGCACCAGTGAGGGAGAATAGGGGTCATAGGGAAGGGTATGAACAGAAAATAGTAAGACAGTTGTCTTCATTTATTTGAACCTCTTCACCAATCTGAGGGCTCAGGGAGTGGTTGATTCTCAGTTTCCCTACTAAGTATCTAAGCTTGAGCCACTGGCCCACATGTCCGGGAACCAGGTTGTGGGATTCTTTGACACTCTCCTAGATAGAAGGAAAATGGAATTTGTGGGCAGTGTGATATAAGACTCTCCATTTGGGGCAGTGATTGCTTTTCAGGAAATTTTATACTTGGGGACAAATCACTGGGCCAGTGAATGTCAGTGACTGCTTGTGGAATATATATTTTTTTCTGTTTGGATGCCCAGTTTCCAGCATTCACTGTTCCCTGGTGAGTGTAGGGTTTCCCTCTGCTGTTCCTTTGGGAGCTTTGACAAGTCTCCAGGGCAATGAGGGCTGTGTGGATCCTCTTGGCATCCATCAGTGTTTGTGCACATGGCTGTCTGTTCCTGCCTTTCTTGCTAGTACAATAAGTTTGTCCATATGGACAGATATAGTTGTATTTACACAAATGTTGCAGCAGAAAGACACTAGACACAGATGACCACTAATGTCTGAGTCTGCAGAACCAAGTTCTGCCCCTTACTTGGCTCTAATCCCCCCAGGCACCTTAGTGTTCTTTTTATTCTCAAGATTTCAAGCAGCTATTTCAAATGCTCCTACTCAGACACAACATGGCCAAGTAGCCCATCTGCTCTATGAGCCTGGAGTTTAGGCTACAAAGATTCATGGGAGTGACTCCATAACAGGGGCTGGAATCACAGGAACGCTTGTTTCCACACATGTCTGGCATCTGGACTAGAGTGACTTGATGACTTTACTTCCAACTGGAACCCTCCTGGTACATAGCCTCTCAGTGTGGCCACCTTGAGGGGAGGGCTTTTCCTATGGTGATCCAGGGCTTCAAATGCCAGTTTTCCAGAGACTATGAAAACAGTTACATAGTTTTGTTCCCAAGTTCCAGAAGCCTCAGTGCAATCTCTCAGTACTCTGTTGGTGATAGTAACACACATTCTCAAAGTATGGGGAGGTGAAGAGAGCCAGTTAATAGCAGAAGGGTGTATTGATGGGAACAGCTTTGCAGCCATGTTTAGAGCATATGTCCCATATTGCTTTGCATGAATGATGGGAAATTAACTAAAGTTAATTGAGAAGACCACTTTTAACATAGAAATTATGTGATTCTTTCTCATTTAAATCCAAGATGATTTTCAAAGTGACAATGAATTAAAGTCTACTTTAGGGTGCCATTTAAAAAGTGACCCAAGCAATCATCTTTTAGGCAATATGAAACATACCACAGATGAATGATGGAAATCATGTTTATTTCTCCAAATTTCTCCCACAGTTTTCTGCCAAAGTGATGCCTTTTTAGTTCATCTTCATCTCTTGTGACTTTTGAGGAGTTAGGTGGCCTACCAGTGGCCCCTTACCACTGCTGCCAGTGCCTGTGTGGATTTAGTTAAGTTTTTGACATGTGAGAATCAGGACTAGTGTAGATCTGGGAGTGAATAAAGCTTTGAAATAGGATGGGTGACTGCTTGTAATTTAGCATCATATTGAGACAGAAATTGAGACCTAGTGGATTACACCCCTTTTGAAGAAAACCAAAGCATCACATTTGGTAGTGGTACAACTCAGAAGTTTGCAGAAGGGTGGCTATGGGACAGATGCCCCAGGAAGTGTCACCACTAAGTCAGGAAGGGGTTAACACATTGACTAATGTTTTAGTTTATGGGCTGTCCCTTCTCTTTGTTCTGTTTCCCCACACACATTCATCACATTCAACCTGGCAACCCAACCAAATAGCTATTTAAGTTGTAAAAATGAATCATGATACAATTTCATGAACTATGTGTTATAACTGAATCTAATCACATTATACAACAGGCCTTTGCCAGCCTAGGGTACCTGGACCTGGACTTCCTTGGAATAAGTAAACAAATAAAGAAACAAGCTTCATTAAATACAATAACAGTAGGATGGCTGAGTGGTTGGGTTGTGGGTCTAGCAAAAGATACTTTAGCAGTAGCACAGTGGTCCATGCATCCTGGCTCATCATCCAGAGGCCTAGAAGTCATGCATACCATCTTTTCTCTTCTACTTGCAGCTGACTTCTTCTCTGCTTTATTAACTGTATGAAGAAGTCCTGGGAAGGGTGTAAACTCCATAAATGAGAAGTTCAAAGAAAGGGCTTTACTCCAGCTCATGTTAATAGAATTCCAGAACTCACTCCCTTGGTACAGACTGAAAAGGTGGATAAACATAGGAATGCTCTTGGGGGTGACTTTTATATGTGAGTCAAACTTTTTTTCTGTTTTTGGTGTGTGTGTGTGTGTGTGTGTGTGTGTGTGTGTGTGTGTGTGTGTGTGTGCACATGGGCGTTATCTTTTTTTTCATAGCAACACACCTTGAGCTTGTAGGTCATCTTTTCCTCATTGTTACGGGTGAGAGAGTGGAGACTTGGAAAAGCCAGCAATATACTGAAGGTCACTCAATTCATAAGTATCAAAGCAGAGGTTTGGCCTGGCTTGTGCAGAGATGAGGGTGGGTTGGAGGTGGGGGGAGGAAGAAGGAATTTGTGGCATCCTGGTTATGCAGGTGCACATATGGCATACTGTGCCTGGACACAATGCTATGGGGTTGTCAGAGGCCCGGGGTGAAGAACATGGGCAGAGGAGCTAATAATTAGAACAGAGTCCTGAGGATTGGAACTTGGCTCCTGGAGTAAAAGCAGGCAGGAGAAACCTGCCATGAGAGCTTACATCTTCTGGAGAGAAAAGAGAGCTTTAGGACCAAATCCTAGCTTGTGGCTGGAGGTCAAATTGGGGAGCTACCTCTGAGTCTCTTGCAAGACTGTCAGTGACTTGTAGGTGCTCCTGTAGCCTGCTTTCCTTCCCCCTCTGACTCCTCTCTTGTCCCTAGTCCCATCCATCGCTCCCTCCTCTCTGTCGTCTCCATTCTTTCTCTTTGTTCTCCTTCCCATTTGCATGCCTCTCCTACAGTGTTCTGTGTCTTCCTTCACTCGTTTCCCCCTCTGGAACATTCAGTAAGCCACCCCACTACCCACCCCCACTACCACCTTCACCCCACCCCTGCCCAAATCCCCTCCCGCACACCCTCTTCCTACAGACTACATAAATATATATATATATTTTCAGTCTATTTCTCTCTCGGTTGTGTCAGCATATTTTAGACTGCTGGGCTTTGCATGTTTTGCAGCTGGTTTTGATGCAGTTGTCAAATGGTGATGGATGACTATCATCATTTAAAGTGTAAAAGAAAATGCCTTGGCACGGAGAGACACGATCAACCGCCGTCTGCCAGCCGGGATAGGCGCGGCCACCATTCTCCCTGTTCCCCCCCCCCCAACCCCCACCGCCTCTGCCCATGCTGCCCTTGCCAGAATCTACAAAAGTCATCGGGAAGCCATGCAGCACTGGGCTCTTGCCTTTTTACAATATCACTTTGGTAGTTGTCAGATCATATGAAACGTCAAAATTCATGTGGCCTCCATGAAGAGATATATTTAGTGTAGCTGCTGCATACCTCCATGCTCCCCCTGACACTGACATATTAGTTATGCTGTCTTTTGCAATCTGATATCTTTAAATTTGCCACCTTGTTAAGAATTGATTAATGTGATTCCATTTCACTAAAGTAATTGGCTTGGCCTGTTGTAAAAAATAATCAGCCCCCTCTACGGAACAAATGCTAGGACATGCTAATGAGGGAGTGAGTTCGTTGCCTTGATGGCGTGGACTGACAGTTATTAATGATTGTTATGATAAACAGACGAGTGTGAATTGGGATGAGTTGGGCAAAAGTGACAGTTTAAAAATAACGTATATTGGAAAGTACTAACGAAGTAATATACTGTTAGGAAAACAATCATGCAAGTTGTCAAGGGAAGAAGTGTAATTATACAGCCGCACAGGCTGCTTAGGAGGACAGGGACCTGCCTCATAATGGACACATTTTTTTGTTGGCAAGAGAGAAATATGTTGTGGCAGAAAGAGGTGCAGATTGATAAATTAATTGGTCCTTCTCACAGCTCAGAGAGCAAACTTGGCCAGTAGTCACCATGCAGAGGAGATAGAGTTTACCCGGCGCCTGTTTCCCCAGGACCTCCCTGGTGCTGGCTGCCAGACTTCACCAAGGCCTCAGGTCTTCTCAGTCCTTCATTAGGGCCGACAAGTCACGGTAAATCCATCCAAGGCAGTCTGTGAACACAATGATCTTGAGCTGGAGCACTTGCTGCCATGCTCATAGTTTTAAGACCCTAAAGACTATAATGTGCTATTGTTGCAAACATCTTGGGCTGTTGTGAAAGTCATTGTGGACTGTTTCCAGTTCCATGAAGGAGCCAAGAAAGACCCAAAAGCTGGGGATCCCACAAGAACAATGCGCCAACTGTTTGCAAAGGCTCTTTGCATGACTGGCCAAGACAGATGTGGTATGGTGGTGCATGTGTGTGTTTGGGTTTGTGTAGGGGATGAGGCTCCTCTGGAGGAACAGTGAGAGAGGACCATGGGAAGTATGAGGATAAGGGAGCCCTGCTTTCAAGGGTGAGTAAATGAGTAGGCCCCATGCATGGCTTTGCCATCGGGCTTTGCAGCATAGACAGAGAAGGTAAAAGGGTAGCAAGTTGAAAAAAGGACACAGCCTACCCGTGCTACAGCTATGCTTTGGAGTTTGTGACTTGGTAGTATTTATACCAGTGTTAGCCAGTTTAAAATAGAGCACAAATGGGTGGTTTATGGTCATGCCAAGATGTCTCATGAAGCCAAGATCTGATGTCTAAACAGTTCTCCTAGTGAGTGGGTATTAGATGAGGAGATAAATCAAGTCGGATGATCTCTTGATCTCTAGTGATTTCTCTTTCTCTGTCCCATCACTTCTTTTCTCATTTTCTTCTTCTCTCCCACCTCTTGAAAACCAGGGAAATGCATGTAAGTCCTGGGGCTCACAGATGGTGTTTGCCTGAAGATGAGCATTGAAATGATGGCATGTCTCCTGGTCTTAACATTAGCCTTAAGAAGAAAACTTGACTTTGGCCAGCTCACTTACTGAGGTTGAAGGATGAAATAAGGAGCCTGATGATGTCCAGATTGTGGTACCTGGTTCTCCTGGCCCAGTTTCATTAGGATATGCATTAACTTACCCTGGATCCCAGTAAGTAGTAGAGTTAGAGCCTCATCAAGACTCTCTGTCTCTGAGGCAGATACTTCTCATTTGGTTGTCCTGCTTCTTCTTAAGATGCTTGGCAACTCCCTTCAGTTCAGGCTGGTCCATGGTGTGGAGTTACCTGCTTGAAAATCAAAGAAAAGCAATCAAAGAACACCCAGGCCAAAATATTCCTGCCCCTGTCCTATTTAGCCTCTGTAAGAAGAACTGGTGCAGGAGACTCTTAAAGAAATGTGTTACTTCCGTTCAGGTTTTGGCTGCTCCATATATGTAAACATACAGCCACGTGGACCTTGGTTCTGGTCTGTGTGGGGATGTGAGCACAAGTTTAGTCGTATTATCTCATCATCAAGGCATACACGAAGGTTCTGGAGCCTCCCCGTGCAAAACATCCAGAGCAATCAGGAAGCTGCCAATTACCTCATAGCAAATTTGACAATTATGAAAGAAATAAGTTTTACTTCTCCAACTTGGGAACAGGAACCATTTGCTCCAGGGAATGAGCAGGGAAGTGAGATTTGTTGAATGCCTGCTGTGTTCCCATGATAACTGGGGACTCCCTGGTGCTCTATCTCATTTGGGTGGTGGACACATGCTCATTTTACAGAGAAAGAAACTGGTGATTAATGGCTGGACCTTCCTGAAGTTGGGACAGCAGAAATGACTGCTCTTTTCTTTGTTCTATAAAAATGTATGGTCCTAAATAATCCCCTTTTAAAAAAATAGCTTTTAGCTATTTTAAAGTATACAGCTGAGTGTCTGTAAGTCCTTGTGCACTGTGCCACGTCACCACCGTATATGATCAAGTGTGTTTTTGTTGTTGGTTTCTGGTTTCTTTATAAAACTGAAACTTAGCAACCATTAATCATCAATTCACCATGTCTCTCTCTTAATTCTGCCCATAATCATGCTATTTTCTGTATCTCTGAACTTGATTATGAAACACAGAGTACCTGGGATGGGTGAATCACATAGCCTTTATTCTCTTGTATCTGGCTTCTTTTGCTTAGCACAGAACTATTAACTTACAGTCATATGGTATCTTGTTTTGTAATTTCTTTCCCTTTTGACATGAAATAATACTCTATTACATGTGAGCACCTGATTTAGCCTTCTTACATATCTGTTACTGGACACTAGGGTTGCCTCCACCCATTGGCTGCTGTGGCAAAGAGCTATGAATGTGGGTGTGCAAGTGTCTTAGAAGTATTGTTTGTCTGTTAATGGGCATCCGGCTTATCAAGAGTTTATTCAAGCAATTTTTTAGAATTATTTTTATTTTTGTGCGCATAGATGTCCGTGTCCTTCTGTCTGTCTGTATGGGTGCCCCTGGAAGCCAGAAGAGAGTGTTGTATTTCTTGGAGCTGGAGCTGCAGATAGTTGGAGCTTTCCAATGTGTGTGCTGGGGTCTAGATGCCAGTCTGTTGCAAGAACAGCAAACTCATCTGACTGCTGACTCATCTTTCTGTTCTCCACCAATTGTTTTTGTCTAAATGTGTAATCCCTACGTTGTTTATCTTGTGATCTTCCAATAAATATTTGGGTTGGTTCTGCCATTAGGTAGTGTGAATAATGTTGCTGTATACCTAGGTACAGAAATCTCTGCTTTTTATTCATTTGTGGCACTTATCTGGAAGCAGAATTGCTGGACAATATGCAGAGATTGAGAGACTTTGGAGCACTTAGTGCTAAGGGGGGGGGAGTCTTTGTCATACCCCTCTCCTCAAGACTCAGGATCTATGCAGAGGAGGAGGTGGGAAGGTTGTAAAAGCCAGAGGGGGTGGATGACACCAGGGAAACAGCATCTTCCAGACACAGCCTGACTGAATCACATACAAACTCACAGACACTGTGACAGCACATGCAAGACCCACCAAATTCAAAACAGACAAAAATCCTAGCACAGAGACAAGGTCCCACCCTAACCAAGAGGCTATTTGCAGTTGATACCTGCTGGGAAAGGGAAAATCAGTTTTCCCCAATGGAGCGCCACTGGGTGTATTGACCACAGTTTGGGGCAGGCCCATGCCCAGGAGTTGTTGGCCAACATAAATGAACTCCACTTTTTTTTTCTTTGTGTGTGTGTGTGTTTCTTTTTGTCTTACTCATTTCTTCCCTCTCTCTCTCCCTCCCTCCCTCCCTCCCTCCCTCCCTCCCTCTTTTGTTTTCCTGTTTTGATTTTTGCTTTGTGTTGTTTTCTTCAGGGATAAAGTACGTGAGGTCGGTGGCAGGATCTAGGAGGAGTTGGAAGAGCAAAAAGAATATGATCAAAATCTGTTGTATGAAAAATATTTAAAAGAAAAATTTCAAAAAGAAAAAGGAAGGTGAACAACAAGGGAGAAAGTGCTGAAAAGTTGCCGGATCATCCTCTGATTTATTTTAATTTTTAGAGACCCCATCATATTATCTTTGTTGCTTCTGCCCATGTTTGCACAGCCCTTAAAGTGTTTAACATTCCAATTTACTCATATACTCGTTATTTTCATTGTTTTAATGAAGATTTTTTTCTATGTATGTGGGTGTGTGAGTGTATGCCAGGTCTGTGTGGTTGCCCACAGAGACCAGAAGAGGGTGCACAGGCAGCTGGAGTTACAGGCTCTGGAGATCTTCCCAAAATGAGTGCTAGGAACAGAGTTCAGTCCTCTAGGGGAGTCAGAATCACTCTTATCTGTGGAGTCATCACTCCAGACTCCTTCGTAATTACAACAACACTATCAAAATCCCAGATGGGTTCTCAGTTACATTTCTGTAATGAATAGTGATCTGAGCACTGTTTCATGGGCTCATTGGCCCTATATTTTCTTTCATTGAGTCCTTTGCCCTGGCTTTGAATTATATTCTGCTTCTGCTGACCTTAGAGATCTCTATATATTTTGAGTATTAATTCCATATCAAACATGGGTTTTGAAGGCCTTTTCTCTTTTTCTGTAGATTGCTTTTTACTCTGTTGACAGTGTCTTCCTCACTAGATATATGCAAACTTTTGATTTTGATAAAAAGCCCAACTTTCTCCTTTCTGTTGCCTATGGTTTTGATGTAATAAGCAAGAAATTATTGCTACATATAATATTAGGAAACCCTTCTCCTATATTTTCTTCTCAAGATTAAAATGTTTTGATCCAGTTTGATCTGGTTTTTGCATATGGTAGCAGGTAAGGGTCCAGCCTTCTCAGCATGGTTTATTGGTTTCCAGGGAAGGGTCTTCCTCTTGTGGATGTCATTTGATCATATATACAAGAGTTCATTTCTGGGCTGTCTATTCTGTCTCACTGATAACTCAATTACTTTTTATCTCTCTCATAAAATTAGTGTTTTTTTTTTTTTCATTAAAAGATTAGGAATAGTTTCCTGGGCAGGGACTTGGTACATGGGTTCTAGACTTGGCTAAAATCCCAGACCAAATTACAATTACTCTTTGCCTGATTCCTCGACATTGGAAGAAAAAAAGAGACAATAATATTGGCAATTAAAAAAAGAAAAAAACAGAGAAAACAAACTTGAAATAGCATTCTTGAGAAAGAAGGAAAAGAGGGACCTTCACTGAGCAGAGGGCTCAGATTTCTGGTGGGTATGAGGCCACCACCTTCATGACCCTCCTGACCCTCCCATGACCCTTTTTGTTCATCCCATGGTAGGCTGGAGGTCACCCCAGAGGTGAGACTATGGTCAAAGGACAGCTCCTGTGGTGGGCAAACAAGACCAGAGAGCATGATCCTCAGCAGTGTATAAGGCTGCTCCACATCAAAGGGTAGCCTGTCTGCCCCCAGGGAGGGCAGCCCCTTTGTGTCTTTCACATTGTTGTGAAGTGAACAAAACAATATTGACTCACTCCTCAAAGTAATCTCCATCATTCCTTCAAAATCCTATTTTTTTTTTTCTCTCTCTCGATGTTCTTTTGTTTTACCTGTGGAAAGTTCTGGGTCTTTCCTCTGCTTTCCCTTGTGGATATTTCCACATGGCTTTTGTGTTCTATGTACCAATGCCCCCAAATTTTATTGCATAATTAAGGACAGGATACACCTCTCAGTACCAACTGTGTGCTTATATGTACCAGGTGTTTGTTACACCTCACATACCAGGAAACTAGGGAGTAAATCTATAAGACCCACACATGGGCTCATGAACAAATCTGTTTCCATGTAACAGACCTGGGACAGAGCATGAATAATATGTGAAGGTATTATTATCACCTACAATGTCTACATACCCTGTGGTAAGTAGTTAGGTCTCTCACTGAGGGATCTCTTCCAGCTTCAACCTTACTGGGAGACAATCTTACTAATAAGTTAGTTGCTAGGAAGTCTCATGGTCTCTTGAAATAAGATCATTTTGATGTCAACTCTTTGAACTCTAGGAGAACCATTGACTCCTTATAGTCTCTGTGAGGACCACAGTGGTTCTGGAGAAGGAGTCGCAGGGACTGGGTCCTTCCAAGTTGTCTGTCAATAAGGAGCCTTGCTGCTTTGCACAGTACTTTCTGTGACCCCAATACAAGCTAAGGACCAACTTATTCTGCTCAGTCTTCCATGGGGAGAGTCTTCTCTACGATGGACGTCTTTGAGTTGTGTGATGGTGTGTATTTTTCTTCTGCATAAAATTCTGGTGGAAGCTATGGTGTGTACCCCCCTCCTCCCAGCATCAAAGGGCATGATACACTCGACCCTCCCCCACCTTCTTCTCACTGTGATACTATGAAAATGTAATCAATCCACTTGCTGACATCTCCCTCCCCCCACTCTCAAGAGCACCTACTGTATCAACATGACATTTTTTAATCTTGGCTTGTTTTCCAGGTCATGAATTTAATTTCTCAGCGCTCCACCATGTGGCTTTTATGTTCTCATAGTGGAATGTTGTCCAACAATAGTTACCACCATCTTGTTAGTCTCACCCCCTTTTCCCGGCATGCAAGGCCCAGATAATTTGTAAAACTTCATCGCAGCATGGGTACTCAGCCTTGTGTTAATAATCACCAAGTTCTGACAAAGCGAATGCGACATTTCTCGATAAGGAAAATCCCAACCTCCTGATGTGGCAAAGCAATAAGAAGACTAGCGAGTCCCTGGATTAGTGAAGGCACCGAAGCAAAATGCTCAATCCTCCTGACCTTTGGGGAGTGGAAGGGCTTGTGTAGCTACTGCAGTTATCTTTATGTTCACTGTGTGGACATGAGACTTCTGCCAGGTCAGGGGCTGTCAGGGCAGATGAACTCAGCTTGAAACTAGCTGTTGTCCTTTTTATATCCGGGTGCTCTCCAGAACTCTGCTGCCAGATAACCTGCTTCTCCTCAGAGTTGTTTGTGAATATTTTTGTGAAACATTAAGCCTCAGTTTTAGGATGCTGAGCCTCCTATACTTCATTTTCACCTTTGGAACTAGGACTTTGCTTCAGCTAAAATGTATAGTCAGTCATCATCCATTCCAATGCTGTGGTAAATTCTTTTTCCAGGGAATCTTTGGGAGTTGCTTTGTACACCTCCTTTCCCCTTCCTCCTTCCTCCTCCTCTTATTTCTCTTCCTCCCTCATCTTCCTTTTATTTAGCCAGGATTCAGGAAACATCGAAGGAGTATGGTTCACTTTGATCACTTCTTCCCTGGGAATAGTAACAGCTTTCACAAGCCAGCACATGGTTCATTTGTTGGTTCAAGTTTTTCATGTACCTCAAGAAAAGATTCGAGAAGCATTCTCAGCACTTAGAGTGAAGGCGGCATCTCTAGTACCCACCTTCTTTTCTGGCTAGTGAGTGGTTAGTCAGGGCCAAGTCTAGGAGTTCTGAAGGCTGTCTCTATCATTTCAGGCCAGTTGTTTAATTTTCTAGACTTGGCACATTTCCCTTTAAGACAAGGTGGGCGCATTAGACAGTTGCTCAGGGATATCCCTGCTTTAATGGACTCCAAGTTGTCAAAGCCAAGAGTAGGGCTGAAGCAAAGTATATTTGGGGGATGTGGCTGAACTGTTGGGCTCTTCTTCCTTTCCCATTCCAGGTAAGGGAAACTATGATGTCTGCATTAAGCTGTCTTGAATTCAGCATTCATTAGTTTTAAGCCTCTATTTTGAGCTTCAGACAGAAGTGTGAAGGGAAAAGCCTGCCCCATTCTGTTGCCTTATTAGTTCTCATAGGGTATATTACAGAAACTGCTAATTGTTACTTGAGGTGATGGGTGAGGATGTAGTTTTCAAAAGGACAAATTACACTCTTCAGTTCATGCTCCACTCTTGCTTAAGTAAAGTCCTGTTCACGTTTAGTAGAAGAGGAAAGTATGATAAGTCTGAGTTACAATTGTTTATGTTTTCTCCTTAGCCAAAGAAGCAAAGGTAAGAGGGAGCTCTTGGGACTGGCCAGGGATATGTTCATTGTTGCACGGACACGATGTAAGTGATTATGAATTCTTTTGTCTCCCTAGCAGAGCTCATGTGTGTGCAGGTGCCAGCCATCTCACCGGTTGGAATGCCAGAAGACAACATAGGAAAACTGTCTCCTTCCTATGCGACAAGCTCTCTTACTGGCTTGGAGCTCTTTTGTTAGGCTAGGGTTATTGGCCCATGGGCCTCAGGAATTCCCCTGCTTCACCTCTCCATTGCTGGGTGGGATTACATGTGTGTGTCATCCACTTTGATTTTTAAGTGGGTTCTTGGAGGTCAAACGCAGGTCCTCTTGTTTGTAAGGCATTCACCTTACTGAGTGAGCCATCTCCCACACCTCCCTCATCTTTTTAGAGGGAGATTTTTATTTTTATTTATTTTTATTTTTTATTTATTTTTTTAGTATTCTTGGAATTTTAGCACCAACTATTTTTATTTTTGAGTATGGAAATGTACCTTCTTTCATCTCAAGTCCATGGACCTGTGTTTCACTTTCACAGAATGTCAAGTTTAAAATATACACACATTTTTGTAAAAAAAGACTCTAGCGTCCCTTTTCATGCTCCTATTGGCTGGGTGATACGACATTCTCCAGAACTCTGCAGTTTAGATGTCCTGAGTCCCCCAAGAAGATCATGGTTGTCTAATGTTTGTTTTTCTGAGTCTGAGTCCCCAGCACTGTCAGAGAGGACATTTTCACATGAGCAGCTAGTGTGCTTCCTTGTATGAGGAGGGAATCCCCACTGTGTTGTCTTTTTCTGACTAAAGGATGTGACTGTCAGGAAGCTGGAAAGCAGGGCTTTGGCTGAAAGAGTTCCTGCCTGGCTCTGTAGGAATTGTTCTTGGTGAATCGGTCATTTTAATAAGATGTGGTTGGGCTCTACTTACCTGCTTGGGGAAGACATGTAGACATATATCTTGGTGTCTCTAAGCCTTATTTATATGTTGGAGATGTTATATCTCCTTTGAATGTTTTCTTGGACAAGTTAGTTCGCCTGTGACACATAGGTTGATTCCAAACCACCCCCTTTCCCACCTGGCTAAATATTGATGTTAGCTAACCTAAGTTTCTCTTGGAACTTGAAGACAAAATCAGGAGTGGGAACAAACAGGCACAGCTTTCACCTCTGAAGAGGGAAATTCACAACACTGCTACTTTTTTGCTACTTATGTCACTCCATGCTTTGTCTCTCCGTCCCATCTCCTTCCTCTCTTCTCCTCTTGACTTCCTACTTGCTATCCTAAAGACTGGCCAACTTGTGCCTCTTGGGTAAAGCCAAGCCTCAGCGAATTCCTGGACACGAACTGTCCATCTCGGTACAGCTTGAGAGGAAGGTTGACAGAGTGAGTCACCTGACAGTAAAGAGAGCTCTCAGGGAAGAAAGGGCAGAGTTCACATATGGGAGGAGTGGGGTAACAATGGGAAAGCCTGTACTGGAGAATGGGGGTGGAGACTGCTGTTCAGTATCCAGAAGTCGCAATGTCCCTCTTTTAAGTCAAGTGACACTTTTCTTGTTTGGGAAGGTGAATGAACTTTGTTCTCCTTGTTGGTGAATTTCTTCTAAGTGATTTCATACTGGTTATGGAGATTCTTGGCTGGTGTACTTGATTTCCCGAACTCTTTCCCTCAGAACCAGGGAGGAGAAATAGTTTAAGAATATCTCTCTCTCTCTCTCCCTCTCTCTCTCTCTCCCCCCCCATCTCTCTTCCCCTTCCTCTCCTTCTCCCCCCTCTCCCTGTGTATTTGTGCTCACAAAAACGTTAATATTAGCATTTGGCTAGAATCAACTTCTCCATTGAGGGCGTGGGCATTTTAAGAGGTGTGCATAGCTGATAAATCTCTTTCAGTGGTTGTCAAAACAAGTAAAGCTAACTCTGTACATTCCCTATTACAACTAAGAACACTTGGCAGTCTTTAGTCACCTGCATGTCCGTATAGAGCAAACAGCAAATCCATACTGGTCTCATGCCTCTTTAAGGGTTTTGATCATCTAAAGGAGACCTCATTCCAAACAGTGAGGCACAGTTGTTAAAGGCTTCAGTGACCACATTTGTCAGAGGCTGACCATGCCCTTGACCATGTCTTCTATTATCTGTGAAAGTGTTTGGGGAAAGTAAGTATTCTGGGGTTTTTGTTTCTATTTTATGGTCCGCGCCTATCTCTCGCCCGCGAGGAAAGACACGTGACACACACGCTTAGGATCCTTCTGCAGTATAACTTTAATATATCTTTGGGGAAAAAATGAAGAGGAAGGCAGAGAGAGGAGGGGGCAAAGAGGCCGCGGCGCGGGAACCCGCAGCGACAGGCCCCAGTGAGGAAGAATAAGGCTAGAGAGAGAGAGCTAGGCCCCGGCGTGGCCCGGGCCGAGCCGCCGCCACGTGGCCTAGAGCCCGCGCCCGGGAGCCGGGCCGGCGTCCGTGCGCACGGCGGGGCGGAGAGAGAGAGAGGAGGAGAAGGAGAGAGAGAGAGAGCCACGAGGTAGGAAGACCCGGTTTTAAGAGGACCAAACGGCTCTTGCTTTAGACGAAACATTCTCCTATTGGTCGTAGTTCAGAATCCCATGACGCCACGGGAAAGGCGGAGAAACCAGACCAGTCTCGCGAGATTATCAAGCGCATGCGCTCTCTAACGACTCAGGCGGGTTGGCCAGCGCCAGGTAATAGCGCCACCTAGAGGGGCTGGGGCCAGTGGCCTCCAACATCTCACCCTTCTCAAATATTAAGCAAGAGAAAGTCCTAAAAGAGGGTGGAGACAGTGATCATCTCCCAGAACACATTGTGGACTTGCGTGGGGGTCACCCCTAATCCCTCGACAGATCGAGATGCCCCTAGCCTGTCCTCTGCCTTTTGCTGGGAAGGGGGTTAAGGCAGGTACCCTTATGCAAGACGATGTGCCTCCCGGGACATAGGTATGTCTCCTGTGATGCCCTTGGCTCAGCATCCCTCTTAGGACACGGGCTGAACGCTCCACCCAGTGTGTAGGAGCTGTCTAAGCCATAATATCTCCATTGCTTTAGCATAATTAGTCATACCTCTATCGAGGTTTCTGAGTCTAGAGCCATTAAGGCTTGAGCCGAAACTGCTTTGTTTCTCTGACTTTGGACTCTGAACTTGCAAACCGTCTAGGGAAGAATGACTAGTCCTCCGCAAAAGGCCAGGTCAGACATATCCACCCCCACCCACTTTTTGGAGTAGGGGAAGAAGAGGGGATTTATGGAGTGAGCTCTCTGGTCAGCGACAGGTCTAGCCGAGTGGAATTGGCCTGGACGATCGCCACTTGCAGGTCACGAAGGGTCTGTTCAAACTTAGACGACCAATTCTGTAAGAAAGTTGAGAGAGGCTTTTCGAAAGATTAGTTGTCTTTGTAAAGTTTTTATATTGAATAGAGGTTATGTATAAGCCAGCAAGTTATTGTTCACACCTCAACTGTGTCAATTATTGGGGTGGACAATTTGTTAACCGCCTGTGCAGTCTGCACTATTTTGAAAGTGCACCAGCTGAGGCAGTCACTGAGGCCCCTATGGCAGCTGTGACAATGAATTTTATAATACCAGCAGAGATTCTGAAATCTCTTTTTTGTCTAAATGGCTGTGAGTTACTGGGGAACCACGGTGGCGTGGGCACAAATCGTGGCATGTGGGCCGTTGCTGCAAAGAAATAAAGCTGAGCATCTCAGCATAAGGCATAAAGGCAATTATCAAATTTGTATCTAAATTTGTCTATAATTTCTGAGGCATTGTTAACAATCTAAATAAATGGTGGCCAGATTGGGAGGAAATGAAAATATTTTAGGCGTGGCCCAACCTATATTTTTGGATTGGCAACTGTTATATGGTAAAATTGAATTTTTATCTGGCCTGCCTGAGCAAAAGGAAGCCAATTTTGGTTTTATTAAACTCTGTTTCCTTTGTCAGGCTGCCGAGAAATTTTTAGTAATATATCTGAACTATTTTTAACTAAAACATAAACTTCTCTCTAACCCCAAACTTCTATTTTCTTTAAAGCTATGTCTAAATCTTTATACATCACCGGCATTGGCAGAGGGAAGGTGGGCATTATCTTCTACTGCTGTCACCAAACACATCAACTGGAGAAGGCGAAGGTTCTTTTTCTTGTAATATTTTTCTGGTGAGGCGCTCTGGGATCCAAACTGGATTTTTTTCATCCTGTGGAAAAACACAGACAGCTCCCCGGGATCTTATTAAAATAGGATCCGGGCCTTTCCATTTATTTTCTAAAATATCTTTCCATTTTACTAGCTCTTTTGGCCGTTGTGGTTCTGAGCAATGTCGCTCAGCAGCATTTTGATATTTATCATCAATATTTAAGAAATTTATGGTAAACAACGCCAAGGCAATTGACACTCTTGGTGTTGAGGGCAGTTCTACTCCCCCTCTTTGTTTTAATAAATAGGATTTTAAGGTCCGATGTGCACGTTCAATAATGCCTTGTCCTTGAGGGTTGTATGGTAACCCGGTAAGGTGTGTTACTTGCATTTGTGCACAAAATTGGGCGAATTTTTGGGAGCTGTAAGCTGGCCCATTATCAGTCTTGAGATAAGCTGGTTTGCCCCAGGCGCTCCATGCCTCTAGGCAATGTTGAATAACATGTATGGTCTTTTCTCCTGTAAGTGGTGTGGCATGAATAATACCTGAGCATGTATCAATAGAAACATGTACAAATTGAAGCTTTCTAAAGGACGGAACATGTGTTACATCCATCTGCCATATTTGTAATGGTGAAATGCCTCTTGGGTTAACTCCAACAGTCTTAGCAGGGAGGAATTGACAGCAGTTTTGACACTGTGTCACGATTTCGCGAGCTTGTTGTCTAGTAAGTGAGAAGCGCTTGCGCAAAGTTTCTGCTGTAACATGAAATTTTGTATGAAAGTCTTTTGCAGCTTGTAACGGATTAACAAAGGCAGCAGCGACCAGGCGTGTAGCTTGGTCAGCCAAATTATTTCCTTTGCTCATAGGACCTGGGAGTCCCGAATGTGCCCGTATATGGGTAATGAAAAAGGGCTCACGTCTTTGCAGCAAGCAGTCTTGTATGGCACAAAACAGGGCAGACACTGTACTAGAAGGATTAATAATGCCGGCCGTTTCAAGTAACTGAAGGGCATTTACCACATAATGGGAATCAGACACAATATTAAGTGGACAATCAAACTTTTGTAAAACTTCTAACACAATTAGACATTCAACTATCTGGGGTGATTTTTGACCAAAATCTTTGAAAAATGTCTGTGAATTTATAATGTAAGCACCCCTTCCATTTCCTGAACCATCTGTATACACAATTAAGCCATCTTTTAAAGGCACTGAGGAAGTAACACGTGGATATATCACAGGGTGATAAGCCACAAACCGTAACAAAGGATGTTTAGGATAATGGTTATCAATTTTTCCAGGAAACATAGTAGTTAATATGGCCCAATCATCATTGGTAGCAGCTAGGACCTGAACCTGATGGGTGGTATAAGGTAAAACCATCACAGTGGGATAAATACCAAAATACTCTGCCGAGGCCCTCAAGCCTTTTTGAGCTAATTGAGCAACGGCAGCTGGATACCAGGCAATAACCTTTTGGGGTGAGGCTGGGGGATGAATCCATAATAAGGGGCCTGTTTGCCATAATACCGCAGTAGGCAATATTCTTGTTTTAAAAACACATAGGGAAAATGGCTTATTATAATCAATTTGAGCTAATTGGGCCTTTGTTATTGCATTTTCTACTATCTTAAGCACTTCTTTAGCTTGAGGTGTTAAACTGCGGGGAGAGGTAAGACTAGAATCACCTTCCAAGATCTCAAACAAAGGCTTTAAATCTGCAGTGGGAATTTTCAAAAAAGGTCTAAGCCAATTAATATCTCCTAGTAATTTTTGAAAATCATTTAATGTCTTTAAGTCTCTCCTGAAAATTTCAATCCTCTGGGGAACAATTTTATCAGGAAATATATTAGACCCTAGAAACTGTCTAATTTCTGAAGTCTGAATTTTATCTATTGTAATTTGAAGTCCCCACAATTTTAATTGCTCTTGTAATAGAACATAAGCCTCTCTTAAAATCATCAAATCACAATAACAAAGAAGGATGTCATCCATGTAGTGGGCTATAACTACCTTAGAATACCTTTGCCGCACTGGCGCAAGGGCTTCTTGAACATATAACTGACATATGGTGGGACTATTAGCCATACCCTGAGGCAAAACCCTCCATTGATATCTCTTGTCCGGTTCCAGGTGATTAATAGAGGGAACCGTGAAGGCAAACCTAGGCCTATCTCTCTCATTTAAGGGAATGGAGAAAAAACAGTCTTTAATATCTATAATAATCATGTGCCAATCTTTTGGCAAGGCTGAGAGCGTGGGAATTCCTCGCTGAACTGGCCCAAAAAGATGCATCTGCGCATTAATAGCTCTTAAGTCGTGCAACAGACGCCATCTTCCGGATTTCTTTTTAATCACAAAAATGGGTGTATTCCATGGAGAGGTGGAGGGCTCAATGTGCCCTTCAGCAAGCTGTTCTGCAACCAGCTCGATCACTGCCTTAAGCTTATCAGAGGTCAATGGCCACTGAGGAACCCATACCGGCACCTCTGTTTTCCAAGGTATAGGTCGTGCTGCCTCAGTGGCACCTAAGAAAAAACCAGGCCCTGTCTTTCCTCATATCCCATCTTTTTTAAAATCTCCTGTGCTTGAACCGAATATTCATTGGACAATACTAGCCCTAGCTCTTGCATAATATCCCGTCCCCATAGATTTACTGGTAGTGGGAGGACGTAGGGTGTGAACCAGCCTTTTTGACCTTCCTCTGTTCTCCATGCTAGAGCAGATGAACTAACTTTGGGGTGAGAGGCATACCCAAGGCCTTGTAAGGAATGAGAAGACTCAGTAGTGGGCCATGATTTTGGCCACCAGTGGGAGGAAATTATGCTCTTGTCTGCGCCCGTGTCTAAAACCCCTTTAAATTTTTTATCTTTAACCCAAAGAGTTAGGCTAGGTCGCTGTCTCAAGTCAACCAATAAATAGACTGAGTCTTGTCTTGAAGAGCCCATTGTGAGGCCTGTTGTGGTGTCTGATCTATAAGCGGGGAGCAGAGCTAGCTGTGCTATTTTATCTCCAGGATTAATGGTGAACACCCCAGTAGGACAGGAGCATAAGGCTTGAATTTCACCAGCATGCTGATGATCTATTAAACCGGGGTGAACTACAAGTCCCTGCTTAGTGAGGGAGCCTTGCCCCAACAGTAACCCTATACATGCTTTGGGGATTGCCTCAGGCAGGCAGACAGGTACAGGCTGCACTCCCATTTGTGGTGTCAGTAAGAAGTGGGAGGAGGCACACAAGTCCAGTCGGGCTCTCCCGGAGGGCTCACACTCTTGCTTTTCCTGACAAACTTTGCCCCATACTTTTGCGGGCCCTGGGACATGGGGCCCACTATCTCGTTTTTTGGCTCTGTAGTCTCTAATGGTGGTAAAATTCTCCCCTTAATATCTCGGACTGAGCGGCACTGATCTGTTCTATGGTATCCTTTACTACAACGAGAGCATAAGGAGGGGGTAGGCCCCTCAGAGACACAGCATTCCTTTTTAAAATGGCCGGGCTTGCCACATTTAAAGCAAACTCTCTTGGCGGGATCCGTTAGAGGGCGCCTCTGGGACTGCAAAATGGCTGCAGCCAGACCGGCGTTAGTTAGGGGACCGCCAAGCTCTCGGCATACCCTTAACCAGTCTTGTAAACCTTTATTTTTTCTGGGAGCTATTGCCATACGGCATTCTTTGGTAGCTTGTTCAAATACCAGCTGCTCTATCAGAGGGGCAGCCGCCTCTGGGTCACCAAAGATTCGACCTGCTGCCTCTGTCATGCGAGCTACAAAATCAGAAAAGGGCTCTTGCGCACCTTGAATGATCTTAGTTAATTGACCGCTCCCTTCTCTCTTTTTGGATAAAGCCTTCCATGCCCTAATGGCTGTATTAGCAATCTGCTGATAAGCTCCCCAGGGGTAGTTAGTCTGATCAGCCGCGTGTGGTCCCTGCCCTGTCAGCATCTCAAATGTCCAGAGCTGTTGTTCGGGGGTAAGCGCAGTAGCATTGGCCCTAGCCTGTTCTTGAGCAGCCTCGTGCCATAAAGCTTTCCATTCTAGATATTGACCCATACTAACCAGGGAGGCCTTAGCAACTGTCTGCCAGTCGGCAGGCGTCATGGCTGACAATGCTAACCTGTCCAGCTGAGCAACCGTAAAATTGGCGGTTACACCATACTTTCGGACTGACTCGGCTAGTTCTTTAATCTGAGCGTATTCTACAGGAGCATGTATCCGTCCCCCTTCCGCTGCTTCAAACACTGGATAGGCCAAGCTGAGCTTTTTCTTAACCTTCTCGGACAAAAAGGACAGGGTCCCGGCTCGTCCCTCATAAGGAGGGGGAGCGGTAGACATTGGCCGTGTAGGTTTGACGGTCAGTTGTCGTTTTCTAACTCTTACATTCTGATCCTCGGGGGGAAGCTCATCAGGATAATATCCCTCTGTAGCTGCCTCTTCTTTTAGTTCACTCTCCTTATCTGGGCTCAACTCATCGTCTCCTGATTGCTCCGATGTATCAGAGCCACTAGAGGAGCCATACTTTAAATCTAAATTTTCAAGTTTCTGTATCGGGTCCAGAGTGGTGGATCTAGGCTTTAGTTTCTGGTTTCCCGGCTCCCTCAAATTCTTTATTTCATCGGGGGGTTCTTTTTCTTTATGAAGTAATTTCTGGTTTCTTAATTCTCCCATCCTTATGGGGTCTTTTTTCCTTGTATTACGGCGCGCGCCTAACCTCACGTTGCGTTCGGTTTCTGACATGCTGTTTTGAACTTTCTTTATCTCGCCTCGCCCTTTAGCTATCAGATCTTTATAAGCCTTGTCTTCTACAAAGTTCTTTAGGGTAGGCTGTGCCAAAGACTGGGAGGATCTCACAGACCGGTAAAAACAATACGCAACCCCAAACAGTAACACTGTTAAGACAAGCACCAAGGCCTCAAGAAACCTTTTCCAGGGCGGGAAAAATCCCAAAACAAAGTCCAATTCAGACATACCTCTCCGAGCAACTTGTCCGCAGTTCTGAATCCTGGCGGTGCAAACGATGTAAATTTCCCGGGATTTCGGCACCACTTGGTCCGCGCCTATCTCTCGCCCGCGAGGAAAGACACGTGACACACACGCTTAGGATCCTTCTGCAGTATAACTTTAATATATCTTTGGGGAAAAAATGAAGAGGAAGGCAGAGAGAGGAGGGGGCAAAGAGGCCGCGGCGCGGGAACCCGCAGCGACAGGCCCCAGTGAGGAAGAATAAGGCTAGAGAGAGAGAGCTAGGCCCCGGCGTGGCCCGGGCCGAGCCGCCGCCACGTGGCCTAGAGCCCGCGCCCGGGAGCCGGGCCGGCGTCCGTGCGCACGGCGGGGCGGAGAGAGAGAGAGGAGGAGAAGGAGAGAGAGAGAGAGCCACGAGGTAGGAAGACCCGGTTTTAAGAGGACCAAACGGCTCTTGCTTTAGACGAAACATTCTCCTATTGGTCGTAGTTCAGAATCCCATGACGCCACGGGAAAGGCGGAGAAACCAGACCAGTCTCGCGAGATTATCAAGCGCATGCGCTCTCTAACGACTCAGGCGGGTTGGCCAGCGCCAGGTAATAGCGCCACCTAGAGGGGCTGGGGCCAGTGGCCTCCAACAATTTTAGTTATTATTGCTAATATCTTTCTGGTTGGCCCACCATGCCCTTGGCCATGTAGAGACAAACCAACCATGTCCTTGAGATGCAACTGTTCACTTCCCTAATCTGAGGGGCTCCTGCTTTTCTGAAGGCATGGCAAAGCTGTTTGTGTTCAGGGCATGGGTAAGCCAAGATGGTCTGAACGTATGGTTCTAGTATTGGAGTCTTCCACAGGGAACTAGAAGAACCTGGGCTCTTGGCAGGACTCTGCAGAGTCTGGAACATGGAAGGGTAGCAGATGCCACCTTTCAAAGTGCCCATTGCTGCTATAGTCAGGGAGAAGACAGGGGTTGGGTCTTCTAGGTTCTAAGGTGTAGGCTTTGTGCCATCTCTTGGTGGAGACTTCTTGTGAAGGCAGATGACATATTCTTCCCGACACCGAAGCCAGCCCTGTGGTGTGAGTTGGTCCTGAGTCCCTCATCTCCCTCTTTCTTTCCTTGGTTGCATTCTCTGAACCATCCTCACTGTTCCTGTTCTCCTCCTGAGGACTGGAGGAGGAGGAAGAGGAGGAGGAGGCAGAAAGCCACGGGTCTTTAGCTGGAGACAAGAATGTGTGAATATGTCTGCATTCCAGCGCATGCCTGTGAGTTCATGGGAAAGCAGAGGTGAATATCACACGTGTTCTTTCACGACTCTCTACCTTGTTTATTTGAGATACATCTCTCATTGAACCCGGAAATCACTAAAGTTAGACTGGTGGGCTAGTAAGCCCTAAGGATGCAGTTGTCTTTGCCTTCCACACCCTGTAATTTGATGTGTGCGCTGCCGTGCCTAGCTTTTTATGTGGGTGTTGGGGGATCTGAGATCAGGTCCTCATGCTTGTCCAATAAGCACTGACTCACTGAGTCATCTTCTCATCCCCAAGAATGCACCCCCACTCCATACCCCAGTACCAGCCTGTCCTTGGTACATTTCTTAATGACGGGTTACTGGTAGAGGGGGCACTATCTTTTATCCCTAGAGACTCTCAGGCACTGCGTTTGTGAGTAGGCATTTTCCCATAAAGAGATTAGAGTTTTAATCCTAAATGATATTTCATGGCCTAAGATTTAAATTTATATATCACCATCTCGAATAATGTATTGGATTGCATTAAACAGATTGTAGATTAACATGCAACTATAAAACAAATTGTCAGTGTGTTGTTGACAACTCTAAGTGCAAGTTCATATATTTAACTACATTTGGGGAATATTGAAGTGTTTAAAGCAGCTAAACGGGTTGATGTAAAATTAAGCACCAACTTGTTATTTTGTTTGTGGGCCAGCCTGAGAGACAATAATGTGGAAGCTTGGCCCCCAGAGGAAGGGACTATAGGTGAGACTGTGGAGGCAACCCTGACACCTTAGAAAGCCTGTCTCAATCAAGGCACTGGATAGCCTCAGGAAAATGCCATTTGTTTATTCTGCCTATGAGCACTTCTCTCCTGTTAATGATTTGTTGATTTATATATGCGATTTTATTTTTATTAGCATATATTCATTGCAGGTCATCATTAACAGGTATTTAAAGTTCGTTGAGTTCACAGCCTGGTTAAGGAGGCAATGGAGCCCACACACTAAAAGCCATGCCACAAATCAAGAGACTGTGTCAGCCAGCATTCCACTGAGAAGGCAGAGGTACATAGGAGAGGACAGTATGTTTGGATTGATCAGAAAGATTTTAGGGCTGGGATACTTAAGTTGATGGTGGGAGGAGGGTTAGGGAGGACCATAGAAGGCGGGTTTGGGAGGAAGCTTGGTGGGCATATGAGTTATGGTGCATTGGGACAGGTGCTAGAGATTGACATACCTGGCAAAGTCCACTCTGGAACTGGAAGTCGGGATGCCTGGGTTATAAGCCTAGTTTCCATGCTTTTGCCAAATGACCTTGGGGGAGGTTTCTTTATTCTTTATCATCTTTTCATTTTTCTCATATGAAAATGGGAGTAGAAACATATCTACTTGTTGGAATTGTGTGTAGCTCAGATGTTGACTAGAGCAGGAAAGGAGCATAAGTAGCATTTAACTAGTGATGACATGGAATTGTAGGCTGCAGGGGTGAGGGGGGGGGTGGGGGTGGGGAGGTGGGGGCAGGAGCTTGGGAGCAGTTAAGCCATGTAAGTGTTGTGTCCTAAGGCAAGGATCCCAGTAAACAAGGGTAGTGGCTCATACCTACCATCCTAATGTTCCATGGGTTTAGAAGTTTAAGGCTAGCCCTCCGTGTTTAGTGAATTCCAAGTGGGACTGTGGCGAAGAGACCCTGCCACACTCTAAAATAAAGCAGCACATAAAAGAAAACCAAACAAAAAGCAGGAATAAAAGACACATCTATTTTTCTTTTCATTATTTTTTTTCTCTCAGTTGCACGACGGGGAATCCATTGGTGTATTCTCTTCCTCTGCTTCAGTTCTTCTGAAACTGAGGGGGCAGGTGTGAGTGAAGAGTGTGGCTGCACCAGGCCTGGGGACTTCTTCCCTCTTCTCTCTGTGCATTCTGTTTAGACTTTTCACTTATTTGTTTATTTTAAATACCATTTCCCCAAACTCCTATTTAACCTAAAGTGATTGAAAACAGTTACACAGTCTCTGGACAAAATGACTGCTATCAATCCTTCCTGCTACTGTGGGGTGAGTAGGAAAAACCCCAGTGTTGTTGGAGGGGAATTAGAAGGTGCATGCAAAGCCTGCTTCCCTTTGTGTGTGGGAATGAGAGTCTCTCCTGAGCTCAGCAGCAGCTTCCTAGAGTTCAAAGAGAATGTGAAAATATGGGAGGCGGGGCAGGCTGGTGGAAAACATGAATCAAAGGGTAGCGACTAGGCCTCAGAACGATACTCTTGTAAGCCCGCTGTGCTCAGGCCAAGGAAGTGGACAGATGAGGTAGCATTGTTGCTACCTTCAAAGAATAAGATGTTTTGACATGGGTAGGGGCCTCCTCATGGGATGTCCCGTGGAACCCAAGTTCTAGGGAGGCAGGGGTTCCTGAAGTCAAGTGTGTTTGGGAACCGAGGTGCTGTGCTGGCCAAGGATGACTCACACAGCACGTTAGCACAAGACTTTCTGAAGGAAAGGACCTCTTTGTACTTTGAGTGACCTAGTTAAGTTTACAGTACTCTCTCCCCATCTTTAGAAACGTTATTTCAACAACACTCTTGGAATGTGAGTGGCTCTAGAACTAAGACAGAGTTCAGAATAATGTGGACTAAATAAATAAAACTGTTTGAGATAGTAGGCCATATATCATGTGGCCATGCTAGAATTTTCTCTGGCAGGGGTGTGTGTGGGGGGTGGGGGTTAGAGTCCTCTCCTTCCTGCTGATTATGAGGGAGAGGCTGGCAGACACCTGTTCTCAAGGCCCCATGCCTACCCTCAAGGGCCACCACTTTGAGACCTTTGTGGTCTTGGAAGCATATGGACCGAGTGAACTCAGGCTCAGAGCCCAAATTGTCTGTAAGGGTTGAAGAAGCTCACCAGGGCAGGACCCTAGGACAGGAAGGGAAAGGCTGGCCGGGGTTAGCTGAAGATGGGTGAACCCTGGGAGGTAATGGTACTTTGATGAGAGTAAGGGGTGTGCACACGTGGCCCTGTAGAGTGAGATCAATGTGGAGGCTGTCAGCTTGGCCCCTCAGGAAGTTCACGGAGAGAATTCAGAAGCACATTATTGACAGTATCTTTTTTCTTTCTTTCTTTTTATTTTTCTTTTTGGATTTTTTCTTTTTTCTATAAAAAGAAAAATGTCATTTTTATCTATGCATCCCCCTGCTCCCCCTCCCTTCCCTCCTCCCAATCCCTCCCAGTCAACCTTCAGCCTCCCCCTCCCCCTCATCCCCGCCCCCCAGGGGGCAGGAAGTCCCAAGGTGGGTCAGCTCAGCTTGGCACATCCACTACAGCCAAGTCCGATTTCCTCATCCCAAAGTCAAGACTGTGTTAGGTGTTCCTCTGCAGGGAATGGGCTCCAAGGTGCCAGCCCACAGTCTGATCCCACCCCTTGAGGCTCCACATACTGCTCATGCCAATTGACAATGCCTGCCCTTGGTGGACCGAGCTCCTTTTCCCGATGGTTCCCTAATGGGCTGTTCTTGATTCAGTGAGCCCTCCAGAGTTAAGGCTGATAGTTTCATTCCTTCTCTTTAGAGTTCAGCTTCCGCCCTTGCCACACAGCTCTGGGTCTCTCCTTTGTTTATACCTGTTGGTCCCTCTCCCCGGCCTTTTCATTACTGAGGGAGAAAACTGAGGCTGCCCACTCTGCCATAGCCTTATTATTTTCTTGCCAAGCAAGACAGATTCTTCACTGGTTGATCCTGGAAAATCTTTTTCTTTTCTGAAGTCATAAATGACCTTCTTCCCCCCCACCCCCTGCCCCGTTAGGGGTGTGCATGCGTGTGTGCGTGCGTGCATGCATGCCGAGTGTCTTCCCTTCTGGGTTTCTCTCTCTGCACACATACCCTCTCTCTTGGAGGTACAGGCTACACCTTTTTGTGTTCCATTTATTGTAAAATATTGTACACATCTGTAATTATATTAGTCTTAAAATAAAACCTTCACCTACTCTTAGCATCTTTTGATGTTCCCTTCCCTGCTGACTCTGTTTTCTTGTTCCCACTTTACATTAATGTGAAGAGACAGTTGAGTAAATGCACAATGAACTTCAAAACCTAGTAATTGTTTTTCAGAAAGAATGAAACTTGCGAATTAGATATGGATTGTAAAAGAACACCAGGGCTGATTAGTATTGGAGGGGGGCACCCACCGGACGGCTCTGACACCTACCTGCCAGCACTCTGTACAAACGCCTCAGCTGATGCCTCTGTTGTGCCCATCACGGACAGCAGGGAGAAGTGGTGGGTGGGTTTTAAAAGACTTCTCGGTGAACCGCCTTGTCAGGCTCTCAATTCACGGACGTCTGACGTAAAAGCTGCTGAGAACAAAGATGAGCTGCATCCACTTTACAAGCCTACTTAGTTAGCTATAAAAATAAAATAAAATTATAAGTTTGGTTTTTTTGTTTTTTGTTATTAACAGAGAATGAAGGGGCATGGAAGAGGTCTGCTACTTTTGTGTCTTATCCCAAGATTGTGGAGATAATGAGATTTTTGAGACTTGGGGGCAGGAAAAGGATTCACAAGCCAAATTTCAAGCGACTGAAAAATTGCTTTCAGGAGAGAAAAAAAGAGAAAAGCCTTTTTCGTGCTAACCATCTGCTTGCATCTTGTTTACTGCTGAGAGTGCCCGCGTGTGCTTATTAATCATGCTTACACAAGTATCTTAATTACTCCCTGTGTAGCTGCTCTGTCTTGAACTCAGAAGTTGACCTTTCTCTTTTTATTCCTTTAAATCATTAATCATACACAATCAACACCAGCAGGGCAGAGTCACAGCGGAGGCTACCCAGATTCTCACACCTCACACCAGTCCCAGGCAGACAGGGAAGCCAGAGCTGGCTGCTTTGCCAGCAGCCAGGCTGATCTTAATTAATGGCTTTGTTGTGTGGAAACACTCAGGCTAGGGAAGGCCACACCCATCACTACCCTTGGCATGTCCCCAGAACTTCCCCCAGTGGCCTCCCAGCTTGAGAGGCTGCCATTGGAAACTCCAAAGCTCCTACCGGGGTCTTGTCGGAGATTGTTCTGCAGCCTCTTGGAAGGTCTTGAGATAGTCTGTGTGGCCTTCTGAGAGAGGGCACTCCAAATATTCACGAGACCAAGGCCTTGCACACTTGAGCATGTGGGACAGCCTGTAAAATACTCTAGATTTTTGGTTGAGGATGTCTGATTGGGAGTCTGTATCTCACATTACCCAAGTGATGTCCATGCTGCTTCTGTAAGGACCACAGTTTGAATCATAAGATATGAGAGATAAGAAACAGCCAAGGTCTTCACGCTCGACCTAGAGATAATGATGAGAGATTGTTGCCTCTAGGAATATACTATACATATATAACATTATAGTCTTGTATGTGCATGTGTGCATGTGTGCACAATACTCTCAGATCAATAAGGACCAAAAGAATTTTGTTGGCATGCACATGTGCTCGTGTGGTTCCTGGATCCAGGCAAAAGGTAATATACATGGTATTGGCCTTTGCTATAGAGGGCATTGTGAAACTGAATCTTTATTTTTAACCTTTTCATTGAAATTTGTAAAAATTGCTTAAAACAGCTGAAAAAAATTCACTCCAGAAAAAATAAAATGAAATGCCCCAAACTAAAGTCATAATAAAAAATAGGACTGAGGCTCGGGTTTCATGAGAAGGCTTCTCAGTTCCAATAAACCAGATGAATTGCAGGATGTGAAAGTAATTTAGTTTCTCCTTACCCTGTTCTCCCAGTCTTGTAGGTAAGATGGGAAACCTGGATATGTGGAAGCAGAGAAGAAGGTAGATGGCCAGGCTGACCCCTTCTACCTTTAAATGGCAGATACTTAGATCCCCTGGAAAAACAGCTGGCTGGAGTTTTCTACCCACTGTCATGATGCTTACATTTTAATATTCAAATTAACATGTGTTAAAATTACATAGTGATAATACACACAGAATCTTGGTTGAATATAGCAGGGATGATGTGGGAACAAAATAAATAGCATGTTCTAAATAAGGCTGGGGACCCCCCTGTCCTTCCAGGGGAAGCTGGATCTATCATACACTGACACTGTGCACTCACGTTCACCCTTTCTAAAGGAACAAACATGGAGACATGCTACACCCCTCCCATGCTTTCCATTTCGTCTAAATAGTGGGATAGGAGTAAGGATGAGGAGGAATTAAATTAAAAACAGTCTTAAGTAACAGCAACAAATCTGTATTAGTGAAAAATCACCTAATTAATTCAGATAAAAACTTTGTCATCCCACATGCAATGAAAATACATGGTTAACTGGGTTTATTATTTACATTAAAAATTACTTGTTCGTGAAATAAAAAAAAAAATCAATTACCCAGAATGAGGTGAATTAAGAAAATGTTTTATCAGTGTAGCTGGCCTTTTTTCCAGCTGGTTGCCTTTTTGGTTTGTTGTTGATTTATGAAGTGAAACGTGTGTCCTGTCTCTGGTGGGGATGTCATGTAGCCTTCCTGCATAGTTTTGGGTTTTGGCAGCTTAGGAGAGTTCTCAAGTGAAATGACCAAGGGACATAACTCACTTTTCATTTGCTAGAGCAATAACTCCTGGGGACACGCACTCATGAAGTCTGTGAGGTTCAAGCTGGCGCCTATGCAGAACCTAAGCCTGCATGAACTTTCCAGAAGACTCTGTTTTTTTAGAACTGTGCATGGATCTCAGTGTAGCCTGGCTCACCTACACTTCTGCTTTTGCTGTTGTCTGGTGTTGAGCTATCCCGGCCATTTGCAGGAGAGACTAAGATTGCCATGTTGGGGGGGGGGGGGGGAGGCACGCTGGTGTTTATGTAGAGAACTCAGCGTGGAGATGGAGGTGGCTTCAACCTTCCCTGCACTGCTTTTCCCCTTGGACCCTATTCTCTCAAGCTTTCCTTCCATGATGGATCCTAGGGTTATGGTGATGGAGGGTAGGCCTCTTAGTCATACCCTTAGTATGAGTTACTTTACTGTTGCTGTGATAAAAGACCATAATCAAGGCAACTTATAGAAAAAAGAGTTTATTTGAGTTTATGGTTTCAGAGGGCTAGAGTCCACGATGGTAGAACTAAGGCATGGCAGCAGGAATAGGAGGGTGAGGCTTCACATCTTAAATCACAAGTACAAAAAGGAGAGTGTGTGCTGGACATGGCTTTTTAAGCTCAAAGCCTGCCTCCAGTCAAATATTTCCTCCAATAAGGCCACACTTCTCTAACTTTGCAAATGTTGACATCAGCTACAGGTCAATGATCCAATGACTGAGACTTTAGCAGACATCTCATTTGAACCACCACATCTCCTGTCTAGCAAAGGGACCTGGGCATCAATACCTAATTTAGTTTCTCTGAGGGGGGAACTTGGGGTAGCTGTAGCTTTAGCTGTGTTGGCCAGAGCTAAGAGCCACAACTCAATGTTGCAGTCATTTCTTCTCTAGTCTCTGGAGATATCTGGGTCCCTATTACTTCAGATTATTAAGTTCTAACCCTGGAGCTACATCTGCCCCGAGATACCCAGTCAATGGGGAAACACAGACTATCATCCCAGTTCCCTGCTGGTCTTGACATTGTCAGAGTATCTTGGCATGTCTTTGGCTTTCTTGGATATTGCTTTGTGTGTTCCTCAGATCTCATTTGGGATGACACAGTATTCTGAAAGCAGGTTAAAGAATATCCACTTATGATGATGCTGGGTATAGTTGTACATACTTGTCATTCCCAGAACTTGGTGGGTAGAGGCAGAAAGATGAGGAATTCAAGGCTGTCTTTGGTTGTATCTCAAATTCAAGGCCATCCTGGGAAAATAGGACCTTGTTTCAAAACCAGAATGAAACAAAATAAGAGAAAAATGCATTTAGGAAACCATAATTTTTATTTATTTGGCTTTGCTGTGATAGAAAATGTGTAGAAGAATTTGACTATGCTGGGGGTTCCCTGGAAGTCTGTGTAGCCCACCCCATTACTGGTCTGTACCTCACTTTATCTTCGAGTAGGTTTACAAGTCTGTATGTTGCAGGCAAGTGATACAAATGCAGGGCAGTTCTTGTCCATAGAAATGCAAATGAATCGGATCTTGTATCATTGTTTCTTGCCCTGTGGCTCTCTGTGGCTCTCAGTTTTGCATCTATCTGTAAATTCATTTCAGACTCCTGGCAGCCTGGCTATGGGTGGTACTTGGGGATTCTTCTTCAGACTGATTCATCAGTTCTCTCTCTAATGAGAGGACCCAGGGAAATGCACTGCACATCCGTGTTTGTCAGAGTCACCATCTTACCTTATTTGAAGCAAAAGCAGATCTTATCTTATTTGAAGCAAAAGCAGAATGAAAGGCATTCCTATGTTCTCCTGTGGAAATATGGACACTTGCTAGTGGTTAGCAAAATCTGAAAAAAAAATCAAGATTGCATTCGGGATATGTGGACATGAGGGTTTTGGATAGTACAGCTGGCTGGCAGCACATTGTATTAAATACAGCTTGTTAGAAGAAAAGAAAACACAGTTAATGTGGTACCTGTTACACTGGATTCAGTTCAGTCACAGTCTGTGAGATAGTCTGAGAAAAGGGAAGCCCAATGCAGATGAAAATACCATCTAATGTTGAATTTTTTTTTTCAGACCAGAAGAAAACAGTAGGGAACTTGTTTGATAGGAATGTCATGTTTAGGGTGGTGACAGTGGTTCTTTGGTGATGAACAAGTGTGACTTTTTGACCAGCACATTAAAGACCAAGGCAGTGTGAAACCAGGCCTTAGAATTTCAAGGCAATGCTCCAAGATAAGATATTTTAAAAAGTCAACTGAACTCAGAACTGTTTAGTCTTTAAGCATATCATTAGGCCTCAAACATAAAATTATACATTTTTCCTCTCTGTGGATTCCCAAGGATGTTCCCACAGACCCAGGCTGGAGAAACAAGCATTGGCCTGGTCAGTCAAGGTTAAGTTCAGGCTTTATCAACACAACTGAATTGCAGTTAAGCATTTCTTTGATTGAAAGGCAGGTGGATGGAGAGGAAAGGTTGCATACTGTGTGGGGATCTACAGTGCCTTATTTCCCCATGAAGCAAATAGAAGGGTAAATGTTTCCTTCTTGAAGCCGAAGCATAGTGGAGATTTCACACAAAACAAACAGAATTCAGTTTATACGATATATAGAATGTCTCTCCTTTCCCATCCTCTACTATTGTTATTGGGAGTATTTGGCATCTTCTAATGACTCTATAACCTCACTAAGGATAGACTTTTAAGGATGTGGGTTCAAGTGGATGTGTCCTTTCACTGGGTGAGAATCAGCTTTAAGTGTGAGTGTCTGTAGTCAGGCTGTCTGTTGTGAGGCGGAGTCTCCTTTCTGTCTTATGTTAGACTGGAGAGCTGGAAGGAACCATAGGTATGAACTGGTGTGAGTTCCTTGTTTTAACTCTAGATGATAAAACATATTCTTCTTTGAAAGCATGCCTGCATCCCTTCTTGTTCATTAATTTTTTAAGCCTTTAGTTCATTGGTTGTTAATATATGTTTTATAACTCTCTCTGTATGTATTTGTAGTATGCAAAAGCAGGCATGTGAATGTAGGTGTGTGCATGACACATCACATGTTTAAAGGTCAGGGGGACAAGTTTGTGGGGCCAGTTTTCTCCTTCAACCTTTACATGGATTCTAGAGATGGAATTCAGGTTGCCAGGATGCAGAACAAGCATGCTTACCTACTGAGCCAACTCATCCATATCTTTGTTTACTCTTTAAAGAATGATTTTCTTCAACTTCTGCCATTACTATTATCTAGGTGTCTTAGTTAGGATTTCTGTTGCTATGAAGAGACACCATGACCATAAGCAACTCCTATAAAGGGAAGCCTTTAGTTTGGGCAGGGTTACAGTTAAAAGGTTTAGTCATTGTCATCATGAGTAGACACATGGTGCAAGGCAGATATGGTACTGTAGCGGTAGATAAGAGTTCTATATTTGGATTGGTAGTCTAGCCTCACCCACAGCTTCAGGCTCAGCAGGCAATTCTGTCTCAAAAATAAGGTGGAGAGTAGTTGGGGAAGTCTTAGTGTTACTGTTACTGTGATGAACACCATGATGAGAGCCACTTAGAGAGAAAAGGGTTTGTTTTGCTCATATTTCCGTGTAACAGCTCATCATCAAATGCAGTGAGGGAAGCAACTCACACGGCAGGATCTTGGAGACAGGAGCTGATGCGGAGGCCATGGAGGGGGAACTTCTTACTGATGGCTTTCTCACACTGCTTTCTTACAGATAGTGCCTGCAGCTCGATCTTCTGGAGGTGTTTTCTTATTTGAGGCTCGCTCCTCTCTGATGTTTCTAGCTAATGTTAAGTAGACATGAATCTCATCTCACTCAACTTCTGGCCTTGCGGTGCACACATACACATACATACACATGCACTTCTCACAAGGGTGCACAAGTACATGCATACATGTCCTCAAACACACCACTGTTTCCAGTGCTCTTAACCACCGCTGACCAGCTTTTCCACAGGGAGAATCAGATGCTCCCAATCTGAGAGTTCTTTTCCAGGGAGTTTATATGGTACCCAGAGGCCAAAAAGTGCCAGTAGGTCCTTTCAGATCTTTGCCTGTCCTCCTATGACCTGGGGCTCTGTTGAGGATTTTCAGGTCTGCCTCTGTGAAAGTGAACACTCATCTTCCTGTTTCTCAGAGCACGCCATGAGTCTAGGTAGGTGTGGGGAGTTTGGACCTGTGCTCAGTGCCTGACCATGCTGTACTACCCAACCATTGATACCCTCCCCCAGTTCAGAACCCCAGACTTGTAGCTATCCATGCTCCTCAAGTTTTTGATTTAGAATTTTTGGTTTAGGGGAGCTCAGTTTTAACCATTCTTGGGTTCTCAAGCACAATAGTACCATGAAAATAACACTTCCCCACCCCTGGCTTCCATTCCAGTGTCAGAGCAGCATTTCACACAGAGCAGCTATTCAGTAAAAGGACAAAGCCAAAACCATTTTCATAGTAAACTTACATAAACTGACAGATGGCTTTTGCCCGGTGATCTAGCTAATGAAGCGAGTTACTAAGGCCCCCTCACCTGCATGAAACAGTGACCATGAAGCACATGAGCACTCTAAATACCAAATTCACTGGACTTACCACTTTGATAATTTATAAAAGAAATCTGTATAGACTGAAGCCCTCTGTGCCATGCTCTCAAGGTGTAGTTAGATTCTGGTGGATCTCTCCTCTCATGTGCTGAGGATGAAGCTGTAGTTAGATGGTATCCAAGTCCTGAGGCAAATCCTCACTTCACAGGTGTTGGCCTTGAAGGACTTTCATCTTGCAGAAGTTTACACTGCTTTGTTGTTTGTTTGTTTTTGGTTTGGCTTTTGCCCCACCCCCCATGAGATTTTCTGGGAGAAATGAAGGAAGAAATGGAATCACAAGATTCTACCCCTGATGAAATCTGGTCTGACCCTTTAGCCTGATCACCCCGAAGGCTGTGCTCCCAGGAAGACGGGAAGAGCCATAGAGCAGCTTCTTATATCTGTGCTTAGACATCTAGGGTGGCTTTTGAAGTCATACAACGTTATACCTATTATGTAAAGCCAAATTATTTTGCAAATTATCAGAAACGTCGATCTGCCCTTGACAGTACTCAGGGTTTTGCAGCAAGTCTACATCCTGACAGTGTTCGCAGGGTGTCACTTCTGTCACTCCTAAGCTTCCCTCCATCAGCTGCAGTTGGAAGGGAGTCCCAAGTAACAAAAGCATTGTTATCTCTTAAACTTGGCTTTAACCTTCAACCACAAATAGTTTATTATTTGATATTATGCCTCAGTGATTTTTGGTGACAATATATCATTTTAAATGTTGGTAACTTGATTTTTGCAATATAAAGACATATAAATAGGAGAAGAAGAAAATGATGGCTAAGTACATTTATGGGTAACAATATGAATAGTGCTCCTGATGTGATTCATCCAACATTTATCTACATAAATTATGGTAGTTAAAGAAGAGGAGCAGATGAGAAACACAGCTAAGGCTAGTTTTAATAGCAACATAAAATAGAGCAAAAAATGATGTTCATTACTTTTTAAAATATTACACCTCTTTATTACAATTTTCACTCATTGGAAGCAAATGCCTTGTTAGCTAATGAAACATAGCTGGATGCTGAGTAGATCCACTCTGATGATATGAGCAACACTTGCCTCCTCTTTAAAGCCTTGTCAGTAATGCCCTCCTTCATCACTGGCTACTTGTTCTCAGAATATTAATGTAAGTGACCTTTAGTATGGAAAAACAATCTTTTTCATGAGCAGAGATAAATAACTTGAAGAATGTGTTTACTTTGTAAGCTCCAAAGTGACTTTGAAATGTGCAGGATGACTTCCTGTAGAAGCCGGAAGGCCTAAGGCACAGCAGAGGAAAGACGCTGCTCCAGCTTCCACCCTCACCTCCTCACACCTGTATCCCTCAGCTATAACTTTTTAAACAGCAACAATGATGAGAACAGCAACAAAGCTCCAGATTGAAAAGTAAATAGGACAGTGTGACTAGCTTAAAAAATGCTGCATAAGTATTTTAGACCCTGAGAGAAACTCAAGAGCTTAGAGAGAAAAATAAAGGTGTCCAGTTAAGCCTTCCTTTCTAGTCTGTCTTTTCATTATGCTTCTTAAAAGGCACCTGGGGGTCCAGGTGGAGGGTAGGGAGGCATCTCATTTTTCAGATGCTGATTTCTCCAGCTTGGTGAACTTTTGTGATCAGTGTGTGTTCCCATATGTACACACGCATATATATGTACAAGAGTGTAGAGGCTAAAGGTCAACTTTGAGTGATATTCCTCAGGAGCTACCCATCCTGATTTTAGAAAGGGTGTCTCACTGGGACCTGGGGTATACTGATTTGGCGAGATCGTCTGGTCAGAGAGTCCCAGGATTCTCTTGTCTCTCTCTGCCTCCCAGGATTAGGATGTAAGTGTGTGTAACCATGTGGGGCTTCTCATGCAAGAGCTGTGGATAGAACTTATGGTAAGTACTTTTGTAGTACAAGGTCTTTGGCCCGGACTTTCTGGCCTAGCCTCAAGGTTTAGGCCCACAAACCCACTGACCCACAGACCCGCAGACCCGCAGACCTGCAGTCCCACAGTCCCACAGAGACACACAGATATTCATTTGGAGTCATATTATATTTGGAGTTCTTTTTGTTTTAAGAAGAGAAAAGGGAATATGTGGGAGATTATGTTGTTACATTGTAAATAATTGTCCCACCCACTGGTTTAATAAAAGCTCTGATTGGCCAAAGGCAGGCAGGAAGTGTGGGCGGGGCTACCAGACTAAGAAAACTCTGAGAACAGGAAGCACAAAGCAGAAGGCCAGAGAGAAGCTGGAAGAAGCAGAGGACAACCATGCTGCTGTGAGAAAAGGTACCGAGCCCCATGGCTAAACAGGATGAGTCATGGGTTAGATTAAGGGTAAAGAGCTAGCTAGTTATATGCCTGGGCCTTAGACTGATCAGCCAAAAACTATTGAAAGCATCTGTGTGTCTCTGAGGGTCTGTGAGTCTGCAGGTCTGTGGGTCTGTGGGTTTGTGGGTCTGTGGGCCTAGACCTTGAGGTTAGGCCCGAAAGTATGGAACAGAAACTTCGTACTACATACTTTACTGATTGCATCATCTCCGCAGCACCTCTTCTTCGCCTTTGTCAAGGCAGAGAGAAGGACATAACAAAAGTCCATACAGAGCTGTAGAGATGGCTCAGTAGTTAAGAGCTTTCACTGTTCTTGAAGAGGACCTGGGTACAATTCCCAGCACTCAGGTCAGGCAATTCACAGCCATCTCTAACTCCAATTTCAAGAGTTTTAATGACTACCTTTGGCCTCCTCAGACACCAAGCAAGAAGATGGTACACATAAATATATGTAGGTAAACACTCATCACAACAAAGAAAAATATGTTTTTTAAAAAGAAAGGTATAAAAACCCATGTCCTCACTTCTAGCTCCAATGCTTGTGGATCTTTTGGCTCTAAATGTTCATGAATGCCTTAGTTAGGGGTTTTTACTGATGTGATAAAACACCATTACCAAAAGTAACAAGCGGGCTTATTTTGCTTATACTTCCAGGTAACCGTCCACCACTGAGGGAAGAAGTCAGGACATCACGTAGGATGGGAACTTGGAGGCAGGAACTGAAGCAGAGACTTAGGAAGAATGTTGTTTACTGGCTTATTCTTCTTGTCTTTCTCAGTTTATTTTCAAAAAACCTGCCCAGGAGTGACGTCACCCCACAATTGCTTGGGCCCTCCCACATCAGTCAAGACTGCCTCACAGACTCACCTAAAGGCCAATTCTATGGAGACTTTCTCGCTTAAGATACCTTTTCCTCAGATGGCCATAGCTTATGTCAAGTTGATATAGAAAGCACTTAGAATAATGACCTTACTACTGCCTGATCCTTCAGAAGAAGGCATGCAGAATCTTGAGGTCCATGGCTGTCTCTCCACCTGGGTCTTATCTCAAAGTTTCTGCTTCAGGTTTTTGTCACTGTAGGTCTTTCAAGCCTTCTGTGAGAAACACAACCTGTGAGACAGACAGCCTAGGCCACCTCCTGCCCTGATCCCTCATCAAAGGAGAGTGTTCATCTTACTCCATTCCAGAGAACACACATTTAGGTAGGTTATGGCCACAAGAAAGAACCAGAAAAAGTCTGAGAAACAGATTGTCTTTAGGAAAGGTCTTGTGCTCTGTAGAGAAGAAGCTTTCTACTTCATTTCTTTTCCCTTACAAAACAATCACACCACCTATTGCATTTATTTAAAGTGTTAGGAGTCAGAGCCCTGTTTCATGTGTGGTGGCTCCAATTTCCCCTGAGGCTACTCTATGACAAACACAGGGAAGAGACCTGAACAATGTCACCTGTTTACAAAACAGGTAGGTTCTTATGTCATTGGCATAATCGCAAAGACAGTAAGGCAGTCTGGGGCCAATGTTTTGTTCTGAGAATTATGGTAACCTAGGAAAGGGAACATCTTGGCAAATATCAGATAAGTTCCTTTGAGATTTTGTGAGGTAGCAACAATAATGGTTTAAAGATTATTTCCTCTTGGCAGTAGTTTGTAAGGTTGCTTAGAAGTCTTGAGTTTTCTCTGGTCTTCCAGATACGTTCCCTTACTGAGAAAACTTTAGCTTTCCATTGAGGCCCATTCTTCCCTTTTCCCTGTGAAGATTTTACTTTTCCCCACTGGGTTTCTGAGTCCCCCTTGGGGCCTGCCTAACAATCTCCAACACTAGACTTCTTTTTGCCTGTTGAGGAGTGTTCCTGCTTTTAGGAAAGAGAGTGATGCAGTCATAAGAACGATGCAGAAAGAAAGCAATAGCCCAGCCCAGTGTTTCCTCTTTGGTAACCAATAAGGGAGCTGACAGAAGCCATGCACTTCTTTGATGTGGTTTTCAAAAGCACAGGGTGTTCTTTGAATTATCAGTTTCCTATGAGAGAATGTTATACTGAACCTATAGAGTGGACTGTGGAGTTGGAGATGGAACCAGCTGGAGCTGTGAGGCATTCAAAATGCAGATAAAAATGGACATCCAGAATGCACTTAGGTCTAGTTTGATGGCAGTTGAAGAACATTTGCACTAGAAGGGGTTGTGTCACTTGGAGGAACACCTTCATATTTCAAACCAGAAAACACATGTATGTATGTATGTATGTATGTGTGTGTGTGTGTATGTATGTATGTGTGTATGTATGTATGTATGTATGTGTATGTGTGTGTGTGTATGTATGTATGTATGTATGTGTGTATGTATGTGTGTATGTATGTATGTATGTGTGTGTATGTATGTATGTATGTATGTGTGTGTGTGTATGTATGTATGTATGTACATATGTACATACTATATACCCTGACTGTATTCAATGTGCTGAATGATGAAATATTCTTGGTGCTCATGTGGGGCTGGGTGTGTCCTGAGACTCACTGAGACCCAGATCCTGTCCTCTGGTAGCCTCTTGTCTTGAGGTAAAACATGGATGTAAACCTATATATTTTCTGAAGAACCATTGACTCTCAAGTCTGCATTCCAGAGAGATGACTTGCTCAACACAAATGTGAAGTTTTCCCACCAAAGGCTAATGGATTGGGTGTAGAAGGCTTGTTCTGTGCACCGTGACCTTCATGCCTTGGGATATGACTAGAGGCTGGAACGTTGATTGGACACATAGTCAATATTCTCTCTTTATTCCCATTCTTCGTCCTTCTTCACTTCATCCTTTTTCCCATTCCTTTCTCTGATTTGTGTCATTTTTTCTCTTCCCCGTCTTTCTAATATAGGGCATGTAGTAAGAAAGCAATAGATACGTGAAATAATAAGGGAAGGGGCTTTAAATCTTCCTTGCTAAGACAAGGAAGATACTGGTGATTAAGAAAATAAACGAACAAAAACACTCTTTCAAAAGGTACTCAAATTTTTATTTAAAACCCTCTCTCCTCCTCCCTCCCTCCCTCCCTCACTCCCTCCCCCTCTCTTTCTCTGTGTGCATATGGTATATGCATATATATGCTCCTATGTGCAGGTGTGCTTGTCCTAGAAGCATGTACAGGGTTGGTGATGCTAACTATTTTGGCTAGATTGGCTGGTCAGTAAGCCCTTGAGACCTGACTATCTCTGTGATGCTGGGAAGACACACACATACTTGGCAGTGCTCAGCTTCCATTTGGGTGCTAGGGATCTGAACTCAGGTTCTTGTGCTTGTACAGTGATCTTTTTACTCACTGAGCCATCTCTCCAACCCTGTTTTGATATCATCACTGATATGTTTTCCAGTTTACTATGCTTGAGAAAATATACAAGCATGTTTTAGTGTGGGAGGGTTAGTTTTTCCATGTATAAATATTGAGGACTACCTTGAATTTTGCCTTCCCGCTGCTCAGTGTGTGTGTATCCTGTAATGTGAGTTTTAAAGAAGATATTTTACCAAGCCATTTATTTCATTTGATTAAGCCATTAGAAAAGATTAAAGGTGTCTTTAGTTCTGGGGAGATAAGTTTAACAGGCAGATGATTTTAGTAACATCTGGGCAACATATACAACACCTTCCTGCTCCCTTATCTTTCAATGCAGCTGTTTGTAATTTTTTTTTTATAATAGATAAGAGTGATAACCTGGAAACATTATGTTTGAAACTTCCACCAGTTCCTTATATCTCATGCAGGTTGCTCCTTGTGGCTTCCTTTCAGTGTATAAATATATGGAAACCTTGAGTTTCATTTTTCTTTTCTTTCCCCTTGGAGAATATTATCTCTGTGTAAACAAGTGTCATTACCCAGTGACTGAATGGTGCATTTGGAGGCCCCCATCTTGAATAAAGCTCTCCTTAAAGAGGCCCTCTGCTTTAGATAATTGTTCTTCTCTTTTCACTCAGAGGCACTTGCAGCACTGAGGTTACTGCCCAAATGAGGCACTTCCCTGCTAAGTGAGGGAGTTGTGTGGGCAGGGCCTGCTCGCTGTCATGCCTCTGTTTTTATTAGCTCTGTAGAGCAGCTCTTTGGCTTCTAGGGTGTATGCCCCAGATCTGTGAATGAAGCTGTTCATTTCCTCTGTGTGGAGTCAACTGGATGGACAGATGGACCAGAAGAACAGATAGTGATGTGAACCACACATACACTTTGCATTGTTGTCATGGAGGTAACAATGCTGATGATATCATTTTCTTTATATTCTTGAGACAGAGTTTCACTAAGGAGCTCAGGGTGACCTTGAACCTGTTATATAGCCCAGCCTGCCTTTGAACTTGTGATCATCTTGCCTAGTCTTCCCAGTGCTGGGATTACTGATGAACACCACCACACATGGCTACACTAAGGTAATTTTTTCTAAGATGAAGACAGGATGGCCTTTTTCTTTCTCCATAATTATGAAAAATAAGTTGGTATTGACTTGTTTGCCTGCCTATTAGTCACACTTTTAAGTTCTTGAAAGTGTTGCTGGAAGTCCTGTCTATTTTCTGTTAAATTTTACAGCATAGGACTCTGATGGACTCATGGGCTTTCCATGTAGTCTGTCACGTATGGGCATGGCAGAAAGATGAAAGCAAAATAAGAGATGCTTTATCCAGGATGCTGGACATGATGATGTGTAAGCGTGACCTCAGTGCTTCCTTTATCCTTTCCTCTCTGTGGCAAAATGGCAGAGCCACAAGTCATCCCTTAAAGAGGCCAAGAGCTAAGTCTAGCTTTTGTTTGTTTCTTGTGTTTTGAGATATAATCTCATGTGGTAGTGCAGGCTATTACTGACTATGAAGCCTAGCGTGACCTCAAACCCACAGCAATTTTCCTGTTTCTGCCTCCCAAATGTTGAGATTATAGGTGTGAATTGGACTTCAGATCTTACTATGTTTCAATTCAGAACCACAGAAGTCTCCTGGCCTCTCTCCTGAGTTCTAGGATTATAATTCAGCTGGAGTCTGAGCTGATGGGAGTCTCCATCTGGAAGAGGCACAGTTGGCTTTATACCTCAAGCCACTGTTTTTGGAGAAGACAACTAACTGTGGGATGAAGTCTTTTGTTTAAGATACTTCTTCAACTACAGCATCTCAGAAGATTGGTCTAGAGTTAACTTCACAGAGGTAGCAGGGGTTGATGGAAAGAGACTGGGTCTCTTCTGGAGTTTAGCTAGACATGCTACCCCCTTCTGAATCCCCATACAAGTTATTTATTCTTCCTGGTTTTCAGAGAACCCTTTTATAAAATGAGAGTAGTGTGCCTGAAACCCGTTGTTCAGCCTTTAAAAACAAACTATGATCTTCATAGAGGTAAACCTTTTTACAGAGTAATATTACACACAATTTAATTAATATGTGTATTTGAGTGTATGCGTATGTATGGTGTGTATGCATGTGTCAATGTATTGTGTGACTGTGGTATGTGTGCATGTATGTGCACACATGAGATGTACAGTGGGAGTGTACTTTGGTATTCCACACTGCCTTTTCTGTCTAGTTCTGCCCTCTCTATTCCATTCAGAAGTGATGCTCATGGTATATTAAATTGACTTTGGACATAATATGCTCTTTTAGTTGACTTTTAGAAATATAGTCATTTTTATTTACTCTGAGGATTTCATATGAACACTTAATGCTTTTGGTCATTGTTGCGGTCTCCCAGTCTGCATAGTCATTGACTTCTACAGTCTTGTTCTAAATCTTGATTTTTCTTGGCAGGCCTGAGATACCTGCCGCATTCTATGAGCCACTCCTTAGAATGTGGGTTGTATTCTTAGACATCTGAAGGAATCTAGAGGCTCAGTGTTCCTCCTGTCCCTTATCATCTAGAGCATGATTCTCAATGCATGGCCTGCAACAGCCCTCAGTGGCCCATCTAGGTCTCCCTAGGGCAAGATACTGAGGCAAAGCCTTTAAAATGTCCCCAGTGTGGGAAGAACTAGTTTCCTTTATTCCCAGCTGTGGTAGAGGAGTCTGAAGCCCATTCCCTTCCTTTCTGGAGAAGGGACCCTGGCATGTTGTTGGTTGGGACCTATCCCTCAGCGCTCGACGGCATGGTGGTTCTTTCTTCTCAGATTCCCACAAGGGAGTGGCTTAGACTTCTATTGTGACTGGAGTTGAAATCGTGTCTGGACTTCCATGGGATGCAGTACTGTAGGCTTCTTACCCTTGGTCATTGTTTAGATGAAATGATCTCTATGACTTCTTCTAAGTACAGTACTGTCTTGACACTGTTGTCATCTCTGGGTCCCCTCTGAGAATACAGTTCCTGGAGGCATTCTTTTTCCTCGGGAAAGATTTCTTTGTATGCTCACTCACAACTGGATCACATTGGCTCTTTGCAAAAGGAAGACACAAGTTCACAGTCACCTTCCCTTTCAAAGGTCTTGCTCCTGTAGGGCTGCCCGCAGGAGTCCTACTTATTCTTACAGGATGCCTTCTGCCTTTGGCCCATGATAGCACTGGTTGTGAATAGCCACTCTTCCTTGGCCTCCTTTACCTCCATTAGCCTCTTTTGACAGTCTGCTCTGAATCTTGGCTCCCTTTGGTATTTCATACTCCCATCATTATCATTTTCAATTTACAGTATCTTCAGAAGCATATGTGAAGAACTGTCTCTAATGATATGGGTGGGAAGGTGGCTTTCAACATTGATTGTCATCTTTCCCTGACCTAACATTGGTCCCTTATGGATATCTTTTATTACATAAAGCTTAGCCAGGAGAACACACTGGGTGTGACCCGCCAATGAGGTCACACCAGCCCTGCTCTCACTAACATTGGAATATTTATTGTATTAATGGACCTAATAAAAATACCATTCCACATTAGCTTTGAATTTTCTTAGCATTATGAGGAACACCAGAAAGCACTTGTTATTTTTGGACTGTGTTGGAGAAAAGAAGTTGTATTGTCACAGAATTCATTGATTTCCATGAGAATTATGCCAGTATCCCATTGCAGTGTGGAATTTTATGTGTGGTACAACATGTCTTTCCTCCCCAAATTGTGGATATTTGTTAGTTTATTTATAGACCAAGAAGAGACTTTGCTATTCTTTATTTGCAGATATACCCTCAAAGAGGGTCAGAATTTCCATCTGATTCAGTTTCTGAGTCTGGAAGATGTTTGGGACAGAGTATCCATAACTCTTTTGAAGAATGTAGTTGTAGATCCTTTAAGCAAAAGGTATATATAGAGATGGATAAAGGTTTAGGAAGCAAGGCCTCTCCATCTTTCATGGTTGGGATTTTCGAATTTTTTTCATCAAGGGGAAATAACAATACACAAGACCCATAGGATCTTCTGTCCTGTGCATGGATTTAGATACACAAAGGAAGTTTGTGCAAATGTGGGGTGGCAGCATTAGCCTCATCTGTACATGCAAACACAAAGCCGTCACTCTAAGCCCACCATAGAACCCCACTTTATAGAGTATTTCTTGTTGTTTTCTGGTTTGTCTTTCTCTGATACTGGGGAAGTAGCAGTTGTATTTGAAAAACTGATACCACTTAGTGAATAATAAGGCAGATTTTGGTTTAGAGGTGAATATTGAGGCTGACTTCCTACCCAGTTACACTGCCATGTTTTGTTGGTAACTTCCAATTTGTATGTGATTAAGGCAGTTAAATAAAGATGTGAATCAAATGTAAAGTTGTTTTCTCCCCTTATTTTAATTTTGGTGTAATTGGGTTGTAAAGATTTGATGTCACATAACTATGGAAATCTCTGTTCTAAAGTGTAGTGTTTATCTCCTGACACTAAACTGTCAAAGGTGAGATCCATTTATAAATGAAAGAGAATTCATTCCACATGCACTCACACAAGAGATGAACATGTAAGTATATACATGTGCACAGACATACATATATGTATACATATGTTTACATGTATTTGCACACACATAACTTAGATATACATATATGTATATCTAAAATAATGATTTATCACCAAATCGAGAGTGTTTTATTTACAAATTATGCAGAGCTCAATGTTATACACACTGACTCTCCTTGGTGAACTGGATGCACAGGGCTCAGTCACCTACAGCATGTTGCCATTTCTTTTAAATATTTGTTATTGACTTTATTGATTTTGGCTTTTTGAAACAGGGTGTCACTTTGTTGCCCACCCTGGACTCATTGAATGCACAATCTTCTTGCCTCATGGATGCTGGGATTACGGGAATGTGTCGCTACATCTAGAATTTATAAATGTTTATGACGAGACAAGAAAGACTTAAAAATATTAGATCTGCTCTGAGGGTTTTACATATTTGTTCTTACAGGAGTGCAGGGCAGAGATTGAACAGAAACTTCCCATTCCTTTAGTAGAACTAGTCACTTGCTACTGAGATGCAGGCGTCAGCTCTGATGATAACTGCTAAAGAACTGGCAGCAGTATTAACAGATTCACCTCTATTGGTTTTCTCTGGAAGTCTTGGTTGCTTGCATTTCATATGAGGTAATTTGATTTTTATTAATAGATGTACTAGCTAAGTTTCTCAACTGGGAACTCCACAGACATGACGTTTCCTCTTCTTCGTTTACTTTCTTCTTGTTAAAGTCATCAAAATGTTGACAGCTGCATAACTCTTTTTAAAACATTCATAACCTGACAGATATTACAGATATTTGTCATTTTACTTCCAGTAAGTGACAGCTGAAATGAGCTTCTCCCGGTGCTGGAAGAGAGCATGGGTGGAGTCAGTCCAGTCAAATTTGTCGTGTATTTCCTTAGTGTATGAGGGATCTCTAGCTTTGTTAAAACAGGATGGGGGAACATGGGAGAAAGAGCTGGTAACCATTAGATTTTGGATTTGCTTGGCATCCAGCAAATGGGACAGTGATTTCCAAGAAGGCTGGTATGCCTCTTGGGCCCAGGTGTCATACTCTTTAAACTCAATCCTTGCCATGCATCACTGCTCCTAAGAGGCAGCTCTGATTTGGGGCTGACACCTTCAGGGCAAGAGGTTTTGTTCTTTGGAAGCAGTCTTTTCTGTATTGAGAAAGCACTGAGTGGTACAGTGGAGAGTTTCTAACTGTGCTTTCTTCCCCAGCCTCTGATTCCCTACTATGGTGACTTTAATAAGATCAAAGCCTGGTTTGCTTTTCCTAAAATAGTAAAGATAACAATTCCTATTTATGGATCACATATATAGTACTAGGTGTACAGCAGCACATTTATGTATCATTTTTTGTTCTAGTACTATAAGACCTTAGAGAAATTAAGTAATCTGTAAAAAAAAAAATGATTCACATAGCCAATAACTGGTAGATCTGCAATTCTCTCTTAGATACATTGAGTCTAGGGCAATGCCTGTTGACATTGTACAAGTCACAAAGGCTCTCTAGATGGCTTTTCAGGTGTGTTTTGGGGATTGTCACACATCTTTCTTAGGGTATGTGAGAATTAAATGAGGTGGTGACACACTTGCCTTCTGAGAAATAATTGGTTACATGTGGCATTGTGTTGGTGCTGTTATCATAAACACCAGTGGGACCCACACTGCCATTCTAGCAATGTGTTTAGATTTGTAATTTTGCTTTATTTCTTTATTATATTACAGTCTCTCATTCACTAAAGTTCATCTGTTTTTTACCCTTCTAACCCCCTGAAGTTTATCTGCTTTTCTTCTTTTTTCAAGGCCTAGAAGGAATCTAACTTCTGATGTGGTCTATGCAGATTTGCCTGGCTTACCATACCATCTCTTTCTTCAGTACTCATATGTATATTGTATAGTTTGGATGCTCTTCATTGTAAGCCAACAGCAGCCAACCAGCAAAATGGTCAAGCCATCTCAAAGAAAAACACATCGACATTGTCTTGTTTGGGAGCCTTTGCAAGGCACTTTTGTGCATGATGCTTTTTGAAACTATGTCTCCTGCTTCAAATAGAGCAGGAGAGAAGAAGTTCAGTCTCTCAAATAAAATCTCCCAGATGGGGTCCCACTAGCTTGTTAAACTTAATTAGGCGAATATCCCACCATTGGATTGCTGGTAGGATTACTGAATTGGGCCCTATCCTGAGACAGGGGAATAAAGCTGATCACTCGTGAACCAGATTCTAAACAATGTCAGAGGAGGAAGAGGGATCTTAGTAAGAAAGGTTGCCAACCCCTTTTTAGAAAAAAAAAAAAAAGACTTGCTTATTGCATATGGATATTATCTAGCCATCTCTACCTCACAGCGGACTGTAACTCTTTACGGACAGGGCCTTACAATACTGCTTCTGTCTCCTTGTGTCTCTTCATGTGCTTCAGGATGCTCCCTCCTTTATATATTGCATCTACTCAATAAGAATACTTTATGATTTTCTCCTTTAGTAGATGACATTATAGAGAATGAAATCTCCCATAAAACAAAATATCCAGGTATCCTGTGTTCTACCATGAAGAAAGGGAAGTAGATTGGACAAAAAGAGAGAAAAACTGTAGAAGTTTGCATGTTTTCATCGAGTGCATTGCCCCTGCCACAGGTGTGGCCTTCAGTTAACCTGTGCGGGGGCGCTGACAGAGCATGGCATAGAGAGAAGGCTCCTGTCCTTTTCAACATGATAAACGTGCTGTTAATGACTTGAGAACTTTCAGCCCACTATAGGTTTATCATAGGCAGTGCTGCAGGAAGGGAAGCTGTATTAACCTTTTGTTGATCTGGAGTCATTGCACCTGACGCTCAGGAGTCCAATTAACATTATTGATTTGAATCACGCTCATCAACATCAACTTGTTTTGTGTTAATTTCTTTCAACACTGAAAGATCTGAGACCAAGCACAGAGGAACTGGGACAGAATGATTGATTTGGCTATGAAAAGCGTGTTTTGTATCATAATCTCATTTTAATGCTTTCGTAGCTGAGCTGTGCCAAATTGCTTTTGATGGAGTCATTTTCTGGACTGGGTGCTGGGTAGGCCTTGCACTGGTCAGCTATTTTTATGTATTCTGTGTATTACTACATGTAATACATACTACGAAAGGAGCCACTTTCCATTTCCTCTATAGGTTGACTGTGGTTAGGCAGATATGGCAGGGAAGCAGGTGACCATGTTAGTTTCAGATCTGTTCCTCATTTGTTTGCTCCAGAAGCTTGGAGTAAAGAGGTATACCCTTCTCATGATGGGTCAGGAGTGTGAAGTGGTGTGAGGAACTTAAGTGGTGCGGAGGCTAAAATGTAGGCAGCACTACATTGGCCTGGGCAAATTTCATGGCCAAGACTAGGATGAGCGGGTAGCAAGTAGCCTCCACCCATGATACTGAAGAACAATCCCACAGTCATGAGCTTTCTGGCCTCAAGTCTCCGAGTCAGCGTGTTTAAGGTAATAAAGACTTGCAGACTTCACATAGGATTAACTTAGAGACCTTGGGACTCCTTGGAGTGGAGATGGTGTTTTCTGTTCTCTTGATCTTAAAGAACCACAGAATGAGTCTATTCTGACTGACTGACTAAATGAATAATCAATACTTGTCTTGTCTCCTTTGTGGGACAGCTGAAAAAGCTCCGAACATTACATAGGAGAAGATCTCTTTATGAATGAAAGCAACAGCCTAAAGCATGTATGCATGTGTGTGTCTGTGTGATACATACTCTATACGTATGTGTATTCATATACATGAATGCACACAATATGCTATCAAGTATATATATTTACAAATATTTACATAGATATAGATGTGCTACGTAATATATATATATATATATATATATATACATAGCTACATATGCATATAGAATATTGTAGAGTGTCTACATACACTCTGAGTTTTTCTGGTAATCCTGTGATGAAAATTGGCAGCTGAGGAAGCTACTTGCTTAGCTTAGTAGGATTCCCACCTCTATTGTTCAAGTCTACTTTGAATGTCCATATGTCAGGCCACATGGTAACTATTTGGACCTTTTCCACAAGGACCTTCTGCTCACCTTGAGCCCAACCAATGGACTTAGTGTAGCATCAATCCTGCCAAGGGGAGCCTGTTAAAAGTGGACACATGAAACTTAAGGAAAAATGGAGTAAGTGAGCGGCTTTCCCTTCCCATCTGAAATTAATGCCCACTGTATAAAAAACATAAAGCATCGCCATCCCAGGAGACTTGCCTGACATTTTAAAACTTTCATCTGCTTGAATTCATGATGTTCCAGGGGGGGGATTTACACATTGCTGAACTCCAACGGCTGGCTGGCTGGCTGTGGTGTGTACCTCTGTCAGGTTAAGCCATGCTTGCTACAGGCACAAACAAATTATATAGCTTGTTTAGTTCCCTTTAAAAACAGTAATGTGCCTATTCATATTTTATCTGTCATTTGACTTGGTGCTGAGAAGTATTAATAATGTTGTTCTAAAACAGGCCAAAGCAGTCACAGAGTTTTCTAGGCTCCAATAATGGGTAGGGCCAAAGACCTGCTTTCAGAGCCCTAAAGGAAATGTGGGATGGTCTTGGCATAGCTTGCCTACATGTGAGCTGTGTTAATATCATCTTGTAGATCTGACCAAGGCTTTAAAAGTCATATATTTCAAGTTGTTTTTTTTTCTTTTAATAGAAGCTGACTGTAGCCTGGGCAGGATTAATCATGGCTGGGATATTTCACACTCAGGACAGTATTAAATTATAGCAACAAAACCATGTAAAACCAGTTTATAACCTTATATGAACATTGTGTGCTACTGTAATGCCAGAGAAATACTGCATACCCAAATTAACAGGGAAGAACATGTGCTGGGATCCTGTTTTTCCATGTCTGGAAACGTACTTGAATGGTGTTTGTTTTGACTCCTTTATCCTACACAAGAGCTGACCTTATGTCTTTTTCACTGTTACTGTGGATGTGTGGCTGTGGAGGTCATCTGCTGGATGCTAAGCTGAGTGTGGAGGCTAAAATGTGCCTGCCTGTGTTCATCTCATGGAGACCCCTCTCTGGGTCTAGAGCAGGACTTATTGCTGTTGTGAAGTGTTACTCTTGTATACATTTTGATGGATCTGAGTCTTTCCTGGGGCACACATGTTTGTATTTTTGATAGAACCAATGAAAGATTTTTTTTTTTGTTCTCAGACAGGGTTTTACTGTGTAGACCTGGCTAGTGTAGAACTCATTATGTAGACAAGGCTGGCCTAGAACTCACAAAGATCTTCCTGTCTCTGCCTCCCAAGTGCTGGACTTAAAGGTGTTATTTAAACGCCATCATTCCTGGCCTGCTTTAGTTGAGTATGCATGTGTGTATAGTGTGCATGTGTGTATAGAGTGCATATGTGTATAGCGTGCATGTGTGTATAGTGTGCAAGTGTGTATAGTGTGCATGTGTGTATAGTGTGCATGTGTGTATAGTGTGCATGTGTGCATAGTGTGCATGTGTGTATAGTGTACATGTGTGTATAGTGTGCATGTGTGTATAGTGTGCATGTGTGTATAGTGTGCATGTGTGTATAGTGTACATTGTGTATAGTGTGCATGTGTGCATAGTGTGCATGTGTGTATAGTGTGCATGTGTGTATAGTGTGCATGTGTGTATAGTGTACATTGTGTATAGTGTGCATGTGTGCATAGTGTGCATGTGTGTATAGTGTGCATGTGTGTATAGTGTGCATGTGTATAGTTGGTTTTTCTTTTTTTTTTTTCTCTTTGGCTCTTTGAGGTTCAGGTTCCACCCAACTCTCAAATAATCACCTGGAGACTTATTCTTTCTTATGAATGCCCAGGCTTAGCTTGGCTTGTTTCTAGACAGCTTTTCTTAGATTAAATTATTCTATCTTTTGCCTCTGGGATTTTACATTTCTCTATCTATTATACCTTTCTTCATTTCTTACTCTGAGTCTTTCTGTGTGGCTAGGTGGCTGGCTCCTGATGTCCTCCTCTCCTCCTTTTATTGCTTCTCAATCTTCTCTTCCATGATTTCTCCTTCTATATATCCTCTCTGCCTGCCAGCCCCACCTATCCTTTCTCATGCTTGACTATTGACAGTTCAGTTCTTCATTTGACCAATCAGGTGTTTTAGACAAAGTAGCACAGCTTCACAGAGTTAAACATATGCAGCATAAAAGAATGCAGCACATCTTTGTATCATTAATCAAATGTTCCATAGCATAAAGGAATGTAACACATCTTAAAATAATATTCCAGAACGCATGTGTGTATGCATGTCTGTTAGCAAACACATGGCATATTTATATGTGGGTATATACATGCATGTGAGACCCAAGGTTGAGACAGGATTTTTCACTGAACTCAAAACTTGTAATTTTGGCTAGTCCTGTCTGGCTAGCTTGCTCTGGAGATTCCCATCCCTGGCACACTGGGATTACAGGCTGGACAGCAAGCCTATATAGTTTTTATATAGGTTCTGGGTTTGAAACTCCAGGCCTCATGCTTATGTGGCAAATAAATACCCTCTGAGTCATCATCCCACCCAGGGGCTTTGGAAATCAGTCCTGGTATGCCAGATAACCCAGAAGTTAGAATGTTTACGTTATATTAGAGTGCAGTATGAAGGAACTCTAGGGTCTCTCTTTTTCCCAAAAATTTGTCATCCAGAGAGATGGGGCCAAACAGATTTGTGTGGGGAGCTTGGAAATCTATGGGATGAGTCAGATCAAAAGATCACTCATGTTTTGGATTCTAAACATGAATTACTTTATCTCTTACCTCTTTGTGATAGTTACCAAAATAAATTTTCATCTTGTGACCATTGTAAAGGACCCTGGCTTTAACTTTAGATTACACTATGGGACTTGAATAGCAGTAATAAATTTAGCTGAACAGTCATGTCTTTCACAGTCGAGAAGAGGAAAGGTATAAGATCTACTGTGGCCTTCTGATCAACCTCATTTATATCTCAAAGTAACAAAGATACAGCCAGTACCACCTCAACTCTCTTACGACATCGCAAAGCCATTTACATTGAGACATTTTATAAATTATTTGAGAAGTTACTTTGTTGAGATGGAGCCATAGAAATATTATTTTGGAGATAACTAACCACTACACTTTGCATGAGTGATCAGATTAGTGTGTGGACTTAGTAGCCTTTAGCCTTTTGGTTCAGTGAGACTGATCGATGTAGATGAAGTGCTCAACAGGATGCTGTTTCTGATCCCACCGAAGAGGAGACATTTTTTTACTTTCCTCCATTTTTCACTACTATGTAAACGTGGTCAGATTTACCCTAGTAGGCAGAGGGCCACCTCCCTGAAGAAAGACAGACCAAAAGGAGTTTTCCAGGTGACTATAGCCAGTTGCACACCAATTGTCATCCATCCCCCTTCTTCAGAGTGTCCACTGAAAGCTGATTTCCAGACACTTTGGTAGCAAGATAGATGAGATGTGGCCTCTATCTTTGATGATATCAGGGCCATAATATCTGCTTTTAATACTTGTTAAGATTCTGGCCTTCAATATGTCTTGAGGTCTTAGCTTAAATGTGACTCTCTTAAGTCCATTCTCTAGACCCCAAGCTAACCAAGAGCCCCTTACCACCCCCACCCCTGCCTCTTGATGCTTATTTATCTAATGGACTCTGGTCGGCTCTGTTCTCAGTGAGAACATAAGCTCCTGAGTTAGACTTTGGATCTCTGCATCTTTGATGCATCATAACATTTGGCATCTGACCCATGGCAGGTTATCAAGATGTGGCCCGAGAGGTCCTCATTCCTTCACTCACTCAGTTGATAGCTTGCTGCTGTTTGTCCATTTTCATAATGCTTTACAGTCTCCACACCTTTCACCAACCAAGTTTTACAAACTAGATATTTGGATGAGGGAAGACCAGTGAGCCTAAGAAACACTGTCTCTCTAGAAAGTTCAATTCAGGCTTTGTGTTTGATAATTCAGAACCACTTCTTGTTTTAGGTTTTCTTTCCAACCAGGATCTTGGATCCGAACTCAGAGCAAGGCTTAGTGTAAAAAAATAACTTTTGAAAAAGATGTTGGATCAGCACAAAGAGAGAAGCAAAGGGCGCTGGAATTATTTTCGTGGTTTTTCTCTGAGACAGGGTCCTAGGTAGGGCAGACTAGCCATAAACTTACTTTGTAGTCAAGGATGACCATGAGTTTCACATCTTCCTGCCTCCAAGTGCAGAGTTACTGTTTTAATGGATTCTGAGGAGAGGACCAGTGGACTTCTGATTGGCGTGACCCTTTCTCAGTCCTCACTTAGGCTCCTGGCTCTAGTGCTTGTCTCGGGTACTTATGGAAGTATTGATCTCCATTGGTAGAGGACCAGCCTTGGCCTCCTATAATGGTCAGTGAATGTGGGTGGGCTCTCACAGGATGGAATCCACACCTCTCTCCGATGCCTGACACTCAGGTTCAGTGTACAGAGCACCCATGGGGCCCTTTCTAGAATAAACCAGTTTATTACCTGTGCACAGACAGGTGCCTGTCCCTAGAAGAGGTGTTCATCATTCTGTCATTTTCACTAGAAGTCACAGATGAGCTTCTGTCAGAGGAAAGGCCTCAGTGCTGGCCCTTCTGGAACTTCAACTGCGGTTTCCCAAGCATTGTAGACAGCTCTCCGTGGAGACCTGTGCTCATATTACAGAGGGCATTCGCATGCCATCCCAGAGTTGTGCTGCTTTGGTAGCTTTCAGCTTTTTAAAAAGGTGTTTGTGCTGTGTATGGCATTAAGGAATGTGTTTCAAATTACCATCTTATGTGTGTATGAATATTTACACTGCACATAAGAAGTGTCACTAAACGGTGTTCACCCTTACTACCTGCAGTGCTCTGTAATGTGGTCCCTTCCTTTCACTTAATTCTGAGATCTGCTTCTGTCTCCTCCCTATAGGGATGACAGAGGGAGCCTTAGGCATCACTTCAGTGTTACATTCATTAAAATGAAAGCTGGGATGTTACTCAAGGTTTATGAACTTGAGTTCAGTGTTCTTGCCTGAATATCTTTAACTCAAAAGTACATATTTTATGTGTCTGGTATCTATCTCAGTCAGTCAGTCTGTCTGTCTGTCTGTCCGTCCGTCCGTCCGTCCGTCCGTCCGTCTTAGCTCTCTCTCTCTCTCTGTATCACTTTTTTCTGGTTAGAGAGTGATTGTCGAAGGATACCATCTCTTCTTTGACTCAGCCCACATCTCATCTCCTTCTTGCAGGAGGCTGTTAAGTTTAAGGTTGCATACACAGAGTTTTATTTCCCTCATTCCAGGCCCATATCACAAAGGACATGTAGTTCTTGTCCTCATGATATTTCCTGCTAACTTGCGGTGATGTGGCCGGGCTTCATCCTTTCTCCACAGGTATCTGTGCCTCAATGGCATCATTAGAAATGTGTTTAAGGAAAGAGGGTCAAACCTCAGCCTTTTTAAGCCTCACTCATTAAAAGAAATCACTTTAATCACTTTTTGAATGCTAACACTCACAAGTAAAGGACGTGGTCCTGAAGATGGCAGGTGTAAGTTGGGTATGCTGATCCTGTGGTGGTCCTGGTGCTGTGGCTCAGATCTCCTCCCATGTTCTCAGCTCTTTTCCCTGAACATGAACTCACTTGTCCCTTCTAAGATTAAATGTGTCCCCTTTCAGCAGGAACCAGGGTGTTCTGTCTGCACACGGCATCTGTATTTTGTAAATTCCTTTTCAAAATGTCTAGCCAAAAAGTGCAGACACCGTAGGGCGAGATATTCGAAGTGAAGCCTAAATTTGAAACATATTGAAGGAAAAAGAAGAAAAAGGAAATCTAGGCTGTTTATCCAAATGTGGAGAATGGCCTCCCCGTTGGCAGAGGGTTTCTCCTTTCCTTGCCTTGAGGCTCCGAGCCTGCTGTGAATGTTGTTATGGGCGACCATACATGATTGTAGTATTTGCTGTGCTCTCATAGCTTTGCCTTAGGGACACTGAACCAAACAGGCAGGGATCCTCCTATGGCTGACTATAATTTCTTTTTTAACTAGAACTTAATATTGTCAGAGAAGAGTCACTGAGCAGAAGGCTTGCCACACAAGCCCAAGGATATGTGGTGGCATGAACTTGTAATCCCTGTTCTGGGGGAGGTAGAGACAGGAAGTTCTCTGGGCTTGCTGGCCCTGTCAATGAGTTCTAGGCCAATAAGAGATCCTGGCTCAAAAGATAGGATGTATAGATATTAAAGAATGACATTTGAAGTTAACTACTGTATTCTACATGCACATGTACCCCTTTTGTGTGCACACACGCACGCGCATGCACACACACATACACACACTACAACAATCACTATTTTAAAATTTAAATTTACATGTAATAGTTGAATATAATTTGGTAGTATAAAGCACATACTGATGAAATCAATCATGGTAATTGCTTTGTGGCCTGGGATCATATGCTTTGATTCTAACACCTGTGCTGTGGTCACCTGTGCATTGAATTGTGTGTCAGTGGGTGGTCCCTCTGCGCTGCATTCACCTATCTCAAAGCAGGAGTGGGAGCCACATCCACCTTTGAACCACCACAGGCCATTGTACATTTTGCTTCATTGCTTCTGTAGGCTGAGTGGTATGAAGGGACTCCTAGCCATAATATTACTGATTTGTAAAAACAGCTTCTCTTGAAGGGAAACATTAATTAGATGCAGAGAGGGAGTTATTTCATCCTCTGTGCGGGGGCAGTGAGAGAGAAGCACCACACATAAATTATGTCCTATTTGGGCAATGTGTCATGCTTGTCAGCTGTCTGTTGCCGGAGAGCCACATTGTAGCTAAATACTTGTGACACCTTGCCCAATCAAGGTAGAGGGAAAGGATGTTATGGGAACCTCTTTGTGACAATCTGTGCTAGTTTACATTAGCTTAACCCATCACTTTTTCCTCTGTGCAGGGAGAAATTTGTTAAATTAATTCTGTTGCAATTAGTAGATTTATGGGAAAGTACCCTGTTACCCTTTAATTGGAGAGTATAAAACTACAAACTGAATCCACGAGTTCTATTTGTGTAATAGGCAATCTATCTACGACAAGATTTGATCGATGGATTCCTATGATGCCCTTGCCTTGTTTTATATTGGCTGTCAGCGCTTAACTGGGACTGAAGTATCTGGGTAACAAAAATTGATATAATGACTTAATGCGCCTTATTCTCTTTGAGCTACATCAGTTTAGAGCACTTCTGAGAGAAAAATGTCTGGAAAATATCAGGGACTCATTTATCAACCTGTTTTCATTAGCATACTGCCTGGCTCTCGTAAGGATTTGAATAAAAAAAAAAGCAGGATAGTACAATTTATTTCAGGCCCCATATTTCTTAGATGAAAGGAGACCTCTAATAAAAGGAAAATACAGAAAGAGGCTTTTTTTCTAGTTGGCTTTTTCCTAACAAAAAAAATCCTACCCCACCCCTAAAACAAGGGTTTCTTGTTTGTTTGAATTTCTGCTGTTGGTGATATGTGAGGGAACATATCCCTGGAAAGGTAATTAGAAAAACAAACAAGCCACATGGTGGTCTTGATATGTAGAGAAAAAAATATTTCAACATCACAACAAAATTAATCAAAAATACCCAGGCAGGTAGTGGTTGCAAATATCCATCTCTCTTTGCTTTGCCCTGCATGTGTGTATGTGCGCACACATGCAGGTGCATGAAATACAGTTAAACATGGAATGCAGAGGGAGGCGCTCTGCATAAGTGGGCATTTGGTACCATTAAAAGATTTTTGGAAAGTTAAGATCTAGTGTTCTTAGCTCTAGAGCCGAGGGAAAATAGAAACAGATCAAAATGTTTGTAGAGTAGGCAAAATGCATTTGGTGTATGGGGCCGTTTGTCCTCTGCACGGTAGGATGAGAGCCACGAGAGGTAATAATAACTGACAGGCGGTTGCATGGGAGTGAGTCCTTTTTTTGCATGAAATTTTTATGCATCAGTCAGCCTGCATACAGTGTGCCTAATGTATAAAATAAATTGGTACATAAATCAGATTAAGAGCAGCACATTGCCAACTTCCGCATTTGCACACAGGAATTCAATATGGATATGGAGGAATTCCCGTTTTTAATCTCTAATAGGGTGTGGGGAATCTCTCAGGTAGATTTTGTACACAGAAACATTTTATTCACTTACCTCCTCTGCTTCCCCACCACAAATAACCACACAGGCAATGCCATGAATGTCAGGGACAGAAGTATGGGGGATTTTCTGTAACACCAGCTGTATATGGAGGGTAGTGACACAGAATTTAAGATAATACTGCAACCCTGTCTATAGATCCTAATTATGGCGAGGAATTGGTGTGCCAATCGATAGTGATTTATGGTGGAGATATACAAGTGCACATGGCTAACATTGATCTGCATGTAAATTCCTTGACATAATAAGAAGTTATTACCAATGACAGCCACTGTCTGACTGCTAATTCATCAGCACACCCTCTATTGGTGTGAGTCTCACTGGCTGTGTACGGGGGGCCAGTGTACCACACGATTTGCCTCCTATAAGTCAGGCCCCTGCATCTGGTGCCTCAGGAGATGCTATTGAACAGGTGAGAATGGAGGGTCACATTGACCATGTCTGCCAGACAGTGGTTCCATGATTAACCAACAGGACAGGGAATGAGCCTTGATTTTTTTTTAAGCCCCAAATGCCTTATAGATATTTGACCCCGAGTCCCGAAAATTACCACAAGTATTATGAAGTGTTGTATCTACTACATTTTTGTTTTTTTACTTAACAGTATTTGCTTAAAAGCCCCCAGTAGCAAATCATTGCAACAGTTGATTAAAGCATAATGGCTTTTTAAAAATCCCCTTCTTTCTCTTACTGCTTTTGAGTGATCATAAATTAAAGGCATTTTGTTTTGTCATCTCTCACAAAGCTCTGTGTGTCTCTGTATGTTGCTGTCCCAGATGGAGGAAGACCCTTATGAAATCCAGTCTTCAATGCCGTGTCCCTTTGTTCTTCTATATCCTCTTTCCTCCGACAGGTCTGCAGAGCCTCACTCTCTCTCTCCCCTGGAAAGTCTTCAGCTATTTCCATTCAGGGTCCAAGCAGGTGTGTCTCCACTCGGCTTGTCTTCTGTGGTACAAATCTCTCAGTCCTCGCCTGTAATGTCCCGTTACTGGAACTGAGCATCCTGTCATGTTCTTTTACGGCCTGATCTTTTTGTTGTTGTTTGTTTGTAAGAGTCTCTGCATCAGGAAATTATTCTTTAAACTGAATGTAGGTGAAGTGTAGGCCTTCTTTTTTCTTCTCCATTCTTATAGGAGTGACTACTGCTTTCTTAGGGGAAAGCCCTCGGGAAGTTGGCAGAATAATAGATGTTAATAAAGTAACTCTGGATATATAGCACCTGCTGTATCCTAAGAAATACAGAGAGTTACATATGAAAGAGGGGGGTGTTGCAGTATTAGTTGAAATACTAGAGTAAATAATTGTAGCAACAATTTTAATTTCAGACTTTTAATTGGATATATTCATTAGGCTCATCTAGGTTATGCTGGAGTAACAAATAACCTCCAAAATCCCAAAGGAACAAAACAACTGGATGTATCTCTTGCTTAAGCCATATGTACATAGACTGGCAGAAAAATCTTAATCATTTTAGATCACACAGGAACTCAATGGAAGAGCATTCAACATGGGTGTTATTTCACATAGACCCACAGGGGATTAATGGAAAGTGAGTGTTCTAGAGGCTCATGTATTGGCAGTCAGCTCTGCTCTGTGGAGTATCTCATGGGAAGAACTAACCACTGGGCATTACTTTTACCCCATGATTCAGTGGAGACCTAGAAATATTTGCACAACTCCCTTGATGTCTAACACTTAGTTTCTCACAAAGGTAAGTATTTAAGAAAACCTTCTCAGAAAATGAAAACAGTGGGGTGAATGTCACTGGTGTATGGATCAGTGTTGACTCAAGTGACCTTGAATGATTAAGTGTCTAAGCTTTGGAATAGTGAACTGATTTTACAGATGGGGAGATGGAAATCCATCCATGGAAGACCCTCTCCCAGGGTGGTTCTGAGCTGGTCTTCTTGCCTTGAGTGCAGCCTGACTCTTTGTGTTCTTCTCCCTATGGTCTAGGGTTGCTCTGCGGTGAGTTCTTCACTAACATGCCTCACTTTGCCTCCATATCCAGGGTCTACTGAGAATTTCCTCTTTCCTGACTTCGTGACTGCTAACATACTCCCACCCTCACCCACAGATTGCTCAAATTTTTGTTTTGGGTACTAGAATTTGAACACTGTATTGTATTTTGTGAGTTTGACATAGGGTGTATGAGGTGATGATGAGAGATGCCCACGGGAGATGTCCAACAGAGTCAATCCACAGAATTGACATCAGTAGAAATGATGCCTACTAAGAGGATTATTGATTTTCTTGTTATAGTACACATCCACCTTGTCTTGAGAGAGTGAGGGATCTAACTCACTCCAGTATGTACTGGAGAATGATCAAATATTCTGATTTTTTTTTTTTGGTTTCAGTAGGATCACATGACTGTTTTGGTTGAAATTTCTACTGGATTATTTTGTTTCGTAAAATTAGTTCAAATTTTGCATAAGATGTAGGGAGTTGGTGTGTAAATTCCATATATAATGGGAACATAAAAACTTTACAACACTTAAGGTTGACAGATAATAAATGACACTTTTCAAATGACTTTCTCTGTGTTCCAGAATGGACCTTCCTGCTAGAAGAGCATTAGCTATTTTTGATGTTTGTGGTTATGGGTTGGAAGCACTTGTCAGCAGGGCATGTGCTGGAACCCAAAGCCTCAGATTTTGACATTTGAACAGTGACTTGTTTCTACAGAAGATGGTAGTATGTCAGTATGGCATCAGAGTGGAGGAGGAGGAATGTCCTCTCTCCCTACCTTTGATGTCTGTGACTTTTGTACATCCTCTTGTGCCACTTGAAATTAGAGGCAAAAGCCTAGCTTCAGTGAGTACCTTTTATATGGCAGGTACACACATACAACTTTCTGTATGTCTGGTGTATTTTTATAAATATACATTTGAGAGTGTGTAAATATGTGTGTAATTTTTCTTTGCTTCCTGGGGCATCTTTTGGAGGAGACACCCTGTATGACTAACACCCAAGTGCAACTTGTTCTTGCTAATTTGGTTGACACCCCAAGAACTTCCAACATTTAACTCACTTCACACTAACATCACCATCTGGAGTAGATACTTTTATTAATTCCACTTGAAATTGGAAAAGCTAAGCTATGGAGTCAAATTTGCATAAGGCCAAGTGGGCAGGCACAAGCTATATCAGTGTTTAGATTTACCTTAAGCCACTATGCCCACTTGGTTCCGATGCCCATCTCAGGAGCATGTGCAGCATATGTGGGTGCTATTATGGGCCCACCTCAGAGTGTCTTGAAGCAGTAAGACCTGACCACGTTTTTCCTCTTTTGTTTTCTTTAGCATTTACAACTTTTATTGTGGCTTCTGGCTGCAAAGTGTCAGTTCTAAGATTTATTTTTATTAAATCTTTGAATGACCGAGCCTTTATAATTTTGTTTATAAGTTAAAGATTGACTAGAACGTCCCCTCTTTGGTTTATTTCAACATGAGGTTATTTGATTGGGGTGAGTGCATGTGTTTAATGTAAATCACCCATTTTCCATCTATCTGTGTCCTCCCATCTTCCCTTCCTCCCTCCTTCCTTCCTGTTGCTCTATCATGTTTTAGTACTTTTTAGCAATGTGTTCTAGATACTTCTGGAGGATGATAGCCAGTGCACTTACTCTAAGATTTTTCTGTGCATTCTGAACTATTGGTGACACTGTGGTGTTGAACACTGGGCTAGATCTGCACGATGCACTTGCTATTTTATTTCAAATTTCCCTAGAGCTTGGTAGTTGTTTGTAGGGATGACCAATGTTACTTTGCCTTGTCTGGTCTTTTTCAGAGCTTTCCTGTACCCCAGAATATTACAAATTCTTCAAAATCAAAAAATACCACACATTTTGGTCAGTTGGCACCAAGGAAGGTGGACATTCACCCACTGCATTAAAACATCACCATGAATATGGTTGGCCACTGTGCTTAAAAAAGACAACTATGATTAAGAAGGTACAAAAAATAATGCAGCCATTCAGCTCCCATGCATTCTGTGCTACATAGAAACATTTGTCCAAAGGCAATACACTATAATCTCTGGAACTTCCGGATGTCTCCTCATATGGGCAAAGCTTTCTATAGGTGGGATATTAAAGTTTTTTGAGAGAGGGAGATTATCCCGATGGAGCCTAGATGCCATCAAAAGTATGTTTATTGAGAAAGAAAGAGATGTGATGTTCACCAAAAGAGGACCAGGCAACAGAAGCCGGGAGGGCAGCAAGGTGGCTGTTGGCCAAGTGCTGGTGGCAGAAATGGGGGCTGGTAGATTTTTTTCCTATGGGACCCTGGCAGGGAGCATGGCCCTGTCAACACTTCCAGTTCACTACTGTGATACTAATTTTAGCCTTATGACTTCCAGAACCATGAGAGAATAATTATTTTTAATGCTATCAACTTTGTAGAAAATTGTTACAATAGTTGTAAGAAATTACTACATCCACCTGAGGAAATTTTTATGTTATTGTTAATTTATTAAAGTCAAGTGTTGAGCTGAAATTGGAACCAGATCTTTAAGTTGCTTTTTCAGTGCAGTATAAGGGCATCCTTTATAAAAAGAACCCAGTGAGACATCATATGACATCTGCTTAATGATCTTCTGTTTAAAGGAACTGTATATACTGTATGAATACACTAAGTATGATGGTAAGAGGATGTACCATATGAATTAGCATATATTGTCATCCCTGAGCAAACAGATTTGGAGAACTTGCTATAGAAAATTATCATTAGGATGAAATAAAATAAGTGTGAAAATTCTTGGAAATTGATGGGTGTCCCATATGTACCTGTTCAATGGGAGGAGAGATGGGTGGATGGCATGAAGGAAAGAAAGAATGGATTGGTTAAAGGATGGATGGATGGATGGAAGGAAGGATGGATAGAGAGAGTGATGGATAGATAGATGAATGGATGGAAGGAAGGATGCATAGATGGATGGAAGGATGTCCTTTTCAGTGATGGATTGGCTCCTATTGAGAATGGTGCATAGGTAGGTTGATGGATGGGTGGGTAAATAGACAAAAGGATGGATGAATGGAAGGAAGGATGAATGGATGTATGATTGGACATGAAAAGATGGAGGATTCTTGATAAAGCCAGAGACCAGGGAAACCTGACTGTAGATAGAACTTAGCCACGGGACTAGGTATGTTTGACTATGAAGACTGTTGTCTTTTGGCTGTACCATCATTCTGTTGGGAATGTTACTGATAAAACTGTCTGCTTCATGGTTTCCTGAAAACTGGTGAGCAAGTGTTGGTGGGGAACACGTAGGGTGGCTCACTTCAGTATTGGGATGGGTGAGGAGGAGGACGTATAACTGAGACTCCTGCATAGGCTGTGACTTTGATGACCTGTCAGAAGTAGTGCTGGAAGGGACACTCTGAACGGGGCTTAGAGGGAACTGTCCCTGGCTGGGCTGTGGTTTCCCTGCTATATGCTCTCAGAGGATCTTCAGCATCCTTTGGGTGACACCCACTTCACTTTACTCATTCAGTGTCTCTCGGCCCTCTGTACAGTCAGCTCCGAGTTGTTACTGCAGAGAGTATCAAGTACATGGTGACATCTCAACCGGTGTTAACCAGGTGACTGATAATGATTTTACAAGAGTACTTTGCTCTTAGTGATCTGAGCTCAGTGGACCTGCAGTGAGCCAGGGCTTTGTGGGGGTATAGCTTAGATGAAGAACATTAGGTCTTGTCTCTTTAGGATCTTTGCTCTCTCCCATTGAGGCCTAGGTCTGAGTCCATGAAGAAGTCAACGTGGGAAGGTGATGACACCAACAGGAGCTCCATACTCCAGCTGACCTTCAGAAAAGCAAAGAAAGGGGCTAGGGAGCCGGTCAAGTGCATGATGCTAAGGGAGCTGGCTCTATAGGTCAGGTACTTTCAGCTCAAGTGTGAGACTCTGAGTTCAGATGGCAACATCAAGACCCATTAAAAAGCCAGGCTTGGAGGTGTGCACTACACACACACACACACACACACACACACACACACACACACACACACACACACACACACCCTGTAATCCTAGCACCAACGTGAGGGGACAGAGAATGGGAAACTCCATGGGCTGCCAGACTAGCTGGATCTGCAAGCTCCAAAATCAGTGAAAGGCTGCATCTTAAAAAAATGAAGTGGAGAATCATATTTTCACCTAATGTTGCTTCCTCACTTTCATACAGATGTGGAGATGCATGCACACTGTGTATCCACATGTGCAGACACATGCGTACACCACAGACATGTTACAAAAGGGAAAAGGAAATAATAAAAACCCACAAATGTAAATGCACCAATGGCAAACATTTCTAGAAATAACAAACTTCACCTCGTGCTGTATTTTGAAATGTAAATGATATTCAAAATGCAGGAGAAGCAGCCCCGGTGGAAGCTTCACATTCCATCAGCGGCATTTGGCTTTCTAAGAGATTTCTCTATGAGTTGTGGTTATGGTTTTCATGTGCATGTCTCATTTTGACCCGAGAGTGAGAAGAATAATTCTGAGGTGATGAAAATAAATACTCGCCTGACTATTAAGTACAGAAATGGGTCTCGGGGCCCCACAGTATCGGTCCTATCATCTGAAATGTAAATATCTCCTGAAATTCCCATTTAAGAGCAGATTTCACCTGCAAGTAGACTGTCATATCTTTCTGAAAAATATACACACCCCAGTGAGGGAATAAACACATCATTACACTTCTCTGACAGATAAGCTTGGCTCTGTTCGGGTGTAAACTCATTTTTCTTGGGTTGACCTTTAAATAGTATTGTGCTATTGTATGGGATTTAAATCAATAATTTTGTCAAAGGAGAATATACTATGAGTTTTTTTTTCTTTATCATTTAAACAGTTCTGTAAACTCTCAAGGAGTAATGGATTCAACATGCATTTCCCAGGAAAGGGAGATGGAGATGCGGACCAGGCAGTGAAGGAGGCTCTTCATGGAAAAATGCATTTAGCAGCAGCAGGTCTACAGACCTGAGAATGCTGTGCTCTGTGTCCTAGGCATTGTGGATGGAGATGCCAGTGTGAGTGGTAATTAGTGGCATAATACCTTTTCTATATTCCTGTTATAAAACACTAGCATGTTCCAGGTGTGAGGAGGTTAAAATGAGAGGTACCCAGTAGTTATGAAGCAGCAATAATGAGTTTCCTTCTACTTACCATGGATTTGTGTGATATACAGCTTGCAATTAAGCATGGCTTGGTGATTCGGTGATTAATGTATATACAGCTCCTGAAGGAGGGAAACTGCCCTCCCGCCACATTCTTCACAATGTTTACAGCTGGGTACCTATTAACAGGAAGATGGAGAGGGCCATTTACAATTCAGTAACCTTTATGACAGTGAACTCTTTAATCAGCATTTTATTTCCTTTGTAACACTTTAGTCATCTACAAATGTCAGAATAAAATAGGGCCATGAAATATTTAGGATCGGCATGTGGAAATTGACTTCCCTTGATTTAAGCTGCTGTGCCTTTTCATTTTGTTGTTTTGGGAGCGTTTACTTTTATTGAAAGACAATTTATAACTAAATGCTCCCAACAGTGACTGGCGTGTGGGTAGGAGGAATTTCAGAGAGCCAGGCTCTGGTTCTATAAAATGTGTTGATGCTTGCTATATTGGGTCATAAGTTACTCAAATAAAAATATTAGCAAAGGCTTTGCATTTCAGAGGAGTATTTAGTAGAGGTGCAGAGAACTCTACAGTTTATGACAAAACACCCCAGCATATTTTAGACAGGCAATTTAGTATGAAGTACATCCATAATAATTTAAGTCAGTTGTAGTATGTACCTGAGCCATGCATTATCATCTAGCATTATTTCCTTAGTGGAATTCTGAGACATTTTCCATTTCATAATAACCATTCAGCTTTCTTGGGTTGTCACAATGTACATGAAACATATCAACAAGATTTCTATGTGTATATTTTTAAGATTCCTTGGGACCGTGATCATTTTATTATATTAGATGACCAAGTTTTAGTTTATGCTCATGGCTTTTGTTAGGTTAATCCAATTTAGGTCAGAAAACCCAAACAGGCCTCAAAAGATGTTCTTAAAATTTATCTGGACCATGTGTGCTGGAAGGGTCTGGCACCAGGAAGCTTTAGTCACACCTCCTTACTCCAAAGAGTCCTGTTGATCATGTATTGACCTTAGTTAGGATCTTCTTTGGCAGGGGTAGTGGTGATTTTGGCCACATGGGAGACTTCCCACAGGGTTTTGTAAGGTCCAAAGGTGGTAGTAATGTGTGTTTTCTGCTCAGTAGGAAGCAGTAGTTGGAACTAACATGATGCAGTCACAAGACCACAAACTAAAGTCTACTGATCCCAGCTCTGACTGGGATGCCATGTCACAAGTCTCAATTTACCATATGGACCTGACTTTTCCTGTTGGAACACTGATGGGGTCTACTGGACTAGATGGTCCTCATAGGGAAAGGGGGAAGGGAGTGGGAGAGGGGAGGGATCTTAGAACACAAGATTAAGTTCAAAGTGCCATGAACAGAGGGTTTCTATGACATGATTTTGTCTTGAATAGAGTGCCTTTTCCTAGATGATCGAAGGGCAGCTTCTGGGGCTAAGGGGAATCTGATTTTCTTATGAATCAATTGCCTAAGAGTTAATTGGTATACTTAGCAAAGAACAGGACAGACCATAACATTTTATCTTTGCCTTGTTTTTAAAACAAGACCACATTACCAACTGGTCTGATAACATAACTCCCACTGACAGAATGCCAGACACAGTCACTGGTGCTTGGTTGAGGTGCTTGCTGAGAGGACTGAGGTATTTCCAGTTTGAAAATTGCTTCTGCTAAGTTCAGGGAAGAAAACAGAAGAGGGAGACCCAAGGATTGGAAGTTGCCCACTATGCCAGGAGAGGAACTGTATGATTACAAGATAATTCTGTATATAGTTTTAAACCTTATCTTCTTGCCCAGTGTCCAGATGTTTTCAGCGTGTTGCTTTAAAAATGGTCCTTGGAGCTGAACTGGGCAATAAATGCACAGCTCTTTATTGAGAACTAGGTGAGGGACACCAAACCCTCAGACTGCAGAAATGGGAAGTTGAATGTTTTACAGTCAAGAGTGTGATAGGCCGTAAAAGAATTGAAGGAAGAGCCAAGTCATCTTAGCCCAGGCTGAGGCCATGTGGGGTGACAGTACAGCAGTGACTCTTGGAGCAGGCAGCCTGTGGGAGGTGACTGGAAAAGTAGATGGAATGGGCAGGAGACCATTCAAAAAGTTCATCTCTTCCTGTGGTAACCTCTCTCCTGAAGTCTGCAAATTGATGACTTCAAAGGCAATAAACAGCATGGACCACCCAAAACATTCTGTTGACTAAAGATGTTGCTGTCAATTTTCCCAGTTTTCTAGTTTTCAATGCATTTAGTAGCTGCATATTTTTGAATTAAAAATAATTTCCTTTTAGGTTCCCTAGTGTTTGCCTGTTTGTATATGTATGTGTTTCTCCCCCCCCACCCCCGTGTGTGTGTATGTGTGTGTAAGTAGTGTCCCAAAAAGCCTGGAACAGAGTTACAAACAATTGTCAGCATGCATTTTGGTGCTGGAAACTGAAACTGGATCCTCTGAAAGAGCAGCAAGTCCTTTTAACATTTTGGTGTCTGGGAAGAAGATTATCTAAAAGAAACAGGCAATAGCTCCATTTGATGCTTAGCTACAGGGACCACACACACACACACACACACACACACACACACACACACACACACACACACACACGTGCGCAACAACCTTGTGGATTTGCTTTTGAGTGAATTATATATCTGACACATTTGGTTGTTATTTCTCAGGCTTGTTTTGAATGAGAACTGAGACCTCATGAGTTTTGCAGTGTCTATGATAATACATCTTTTTCTTAATGACTGATAAATAATGCCCCCACCCAATCCTAAGGGGTATAGACAGAAGAATTAAAAAAAGAAAACAAAGAAAGCAAAAATACCTAAGCTGGATATTCCCTTCTCAATTTAGCAAACCATTGGGTGCTTAACAGTCTCACTGAGGCCCCTGGGAAAATCCTGAGCAGGACCCAGAGGGTTAGGGGTCTGGTCTGCCATCATTTCTTCAGAGAGCCTGGCACTCACCATATTAAGTGCACGCAGGCCCTCTGCTCATCCTCATTATTCTCCTTTCATGGAATTTTCCTTGTTTCTTTCTACAACCGGGGGCTTATTCCATCATCTACTTATTCTTCTATGGCAGACTTTATCTGATCCCCAGCTCCAGCCCCTTTAAATATTTTTCTAAATTGAAGCAGAACCTTGAAATACAACCAGAGGAAGGACGTCAAACAGAAGAGTATGAGGAATTGTCTTCTGTTTCTGCCACATGAATAATTGTTTGTATATATTCATTTTTTTTGAAGTCATGGTACCTGTGGTTGGAAAGGGTGCCAACACTCTAGTTTGTGTCATGTCCTTTTGCTGTAACACGAGATCATATACATTTTGCCATCTTGACTCATTGTTTGCCATCTCTTTTTGTTTGAGGCAGGGTCTCACTCTGTAGCTTGGGTTGGCCTGGAATTCATGATGTCTTTTAGGGGAGCTTTGAACTCATGGGCAATCTTCCTGCTTTGGCCTCTTGAATATTGAAATTAGAGGCATGCAATGTAAAACATTTTTTAAGACTGAGTTCTGTTCCATCAATGAAAAATTTCATTATTCAAAAACATATTAGAGATATTTTTAAGCCTTCCTAGGACCACTTGACTATGGTCATATTTTGGTGTAGTCACAGTATGATGAGTGGAGACTAAATACATTTGGATTATTTCCACAGGCATAGAGTTTCAGGCATAAAATTACCAGGCTTAGGAGCCTCTGCTATGTTTTAGTATTTGTTCATGAAGAGCTTGCAAGATTTTTTTTAAAAACGTTGTTCCCATTTCATCAGTCTTGTGTATGAGGTTAGAGGTCAACTTCCAGTTGTCACTTTGCTGCATCCCACTGTGGGTCCTTGAGCTCAAACTCAGGTCACCAGGCTTGACAGCCGATGCCTTCACCTGCTGACCTGTCTTGCCAGCCCATGAAAGACTATTGAGTTTCTTTCAAGTTCTGGGATTGTCCCGGGCTCAGCTTTCTCAGGCAGCTTGTGTTTCTGTAGAGGATTTTGAATCTTCAGAAGACTCTAAATCAAGTGTATGATTGAATTGATGTTTTAAAAAGATGCTTTTAAAATACTAGAACAGTAGTTTTCAGTCTGTGGGTCATGACCTCTAGGGGCTGAATGACTCTTTCACAGGGGTCATCTAAGATCATCGGAAAACACCGAGTTTACATTATGATTCATAACGGGCAAGAAATTACAGTTATGAAGTAGCAATGAAAATAATTTTATGGTTGGACTCACCATGACATGAGGAACTGTATTAAAGGGTGACAACATTAGGAAGGTTGAGAATCTCTGCTCTAGAACATAAAGACTGGATGTGGTGGGCAGTTAATGGAATGAGGACTATTGTTTAAGACCTACATTATGTTAGAGACCTTTTAAACCCGACACCATATTATGGGTGGGCATTGGCCAGCACTACATTTTAAACACACAAGGATATACAAATGGTGAAATTCTATGGGTCACCTGACACTGTCAGCTTATAGGGGGTAGAATTTGAAGTCAATCCCACTCTGCCAGGTCTTCTTCTTGTAAGGAAGTGCGAGTAGATTCAGCAGTGCCGGGGACCCTTGCTGTATCATTGAATAGACATAGAATGGTGGCCATGTCACCTTTGTAGTATCAGAAACTCTTACTCTACACACTGGGACTTAGGTCTCTGTAATTTTTCCTTCTCCCTGTTCCCTTTCACAGGTATCTCTCTATGCAGTCATTGCAAAGCACAAAACACCAATTTGCCCTAGAACTTCAGGAATTAAAAGTAGGCTGTCAGTTGATAAGATATTCAAGGGTTGTTGGTATAATTCTCTCTCTCTCTCTTTGTGTGCTTGTGTGTATGTGTGCATGGTCCCTGCTGTTCTTCTGGGGAAGCCAGGGCCCGAGCTTTTTTGGCCTTATCGGAATTTATTCTTTCCTCTGTGCTTTCTGGGAGGCAGTGAACTAGCTAGAGATACATCTGTCACTCAAAGGACAGAAAATGAGCTTGCTTTTGGAAGAAGAGTTTGGGAGCTACAGTGAATTTAGAGCCCTCCCAGATGGAGAGATAGTGTGAAAGAATTATCCAAAGTCCTTGGAGAAACCTTCCCACAACTAGCCAGGAACAATGAAAAACAAGGTTAAAGCACATGTTCAAGGCCAGAGCATCCACTGAAGTCAGCTCCTTTCCAGACAGAGGAGGAGCTGGCATGCCCAAGGGGAGGATGTCTTTTATCATGGGTACTAAATACAGTGGGAAGATGGACTGAGTTGTGAGGGTATGGAGGACTTGGCCACAGACAGTCGGGAGCTTTGACCTTGTTCCTTTGCTTGGAGGTACTTTGAACCTCAGTCTGGTCTCCTTCATTAAAGATGGGATCACGTAATAGGAATCCCCCCCCACCACCACCAAGACTAGGACAGTTACCCCACATTTTGCAGTGCAGCCACCTTTCAGTAAGGATTATTTCAACGTTTATCCTTCCTTCCTTCCTGACCTATCTTGCTCAGTCCTGATTCTCAGGTCCGGCTTGTTTTGTGTTTCATGAGCTTAGTAAAGCGTGGCCTCCAATTCCCTGGTTCTCGTGTTTTCACTTAAGATGAGGAGTGATGAGCCAAAGGTTTCAGGCTCAATCCTTGAGCAAAGGACCGCTCTGACAGGGATTATTATTTATTTGTCATCTTGGATGTAATAAGCTGTAGGTACAGCTTCGAGAGCCCTTGATTTATTGCGCTGTCTACTGCCAGTAGCGGGACGTCTGCTCCAGCACGCAGGATGAATACCACACTGTCAGCATCGTCGATCTGTCTCCGCGACTGCTCTCCCTCTCATAACACATTCCCATTTCATGCCAGAATACATAAACAATCTTTCATTATTTTGATGCCTTTTTCGTATTTGTTCTTTACAGAACATAAAGTTTGAATTTATGGGTTTCCTTTACATTATTTCAACACACTCCACCATTTTCCCGGTTTGTGGTTTAACTCTCAGAAATTGGCCGCCAGGTGATTTAGTTATTTTGGCTTTCTAGTTTTATAGTTATTTAATATCCCAATGCCGGGATACTGAGAAACTGGAGTGCATGGGAGACGTGAGGTTTACAGTTTAGGTGCCTGTCATCAAGTTGGCATAATCACAGGGATGAGCGTGGGGATTAGAAATCAAGATTGCCTCGAGTTTGGGGGGAAAAAAACCCAAACCAAAACCCTAGTTCAAAATTATTAGATGACCCTAACGGGGCTTGAAAGCAAAGAACGGCCATCCTACAGAAGCAGCATTAGCAAGGGCTTCTGAGTAATAAGTGGCCAACCACCCTACTTATTTTTTTATTTTTTTTTTTCCCTTCTTTGGTAGCAGCCGCCCTCAGCATCCTTGACATTCATCTGCTCCTATGTTTCATTGGCTTGACCCCGTAGTCCAATTTTAAAAAAATTGTTCTGTTTTTGTTCTTAGTTTTCAAAAGTGGCAGATGATTCCTCACTTGAAGGCCTTTGCATAGGAACTGCAAATTGCTGCTCCTGTTTCCTCAGAACAGGTTTGAGGACCACTTCCGGCACCCGCTTCCCGTACCCACTTCCTGTTCACTTGAGTTGTCTGTCCTGTTTACAAAAGGCTTTTAGCCCTCCCCTCCCGCAATTCATTTTTCTTCCTGAATGCCACCATCTTTTTAAAAATTCAATCTGACTTGTGAATGATGTCACTTCTAAACTGAGCCTATTTAGTGTTTTATCTTTTTCCAGTGATTTTTCTCTTAGTTATTTCTGAAAGACCCCAGGAGAAGAAATGCATGGCGTGCAAGGTGAAAATGACCCTATGATGAGGGTATGGTGTTTGTGTGTGAGTAGTGTGTCCCTTCCTATATGCATGTGCCCAGTCTGCACAGCATCTGCCTGTGGAGGAGCCTGGCACATCTCACTTCTGATGGTTGCTGACAAAGACAAGCTAGTGGCAGGTGGGATCATGCCTCTGTCAAGGTCAGTTTTTGGGAACTCAAGGTCCTTCCTCTTGACAGTGTGGATGCTGAAATGCTGCCTTCGTGTGTGTGTGTGTGTGTGTGTGTGTGTGTGTGTGTGTGTGTGTGTGTGTGTGTGTGTGTGTGTGTGTGTTGGGGGACCTAATCGTGTGCATACCTTTACCCTTCACCCAGTCCTTTGAGAGGTGGCAGGGGCCCATATTGGAAAGTCCCTTTCAACCACCTCCCTTCTGAAGGCTGTTAATGAATGTGAGTTCAGATGTCATAATGCAAGATCATTTTACCACTCCTGCCTGTCTCCCTTGGCAGTCTTCATTAGAGAAGTGCAGAACAACTCGGCTCACGTCACACTGCACAGGCCTGTTGTGGCTGGAAGGGAACCTAGATAACTAATATGAGAAGTTTGTTTTGTGTCCCTGGTTTGGAAGAAAGAGAAAAGATAAAAGGAAAAGATGGGTGTAGGTCTCTGCTGTCAGCACAGGCTGCCTGTCGCTCTGACCTGCTCGGCTAAGTGTCTGATGTGTGACTAATCTGTGAATAACATTTCAGCCCAGCAGAAGAGAAACTGAGGGAGCAATAGCAGAATTAATATCTGGGAGCATTGATAATTATATATCAGAATCTAATTTTTAGCACAGAAAATGTGTTAATGACAGAGACGAAAACAAAAATCACTAGCTTCTCCCAGCAGGCTGCAGAGTGTCATTTATTACTTCTCAGCTGGGTATCTATCAAGTTTATGGGTTAATTTTTCTGTGGACTGTTATTTATGGGTTTTTGTTTGTTTTCAGCCATCATTACTAACAATACGGTTAATAGCAATCATTTGTTATCCAGCACGAGGCCTGATGCCTCAGATGAGTGCACTGAACTGCGAATACTCATTTGGTAGCTGAATAAGGGCCTGACAGGGCCCATTTATAACAAGCTCATTCTATAATGTCCGTCCTATTAATAAAATTTTGTTGCTGTCTAATTAACAGCGTTTGATGTGTATAGCAGCAGCAGAGGAGACTCTGGCTGTTGTGTGTGTGTGTGTGTGTGTGTTTTTCCCTTCCTTCTCCTGATCTCTGATCATATCCACAGTCCAAGTTCCGGAAACAAAAGGAGGGAGGGGCAAGCTGTGGAGGAAGGTTCTGGATGAGACATGGTGTTTACATGCAGCACTTTTCTCTTTGTCCTAGAGTTTTGGCTGGCAAGGTTAGTCCCTTGCACTTGGCCTCCACCTACCCGTGGAACCAAGATTGGCCACATGCTACTGTGGCCCGAGTTCCTCACCAGGGAATGAATCACAGCCTAAATATCCACACAAGTGCCAAACTCATCAAAGCCATTGCATTATGGCTCAAAGCACTCTCAGAACATCTCTTAATGGAGACAGTTCATTCAGGTTTTTTTTTTAAATGTCTCCCCAAATAAGAATTTGGAATGGCACATAAAGTCATCTATCTCAATGTTCTGTAGTCTCACTTTGGATAGAGAGACCTGCTCTGCTTATTCTGCTATACCTCTGTGGGTCCTTTGGGCTTTTGCCTTTGATCAGGCCATGTCCATCTGTTGGACCAGGACTTGGCATTTCAACGGTTACTTGAAATCCTTGTTCCTTTGCGTACCACTGTTGTGATTTGGGGCAAGTTCCAACTTCCTCATTTCCAAAAACAGCAAGCTCTAAGTCTTCACACACCTGAAAATCTTATGCAGGTGCCTTCCAGATGTGAGATAGGATTGACAATCTAGTAGATATAATTCACAGGTCTTTTCAATTCCTTGCACGGAAAACCCTACCTCTTCAGACTTCGAAAATAATTTTGACCATAATGGCATGAATAGCTTTGTTAATGAATTTTGTTGCTCATATTTTGAGAAAAAATTTCTACACTCCAAAAGTGAGACATTGGTGAGCTTTGCCACCCTGATTATGGCTCTTGGTAATATTTGCTTTATTTTTCTGAAAGGTGTTCAGAATTCAGGAAAGAAGTATGTATCAATTTGGTGGGTATTCAGAATCACACACCTTTGAATTAAGAGCAGACACACTCCGGCAGTATACTGAAGAATGTTTTAAAATAGTTTTGTTGCTAGGTAACTGTTTTTTCCCTCTTTAGTAAGCCCTCCAACCCTGTGCAATGTTTTGCAAATAATCTTTTGAATAAAAATGACCATCAAATTTTTGTCTAGTGGCCCATTTGACTTTAAAGATAAAATTAAATAAAAACAGAAACAAAACCCCCAAAGTTAAAAAAACAACACTGAAAAATCTTCCTTCCAGGCCAGCAATGAAAATGCCACGTAGAACTGAGCATGCACAGGCTTGGGTCGTCTGCTGGCTTTTCCCCTAAACTGCTCTTGACTACAGCTTATCAACCCTTAATTAGTGCTACATTTTCTCTCTGTGATTTCTATTGATGTGTGGTTCAGGAAGCCGGATTGAGCCTCCACCTGACTGGTGTGCAAATTGTTTTAGAAAATTCAGCAAACATCTCTCTCCATTATCCCCTCTCCACCTCCCCCTGTTTTTCTCTCCTTGTGTCTTTCTCTCTTCCATCCTCCTCAGTAGGAAAGGTGAAAAGCAGGCCAATAGGAATCAGGTTGAGTATTAGTGTTTTTGCTGGCCTGTGCAATAGAAAACGACAAGCAGCCGGGCTGGGCCCTCAGTCAGCAGATAGCAGTCTGAAAGCTGGAGGTGGCTGTGGGCACTGGGGGGTGGGGAAGGTCCCCTGTGGCCTGGCAATAGCTACAGTGTGATTGTGAGAGCTGGGATGAAGTCAGTACTGACAAAGTGAGGGGATTGATGGATGGACAAAGCAGGGAACTGGATGTGAGAATGGATGAGGGCAGAGGGGGAATTTAACACAGACAAACAGCATGAAAGACAGAGAGGAATTGCCTGCTCAAGTATGCCCGCCCTTAGCTCCCAGAGCAATTTGCTTACTGCTAAGCGAACACCCAAAGATGGTTTGCATCTTTGCAGATTTCCCTGCCAGCATTGGCAGAGGGAGGCGTGTGGCTTCCAGCCAGTATGAACCAGGCTTTTCTTTTTATCCCTCCCAGTCTCCCAATTCTACCCACTCTTGTCCGTGTCCTTCACATGGAACTGCTGATGGATTTACAGTAAGTCCACAGCATTTCTGCAGAATAAAGTTTCTTCTGCCACGTTCTATTCATATTTCTGCCAAATTCCCCTTTATCAGTTGCCTTCGTGTAGCAAATAATAAGATTCCCTGATTCTTTTGAAGATATTCCTGAAATAAATCTGTTATTGCTGTAGGAAGCTGTGTAATTTTGGAGGAAACATAAGCTGGTTTTGTGTGTTTACTTTTATCCAGGCCACACGTGTCACCAAGTCACTCAATATTAATGATGCCACTTTTTCTTTAAGGCAGGAAGTATGTGGTATCCTAAACCCCAGTCTCTTCTACTGGGCAAAGAAGAGATTATTGGGAGAAAAAGAGAAAAGGCAAGTCTATTTTTACCTGTTTGCTATGATATAGAATGCACATTCCTAAAAACAAGTGTCTGGTCAAAAGATTAGTTTTCTGTTTGTTTTTGCTTGTGTGTGTGTGTTTTATATACAGTACAATCTGGGATTATGCAAAATAATAGGTGACCCAGTCTATTATAACTGAATATGATACTCATATGTGTAGGTTATGCTTATGATGTCATTTCCCTGTATGAAGGAAGAGTAAGTCTCAGCCAGTGAAATGGCTTAATGGATAAAGGTACTTACTGCTAAGCCTGAGGGCCTGAGTTTGATCCCCAAGATCTATGTAATAGGCGAAGAAAACTGACTTCCATAAATTGTCCTTTAACCTCTGTATGTACCATAGCAGACGCATATACATGTTCCCCAACACAAAATATAAATAAATGCAAGAAGATTAAAAATAGTGAATTTCTGAAACAAGTCCAGAATTCAGAGGTTTTAGATAAACATCAACATTGTTGTAATTCCAGCAGAGAAGCCAAACAATAGCAATGTCAATAACAGCAGTAGTAATACAACTTTCAAACATAAGAGTTGTTTAGAGTGTGAGCTCATCTTAATTGATACCTTGTAGGCTTCTGCATTCCCCAAAGACCATGGTCTTTTTAGTATGTTAAAGAGGCCGGGACCTTTAGGGAGCTTGGGACATCTCTTCTCGTTTTAGACTACATTATAAGGAACCGTGTATTTGAGAATCAGTGCTGACAGGTCTAAAATGTCTTTAATCCACTAACCATTGGATGCAGTTTGATCTTCCTCTTCCTGTCTCTCTCCCACCCCTCAAAAAATGTTATGGAAAATGAAGAGTGTCTGAATGTTTTACTCTCTGTGTTACAGAAGACTCTCCTTTTATATGGCTGCTGGCTGAATGGCCACACCATTCGTTCTGTGGCAGGTATTTTTCTCCCCTGGGATTCTCTAAAGACTGTGTGTCTGGGAGAGCAGCACTGTGCATCCTTTAACTTATGTAGGTCTCCAAGATGAAGGAACAGCTGCCTTCAAGATGGGAACCCAGGCCTTGGGAGAGGGGCCATGGACTTGCTAAAATGATGAATAGGAGTTAAAAGAAAGAAATTAATAAGTTATCCATTGCATGGAGATCCATGAGACACATTTTCAAGAGTGGCATAGATTATCTATCATTCTGATTGGTGTTCAAAGAGGGAGCCACGCTTCTGCTCACACCCATGGCTTTTTGTGTGGAGTCAAGGCCGAGGCAGCCTGGAGGGTTTGCTGCCCCCACCCCACAAGTATCATTCCAGGATGATGAGAGCTCAGAGCTGGCTAACTGCTTGGATATGATATTGTATATTAATCCTGGTATTGAGTAATTTTTCAAAGGCTGAAAGATCTGACAAGTGATAAAATTAAGTTTACTAAGGCTGGCTCACACATGGCATGGGATATAGAACAGTGTGAGAGGTCATACAGCATTCTGCATCTCATTGTAACATAGGAATCTGGGTATTCCTGGGCCTCTGGGAAACTTTTCAAGCAAGGCTAGGATCTTCTCACATGTGGAACTCTGGTTGACAGAGGCGGGTCAGGAGGAGTTGGTTTCTTTATCTGGAGAGCTCCTCAGCCCTTACATTCAGTTTACCAGCTTTCCTCAGAAGCGTCATTGTACCTGTGCTTCCTTAGAGGCAGGTTAGTAGGTGCCAGAGCCCAAATCATCACACATTTGGATATAGCAGGAGCTATATAACACATGTCTGTGTATGTATTAGGTCCAGTCTGACTTGTATAACACACATTTTTGTGTGTGGATATGATGTATGTATGTGTGTATAGGGAGGCCAAACTTGACTTTGGGTATTTTCTTCAGTAACTCTTTAATTTACAAAAGATTGATATTTATTTATTGCTTTGTGTATGCGTGCATGCGTGAGTGCGTACGTGTGTGCGTGCATGCGTGCATGCGTGCGTGCGTGCGTGCATGTGTGCAGGCTCAGTACCTTACTGAGCGATTGCTCTGGTCTTTCTCTTTCTTTTTGATGATGAATTTCTTGACTGTACCTGGAGTGGCCTAATGGCTAGCCAACAAGTGCTGGGGAACTACCTGCCTCTGGGAAGTCTCAGAATTAGGGCTATAGATGTGTGTCCCCATACATGGCTTTTACTTGGGTACCTGAGATCCAAACTCAGGTCCTCATATTTGTGCTGAACCCACCTTACCCCCTGAACCATCTCTTTGACCCCAACACACACAATTTTAAGGAGCTCTAAAAGAATTCTGACAGGTGGTCCCCAGACTACACCTTTCTCCTTCCCATGCACTTGGGCTTCATTTGGGTTTTCACTGGTGTTTCTAATTCTGCTGGACTTTGGAGCCTTTTAGTTCAGTGGCCTTAAAGAGTGGGCCACTTCAGTTTTGTTTTGTACCTCTCTAGTGTGGTCGAATATTTGTTTTTTTACCTAGAGTGCAACACAATGGCTTCATTAGGCATCTTCTTATTATAAACAGAACTTACACTCACTGGAGAAAGTTTAAAAATCTTGGAAGCATCAAACATAGGAGGCCTCGTCAGACTGTCTCCCAAGGAGTTGCCCTGGTGTTTTAGGGAGATACTAATAACAACCCTTCTCTATAATTGACTGACTTTTAAAGTTCCATAGCCATACTTTTTAGTATTCATTTGCACACATCAGGGTGAATTTTGAGCATATTTTCATATGTCATTAGTAATTCTTCTGAGACATGACATCTCATGGCAGTAAAAGGTATTTAGTTAAGTTTTCTTTGCCAATTATATTTTGATGGTCTTTCAGACTTCATAAATTCCTTACTGTATCAATTATTTATTTATGCATGCATATGTGTGTGTTCTCTAGTACATATATGGAGATTAGAAGACCTTGTAGAAATTGGTCCTTTTCCTTTACCATGTGGCTCTTAGGGACTGAACTCAGACCATCAGGCTTGGTGGCAAGTATCTTTACCATGTGAGCCATCTTGCCAGCCCTAGGCTACTTAAATTCTTTTCTTATATAACTGTGATAGCTTTGATCTAGTGGGCAGCTGTTAATATTTGAAAGTTATTGATATTAGAATTTTCAAGGTCATATTTTTATTCTATGTGTGTGAACATTTTTCCTGCATGTATTTATGTGCACTACATGCAAATATGGAATTTGTGGAGACTAGAATGAGGGTGTTGGATCCCTTGGGAATTGAACCATGGTCCTCTGTAAGAGCAGAGCTGTTCTTTAGCTACTGAGCCTTCTCTTTAGCTCCACATGAAAAATTACATTTTAATTAATGTAAGCTTATGTTTCCTTCCCTCTTTCTCTCTCCTCCCTGATTTACAGATTTATCATGGCTTCTCAGGCCCTCTGTCTGCTCCCTAAGAGTTCATATCTTCCAAAAACCTGAACGTACCTTGTTTGTCAAGCCACAGGACTCTCTCAGTATTTAGAATCTTATAAGTGCCATGCTTGTCTCCTATAAAACCAGCAGTGTTAGAACTTATTAGTGCTGTAGTCCTGCTCCTGGAAGCTGTAGCCACTCAATGATGTTGGATCTGCGGGGACCCTGGATTGGATCAGTGGAAGTCTGGGTGGCTCCGAGTTCCCTGTGTCAGCCCTCGCCAGAATGGCACTCACTTAATCTTCTAGAATCCTAAAAGAAATACTAAACAAAATTATGATTGGCTTTGTGGCCATCACTTGATGGAGTCTAACCTCCTCTCTCCTACAGAGGAGGAGGCAAAAAGAAAGTGGATGTTATTCTCTCTGGTTCTTCGAATCTGAGAGAATGTGTTCAACTGAAGAGGTCAGAGAGCAAAGGTGGGTTCTCGGTGATATCCTAAGCTGGTGGAAGAACCCTGGAACCCTCTTCCCTTTGGGTATCTTGTGTTTTCTTTAGCAAACCTTATTGGTTAAGCCATGTGAATTGGGTAATCTGGGACTTGTTACTTAAAGCTCTCTGAACTATGTGAAAAATCTCAGATTTGAGTTCTTTGTCCATTGAATCTGAGTTAGGATCTGGCCAGCTGTTATTTTTGCTCCCAAGACCCTCTCCAACTCTCTTAGATAAATGGGAAATGTTAGGGCTACAGTGCCACCCTAACCGAGTCAAGGTTCCACATATATTTCCATTATGCCAATGGGTGGCATCAGCTTCAGTCCTGAAGGGAGACAAAAGACCCACAGCACCACCAGTACGAGCCCCTCGTCATTGGCTTCCTCTGCACATGACTATCTAGGCAGGCCCATCTTCATAAATGGTAATTTCAGGAGCCCATTTACTCCCCATAAAAGGTGAGTGAGTGAGCTTCTAATAAATCTGAGTGTGGTGTGCATGCCATTGGTCCCTTCATTTGACCTTGGTGGAACAGGCTGATGGAGCCGTGAAAAGTAGTATATGAAAAATGAGTGAGCAGAGCAGAGTCAGCGGTGAATCGGTCTTGTGTGTGATTAGCTGTGAACAGTTTCAGCAGCGTTGCTCAGAGTCACTCTCTCTTTTCTCTCTTGTCTCATCCTCATTCACCACCCCACAACTGAGCCCTCCCGAGGTACTGCTGTAGCCCCACCCAGCGTCCTCACCTCCTCACAGGGCTTTTTGGATGCTGAGGTCAGCTGAGAGAAGTTGGGGCTGTGAGGAGAACATCATTTTCTGTGAGGTGAGCTCAACGGGAGCCTCAGAGAGTCCCTTCCAGGGGCATGTCAGGAAGGCGTAAGTGTGACCGAGTGACTTCAGTCGGCGTTGTAAATCTGCAGTTATACCTGAGAACTCAGTGACTCATGGTTGAGGTCTCCATCAGCTCCATTTGCAGAGTCAAGCCCTATTAAAGCAGAGCAATAGGATGGTAAATCAAGTTTCCCAAGGAATCATGGGATGTTGCTGCAGTAGGCTGGAGCAGGTTAAATGGACACTTGGCGTCTCTGGCATGGTTGTCACTGCCAGGCTGTAGAGGCCACCTAGATGGTTCATAGAGTTGCTACTGGATGAGAAGTCCTGCCATGTTTGGTCTGCTCTGGCTTTGTTGCTCTCCTTGTGTCCATGACACAGGAGTCAGGGAGAGGGGAGAGTAGTTGGAGTAGTCTCGTCTGACCAAGCCCACTAGGAGACACTGGTTCCTTCTTGGCTGTCTTTGCAGAACTAGCTTGCTCTGAACAGCAGACAAGATGGCTTCATCTTAGGACCCATCAAGAGGTAGAGAGTTCATAGACATCTGCATCTGCTAACACGTCCTCCGATTGGGCTCATGGGAACGCCCATCATTCCTTGGTTAGCCCTTGGCATGTGTTCTCTGGCCACTGCAGACCACTTCAGTAGCAGAGTCATTTGAGTCATTGTCATCCTATCAATTGGACACACAATGAATGATGACCATCTTTAGGCTTGTAAGATGATTTAAAATGTCCCACTGGTCTGAGTGGAGTTTCTCAGAGGAAAGGCAAGTGAGTTTACATAGGTATAATGAATGATGATGAGGTGTGATCTGGCATATCAGTTGACACAGTACTACTGTTTGACAAAATACCCCAGCACCTCACGGCACTGGGTGAAACATTTCTCACTATGCATGCAGGCCGGTGGCTATGTTGGGTAGCCTCTGCTCTTCACTATGTCACGGTGATGTGGTAGGTTGCTCCCTTTCATATGCTGGTGTTTGGTGGGAACTAGTGGCCCTTCCCAGTAAGTGTCTCTTACTTTTTACATCTGAGGTTCAGAGAGATACATGAGAAATAGTGGATGCTGTGAGACCCGTGCTCAGAATCGGGGCCTTCTCATCTTCTCAGTCTGTATGTCATCAACCTGATGAAATTGTTTGTTTGAGACAAAGATAGATAGATGTTCAAGTATCAGGAGCTATAAAACCACAGCCTCACAGGACCTGCTTATGTAGTCAACATGTCATTGATTAAGCATCTGTTCTGTTTTGATTCTCCAGTGACAACCAGACTGTTCGGCCCTTTCCGAATTTAGAATGGCATAGATGAATTAGAAAGGTTTGGGTCATCAGTAAAACTGTAAGAAAAAAAGTCAAAAGTAGACACTGGAAACAATATTATGTGAGTTTCTGAGGATTTATCACTGTAGTAATATCTTTCGTCATGTTTATGAATGGGGAGGATCCATATCTTAGCTATTTACTTCCATTAAAGGTCTTTATTGTTAATTTTAGTTATGCAGCTGACTTGAACTTGTAGAATGAAGCAAAGCAGGTTAACAAGTCATCATCACAGAGTGCCCTAAGAGAGTAAACAGAAGTGAGTTCAGGTACATTTTCATTTGGCACTTATTTCCCCAAAGATCTGCTTCTCGTGCAAACATTCCAAGATTGGCAGTTGAGTAATAGATGCCTAACATGTCCGAACAGCTAAGCTTTTCTTCAATTAACACCCAGCCCTGTAATGCCATACGGACCCCTGAGTTGGGGAAGGATGTGGGGAAATTGGCAAGAGTCCAGGGAAATGGAAGACATGACAGCAACATGAAGGATAAGATTCTTGAAGATCCACGTATAGTCAGCACTATCTTTCCAGAAGAAAAGGTTGAAGTCTAGTTGAGCTTTTCTGGGGTGGCCCATCCTGAGGAGGCGACTGGCTGCTCTTCCTTTTAGCCACTTGGAAAGGAGAAGGCCTTCCATATAAGAGTGTCTAAATGGAGTCAGTCCCACGGAGGAGGTTCTTCCTTGATCTAGCCTGCTGTGGTGATCCATGGTTCACCGACTGTAGACCACTGCTCTAGGGGGTATTTAATTTTTAACTTACGAAACAAGAAAAGGTCTTTTTGAAGTGGTCATGCATTGCTCTCCTTTGGGACCGGGACATGAAACCTTGGTTAAAAAAAAAAAAAATCTGTTTCTAGATGTTTAAGGGCCAAAGCCAGGTTGGGATTAGCAGCTGGAAAAACGCCTATACCTCCTCTTCATGCTTATTCTGAAATTTCCATATTCATCCAAACTGACAGCCCAGGCTCTATCAGAGCACTGGAAAGAATCTTCTGAAAGGTTGACTTTCCTGTTTACTTGCAGATTCTAGTGGTGGGGTTATTATAAAGCAAGAGCTCATGCATTAAAAGATCAAGTACACCGTGTACCCCAAATATACAATGCCAGCATCTCCATTCCATACTTAAAATTCAAGATTTAACAATGAAAATGGCAAATGCCTCCTCTTGTTTTCTACTTAACCTTGAATTACCATACATCATGCTCTTAAAATTGTTTCTCTAAATTTGCAGTAATATAGATTACTGAGTGTATGACTTATCATATAATCCAAAATTTTAAAAGTCTGCAATATTTCAAACCACAGTAAAATTAGAAAATTACACATGTAGGAAAGAAAGGAAAATAAGCATATAATGTGGCATACAAGGGAGGCCTTGCAGGCTTAGGAGAGTGTGGAGAGAAGAGACCTGGGGTCCCTGCTGCTAGCCTTCCACGAGTCACTGTGCAGACCACCTCATTCAGGGAGTGAAAGGTTTAGATCAGGCATCTAAGAATTCCCCTTCGATTCTAAACCCCTCTGGTCCATGTTTGTATTAGGACTCTCTGGGGAGAGTCCTTTGTTTTTCTCAGCTTCTGTGAGCAAAAATTCTCTCAACTGTATTTTTGTCAAGCTTCAGCAGATGGTCTGCAGGCGAGTTACCAATTTGTTGACCTCTGAATTCAGAGTTCGGAGTGGCAGCACCTGGACCACTCTCCCACTCCTTCCTTTGTAGCTTTGCTTTGTTCCTACTGATCTGGAACCATGGCATAGAATATCTCTCATTACAGCCAGAGGTCATAGATGGCTGTGCAAGCTATTTCCTCTCCTTGACCTAGGGCACATGGACCTCTGAAGATGCAGGGGGCAGGGATACAGGGGGGATATCTGCCCAGAAAAGTACCTAGGTTACAGCACCAGGGCACATGGGCCTGAGAAATGATGGAGGCGGGGCTCGTCTTATACAGGGGCTCCTTTGGATCTTTTCCATATGCTTTTAGTCAGTAAAGTGATGCTGTAACTGCAGTCTCAGGAGGTGAATATAGAGAATGTTCTGGAAGTCATTCAGGGCATTTGACTCTACACAACATACAGACTTGAAAGTCAGTCATCTTTCAAATAACCATTTCGTGTTGACTGGGATCTGACAGCATTTGTAATTCATGATACATGACATTAACTTATAAACCGGGTGGCTTTAGAGCCAGCAGAGACCTGAGAATTGCCCCCTTGTGCCCTGGCTTTCTCTCTGCTCTGAGAACCTCTGATGTTGAGCAGAGTGTGTGAGGCTGCACAGTGATCTTTTTGTGTCTGATGACTTGGAGAAGCAAATCACATTAAAAAATATGTATATATGTTATAAGCACAATATATGGGCAACTTCCTATTTTATAAGGGGGTTATTTCACATGTAGCTCAATTTGAAATTTGTGATCACAGTATAGAAAAGGGAAAAATTCATTAAGACCTGCCTGCAGTTTCATTGTGTTTACAAGAGGTTGTTGTCAAATTCTTTTTCTTTTATAGTTGGTGGGAAAGGTGCCCTGTGATGCATTATTTGTGTTCCTGGATGCATTCTTGGGAAGAAACCCAGACCTTTAGGATGTGGGCAGAGCTACCCAGGCCCTGGGCTCATATCTCTGTTCCCCTGCTCAACTCAGCTATGCACAAAGGTCCTTTTTAGGTGACGTATCGTGTTACATTCCAAAGTACACTTTCTTTTAATTTACAACTTAATTTTCAACCTAATTCAGAAGATTGATACTATAATGCTATTTGCAGAAGTATTGAAATGTCAGTAAGTTTTATTGTGGTAATAAAGAGTATTCCATATATCATACACTCTATAGGGATCCCTGCTTTTTGCATAGATCTTCATAGCAACAACCGGTGGCTAAATGCTGGCAATCATTAATTTTTAAAGAAGACATGGTTATGACGACTTGAGGAATTGAAGCTGCTGGTGAAGAATGAACTTTAATTTCTTGACACTTCTTCTTTTGCAGTTGCGCACCAAGGTGAGGCGACAGCTGGGTGATAAAAAATGGCCCAAATCCCAGGTTCCTAATACTTAAAATGCTGTCTGCTCATAAAAAGATTTTAGTCAGGGAGAGGCCATCTTTGAGCTCTTCGTAACAAATGGGTATCAGTGGCCCATGAAATAATCAATGCCACTAATCCATCCCAGGGCCTGCCAATATGTTAATGGCCCTGGTGCATCGTTATTGCTAGAAGACCATAAATCATTCCGGTACCAGAATGCATCGCTGTTGAGGCCTCAAACCCCTTGCCTGGAATAAAATGCTGTCTCCTAACAATTAATGTCCAAACATTTTGCAGCTTGGTGCCTTGATTGTTTTCAGATGCTAAAAAAGTAAGCAGGACAGATTGTAAATCAATAAAACTATAAGACAAAGCATTTTAATAATAGGAAGGTCTGGAGTAAATCATAGCTCTGTGTTTATTATTGTTTTGGGGGTTATAAAGAAAGAGTTACTTTCTGCTACCCATCAAGGATCCCAAGTTAACTTGAGAGCAAGTTCCCTAAGGCTCACTCTTCTGAAGGTGGGTGCTTTCCTTTATTTCTTGAAGCAAAACTGAGTTACCTGGAGCCACAATCCAGCTCTCTGATTTAGGGTAGTGTCTGCTAAGTGATGCATCTATTTGTGAGCCTATCTGTACACTGGTGAAGTTTATTGTTGGAAATAGCAAACATAAGTTGAGGGGTTTGTGTAGCTAGGATAATAGCATTTTGGCGAATGAGTCTTTATGTGGCTTTGAGAACATAGGTGAGGTGAACCCACTGAAATAGCACCCAAGCTGGTTTGGGTTACCTGAGAGCCTCTTTCCATGAAGTCATCCATCCTGGCAGGTTGTTTTGGCCGTACAAATGCAACATGTTAAGCTAGAGATAGACCTGAGAGCTCATTTAGGAACCGGTCATATTCAATTGATCCAAGTCCCTTTGGCCTATGTCAGTTTAGCCTGCTGCTGAGGGCATTGCTGGGGGTCACGATGGGAAGTCTTTCTCTTCTGGTGCAGTTTGTTTGTGCCCATTATGGCATTTTTGTTGTTGTTGTTGTTCTACAGCTGTACTTCCCATGTGTCTCCAACTACCCCTCTTGTGCAAATAAGGCTAGACGTTCATTCAGGAGGCTGAGCTTGTCATTTGCAGGAAGATCAGCAAGCCGAAGGGAAATGGTTTGTGAGATCTGCCACAAACCAGCCCACTAACTGGATTCTGACCATCAGTGGGATCAGAGCTATTGTACTTAGGCTGAGCTATGTCCCACGATAGGCCACATACCGGCAGGAGCAAACGTGGGGGTCTTGGATACCTTTAGCATTTAGTTACATACAGTATTGGAAAGACCATGTTTGCTTCCAGATACCATGATCTGTCATCTCCCAAGTATGTGTTCTGTAGCTGCTATGTAGAAAGAGAAGAAGGACACTGTTGGCCCCCGGCAGGAAGCCCCTCTCTTGCAGTCCTGTGTGCCGGCGCCTGGCTTTGATGGCGTTCATAATCTATTTTGGTGCTTAGGAAATAACACAGGAAAAAGCCAGGAAAACAGTGGCTCCATAAAGACAGAAAGACAATTAAAACTGATATGACTCTTAACAGAAGTGGTGAGAGCCGGCAGGATGGAAGTAATTTATTCAACGAATTGTCCAAATACATAAATTGTACTGATGCGTAGTGGAGTAGTGGGCCAATGGAAAATCTGATAGTTGTTTCCGTGGTGAATTACTCAGACAGGATGCCTTTGTGAAGTATGGGGGTTTGTTTAATGTTCTGACAACAATTTAGATCCTGTTATGGTTACTGCAGTGTAATGCTGTAGTAAAAATTGAACATGACATGTTAGCAATTTATTATTTGTATGTTTTTTAACCTTGAATATCGGATTGTTTGTCCAAGCATATCCTTTGATTTGTTACAAAATTTATTGTTGATAAAAACAATCAACTTTCCATTAGAAGCAAAAAATTATTATTATGATTATTTTCCAGGAACCATAGATTTAGGGGGAAAATTCAGCTTAGGCTACAGGACTTCTGACAGGTAGACTCATGACATTATATGGTAATTCAGCATGAAAGAATAATTGTGACACTCTACTTGGTTGTGGAGTATAATCGTGCTGTGAGGTTCAATTCACTGAAAGGCCAAATTATCTTCGACTACATTAGCCTGACAACCTATAATGCTCGGCAGAGGCAATTTGTAGATGTTTCACATAGTTCCAGCAAACAGGCCTCCCCATTATGCCGCCCATTAACAAATTTGTGTAGGGGGAAAAAGTAACTTTTCCATTTTCCTGACTGTTTTCAAGCTTTGCAACAAAATAAAGATCTCAATGGAGTATTAGTATTGCCATTTTCTTGCTTGGTTTTAAAATTTGTCTAAGGGATGGGAGGAGAGGGCCATCTCTTAAGCTATGAAGCCTGAAGCAGGTTGATGTTTTCTTTGACAAAGGCAGCTGTATGGTGTGGAGATGAGAGCACCATGTTTGGTGGCAGGAGGTCTTAGTGACAGGGAGTAGTCACCCCAGACCTTCCACTTGCCAGCTTTTGTGACATATTCACTTTGAACTTCAATGTCCAGTCTCTCGTGCTCCTAAAAATCTTTGTGTATGTTTATGTGGGTACATGTGCAGGTAAGTGTATGTGTATGTGTGTGTGTGTCTATGTGTGTGTGTCTATATGTTCATGTGGAGGTCAGAGGTCAATCATGAGTTTTGTTTCTCAAGCATCATCTGCCTTATTATTTTGAGACAGTGTCTTTCACTGACCTGAGGCTGGCCAACTAGGTTAGGCTTGACAAGGCTTGTCTCCTTGTCTCTACCTTGCTGGCTCTGTTTCTACAAGTACACACCCCACACTCACCTTTCTCTGTTTGTCCTAGAGACCAAACTCAGATCCTTATACAGAAAGCGTTTTCCCAACTGAGCTGACTCCTCAGCCCATGTACAGCCCATGTGTCTGGTTGGCTTCTTGTCATTTTGCTTGGCTATTGTTGACGTACTTGCTTTGAAGACTATCAGAGTAAGGTAGCATGAGCTGTCTGCTCTTCAGGCTCTTCAGGCTTCAGAAAGTGGACAGGATGTGAGGATCTAGGACTGTGAATAAGCACACTGGCTCCCCTAGAAAGAGTGAAAACCCTCCTTCAACGCAATAGACACCCAGCAGACACAATATGTGCAATGACAAATTGAAAAAAATTGTTGGTCATAAATGATATAGGATGAATCATGAATATGTGGCTGTTTATGGGATGTGTAGACTTCTGTGGCTAAAGGTTCTAAATATTTAATATTCTTTTAATTCACTGGGATTTTTGGGAACCAGGAGAATCTATTATTTCTCTTAATGGTCACTGCTACATCACTGTGGGATTTTCAGCTTATTCCCACAATCCCCTGCTTGTTTCCTGAAGTAGGGCCTTCAGGATTAATATGAACCTAACAAAGGCCAGAGGTTTTCCAAGAAAGGCTGGGTAGCAAGGATGACCTGTGGACCATCCTTTTCTTTGTCTACCCTAGCTCTGGGGAGCTTACAAAAGGGTCTCACACTCTGTGAATGAATGGGGCCAGGATGAATCATGTGCTTTATCTCTAGTAATTGATTTATAATTTACGATTTTTATGAGTTGTCAAACTTCCCACACTGTTTCTGTAAATCACTGTCCCACACAGTGATGTTCTACCCAGTGTCAGATACTGGCCATTCATTACCTCAACCCATTAGGCCACACATCTGCTGCTTTCAGCATAGGCAATGGCTTTTCTCAGAGGCAGATCTGGAGTCAGTCTGTCCTGTTAGCACTAAGAGATGCTGCATCTATTTGCCCCCCCCCTAAAGAAATAGAGTAATAACCATCTCCACACACTGAATCTGCCATTCATATTTGGCTAATTGGGTGTTTTCCTTGATAACATTTTTAGAACCACAGAATAGAGATGTTGAATCAGTAAACATTCAGTGAATAGTTTCCTACCATAAGTTTAAAAACACACACGTGTATATGTGCATACATGTAGGTGTATATGTATGTGCATATGGAGTAGGCATGTGTGCATATGCCTATGTATGTATGTATGCATGTTTTCATGTGCATGTGTCTGTTGACCTTGTAATGGTTGGACATTCCATTCTCCAGTGAGGTGGATTTCAAGATGTAGTTAATAGTTCTGGAAAGGCTGAAGAGGAGGACACACAGTTTAGTACAGTCACCAAGGACTTTGGGAGAAATCAAGTTGGTATTTTCCTCCTTCAGAAAAGAAGTTGGGCACCTCCTCACAGGGCATCCTTTGTGTGGAAGGCAGAGATGAAAGCAGGAAGTGGCCAGAAAACAGAAGACTCTTGAGGAACAAATGTGGTGGGGAACTCATAGGGAGAAGGAAAAAGTTGCATTTGATGGTGACCGGGGGTAATCAATTGTTCTGCAGGTCTGGAGTCCCTGTGGTGCAGTTAAGGACAAGCTGGAGCATTCATGTTTACGCATAATGCTCTCCCACATGATGTTTCCCGAACTGTTGCTGACTTACTTAGCATCTGTAGGTGAGCCACCTGCAGAAAGGGCATGTAGGTAGATTATTGTTGACTTTATGGTTATGGAACCTTAGCTAATCAGTGTACCTGCTGGGCTATAACTTGCTATGCCTGAGTGGCTTTTATACCATGTCTTAAGATTTCTTACTGGCAAAAGGGAAAAACACTCATTTCTCATGGCCATGACTCCTACTGGGAGAGAAGCTCTCCTCTCATCTGAGGGAAAATGCAGTGGGTAAAACCTCTGATAGGTTTCCAGAGCATGTGAAATATGACCATCAGGCCTGCTGAGCTTTTGGAGGACTAATTTCATGCAAAGGAAGCCTGTGAAGCTGACTAACAAGAGGGGCAGCTGCTGGCTGGGAGATGTCCTGCCCACTGTAGGTGAGGGTCTCCAGAGCTCACTCAGACCCTATATTTGATGCCTTGGTGAGTCACGGTGGTATGTGTGTGGCCACTTTTCATATGGGGCTTGAGTTATTTCCAAACATAGAGGAGTTTTTCCTCCTGGTAGTTTTCTCACTCTGCCTCTGCAGGGTTCTAGTACCTAGTACTTGGTATCTACTCTCTTACAAATAGCCCTGACCTTTGATGGTCTGACAAAGGCCACTGCTTAATTTTGCACTGTGTATTGCCTGCTCCATTGCCTTTCAACAGGTTTTCCTTCCTTGAATAAGCCTATGAAAGATATGCCCAGTGACATGGTCCTAGCTTGATCTCTGCTGTTTATCTTTTCCACCATTTCCCTGAATTTCTTCTTGTGTGGTGATGCCTCACGCATGTTTCCACGGGTGGAATCTCCATCCATTCAAAAGCACAGGAGCTATGAAAGGTCACTGTGACAAATCAGTCCTCTGAGCTTCTAAGTGTGTGTTTGGGTAGCTGAGCTCAGCTGACTATGGAAGACAGACAGAGAATAGGCACACCACTACCCATCAGCCTTAATGGGGAGTGCACAGTACCTGCTGTGGAGAAGAAGGTGGCAGAGCAGAGCATAATCTCAAGTGTGCATAATAATGCTATTCTTGTCTTCATTCGGAAAGGTCATGGACTTCAGTAAGACACACATGTGGTTATCACTTGCTTTTATTTCCTCTACCTTAGAAAATGTGTCGTATATGCCTACACAGTGTCTATTTTGTGATTGCTTACTTTAACCAAGATACATATACTTCAGCGTGACAGTGTTAAAAAAGGTACCTTCAGATATGATTTTGCAAGTTTTTTCCATAACAAAGGGAGTTGATAATCTGTATTTTTGTTTCCCCTTTGCGAATTCTTTTTCTGTTTTCATTTTGCAGAGTTGAAAAAGGACAGTTCCATTGATGGTTTGAAGCATTTCTAATTTCATTTTATTGTTGTCTACCTATCCCTACTAAAAATGCTAATGTGGTTTGATAGGTGCAATGCTGAACATTTTGGTAGGTTTCATAAATGGGCTTGTTTCCTGAAGTTATCTGTTTTTTTGTGGTGGGAAATCATTTGACTGGAATTTGCATTTAGGTCATATTTGTCATCTCCTCCACCCCCAGTCAGGGAGCAAAGGGAAAACAAGCAGACTTAGCAGGCTTTCCTTGAGTACCTGCTATAGGATGAACACTGAATTATGCATGATTTCATAATGACCCTCTGAGGATATGATCCCAATTTCACAGATGAGGAAACTGAGGGGTAAAGGGGTTGAGTAACTTGCCAGGAGACACTCAGGCAATCAGTAGAGCTGGTATAGAAATGTTGATCTAACTACAAAGCTCACACTAAATTTTTTCCAAGATAGCAAACTTCTTGCAGATCGCCTCTTAAACATACAACACGTCTTGCTGCTGTAGAGGGAGAGTCTTGTATTGCAGCCTAGATCGCCACTGAGGAGTCCTCTACAAAAATTATAACATCTATGCAAAATGCTTGTGTCTGGGGCTGGGGAAACAGCACAGTTGGTAAGGAGCTTGGTGCACAGGCGTGAAGACCAGAGTTCAATCCCCTAGTGCCCATGTGGCACTGTGAGCTTGTAATCTGAGCATGGAGGAAACAGAGGCAGGACGACACCAGAGACTTGCTGGCCAGCTGTTCCACAAAATATCTGCTGGCAAAGCATTTGAGGAAGACATCTGATGTTGACCTCTGGCTCCATACTCACATGCACAAACACGTGTGCACTTCTGCTTGAACATGTATGCACAAACACATAAACAGTTTGTTCATTTAAGTTTATATTGTGCTCAGTTCCATGCTTTATGCAGTGGGGCATGTGCACACACATGTTAATGTCAAGGTGCTACAAAGCCTGTGAGGACCACATCACCCGTGGTCATTTGGTAACATGCTCTTCCATCTTTTTGGTATGTGGTTCAAATTGTTCTGTAGAACACTGCCTTTATTGTATTCATGTTAAGAGTTTTCTTATTCTAGGATCTTTCTGAAAATTGTCTCTTGGACTTTGTGTATGTATGGAGTGGGGGTGTGATATATGTGAGATATACATACATACATATATATATATATATATATATATATATATATATATATATATATATATATATATATATAGAGAGAGAGAGAGAGAGAGAGAGAGAGAGAGAGAGAGAGAGAGAGACTGGAGGCTGATGTTGAGTCTTTTTGATAACTTCTTTTTGGAGACAGATTTTTTTAAAAAAAATATTCATATTTAAACATTTTTTTATTAATTTTTTTTACATTCCAACCACAGTTCCTCTTCCTTCCCTCTTCCCACTCACCTCCAGCTTCCCCACCCACCCCACAATCCACTTTATTGAATGTGGAGCCTGACATTTTGACTATGTTGGTTGGCCAGGAAGCCCCCAGGATCCAACAGTTTCTGCTACCCAGAACTGGGGCTCCAGGTACATGATACCTTGTCTGGCTTTTTATGTGATCTGAGCTAAACTCCTCATGTTTGGTCAGCAAGAGATTTGGCACCAAGCTTCTCCTCAGTCCTATCTCATCAACTTTTAAGGTTCAGTTTATACTTTTCAGTATAAACATGCCCATTTGAGTTGCTTCCTGAAGCACAGAAGAGGTCCATGCTTCCCACCATGGAGACTGGTCACAGATACACTGTGGTCAGGCTCCGGTCCTCCAGAACGGTGACTGAGCTGCCCCCACCCCCTGCTCTTGCAGGAGCAAGACCGGAGCTTCCACCTAGGTATCTGGTCAGGTGTTCTAGCTCTCTGGGCATGACTTGGGTTAGGCCTGCAGCCCATTGATGGGTGTATTATGTGAGGTAAGGCAGGGAGATCTGCTCCAATCCAGTTGGGTGGCATCTGTGGCTTCTCTGTCATTGCTACAGCCTGTCACTTCATCATGGATAGAAATGATCACACTGGGCTTTTCTGGGTGATTGCAAATTGATTGTCTTATGATTTATACACAATAGAAACAAATTTCCATTTGAAACTTGAGTTTCTTTAGAGTTTTTATTTTAAACATGATAATGAAATGTTTTTCTTTGTCCTATAGAAATTTAAATATATAGGAAATGTGTTGGTCAGAGGAGATAAAAAAGGCCAACCAAATCTCTTTAATACAAATCTATACTTTTTAGTAGTTTTTTTTAAAGAGAGTGATTTATTTACACTGACAGCTTGTTACTTATAGTAGCTGCTGCCAGCTTCTGAAATAATCCGATAATGTCAAAATGTGAAGGGAAGCTATAGGCTTACCTTGACTGACTTGCTATAAATCATGTACATTTCTGGTGTCTATAGAAGGATGCTGGGGTTGATACCGATGGAAATACAAATCAAATACAGCACATGGAAACCCACTTCTGAGCTGGAGATTGGGGATTAAGGCTATTGGATTCATAATTTTTAAGTGAAAGAGAGCAGACATACCAGGTTGTGCCTCGAAGCATCTCAACTGTCTTGAAATGGTAACTTCAAGGACACACTCTTCAGGGAAAAATCCTAAGAGACATGATGTTCTTGTGCTTCTGTACCTTTGCCTATTGCACATGTTTACGAGACATAAGTATGCTGAAGGCCTTTGTTATTGTTGCCATTGGCTGTTTGCTTGCTTGTATGTGATGCTTGAGATAGAGTCCAGGGCCTTGTGCACACTTAGACAGGGTCTCTTATGGTCCAGTCTGGCCTCAAATCACCATTATCCTACACCAGCCTCCTAAGTGCTGGGATGCCAGGCCTTCACCATCATACTTAGAGTCACACTACTGTTTTCTCTATGCAGCCATAAGCATCTTTGACTGCATATGTTCCCTGAGGCTAGGGCTTTGTTCACCAATGTACACTTACTTTAGCTAGCACTGGGCCTATAGTGAATGTTCGATAGTGTCTGTTGAATGAAAACTGGAAACCAAAATTAAATATGAGTATTGACAGACCTCTAAAGTCATTCTCTAGGCAGAAAGACTGACTCATCACTGTCTCTGTCTAGAGTCCTTTATAGTCATTTCTGTAGTTTCATGATAAATAACCTTTTTATATTATCATGTAATCACTGGTAATTATGTTGGTAGCTCCAGGTGTAGTAAACTTTCTAATACAAAATAAACCATGTCCATTAATCTTGGACTTCCTTGGGCCTTTCACATGGGTGGTATAGAATGACACCTGTAGTCTTCATACAACAGCATTCTTAGAAAATTATCCACTTATATCTATGGATTATTTTTACAAGTGCATAATAGCATTGAAAAAAATTCTGAAGTATATGCATTAAATTCCAGAAACATAGCATGGAGGATAGCATTTATGCCGTTCTTTCGACTCATGTAAATTTTTGTTTTCTTTGTCTGCTGTGACTAAGTACTACCTTTGAATTGAAATGGTAGTGAGGGGGAAACTATTTACATTTTCTTCCTTACCACTTTTACCTCACACGTGAAAAAAGAGAGAGAGAGATGGATTTGTAAGTTTTTTTTTCCTGCGAGTAATAAATTTTTATCAGTAGGTTCAACCAGATGCATCAGGGGAGTTTGCTGAGTAATGGAATTACTTCAGAGAATGAAACACCATACTTACGTTCATACATCCTTGGAATAAATCTAGATTCTTAGCCAGTGGGTGTACCAAAAGGGTTTCTAATATGTGTTTGGAAAGGAAGCCTTCACTAACATGGAAACCTGTGCCATGGGAATATCACTGGAACAAGGATCAGGCTTTGACTAATGTTTATAGATTAGAGGGAAATGATTTTTTTTAAAAAAGCTACTATAGTAGAATCTGGACTCCTCAACAGGCCACATGTTAAAACTTTATTGCCAGCCTATGGTGTGACTGGGAAGTGATATGACCTTCAGGAAATGGGGCCTAGCAGGATGAAATAGCTTACTTGGCTGATGCCCCTGAAGAGGCGGGGGGGGGGGGGGTGGTGGTGGGTGGAGACGGGACGACGGGGGACCGACGGATGATGACTCTGGTTTCTTCTTGTTTTTCTCTTGGCTCCCTGGTTGCTGTGAGATGATCAAGCCTCCCTGTCACATGATTCTGCTGTGGCATGCTACAATAGACTAGCATGGGTAGGAAGCTGCACGTCTCTTTTCTCTCCTTAGCTGATTTGTCTCAGGAACATTGTCACCTAGATGGAAAGCCAGCTCAGAAGCCCACATCCTGTATATCTAAATATTTGAAGCTTTAAGCTAAAATAATGTCCTATAAATAGGATGTGCTCTATTCTCATATAATTACAAATATACTTTCATTAATGAGTTTAGTCTGGAAGTCTTTATGTCCTTGGGGAGCTGGTGTCATAGAGGCTAATGTTAGGCCCTGGGCTAGCCTCCTACTCTATGGATCCCAGACTGCTCTTATGATGTAAAGAGTATCTTTCATATGTGTCTAGATGCCATGTCCTGTATAGCCAAATGCACCTCATTTTCTTAGTTTATCACATAAGAACCATCCTATGGGCCTATCGCGACACATAGTGCTCATTTTTTTAGCGTACACAACATGATGGAGTTCTGGATAATGGAAGTGGGTACAGAAAGAGTGTGCTTTGCCATGCTTCTGAGGAATTCTTAAGCCATGAGAAGGGTCACTGCCCAGAGATGACTAGTATATTGGCCTTCTTTAGCTCAGGCCTGAGAGCCACACTGCTGATAATGAAGCTTTGGGAAATGGGAAATGAATGCTTCATGATGTCCCCAAAGGAAGGTTTGTTCAAGGACAAGCTTCTTTTAGACTAATGTCCATAATAATCGAGTGTTCTCCAACTTCATTACCCGTTGTCTCTCTTGAGGTAGATTAAAATGAACACATGGCTGTGTACTAGGGAATCCCTCAGCCCCTCCAAGTCACGCTGACACCACTGTCAGCCACCGCTTAAATTTTCAAAAAGAAACAAGTTGGCCAGTGATTAACACAATGATAAACTCAGAATAAATTGATCTCCATGTCTTTCCACCCAAGAAAGGCCACTGTGGATGTGTCATTTTGGGCTGTTGGAGTATGAACTGGGGAGGGGTTGGTGTGATCCCCATTTATCACCATCATGCTTGTCACACTTACCTTTCAGCCATCCAGGAAGCTTCTCCGGTCCAATAAACTTGCTCTTTATCTTTCTCTTTGCCTCCACTTCACAAGAATTCTTCCCTTTCTCCTTGAGAGCCACAGCTGGCTTTTCTTTCCCATACCAAGTGTGATCTATGACCAAGGCAGGACGATGCCTCGTGTGTTCGTTTGTGTCCTTGAAGTTTGGTTCTTGTCCAGCAGGGCTGGTCAGGAAAGGTGGGGGAAGAGCAGGTTTCTCTAAGGCTTTGCAGAGAGTATGGAAACAGGCCCAGGCTTGTTGAGGGGCCTGGATGAAGGCTCTTTTTTCTTTCCTTACATTCTAGTCCCTGGGTCTGAGACAGTCTACAGTCTTCCGCTCCTCCCCTTGTTTTTTGGTTTGTCAAGTTGACATGAATCTGGAGGAGCCAGGAAAATAGAAAGGAAGCAGAATAGAGCTGAGTCCAAACAAAGGCAGAGCAACTAAGGCCATTAAGGGACAGAGATGATCCCTTCCTGGGCCTCCATGGAGGGATGAAACTGAGTTGACATCCATTGAGTCCCCTGTTTTCTAGACTGGTCTCAGCTGAAGAGTAAAAAGTCTTAGTGTGAATTCAGGGGACTTGGAGATCCCACACCTCTGGGTCAGTGTCCTTTCTTATGGTTTAGAGTGGCTGATGGCTCATTCATCTCAGCTCTTCAGACATGGTGCTCTTCAGGCCTTCATTTTGCCAACTTGCTATCAAAGCATTAACCGAGGTTCCAGAAATCAGCAAATGGTTCCCCACTGAGTCATGGGTCGGTTCATTTATGCAGTGAATCTTTGCTGAGTTCCTTTACTAAGTATAGTAGCAGTTTATGGGGACATGGAGATGAGCATGTCATACATGGTTTCCTATCCTGCTGGGAGCTCTGTCTATTCAGTAAATGACCCAAGCCTAGATGATCATGTTGCCAAAAAACAGGATGTCATCTCTTTATTTCTATGAAAGAGTAAAGCTAAGAATATGAGTGATAAATATTTCCCTGCATTTTTGCATATCAATTCAGTTATTATTTTTTCATAACTTACTTGGGTGAACCATGGTGTCTTGCCCTTATGAAGTCATATCCTGATGTGCTCTTTACTGCTTCTCTAACTACCCACTCTTGCACCTATAACCTTCTGCTCTCTGATATAGTTTTCTTACTTATCAGTAGGACGGTGGTCTGCATCTTCATGTGGTGTATATGCCTCACAAGAGCAAAGATCTCCATTGTCTCTGTTCACCATTGCATCCCAAGTGCACTCAATGAGTATCTGTGGACTTGATTCATAAGGCTACTAGAGAATACATACTATAATAATATTGGAAAACTTGGTATCATCCAATAAGTCTTTAGTCATGAGATACTGCTAAATTTATCTCTCAGTGTTATGAAAATGTTTTCTTATAGCGATAATAGTGTGTAGTGCAGGACCAAAAGAATTTCCACTGGTAAGTGTGGCAGGCCTCCACCGTTCAGGGGACTCGTAAGTATTTGCTGGCTTAAGTAGACCATCTGTCACAATTTTTTTTTTTATTTTTACCACAATATAAAGTGGTGACATGGACACAGCATCCCCTGCACACTCTAGTGAATCACAGTGCATCTTCTCTCTCGAGGCTGCATGCTATACTGTATATCGTTTTCAGGTCAGCCATACCAAAGCTCCTTGGTCCCAATGGGCCATGGGGTTTGGGGCTCCATTTCACTTTGGTCAAAAACTTCTGTTTCTATCAGCTTACAGTATATTTGCGGGACTGTTGACAGTGTTCTTATTCTGGTGCTGAGTGTAGGAGACTGGCACAGTGCTGCCATTCAACAGACAATAGATGACCTTGTGAAATCTCCCTGAGCTTAAGCTTTTGGAGTCAGCCCCGAGTGCATATGCTCAGTATGTCCTGCCTCTGCTTACCTAGACATCATATGTTCTCATTGGTAATCTCTTTTATCTGCCCACCTAAAGTGCTTCCATGCCTTTTAAGTGTGTACTCTTTGTCAGTGGGGGTGGAGGGTGGGCAGAGAGGCAAGCCATGGAAGAGTTGGGCTGAGCGACCATTGGAAGGATGTCTGCACCAGCTTCTTCCCCAAACTCTCCTTTTTGTGAAGCAAAAGGAAGCACGAGAGCTGAACAGTTGGCGCTTTGCACCAATATTATCGTGTAATATTATAGTTAGGAATATTGTGTAAAAGGCATAATAGTCTGCAGTTATAGCTATGGTGAGAACAGCAGGCAAGACTATAAGGTTTAATTTATGTTGTACTTTGGACATTTTTCAGAAACTATTTACCCATTACCTCTTAGGTCAGTGGCCTAATAATGCAACAAAGCACTTTTTGAAATTGCAGATAATTTTCAGTGCTCAGATCTCTGTGTAGTATTGATGGGGAGGGTGGTTGATTAGGACCTTGGGAATTGTGCTTGATGGGAACAATCTGGAAGGAGTGAAAAATTATTAAACACACACAGCGGGAGACAGAGGATTTACCATTGCCGTGCGGTGCTATTAATTCTCATCGCTCGGCACAGCGGCTTGATTGCACACTGTGAATACTGTTTATTGGAGAATGGGTACAATTTGGTTGCAGTTGTTGTAATGTAATACTAAATGCTAATTAGGCTTCTAACAATAATTAGAACCTCTTGCCAGACTTAGAAATAGAAACACTCGATTGAATTTACAGAAACAAAGACCTTTAAGCTATGCCAATAGCAGTAGCGAGTTCTGAAGTTTTCTGGGTTTTAAAAAAATGTTTTAGTTATGGAATTGTGAACACACACACACACACATACACACATTACAGCATGCATAATAAGTTCATTTATGTTCCCAATAGGATTATTTTAAAATGAAATGAAACAAACATTTTCCTCCCCATTTGATGAAGAAAAATTGCGAACACAACTATTAACCAAAATGCTAGTTGGTTGCTGTGAAGTTGCTAGAGAGAAAACCAGGCTGGGAGTGAAACCTGGCTACTGAGGCTGTTTGGGTCTTTCTGAGTTCTTGGGGTTTTCTTGGGATACCATGTCATCTCCTGCTCTGTGAGCAAGCACACACAGACACAGACACACACATACACACACACAGACAGACACACACAGACACACTCACACCTCCAACAGGTGTGCATGTACACGCACGTGGGTGCCCGTGCACACACACACGCACAGTACAGACACAGGCACAAACACACATATACATACACACAGACACATAGACACACAAACACACACAGACACAGACACACCCACACATAGATATACACAGACACACCAGACACTCACACATACACACAAAGACACACAGAGACACACAGACACACCAGACACTCATACATACATACAAAGACACACAGAGACCCCCCCCCCCCCCCACCATGGGTTGCCAGCCTAGGCTCACCAGCTCAGCCCCTTCCATTGCCTTGCCTAACCTCCCAGAGACCCAAGGGATCAGCTCCTCTTTGGCACTTTGTCAAACCCTTGGAACCCACCAGTTGCAGAGGAAGGGGTGTGTCGGTTTTCAGCAGTTTGCCTGACTTTCCCATGTCTGTGGCTTTGCCTCGGTCTTGCTGGAAGGAGTGTTGAGCTATTGCACTAATGTGGCTCTGCATATCCTGAGATGTTCAGGAGGGCCTGGGCATGCTGTCTGGCTATCAGGAAATGTTGAAGGACCATGATCTGGTCTTGTGGTTTGTCTATGCAGCAGTTAAGCAAGGCTTTGTTGTAGAGGGATCTAGGCGGCAGATAATTTCCTCAACCTGTTGGCTTTGTTTTGCTTTGGAACTCAAAGGCATAAAGACTGAAGGGAGCGAATCAGACCCTTCTTCACAAATAGGTCACAAGAAACAGTGGAGAAGCACGCCTCCCCCCACTTCTTTTTACTTTAATCTGGCCCAAGTATACAAGCTGTTCCTCAGGCTCCTAATTAGCAGTTTGACATGATGTGTCATGTTGTTCCTTTGTCTGGAGCCATTGTGGCCATAGAAACATACTCCTGAAACCCTCTGCTGAGCTCAGATTCAAAGTGCCCATGTTCTGTGCTGCTGTACTGGTGCCAGACTTCTGGGTTAAGTATATTTTTACAGGTTTTTTGCCCATTACCAGGAAACAAGTTTTATAATGGAAACTCTGGAAGTGCAAGGCTGCTCCAGCCTCCAGATGAGGTAGGGCCAGCTACTCTGATCAGAGAAGCAATTTTGATTAAAGTGGCCATTTTGATAAGCTGTTAAGGAGTTCTCACAAATTTCCACTCTTGCACCCATTTAATATTTCATCAGATTAATTAGGCATGGCCTCCCTGACCCCCACCCCCAGCCAATATCCCCTCTGTCCTGGTCAAATTCTTTTTATTTTTTTAAAGTTTAATTTTTTTGTATGTGTGCATAGATGGTATGTATGGAGGTATGTATGAAGGCACTCGTATGTGTAGGTGCTGATGCACATGTGAGTATGTGTAGATGGAGGCTAGAGATTGACTTTGGGTATCTTTTCTGGTCTGTTTTCTGAGGCAGGGCACTTTGCTTAACTTGGAGCTTGTCCATTTGGCTAATCTAAGTAGCCCATATGCCCAGGAAACTCCTGTCTCCCTCTCTCCAGAACTGGCATTATGGGTAGGCTGCCATGCTTTCCTGACTTTCCTGTGAGTGCTAGAGACCAGGACTTGTTCTTCATGCTTGTCCAGCAAGCCCTTTGCTCCCTGGTCTGCCTCCTCTACCCTCAGTTTGCCTTTGATCTTTCTAGCTGTCTTTTCCTTACTTGACAAAGGGCTCCTTGTGCCTGAGGGATATTGCAAATGACTTGCCCTAAATCAGAGTTGCTTCTTTGGGCTAGGAAAGCCAGTTTCTCCTATCTGCCTCTCACAGGTTGAGAAGAGGCCTCATCTTCATCTCTGTTAAGTGGGGGTGATTTACTAGGTGGAAAGACATCTTTGTACTAATGTGTCTTTTGGTCCAAGAACATGTTGTCTCAAATTTTCTGTAATCCAGTCAATTGCTGCCATTTGTTTTATGGAATAGCTTCACATTCTTTCTCCCAGATAGTTAATGTTGGGGGAGATGCTAGTATATGACTAAGCTCTTTTTTCCTCAGATTTTATAAGAACTTCATATTCAGTAAATGTTTAAATAATTTATTAAAGTTAGATAAGTTGTTCACAGTATTCCAGATTCCTGTGATAGTAGCATCTAGCTTTGTAGGGAGAAATCAACTGTTTGTTGGTGTCTTTTACTGTCACATCCAAATTTATTATTTAGGCAGATGTCATCTATGACTCGTCAGCCACTCAAATGCAGCTCTGCTCTCTGATCCCTCCACGCTTGTGAGTGCCAGGGGAGATACTTTAGGTCTGGTCCTGAGGGGGTTAAATCAAGCTGCACAACCAATGGAGGAGGGTGCCCTGCCTTTGGCAGTTTGTAGTTTGTTTGAAGCAGGCTAACAGCATTTCTGAGGAGGTGTGGTGGAGATGCTGGAGCTGCATTTTAGCAAGCCTCCTCCCAATATGGGTTTTCTTTCCTTTCACAAGAGACAGTTTTCCTGGACCTTGTCCAGGAAAGATGAGGCCTGAGTGAGTCCAGTGCCTCCTGTTTCCTGGTTACATTTCTCTTTTTCACACGTCAGTGGCACCTGCAAATGGAAGACTTGCTGAGGTAGCACCTGGCTGATAAGCGACTTTTGCTCAGTCCCCCTTATACACTGACCGTTAAATTACCTTCTATCATGCCTAACCGTGTTCAGCCACCACCGGGAGGCAGGGGAGGTCACTTCAATATGGCTGACATGTCCCATGTTTTCCCACTGCATGTCACATGTAACCACTGAGGCGACGTTGACAAAGCACCGAGGGGTGACCTGGTAGTCTCGGGTCAGAGTGAGAGAAATTGGTGTTGTACTAAGATGTATGTTAATACATGTATTATTTATATGGGCATTAGCCAATGCTATTGTTACATCAGCACAAACCCAAGGCCTGGAGACTGGCCTTGGGGTTTTCCCAAGCTTACTTTATCATGTTTCTCCCTGCCCCCTCCTCACTCATGAATAATTAAAAACTTAAATTACTTGCCATGTACAAAATTCATATGCTGGGGAAAATAGCTACATGAAAATTAATTTTCTGTTCTGTGAGACTGACGGGAAATCAATTAATCTTGATGTATTATTTTATGCAGAGCAGGGTGCAGGAACCTGCCGAGAGAATGGCTACAGCTGTTCTCGTTGGTCCGGCCATATATTATCGTTGGCGGGCTTGACAGCTTCTGAAGGGAATGGCTGAGGGGTATCAGGCAGGTGAATCAACTGTAAAAATTTATTGGAGGGTACAAACTGTTTCCAGGGGACTGATATAAAACTCACACTTGAGAACTGAAGTATTGAATGTTTTTGTGACTGAAGCAGCTTGTTGTCAATATTTATAGCTTTTCTCTTTGTTACATGTCCTATTTGTTTGATTAACTAGTCAGATGTTAGTGTCTGTCGGTAATTTATCTGTTGTGCCTCTGTAGCATTTTTGATACATAAAGATTTACTACTAGATAAATAAGGCGGCTCACACAATGCAATATGCTAAATAAAATGGCAGGGCTGTTTGCAGCACGTTCTAAGTTTTCTAACTCGGGAGGTAGGATCAGTAACTTTTGTTTACTGGTGTCGTTGTTAGTTGAAACATGTCTCAATGCATTAAATACTAGGGGATAAACAAAGCCTCCTAAATAAGCAGAGATTATAATCAACACATACCTCGTGCTAAATCATTTAAGAGCCTCTATAAAAACATTTATGTACAACCATACATAATGCATACATTTCTGAAATAAAATAAAATAAATGTGGGCTTTTAGAATAGGCTGTAGTTACATTCCTTTCCCATGCTATCCACATCCGTTTTTTCCCATGGATGACAAGATCAGACAAAGGTTCACACAGAGAAATGGAAGTCTATGGCTGAGGGGCGTGACCTGGCAGGGGATTGTCTCTTCAGGAGGAGGATGACTTGGGGGCGGGGGGGGGGGGAGATATACACGTATGGCCTTGTGGGTGAGTGTGGAAGGATGTTGAGGTTGTGTGGTCAGGCCTCTCCAAGCTCAGGTGTTAAGGTTTTCTAGAGAGTTCTATCTGATTAGACATTCAGGAGATGACAGGAAAGATGTCATAGAGAATGTTTTATCAAAGTCCTAGGGCCACTCACACCTTCCCCACCACCAGGGATGGTGGTGGCAGATGTCCATCATCTCAGTACTATGTGGCACGGAGGCAGGAAGATTACCCTGAGTGGAGGGCCAGCCTAGGTTTGAATGTGATCCCAAAAGAAGAGGAGGAGGAGGGAAAGGAAGAGGTGGGGGGGGGGGGGAGAGCTTCCCTGGTTTGATAAATTTGCATAAGCCCTCAGGGACTCTCTTCCCAACCAAGAGAAGGAATTTTCTGGTTACATGCCTGGTGTGCTTCCTCTAACAGACTCAGAATTTCCACTATAAAGCCAACCTCTGCTGCTCCGTGACAGTCTTGACAAACTATAGTGATCTTTAGGAAGCTCTGGAGACAGATGACTTAATTTGCTATGATGGTTTTAGACTTCCATAAGTGACCTTCCTATGGAGGCCCCCATGACCCACCGTGAGACCATGGAGGAGTACCCTGCATTTGTACCGTTAGAATCTTGTCATTAGTGTATATGTTGGATAAATATTAATGAAGATAAATGTACATTAGCTATATTTATTAATTCACAAGAGTGATTCTTCTTCTTAGGCTCGTTTTAGGAGTGAGAAGTGGTTGAAGATAACAAATTCTGTGATTGAAAACAATGCCACTTTACCATTTGTCATTAGGAGGTGCGCATAAGCTGACCTGGGTCCTCTGCTCAGGGTTTTACAGGATGAAGGTACGCTTTGTTCTAGAAGCCCTGGAAAGAATCCGCTTCCTTATGAACTTTTCCTAGTGTCAACAGAACTTACTTCAGCTCAAGGACTGAGAGTCCTGATCCCACTGGCTGATGGCTGGAATTTGCTCTCATCTCCCAGGGGGATGTTCTCAGGTTTGTCAAGCGGTGGGACATCTCTGTAGTGCTGACTCCTTCCTTGGCTCTGATTGCCCTGAGTTTCCCTATGCCAGCTAGAGAAAACAAGGCTCCTGTGATTAAGTGGGGCTCACTGAGATAATCTCTCTGTCTGAAAGGCAAATGACTAGAGACCTCAACTCTCTGCTAAGTCCCTTCGTACTTGTAATATCAAGGAACAAAGATGATCGGAGACATTTTGGAATTATATCTAATTCAGAGATATCTGGTTAATGCTATAGGTTTTTGAGAGTGACCACAATTCTAGTCTTTATCTTTCCTTGATGTCCTTCAAAATGGGCGTTAAAAAAAAAAAAAAAGATCCAACTCTGGGAAGATTATATCAAGAAATCCATGCAGAAGACCTGTAGCATGACTTGCTATGATATAACACGCCAGTGTCACTGTAACAGATGCCAGTGTCATTATAACAGATGCAGGCCAGTGACACTGTAATGGATTCATGACAATATCACTGTAACAGATGCATGCCAGTGTCACTGTAACAGATGCACGCCAGTGTCACTGTAACAGATACACACCAGTGTCACTACAGATGCACTCTAGTGTCACTGTAACTGATGCATGCTAGTGTCACTATAACTGATGCACACCAGTGTCACTGTAACAGATGCACGCCAGTGTCACTGTAACAGATACACACCAGTGTCACTACAGATGCATGCCAGTGTCACTGTAACAGATACATGCCAGTGTCACTGTAACAGATGCACTCTAGTGTCACTGTAACTGATGCATGCCAGTGTCACTGTAGCAGATGAATGTCAGTGTCACTGTAACAGATGCATGTTAGTGTCACTGTAACAGATACATGCCAGTGTCACTATAACAGATGCATGTTAGTATTACTCTAACTGATGCATGCCAGTGTCACTCCCAGATTTAAATGTTGAAGTCCTAGTACGATGTCTGTTCTTTGGGAGATGAGTAGGTTATGAGGGTGGACTTTGTGCTCTTTAAAAGCATCCCCCACCTGAGAGTTCTCTGACTAATTTTCTCTCATTTCTGTAATGGAGAAATCGGGTCTTTAGTCAACCCCTTATCAACCTGACCTCAGATTTCTGTCTTCTAGATCTGTGAGACAGAAATAGTCACACTTCTATGACCCCCTTCTTACAGCAGCCCAAACTAACATACGATTTTGGACTACATGACCATGTTCAATGAGAGTGGACCCCATATACCATGGTGGTTGATCCTATAAGATTGACATTTATAATGTCGTAAGGATACTAGTTGTGTAAATCTACACGGTGACATTCACACAATGACGGACACACCAGACATCACATTTCTCAGAATATAACAGTGCTTCTGAGTCACTGTGACTTGCCTCATGAACAGGAGGTGAAATTTGCTGTAAGATGCAAATGTTTGCTTTCATCCCCCAACCCCTCCACAAAGTGCCTCATGAACTTACTCTTAGAGCATTAGCTAACAGGATCCCAAAAGATGCTAAATTAGGTGGGAGTGGAGTGCGAAAGTAAATTCTAGAAGGTTAAGCAGGCAAAAAAAAAAAAAAAGGCTTCAAGAGTGAAAGTGGTCAGTTGATCCTTGAAGAAAACACATTGCCACATGACTAAAGGCAAGGAAGGGGAAAGGTTGGTGAAATATTGGAATTGGGGTGAAGGAATAGTAGCTAGCCATGTGTGACTTTTGAGCAGGTGTGGAGGTGAGGGGAAGGAGTGCTTCAACAAGGAAAACACGTACTGATGGTCAATGGCTTGAGGCTTGAAGAAAGCTTATATAGGTCCCAGTTCTTACAGAAACGTCTGGATGAATCTGCATCCTGCATCCGTTCCTATAACAGACCTTTCTTCCAGGTCCTTTGTTCTTTGAGTCTAGGGCAATCATTCTGAATCCTGTGATAAGTTCTGTGCACAGAACTCCCAGTAGAACAAACAAAGGCTCCATTTCTGAGAGAAATCAAAACAAGTCGTACAGATCCTGAGCATGGATGGAATCAGTCATTCTAACTAACAGGCAGGAAGGTCCAGTTGGATCAGTGTAAAGTCACAATTGTATTCATTTCATGGTTACCTCAACATATCTGTCCAGCTTCACCTGAAGGGGTTTAAGTAACACACCCAGCAGTGCTCAGGTGATATCCAGAATATCCCACAGGCAGGTAAGACACTGAATCTGTCAGTGTGTACATGGTGTGATGGGGCCTGATCCCTCAAGATGTCTAGAAGTGACATGTGAAATGGAGTCTTGAAAACAGAGAAGACTTTTCCAACTGAAGGAAATGGGGAAGAAACATGACAGTCACCAGGATGAGGACACAACAGTGTGCATGGAAAAAGGAAGCAAGCACACGCTCGGGGAGCTGGAAATAGATGGGCCTGGGAGGACCAGCCATGTGAATCCTGAAGTGAATGCAGCTGCACTTGGTGAAGAAAAGCCAAGTTGCCATCAAGGCTTTGTCAGGATTCAACTTTACCACCCGCCCATCCACTTCCCACCCCCGATTAATTAGAGTTCCCGAGGTCTGCATCCATGTGTAGTGTCTCTAGAATCTACTCTGATTTCCCTCAGAAGCAGAGCTGGTGTTGATTCTCTTAGCTGTGTACATCCTCTGCCTACAGAGCTGCCTGGGAGCGAGGGTCCTCAGAGAACTGCTTCCTGGTTGATCTGGTAGCTCCTAAGCCTGCCTTTCTTTCCCGCAAGTCTGCAGTTGTGGAAATATGCAGCATTTTGAAGTTGGAAGGAGATCAATTTTTCATCCTTCCCTTCCTGGGATAAAAAATATTTTCAAACACCACCTGAGAGCAACGAGCTCCTGAGAAGTTTGGAAACAGCTTGGGAAAGAGGTCAAAAGCCTTACACTTTGTTTTTCTCCTTCCCCTTTTCATCATTTCGCTTAATTAAAACAGTGCCCAGCAAGGAGCATGGAGCAGGCAAATATTTAAAGAAAGGAAAAGAAGAGGCTTCTTTCAACATGGACGATCAGCAAGCCTGACTATCATAGTTCGAAACCATCCTGAACACCTAGACAACAACACCTAGAACAAGTAAACTTTCCTTCTTCCTGCCTGGGGGTTGATAAAGAAAACTTGTGAGCTTCAACACTGGTGTATGGAAACTGTGCCCAGCCCCCACCCCAACAAGTCCCTAACCCTTACAGTCCAAAGAAAATAACTGGAATATTTTTGGGTTCAACTTTCACAGGTGTTACGAGTTTTGTGATATTACTTAGGGAGTTTCCTCAACTACATTAAAGTCCAGCCACTATAGTGTTGGAACAGTTGGGGCTCATAACAAAATATACGAGGCGACAAAGGGCATTGTGAGACATTGGTTTCTGTGTGTTGGTGACAATTAGGTTACTGCTTTAAAGAAAAATACATATCCTGGGCACATCTATGGGAGCTTTTTAGGGTATTTTTGAGTAGAAGAAGGGTAAAGGCAGTTGGTAATTTCTCTGGTTGCCTCTAGCAGGTGGACATAATTTAACAATACCCATCAGATCTGACAAATTGTTTCTGAGTTACATTAGAGCCTTAATAGGATCACATCTGTTCATATATCCTCCTTAGCCACAGAGCCTGATTTAGAGAGTTTTCATACTGCTGTGGTATTGTTGTTTAAATATTTAGAGGGGTCTAGACATGTATCATAAAAGAATAGGCTCTTGTGTATAAAAACACAGCCCCTTTATTCTCACTGATTTGCTTTCATGGACCCCGCATCACTCCCCACGCTGGAGTGAGCCACATGTTGCTTCTGAGAGCCAGCAAGCATATTTCATTCCCTGTCAGAGTTAGTGCCTTCGAGCTGGAAGGGTCTCAGAGGATAACTGGGCCAGCCCCGGCCTCTCTGGGGTAGATATATGAGCCTGGTGTGGAATGAGAAGCTGGTTTAGGGTCTCTCACCCTATTAGTGGCGCAGCCATAATTAGGACTTAGATCTGCCAATTGTAGTTCAGTGAGGTTGCCATTAAGCTAGAAATCCCCCATGGGCTTGACAATGTGGCCACTGAGGCTCATATGTGTGTCAGTGTCCCTGGTGACAGTGGTCCTCCCCAGGGGGCAGTCTTGGTCTTGTGTTCACATTCAGAGCCCAGTTCCTTGTTTTCCTACAGCATTTGTGAGTTCAAAGCCCTTTCCTTGCCTGGTCTCTGTCACTTCCTGACTTGGGACATGTACAATTAATATCTGTCCTGTTTTGACCACCTTGTAGCCCTCCCTACCCCTGCCCATGCTGACTGTCTTCCTGCTACTTCATTTCCTCTTAAAAGGAACCCAGGTCCATTTCTACAGGAGTCTTTCCTCCATACTGTGATTTACTAGATTGCAACACATGCAGATATCATTTCAGAGTTCTAAAAGATCCACTATGGACCATTGCTTACTATGTACTGTTATCTTTTTAAAGTCCCGATGCTTTTTTTTTTGACATTTTTTTCTCTGAATGTTAGAAAAGTTTACCTTTATTTGATGCATAATAATACCAGTCAGTGGAAATGAAGTTAGAGATGTGAATAAGTGCTAGTATTATATTGTGTAAGAAGATGAGTGTAATTATCTACAGATGTGTATAATGTGACTGGAGGGATGACTCAGTAGCTAACAGTGCATGCTGTCTTTGAGAAGACCTGGGTTTAGTTCCCAGCATCCACACTGGGCAGCTCATAACCGATTCTAACTCCAGCACTAGAGACCTAACACCTTCTTCTGGAATCTATGGGCACTGTATTCATGTGCACATATGTCCAGACAGACAGACAGACAGACAGATAGACAGGCAAACAGACAGACAGATAGACACACACACGATCTTAAAAAACATGTCTTTAAAATACATAATGTATTATATGTTTAAAAGAATTGAAAGGATTTTTAAAAAAATGTTTTTACCAAATAAAAAGTCAAATGTATAAGGTGATGAATATACCACTTGTTCAGTTCCTCTTATATAAAACTGGAAAAAGTTCATATTGTATATTATAAAAGATGAGTTAGGATAAAATTCACATAACTGACTTCTTTTTAACTAAACTTACGTGTATTACCACCCTCATGCTTTATAATTCTGAATCCTTTGGCCTCTACCTTCTTATTTTTTCTTAAAATACAATTTAAGGGCCAGTGATGAAGATTATTGCTAGAACATTTGCATAGAGTGCATTAGAGTCTTGGATCTGATCACCAGCATTGAAGAACAAATGAATATATAAAAGTAAAATAAATTTCATTTTGGAAAAAACATTCAGTTTATAAAGAAATGGTGAAGGTCCTGCAGAGCCTTCCCATGTACCTCTATGATGGTACAGTTTCTCCTCATGCTGTCACTTAATATGACATCATTTATCAAATTTAAAAACAATGACATCACAGCATTATTATTAACTGAAACCCCAGGTTTGGTGTGGGTTCCATCTGCTTTATTTGTTATAACCCCCCTTTCTGTGCATATAGCCAATCACAGTGTCTGAACTTTTAAACATTCCAACATAGGAACCTCTTTTGAGAGGCAAAATCCACCATGTTATAATGTTCCACATCATCAAGCTGTTTCATGCCCAAACTGTTAATACATTATATAATTTGCTCTAGGCTCTGTGTATGATGTGTATATGAAACACAAACTTTGCCTTAGGCTCATGGCCCATCCCCAGGATATCTCATTAGATATGTATAAATATTCTAAATTCCCGAAGAAATCCAAATTCCCAAATACTTCTGGGCCTAAGTGATTTATATAAGCATCCAACCTGACCTTGCCTATGCAAGTTTTTTTGAAGGATGTGGGTATAGAATGCCATCTTTGTAAATGACAGAAAAAATAATCAGGGCATACCCTAAGGTGAAATAAAATTTTGTATTTTACTAGAGGTGAAAACAAAATGCATTGAAATTGTTAGAAGGCAGGATAGGGTTCATTATTTAATAAATGCCTTGCAGAGATGTCAGTGGTAGGCCTCGAGGGCTGGCCCTTTCTCCTGAGAGTGAACTTGTTGAATTCCATCATGATGATTTGATTTTTGTTCTAAAGGTATATAAGAAATTTGAATAGCCTGGTGTATTATTGTACTTAAATAGATTTTTAAAAATTTCATCTTTTTATATATAGAAAAACAACTTTTTAGCTACATGAATTTGCTTCTACCAGTTTTTCAGTCTGGGAGTCTCATGATAACTACTCTTGCTTCATGCTTTATTATGTAATTTAATGTTTCCTATCTTTTTGCATTGGCTCTAAAGTCAGTTTAGAAAAAATAATTAGATTACAAGGTTAAAGCCACAGTTAAGATAAAAATGACTGTTCAATAGAGAAGCTTCAGTATAATCTCTATCTTCTAAAATAAAGTACAGCTGCTATGAGATTTAATTATGGTATTATTCAAATAAATTTTCCCTGTACATTGAAAGTATACAAGAGAGAAACTCCAAGGCAAGAAAAAAGTAATGTAACGAGATATGATAGAGACCATATTGAGAAGAAATAACACATTGTCAAAGCCTTACTAGGCTTGCTTGAGTGACTGATGGTCAGGCCACCTGGCCTGGGCTGACAGTTCATATTCTAAATTGGCATTTTTACTATTTGTAGGATCTTAAAATGCATAGCCTTTCATTCAACCCATTTGGAAATCAACACCAGAAACTTCATGGTCACAGAGCCCCAAATCGTGAATGAGGGGGAAACAAATCTAATCTGAGAATAGAGTTCACAGAAGTAACTTCCTCAGGCCTGCTGCATAGACAGGAGGCCTCAAGAGCCTCCTCAGGTAGAGACACCACTGCACTGAACTGTTTATGATGGGACCTCACAGGGCACAGGGCATACACCTGTAACCCAAGCACTTGGGAGACTGAAATAGAGGAGCTTACATTAAACGTCAGCCTGGACTACATCTCGTCTTATACTTTGTCTCCCTCCAAAGATTAAGTCTTTTAAATTAAAACACCTTTTAGTAAAGTGAAATTTGAATATCATTTAAAGACTCTGGTAGTGTTCCTATGCACTAAACAAAACAAGTAGAAAGCCCAAGAGTGACGCGTCCTGCTCATCTTTATCCCGGCTCTTTTCTTCATGGCCACTCCATCTTCAGGATTCTGAACTCACGGCGCTTTCTTCATCTTTGTTTAGATGAGAATTTTTTTATTCTGGTCAGTCTCTTAAGAGCATTGGGTACGAAGGGCTTGGAGATGCCTCTGTTGAGAAAGTGCTTTACCCAGTGGGGAGAGCTGACTCTGGCTGTCTAGCACCCCTGTAAGAAGCTGGGTACAGCAGCACATATCCATAATCTCAGCATGGGATGGGGGCGTGAAAAGCCAGGTGGATCTGGGGCTGGGACTTGCTGGCTAGTTAGTCCAACCAAACTGGTGAAGCCTAGGTTCTGTGATAGATCCTATCTCATAAGACAAGGTGGAGAGTCAAGATGGCTTCATCATCAGTTTCTCTGTGGGCAGCATTCCTCGAAGTAAGCATTTTCCAGGCAGGGAGTAGAAACCCATTAGTGAGTTGCAGTATCGATCTAGTGGGTTGTAACTAATATTATAAAAATAGAGTAGAATAGATAATATTGGAGTTCAGTTTTTAAATGCCCAATGTAACATATTTTTTTTGTAAAATAAAATACAGCCCTTAGGAGGCTTAATGATGGCACATGATTATGGTAAATATTGGTTTCTGTAACTTGTCTGTATTTCTATGTGTTTGATGTATGAGAGTATATGTATATAGGATGTGGCCTGTGCCTATAGAGGCCAGAGGTCAACATCAGCTGCCATTCCAGATCACTTCCCTCCTTGCTTTGGGAGATTTGTTCTCTCATGGAGCCCACAGCCTAGTGATTGGCTTGACTGACTGACCAGAAAGCTCTTGGGATCTTCCTGTCTCCACCCTCCCAGAGCAGGGTTACAGACAAATGTGCCAATTACAGTTTTGTAGCGTATGTGTTAGTGTTTTAAACTCAAATATTTATGATGCTGTGGCAGACATTTTACTGAATGAGCCTCAGTTTGTGTAACTTTTAATCATATAGTATATAAAGATATTATTGGTACATGTATGCCTAGGTGTAAGTATTTATACTCATAAACAGTAATATGTATATATATATATGCATGTGTGTGCATGTATTTGCAGTGGGACTATATTGTGTACAATGTAAATATTTATCACTGTAAATATTGGTTTAATAAAACTCTGATTGGCCAGAAGGTAGGTAGGAAGTATAGGTGGGGCTATCACATGAGGAAAACTTGGGAAGAGGAAGAGAGAAGGGGTACCAGGCAGATGCAGAGGAAGACGAGAACACTGCACCGAACCAAAGGTACCAAGCCACATGGCTAAACGTGGGTAAGAACCATGGAGTAGTTTAAGAATAAGAGTTAGAAAGTAATAAGCCCGAGGCATAGGCCAAACAGTTTATAATTAATATAAGCCTTTGTGTGATTATTTGGGACTAAATGACTGCAGGACCAGCTGGGTGGGACACAGAAATGTCTAGTGCATGTATTTGTATATATAAATATTTATTCATTTGTCATGTGTCCCAACAGAAAATGTATTAAACTGTACATAGAAAACTGATATTTCTTTGGTAGTAACTAGCCAAATTACTTTAGTTAAAGTCACATAGTTTAGCTTGCTGTGGCTGATTGTGAGTCATAAACAAAAATAAGTTTGGGAGAAATTTAACTGATTTAAGTCATAGAGTAGCAATGATCTGCCTTCTTGGCAAGGTTTCAATTTCTTATGTAAAATAAGGTTAATAATTTCGTTTTCTTCAAAGAATGAGGAGTAAGCTGCTTAGCACGACCTCTTGCCCACACCAAGTGCCAAATAAATGTTAGTTGCTGTTACTGAGATCACTACTGGCACCACTTTCCAATGCTGCCACTCTGCTTTGTGGTCTTTGTTTCTCACTCCTAAGAATTCTGCTTCAGGCCTGTCAGCATCACTGAATCCTTTGCTTCTGTCATCAAATGACTAACACACTCTGGTCCTTGATCCCAGAATTTGGGGAATGCTACAGAAAGTCTTTAAGAGTACTGCTCAGAAGATCTCTATGAAGGATTGGGTTGAGGGGTGGGTGGAGGGGGAGAGCAATGAAAGAGATGTCTTGATGGGGGGCACATTTCAGGGTCAAGTAGAAAGCTGATGCAAGGGAAACTCTCAGGAATCTACAAGGATGAGCCCAGCTAAGACTCCTGGCCATCTCCTGTAGTCAGATTATGACTACCCCATTTGTCATTCGAGAGTCTTCACATCCAGAAACAGATGAAACAGATGCAGAGATCCACACCCAAGCACTGGGCTGAGCCCGGGATACCCTATTGACTAGAGATAGGTAGAGATAGGGAGGATTTTAGGGGTCAGGATAATGCAAGTCAGGCTCATTACAAGAGTATTCACAGAAGCAACTGGTCTGCTCATGGGAGCTCACAGACTCTAGACTGATGCGTAGGGAGCCTACATATGTGTGATAGTTGTATGGCTTGATTTGCATGTGGGAATTCTGGCAGTGGGACCAGGCCTGTCTCTTACACTTTGGCTGACTTTTGGGAACCTATTCCTCAGACTGGGTTGCCTTGCCCAACCTTAATACAAGGAGAGGAGCGTAGTCGTACCTCAGCTTGCTATGGCATACTTTCTTGGCACCCATGGGAGGTCTGACCCTTTCTGAACAGAGGCAGAGGAGGGGTGGATTGGGGAGCGGGGAGGACAGTAAAAAAATGGGGAGGGGGAGGAAATGTAAGGAGAAGGGGGAGGGGAAGCTGCGGCAAGAATACAAAATAATGAAAAGAAATTAATAATTATCCTTGAGTGTGAAATATAGCCAATCAGAGCTGGTCTGAGCTCAAGGGGATCAACATCTGACCCAATTCCTACCCTGAAAATCTCCCTCCTGGAAAAATTCCACCCCTAAGAAGCCCCATATAAGCCCTGCGCCTGTTTGCCGCTGCATTTTCCACCTTGCCAGAAGCAGCCACTCTCCTGGATTCTTCCCTTCCAATAAGTCTCTTGAGGTTTGGGGTTGATCTTCTTTAGCCAGAGACAGAGCCTGAGCAGAGTAGAGCAGAGCTGAGTAGAACTGTAACAACTTCTCTGGGGAAACCCTCCCCTTCAGGGTGGGGTCAGGGGGCAGAGTTGTTACATTGGGGTGACCTTTTGCTGGAGTGGGGCTGTAAGCTGCTGTGCTTACAGTGACTTTGTGGTGTCCCTCGGCTCCAGATTGCCAGGATACTTTTCCATACGAGCTGGACACTTAAACAGTGGCTGCTTTCAGATGATAGGTGCCATTTTTCTGAAGCTACCTCACCTCAGAAATATATATATTCTTCTTCCTAAAGATTTGAGTTGTTCTTTTCTGTGGGGAGTGGTCCAGAGTTGTGTCCAGTTTAGACAGAAGAACTCTGTCCTGTGCAGTAACTAGCTGAGAAGAGATGGGTTTCTCTCCATCTTGTTCTGTCATGTGTAACATGGGTACGTGTGTGATAACATCAGGGGGCCTGTTCATCTCTCTAACCCTGAAAACCTATGATCTCATGAACCACTAATGTAACCATTCAGTCTTTAACACCAACTGAATATACCTGTGTGCCAGGCTCTCTCTTGGGCGAACACCTTGAGAATACTATGCTGGAAAGGCCAGAGGAATACTCTCCTAGATGAGGGTTACATTCAAGTTGCAGAAAACAGACAATAAATAAGTCTGCAAATTATATAAAAAATATGCTTTCTTATGAAAGCCAATTATTTCTATTCTAATACAATAAAGGAATAGATACTAGGCTGGGGGAAGAAGCCTGATTTTGCTACAGTGGCTGGAAATGGCTTCTTCTAAAGTGTAACTCCAGAACTGAGAGCTGGGGAGTGAGCAGACTGTTGTGGGAAGTTCAGGAGGTCTGCATGGAGGCAAATGAAACAGAATATGCAAAGACCTTGCACATGTTGAAGGAAGAAAAGCAAGAGATTTTCCAGGAATGTGGGGACCAAGGTACTGGCAGAGGAGAGCTTTCAAGATGTTTAACCTTAGAAAGTAGTTTGGATTGTATCCTTGTTGGGAAACCAACAAGCCTTGTGATGATAGAACTTGATTTGTATTTTCCCAGAGAATTCCATCTGCTGGCTCAAAGTTAAGGGAGTAACTGGAGGGGATGAGGGTGTGTATGAGAGGTGTCTGCTTTGAACGCTACTTGCTGCTGTCTGCAAGAATAGTATGGTGTGAAAACTAGGAAACAGGCAGTACATACATAAGGAAGGGTGGGGTACAGGCCATGGTGTGTGTGTGTGTGTCTCTGTCTGTCCGTCTATCCATCTGTCTGTGTCAGAGCCAACTTGCTTATTTTTTTAATTTTACTTTGTTTTATTTTTATTAAAACTTTTATACTATATTTATATTTACATAAAGTATATGATTAATATATATAGTATCCTTCCCTTCCCCAAACTCCTCTCATAGCCTCCCCACCTCCATACCCACACAGATTAATGTCTATTCATCTCTCCCATCTCTCAAATATGACCACACAGAGACTGTGGCATCATTGCATGAGACCTGCATAGGTTCAAACCAGATAAAGCTCCCAGCACTGAGGAGAAGTGGACACAAAGTCCTACCTTGGTTTTCATTTGGGGGTGCGTGTGTGGGTTCTACTAACCTCCAGCTCACTAAATCAGCTAGATGGCTGGCTGGCCAGCAAGCCCCAAGGATCAGCCTAGCACTACTTTCCCAGTGCAGGGATTACTGGTATGTAGTACTATGTCCGTTTTTCATGTGTGGGAGCATGTGTTGGGGTGGCGCATGGTCTTGGGGATCACACTGGGGCCCTCATGCTTATGCAGGAAGCACTTTATCCCGAGTTGTCACCCTAGCCCTTGAGTTGTATTTTGAAGCCAGTATCAGCCTTCACTGGGGGGTTGCCTGCAGGCATGAAGGAAAGAGGGGAATCAAGATGAGATGTGAGATAGTGATTTGTGACTGTGGGAAGATAAGGCTCCTCTTGCCCTTGGTGACACTCTTGTGCTGTCACTTTGTCTGATTTTATCCTTCTATTTATACATGATCCTGTTTCTGGTTTCTCCTGGGGAAGAGAGGTACCTCATGCCTCTAGTTAGCCTGTAGGCTCATGCATTCTTTCTTTTTCTCCACTGTATACCTCCTGCTGGTCTTTGGGACTAGGCTATGGTCTCGGGGGAGGTGGTTATATAGGGGTTCTGTGGGCAGGCCAGATGGTGCCATTAATTCATGCCTCCTTTATGAGAATTGATGGCCTGTAGCCAGAATGCCATGTTGATATTTATGACTGGTTGCTATGAAGAATTCACACTCTCAAGGAAAACGGGGGTGGGGGGCAGCCTGTTTTCCAAGGAAAAGTTGAAGATAGCAGTGGATATATGTTTCTATTTTCATTTTCCCAACATATAATAAAAGTTGCATTACAATCAATTGAGTCAGTTCAAATGTTTTTCAGCTGAAAAATTGAATACATTCTTTTTGTTGTGCCTAACTGTAAGAGGTGATCGTTCATATTTGCACGGTCTTTGTGTTTTGACTGGTCACAGTGGCTGGTGTTAGTTCACTCCTAAATAATGACTTTTTTCTATTGAGGAAGACAGAGGACTTATTAGGTGTCAGAGGCCATCTAAAGCATTTCCAACTCTGCGTTTTTAATAGCTGTTCTTTTGTTGATTTGCTTTTTTTCCAACTCCCCTGTTTCCTTCTCCCATCTAGCGTGCACTGCCCCCTCTCTCCCACCCTCCAATCTTTTTCTTCTCTGGTCATCACTTTTTTCCTGTTTCTTCTAGATGTTTTCTGCAACATCTTTACATGCATTGAGAGTCCTCAGGAATCATCTCTTGTTGCTGGATAACTTTCTTTACAGTAGTGCTATGTACATTTCCTGTGGGAAACACACACATACACACACAAACACGTATACATATATAATTTCCATGGCTATGTATCTATATTTTAAAGACAAACTAATAGTAGATAGCATATTCAGGGCAAACATCTGTTCTTGACTTCATAGGCAATTTTTTTTTCAACCTGTGGCTGCTGTCTGCCTTGGAGGACTTGGAAGGCTCTGGAAGCAAGCTGTTCCTCCTTTCCTCCATCTACTGTGAACACAGATGTACTTGTTCATTTTGCTGGCCTCTGAGCACAATGCTATTTCACCCAGACTCTCAGAAAATAAGTCTAATTGGTAAATCAAGCATGAAGAAATAGTGTTAATGCAGGAATAGTTAAATGATGCAGTTACTGGCAGGTCAGGACTCCATGTTCCACCTGGTACATAGTAGGTGCTCAGACAGAATATTAGATGAGCAGATGTCTACCTGGATGACAATTCTGAGATCTAGATGTCATGTTTGGGAGAGAGTTTCCTAAATAGTGCAGAAGATAAGCACTGCTACCACAAAGCATATTCTGTTGGGAATAGAGACACAAGGTTGGATACCATTCCATGCTTAACTGGGGTCGGAAGGCTCTGAGATGATGGCGTTTAAGTGATCTCTGAGTAACAGGAAGGGGCCACCCAAGGTAAGAGGACAGAGTCCAAAGATAAAGGAGCATAAGATTGGAGTTAAGAAGACAACAGCTGTGGAAGGTGTGATTTGTGAGTGTTTGTGGAACACAGAAGCAGCAGTAGCATTGGCTGACGTCAGCTTTGCTGTGGGGAGCATGTGTAGTGTGAGCTGAGGTTAAGGAGGAACGTGCAGCCAGACACGCTAGGCTTTATATAGTAGGCAAAACCCATGACCTTTGAGTAGATTTTCACTGAGAGGCCCATGGATGGTTTCAGATGAGAACATGGCTTTCAGTTTTAGTGTATTTCCTTTGCTGGGGTGTGGAGAATGGCTTGTAGAGATACAAGAATGAAAAGAACAGTGTGTGCTCTAGGAATTTCATTCATTTGGGAAATCCTTTTCTTTGACTTTGCCAGAGCTTACCTGAGAGAAGATAGCTTGTCCTCTTTAGCTGATTGGTGTTGGGATAGAGATTGCCAGTTGTCTCTATATCCCCCGCCCCCATGACAAAGTCCTTGTTTTTAACCTTTGCATGTCACTGCCACCTCTTGCTTTGCAGATACATCCATGCAGCTAAGTGAAAGTATTATAGCAGGCTTTCTAGTGAGTCATCTCAAAAGAGGGCAGATGCCCCCTTCTGCCCCCTCCCATTCTGTTGTCAGGAGTGAGAGGTGATGACTGGGATGCAGCTTTTGTAACAGCTCATGAGGACTAGAACCACATGCCTTGTAACAGAGCGTGGAGTGAGCAGGAAGGAACTCATGTCCCAGGTGAATGGCAGAAGCCCCATACCAGCCCTTGCCTGCTTACCTGTCTCTAAACGTATTGTAGGTAGCAAAGAAAAAAATCTCCTGTCTTGTTCAGAGGCTAGTATTTCAATGAACTTGTATTTATTCTGTATACCCAAACATGATCCTAACTGCTCACTTTTGAGAATAATAATAATAATAATAATAATAATAATAATAATAATAATAGGATAAATTGGTTCTTTAATGTGATCATCTTTATTCCAAGTCATATATGTGTATATATATGCATATATGTGTTTTTTTTCTTAATTATTATAACAATTCTATGGTAGAGACTAGAACCAGGCTCCAGCCAGGCTATAAGAATAACAGTGTTTATATAATATCAGGGCTCCAAGGCACAGGAATAATTTAGTAATTTTCCCAGAGCCAGTAGATGTGAAGACATACTGATTCTGGTTTAAAAATTGTGAAGACTGTTCTATGCTTTGTTAGACTGTTGTACACATAGAGAAAGAATGAAAGAAAGAGAGGGAGGGAGGGAGGGAGGGAGGGAGGGAGAGAGAGAGAGAGAGAGAGAGAGAGAGAGAGAGAGAGAGAGAGAGAGAGAGAGAGAGAGAGAGAGAGAGAACAAACTTGTATCTACTATAACCTCAGAGGACAGCTTTGCAGTGGTGTTGGGACTTTTGTCTGGGACTGCACCTGGCCACTGCATATACCAGGCTAGCTCATCTTAGGGACTCATATGACTCTGCTCTGCATCTCACTGAAGGAGTGCTAAGATCACAGATGCTTACTGCTGAGTTTGGTTTCCAATGGCTTCTGAAGATTCAAGCTCAGGTCCTTTTCCTGAAGTGCTTTCAGGAAGTGCTTGACCATCAGACTGTCTCCCCAGCCCCATGGTTTTTATAATGACTAAAACAGCTTTCCAGTCTTTTAGGGAATGAGGCCAAAGGGAATGATTTCAAGGCCGATTTGTGTAATGTGTTAGTCAGGACAGGCTGCTGCTGTAATCCCCTGCAGGAGCTTCACCATTTATTGTTATTATTATCGCTATTATTTTACATGTAATCTCTTTGGTGTTTGACTTTAGGCCCTGTGTCCATGCAGTGTCGCGGGGACCCAGACTCTTCCTGCTTCTTTCCTTCTATTCACCCCCTCCAGGCTCAGCATACAAGATGTCTCTGCTGAGTGCTTCTTTCTTCTCTCCTACCAGGAACTTTCTCGGTTCAACTCAGGGTCTTGTCATCCTCAGAGCCCTGCTGGAGCCACTCTATCACCTTCATCATGGCTCATTCTGCTAAAGCATTTGCCATTGCCTAAGTTGCATGGTACTTGATGGCAAGTGTTAGGTGCTCTTAACCCAACCTGTATTCCATCTTGTGTTGTGTGAGGGTGAGCTTTACCTGGAATGGGAGCTAGACAAACTGACATTTGCTTTAGAATAAATACAAGTGGATTATTTTTTATTTGCACTTTAATATTTGATCAGGGAATTTTGCCCTCTTTTGGCTCAGCAGTTATAAAATTCTGTTTTAATTTCTGCTGTTATCATAAATAGCATCCTTTGGTTATTATCTGGGTAGATGGGGCTGTATCTTAGGACTGTGCTGAATTAAGATTAAACAAATGGCCAGGGTAGAACCTTGACCCATGGTTATTTTGCCGTCATTTTCCTTGGCTCTGAAGCCCACTTGGTGATTTGGACTGGTAAATTTCACTGGTGGGTTTATGGTCCAATATATGCACATCTATCTGTTCTGGGTAACTCACAGGAAAACACTCATCTTTCAATGTATTTGTATATATACACATCTATAAAAATAAAATTACCTGCAAAATCACTGCAGATAGAGGTTCGCAAATTCTGTACGTGGATCCAATCGATGTTGCTGCAGTACACAGTTAAACAGGAAATGGGCTTGGTTTATTAAGCAGTGGCAGATTGCTTGATATACGGAATATTTCTCTGAGTTCTGTTATTTGTGTTTTATTCTCAAATATTTTAAGAAGACACTCTTCTAAATTCACCATGGGGCTCTGTGTCATCAAATCTCATCAGCAGTCACGGAGGTCCCTAATTATATTCTATAGACCCATTTCTTTGCTTCTATTTTTCTCCATTCTCTCTAATGGTGCTGTGAGTTACACTGGAAAGAACAATAAGATTTAAGAGAAGAATTAATTTAGAAAGTTAAGAATGGAAGAGATAAGGGAAAATGAGAAAAAGCATCTCACTATTTTGTCTTGTAAATGGCTTTCCTTTCCTAGGCTAGGAAATCCATTTATCCAAGGAGAGGAGGGTGTTAATGAAATAGATCATGAACATAGCTATTACAGTAATGAATTTTAACACTCACTTTGTTATGTGATATTTTATTTATGAGTTCCTTGATCATTCAGATAAAGACAAGAAGTTTATGGCACTAGATTATGTCTTGTTTTCATAAACATATTCAGTAGTTTAATAAACATTATTTTTTCCTTCTTAAAAATCAGCAAAATTTATGAGAGATTATCTTAGGGTTAATGAAGTCTAACATTAAGGAAATATTACCCCATAATATTGGAGCCTTCAGAGTCGGAGTTGTAATTGCTTAATGCTTTTTTCTACAGGCTATTTTTATAAAGTACACGCTTTGTGCCATTAATCCAGTTTTTACAAGTTATACTTAGACCAATTCATTGGGAATTATGTATCCATGTTTATATTTTTCAGTCAGTGCTTTCATTAAAAGATGTAGTAAAGAGTTGAAAATTTAATGTAGAATAAAACAGGAAAGACAATTATGCTTTTGCTCACAGGGAGATGCCTGTGTATGTGTCCCCACCATATACAGTCGTTGAAATCAGTTCCCTCTGGTGGCTGTCTTCACTACAGGTGAGAAGGTAATGATTTGTGGGCCCCAGGAGGACAGGGGTGTAAATTCCTATTGAAAGCTGTCAATAGTTAAAATTTGGAGCCCTATTAATATAGTCCAAGTCATAATGCACTTAAGTAATGAAAAGCCCAGTTGACAGGCTGGAGTTTCCCCTTCTGAAGTCAGGCCTGCCAATTAGTTGTGTAATGGATGCCTGGACCCCCAAGATGGGATTGCAAGCGGCTGAAAAGGGCAGGCAGGGAAGCCTAGGATGGATTTTGGTCATGTGCATTTGACTGTGTCAGCTCATTCTTTTTTTGAAATTGAATTTAATGTGTTGAAAAATATTCTCTTGATGAATTAATGAATGAAAAGGGTATTGATATTGGAATAGTGGTGGAAGCTAGGTCTTCCATCACCCCTACCCTCCCTGCTCCTACCCTATATTTCACAATAGAAGGCTCAGCAGGGCCAGGGCTATTAGGCATCTCACAGACTATCTCACCCACCCTGCAGACAGCGATAAAGATGAGGATGGAGGACCCAGCTTCATCACTGAAATGGCCGGCTCTCTCTGCCTTCTTTTCGTGCCTCCTGAGACTCGCCCTTGGATTCTTTTGGTGTTCTTCGACATGAAGGCAGACACACATGTGCTTGTGTGTGTGTGTGTGTGTGTGTGTGTGTGTGTGTGTGTGTGTGTATTTAGAATATGTATTGAGAAAAGTGAAAAACCAAGGACTGGATAAGTCACATGACCTGACTCAACATGGACCTGTGATGAAGAGGCTTTCCATGTCTGTCTTCTGCCACCCTCTGTGAGAGGGAAAGCTTGAGTAAATTCATTGATTCATTCATGAAAAAAATCTAGTCAGAATTCAGTGAGAATCTCATCCTGCTAGGCCCAGGAGTCCCGGGAGACATGAGGGCAAAGCTCCTATACACACTGCATTACCAAATTAGACACGTTCAAATCAACACTGGAAGAAAGAGAGTTGGAGAGATCGCTGCTCTTGTGGAGGATCCTGGTTCAATTCCCAGGACCATCTGGCTGCTCAAAATCATCTTGAACTCTAGTTCCAGGGAATATGGTGCCCTCTTGTAGCTTTCATGGGCACTGCATATGTATGATGTACATACATATGGACAGGAAAAACACATCTAAATAAATAAAAATAAGTAGATCTTTAAAAAAAGACCGAGAGGAAAGTCATTAGAAAATGGAATAAAGAACACCTGTCTGACTTATAAATTTTACTTCTGGGTTTACAGCCAAGAGTTCCAAACAGGTTTTGAACAGACCTTCATTGACTTGTGTTCTCTGTGGCATTGTTCACGGTGACCAAAAAGGAGTTTCATCCCTCAGAGCTGACTTGCCAAAAAATATATACTGGGCACATATAATATGTTACTATTTTGCTTAAAGAAGAGTGGAAGCTGGATGTGGGACCAGTGACTGTAATCCTAGCATGCAAGAAACTGAGGCTGGAGCTTTGGCAGTTCAAGGCCAGGCTATCCTTTTGCATCCTGAGACCCTGTTTCAAAAATACATATACACAAAGCAGGCAATGTGAGTAAGGAGATAAAGGTGCCTGACCACCAAGCCTTATCTCTGTTCTGACCCTGGAACTCACAGGGTAGAGAGAACTAACTCCTGCAAGTTGTCTTATGACCTTCACACTTTCGCTGTGGCACGTTTAAAACACAAGCACATGCATATAAATAAATAAATAAATAAATAAATAAATAAATAAATAAATAAATAAATAAACGAACGAATGAATGAATAAATAAATAAATAACAAAACTCTACAAACAAACAAACAAATGAGGAATTTTGACGTATATGCCTCAGCATGGGTAAGCTTTGAAATGCTAAGTGAAATAGAAAGGTCACCAAAATACAAATACTATTTGCTATCACTTACATAAAATACCCAGAAGAGGCAACATTATAGAGACAGAAAGGAGATTGAAGGTTACTAGGGACCAGGGACTTGGGAGTGAAGAATTATTATTTAATAGAAGCTGGGTTTTCATATCAGGTGATATAAAAACTTTGGGAATGGACAAGGTTATGTTGCACATTATAAATGGACTTCATACTCAAAAGTGATTAAAATGGTATTTTGATGACATGTACATATAAGCACACGTGTGACTATTACCATTTCCAGGGAGAGCCTGATTCGATTTACTGATACACTTATAAAAACTATCCATTCAGAATTCATTGAGAATTCTTATCCTGCTAAGCTCCATGGTCTGAAAATACATCAAGAAAGATAGCTCTGTGTGCAAAATATGTTCTCTATAAACATGAGGACCAGAGTTCAAAACTCTAAGCATTTGCATAAAAAGCTGGCACATCCACCCATGATGTAACCACAGACCTATGTAGGGCAGAGATGGGAAGACGATGGGGTTTGTTGGCATTTTGCCTAGCTCCAGGCTTAAGGAGGAGTAGCAGGGCTGGTTATCCAACTCCTTTATTGGTCACTGCACATGCTTCTTGCCCATCCGCGGGCACTTATGCCACACACAAGTTAATTAAGAAAAATTTAAAAACTGAAAAAAGTGGAGAGGTATCTGAGATGGTATGTTAGGAAAAAATAACCTCCAAACCATAAATGGACGAGTCTTTGTGAAGAATCTCCAAGTTCTGTCTCTCCTCCAGAGAGAGGCAAGGATAAATGAGCAGTACAGGCAGAAGATGGTGTTCTTCTCTGTCACTAGGCTTTCTGTCAGATGACCTTGTGCCAGACCCAGGCACTTGAGCAGGACCCTGACACCAGAATTGGCACCATTCTCACCATGTGACTTCAGTGGGCTTTGGGTAGGACCAGTTGGGTTTGAATCTTGGCTTTCTCACTTATGAGCGGCCATGCCTTGGATGTTTGCTTCATGTTGGAGACATGGTTTCCCCATCTATAAATGTGTTAATGGCTGTTTCCCACTGTGGCATCACAGAGACCTTAAATGGTACAATGCAGATGAAGCTTTCAGAATCTTTGGTCCTCACTAAATGCTAGTGTTATTTTTGACACCTGTATTTATCAGACACCCTATATTCTCTGTTCACCCATGTCCGTCTTCCTCTTTGCCACTAAAGCTTGTAAACTTTTCTCCCTATCAAGGAAGAAGCTGCTGGTGTGAGAATTGAGATTTACCTGATTTTCATGACTTCACATGTCTGCATACATTATGCCTTTCTCAGCTTTATTTTCAAATTTAGCCAGAATGTTCAGGGAGCAAGGTGCCTTGGACAATTTAATTTTCTGACTAGCTGATGCCTGCAACACACTACTTCCACTTCAAATTTTATTTGTGAAAAGATTTTCTAAAAGCTAGTTATGTCCTTTGTGTCTTTAAGACATATAGTGAGGGAGCCGGGGAAATTGCTCAGTGGTTAGGGGTGCTTGCTGACCTTACATTAAGAACCTGAGGTCAGGTCCTAGCACTCATGTTGGGTGACTCACAGCTCTTTGCAACAGCACATCTGGGAGTTCTGACATTATCTTCTGGTCACCATGAGAACATACATAGCATCATGCACTCACTCTTGTCTTGTATGCACACAAGCATACACCCATGCTCACACACACACAAGTGATAATTATAGACATTTAGGTCATACATTCAGAGGGATTTAAGAGGGGATGGTTGGGGTGGATGACATGGGTGGAGTTGAAGAAGACGGGGGGGGGGCTGGAAATGATACAAATACAGTGCATTTGTTTGAAATCCTCAAATATGTTTTTAAAATGCAAAATAAATCTTTGTTGTTGTTACTGTTTTTCAAGACAGGTTTTCTCTGTGTAACAGCCTAGGCTGTCCTGGAACTCAGTCTGTACCCCAGGCTGGACTTGAATTCACAGAGATCTGCCTGCCTCAGCCTCCCAGTGCTGGGACTAAGGCCTGTACCGTCATGCCTGGTGCAAAAGTAAATATTAAAGGAGTTTAGTGAGTGCAGGTGGGAAGGCTAGGCCTGTGGAGGGGCTGCTAACACTCAAGCCTGGGAAGCTGTGCTCAATCCTGGGATTCACGGAGATAACCGATGATCCTTAGTTGTCCTCTGACCTTCACGTGTGTGTGTGTGTGTGTGTGTGTGTCTGTGTGTATACCATGTATACATGTGGCACTTACACACATAATTTTAAAATATAAAAAAATTAAATATAGTAAATAATAAAATTTAATCATTGAAAGATTTCAGAGCCTGTCCAGACAATCTATTTATTTGGGGTAAAAATATAAACATGGAATGAAATGCAGAATGATACATAGGACTGCATACACAGTAATCCCAGGTCTAAACCTTAATAACAGTCTTTGTAATGTTACATCAAAATCAAGTGTATTGGAAAAAATTATGATACATAGTTTGGGCTTTTTGGATTCTAATTTTTTTCAAGAATAAAGTACAAAAAAATCCCCCTCATCAGAACCTTTTAGGGAGTCACACAGTAGACACGTGGCCTTTGGAGGAATAACTGCTATGTTATCAGACTCCAGGATGATACAAAAGAAACCCATTTTCTCTTAACAAGCTATGGAGTCTGGCTCTGTTCAATGTAGACGCCATTGTTCTTCCCTCACCCAGCAAGCTCTGTTATTTCAAATCAGTACATGGCGTCTTTATGTTTTATGATGGAAGGGAGGGAGGGAGGCCAGGAAATGGAATGTTCAACTGGAAGCTGGCTGTGTCACTCCTTTGTATCTCTCTCTCTCTCTCTCTCTCTCTCTCTCTCTCTCTCTCTCTCTCTCTCTCTCTCTCTCTCTGTCTTTCTAGATGAAGATGGTAGGGGTACAAATTGATGCTTTCCAAGCTGCCTTCAATTGTCTTATTGAGAAGAAGAAATCTTCCTTTGAGATACTGAGCATTAAGTCTTTGTTTTTGTACGCTTTTCCTAATAATTAGGAGACTCCAGGAACTACTTGTCCCGGGGTACACATCCTAGATTCCTGAGGCTACTAGAGCAGTCACTTCCTGCTTCCCTTTCCTCCAGGCTCCTTCCTCCTTGGCTTAGCCTATGTCTCTAGCCTGCCCACTCCCTCCTGTTCCAAGCCCCTCCCCCACCCATCTAGATTATTGATTGGAAGTCACCAAACAGTTTCTGTAACCATATCATCAGTGGCTGCCAAGACTCTTGTCGTTATTTCAGGCACACGGTGGAAATGGCTGGGTGAAAATGACACATTCTAGCTCAGTTGCAAAGCACTCTAAACTGCCTGGGCTGGGCTGTTGCAGCTTTAAACCTCTCTGAAGGTCTTTATGCAAAAATAGAGGATTTGCCGTGAGTTATTTCTCAGATCCCCCTCTTTCGATTCCCTTAATTTCCCATTTTTCTTTCTCTGGCTTCGCCACCCTCCTGGGCTGCATGTTAGAGAGGGAGGTACACAAAGGAATTGTGTGAAGTTGGGAAGCAACTGGCAGGTGGGTTTGCATTTTCCCAGGTTAATTCACTTGATGAAAAGCTGCTGTGGGTGATGTGTCATATATCAAAGGCAGGGCATCAGTAATCTTTGCTCAAGGGCACGGCTAACAGACAGATAGACGCGAGAATGAGGGGAAAAAAAGCAACTCATCCTTTTCTGCTAACACCACGAAGGAGATAAAGGAAGATTTATGAGTCCTCTCGGACCACATACCAGCAAGCCGCAGTCTGTATTTTTCACATGTTCCCAAAATTGGTGGTGGAAGGCAATCTGGTTGTCACTGTGTCCATCCGGCCTTTGGAAACAATGGGTTTCTGGAAGGCTCTAGTTTTGGAGTCAGCTCTTTGCTCTCTCTGCAGAGGTGTGCAGAGATGTGTATGTGTTTAAAGAATCTTTGTATTCTTTAAGCATATGACCTAGAGCTTAATGTTATGGCCTCTGTAGAATAAAAATACAAGATTACCTGAAATGGACATGACTCTGGACTCCCAGGGCTGGATGGTGGTGGCTCAGTGACTTAGTCTTTCCCCTGTTGAGACTCACATTCATAGCAGCCTTATGGTCCCTGTCTCCTGCCTTTCTGTGTAAGGAATGGAGCAAAAAAGCAGGGCCGTGTTAGTTGTTTGTCTTTTGCTGCTTCTCAGATGATCCTGCCCCTGGCGAGCTGTTTGTGAGGTATTAACTGGAAACCCTGGTTTCTGGGATGACTCGGGCTTCTCTACTCAGGCAGCTCAGCACCTGGCTCCAGAAGCTTGTGGAATGATTGGTAGAGGTATGAAAAGGACTCTGTGTGTTTCTCTCTGAGGCCTTGAAAAGGCACCTGGATTGGTCCTGTATCAGTGAATATCGACTTTGCTTGGCAATTTAAAAAGTATTATAAATTCCCCCCCAAAATTGGTTTTGAATTCTTTCTGAGGCCTCTTTGGCATGAACCAGTTTTTTGTTTTTGTTTTTTTTTTCCTTTTGAGAAGCCCAATTAACATTCTGTGCAGAAGGACATGATTGATTTTGCACAGTGGTGGCTATATGTGCAAACCTCATTTAGACAGCTGAGTGAAATACACAGGGCAGAGAAATTTATGGGGCCCAGAGAAGCTCACATGCAGAATGAAAAGGAGCCACCATAACCATCTCCTCTTTTTTGTCCACCTCTGTTCCCCTTCTACTCATTTTCCCTGCAGCCTCAGGGATGCCCACTCAGAGTGGTGACGCTGTGGAGCCTCACATCCTCTGCCAGAGAAGATTGAACATCGCTTAGTCATGCAGCCCTCCTGTGGACAGTATGGACTGTGTAATCAGGTAGACAGGGAGCTTTTAGAATCCTTAAGGCCAGGGGTGAATAAAGAATGATGGTACTAGTGGCTATACCATGTCCTCAAGGTGTCTCTGCAAATGGTCTATTGGAGTGTTCCAAACTCCTGCCCTGATCTCAGTACAATCAACAGTTGGGGAGGTTCTGGGTCCAATGGAGAGGACTTTTAAGAGCCCTGTCTCAGGAACACTGCTGGCTAATTTTTTCCAAGTGATCTTTTGACAGGAATTGGTTTTGTATCTGACACATAGTAGGTCCACCATAAGCTGCTAATGCCTTGAACTGACTTATCTGTCTATAGGATGTGGAATAAAAGAGGACATTGTTGTCTGATTGATATACCGTGCTCTCCTTGGGGCCCTGGGCAAAATGCTTGGTACTCTTGAACTTGCAGAACACAGCTATTTACATAGATTTAATGTTTGCTCTCTGGGCTGTACATAAAGATGCCTGCTGGCTGGGCTGAGAAATGAGAGATCATATTTACTGCTCATCCTCTGGGCTTTTCTGGGCTTTCACGTCTTTCTATACTTTGTTTCTGATACTTTCCCACCTGCCTTCCTTGGCCTTCAAGCTTGCCTGCCTGTTAAGATCAACTTTCTATCTCCTTAATGAGTGAGATGCAGTAGTCGGGAAGACCATTATTATTATTATTATTATTATTATTAATATTATTATTAATCTACCAATAGAAATTTGGCCCAAGTTTTCTATAATTTCCATTTGAAGGAGTACTTTAAACTTTTTACAAAAGTTATTTGATTGGAGACTTTTCCTGATATATTTTTCTTTTCTGTCTTTGGTTCCTCTGATGGGTCCCATGAAAGATGTTAACTCCTTTTTATAATCTTTAGTTTTTTATTTTAAAAGTTTTTTCCCCATACCCACCATTGCTCCCCACCTCTCCTCTCCTCCCGTCCTCCCTCAGCCTCTCCCCAGCCCTATCTCCACATTGTAGTACAAGGTTTCTGTCTCTGACTTTTGTGCCTTGCCTCAAGGTTTAGGACCCACAGCCCCACCGACCCACAGAGACATACAGATGCATACGATAGTATTAGGCTTATCGGCCTGGCTCAGGCATATCACTTGCTAGCTCTCTACCCTTCATCTAACCCATGATTCTTCCTGTTCAGCCATGTGACTAGGTACCTTTCTTTAGAGCAGCATGGTTGTCCTCTGCTTCCTCCGGCTTCTCTCTTGCATTCTGCCCTGTGCTTCCTGTTCTCATAATCTGGTAGTCCCGCCCACACTTCCTGCCTGCCTTTGGCCAACCAGCACTTTTTATTAAACCAGTGGGTGGGCCAATTATTTACAATGAAACAACACAATCTCCTACACCACATCCATTCCCCAGGGAGGGCAAGGATTCCCAAGGTGAGTCAGTTTAGTTTGCATATCCAGTTGAGGTAGGTCCAAGTCTCTCCCCTCAGTATCAAGCCTGAATAAGGGGTCCCTTTGTAGGGAATGAGCTCTGAGATGTCAGTTCATGTACCAGGAGTAAACTTTAGTCCTACTATAAGAGGCTTCACAAATTGCCCACACCATTCAACTGTTGTCTACATTCAGAGGGTTTAGCTCCTTTCCATGAAGCTTCCTCAGATATCATTTCAGAGTTAATGAAATAGCTTAGGTTGGCCATCTCTGTGGGTCTCCTCTTCATGATCCTGATCCCTTTGCTCTTATACTTTCTCCTCTCTCTCTTCAACTGGACTGGGAGCTTGATCTGGTGCTTAGCTATCAATCTCTTTTTCTACTCCATCTATTGTTGGATGAAGGTTCTATAATGACAATTAGAGTGGTCATTCCTTTGATTATAGGGGAATTTTGGTTTAGGCAACCTGTCTACATTGGGGTCCTACTTGGGAACATCTTGTGCGTTCATGAATGTTTCCTTAGAGCAACACTCAATTTCATATGGAATAACAAGAAACCCATGATTCCCAAAATAATCCTGTTCAATAATAGAACTTTGGAAGGCATTAACAGCCCTGACTTCAAGCTATAGTATAAAAACAACTTGGTATTGGCATAGAAATAGATTTGTGGATCAATGGAATTGAATCAAAGACCCTGAAATTAATCCACACACCTATGAACACCTGATTTTTGACAAAGAGGCCAAAAATATACAATGGAAAAAAGATAGTATCTTCAACAAATGGTGTTGGTATAACTGGATGGTGGTATGTAGAAGAATGTGATTAGATCCATATCTATAACCCTACACAAAACTCAAGTTCAAGTGGATCAAAGACCTCAACATAAACCCAGTTACACTGAGCCTGAAAGAGAAGAAAGTGGGAAATACCCCTGAATGCATTGGCACAGGAGACCACTTTCTAAATATAACACCAGGAGCACAGACACTAAGTACAACTATCAATAAGTGGGACCTCCTGAAACTGAGAAGCTTCTGTAAGGCAAAGGACACAGTCAATAAGACAAAACGACAGCCTACAGAATGGGGAAAGATCTACACCAACCCTACATCTGATGAGGACTGATCTCTAAAATATATAGAGAACTCAGGAAACTAGATACCAAAAACTAAATAATCCCATTTAAAAATGGGATTCAGAGTTAAACAGGGAATTCTCAACAGGAGAATTTCAAATAGCTGAAAGGCACTTAAAGAATTGCTCAACAGATCTAGCCATCAGAGAAATGCAAATCAAAACAACTTTGAGATACCACCTTACACCTGTCAGGAAGGCTAAGATCAAAAACACAGATGACAGCCTATGCTGGAGAGGATGTGGAGCAAGAGGAACACTCCTCCATTGTTGGTGGGAGTGTGAACTTGTACAGCCACTCTGGAAATCAGTATGGTACTTCCTCAGAAAACTGGGAATCGATCTACTCAATGATCCAGCAATACCACTATTGGGCATATACCAAAGGATGCACATTCTTACCCCCAGGACATTAGCTCAACTATGTTCATAGCAGCATTATTCATAATAGCAAGAATGTGGAAGCAACCTAGATGCCCCTCCACTGAAGAATGGGTTAAAAAATTGTGGTACATTTACACAGTGGAGTACTACTCAGCAGTGAAAAATGGCAACCTAAAATTTGCAGGCAAATGAATGGATCTGGAGAATATCATCCTGAGTGAGGTAACACAGCCTCAGAAAGATAGACATGGTATGTACTCACTCATATGGATTTTAGACATAAAGCAAAGGATAACCAGGGTACAATCTGCAATTCCTGAGCAGCTAGGTAATAGGAAGAACTATAAGAGACATCCAGGGATCCCCCTGGGAAGGGGAAATAGAGAAGATCTTCTGAGTAAATTGGGATCATATGGAGGAGTGAGCAAGGGGAGGTAGGAAGAAATCATGAGAGAAGGAGGTGGTTGAGAGGGAGGAGCAACAGAGAGAGAGAACAAGGAAATGGGTATCTTGATAGAGGGACCACTGTGAGGTGAGAGAGGAAGATGCCAACTCCTGATCCTGGGAACCTCCAAATGCTACCATTTGTGCATATGAAATCAACTTGGATTTTAAGGTCCCTGTGAGGGGAGAAGAGAAAGAGCAGTGCCCTCCCCAGAGATAGCACCATGAAAATAGAGCAGATGTAAAGATCCTGGCCTTGGAGTTAGAGTGCTCTGGCCACATGCCTACAGCAGCAGGAGGTAGATGAGATGGAGAATATGTTGTCCTTTAAAGAGATGGGGGAGAGCCATCCTGGTGACATTAACTTTAACTTTCCAACCACCAGAACTGTGGGAGAGTAAATTAGTGTTGGTTTTAGCCAATCAAATTTTTGTTCATTTGTTATAGCCACAATACAAGTCTAGTACAGAACAAGATTGCCCTGGCTTTGGCATCTCATGGCCCCTAGAAGTTTGACTGGCATGTATATTGGGCAGCCAGGTTCCTTCATTGACACAGTTTATAGGAGGTACTGGTGTAGAACAGAAAAAGAGGCATTTTTGTACTAACACCGGCAGGAAGTACCATGTTTCAGTATCTCTTCTAGCAGTCTCCTAGATGGGTAAGGGAACTGACTAGCAGGTTGTAACTTACCTGAAAGAAGAGCCCCAGCGGGAAAACACTGAGTTGGTGTTGGAATGTAACATCCCACGCTAGCCCAGTGTCTTCTCTCTTCATCCTATTGATTTCCTTTTGTTCTTGTCCAGTCTTCAGCCAGAGACAGATATGTGGGTATTTTTCTTTGTTCCTTTTCTCTGAATGTGGTCTCTCAGCCCCAGCCTCTGTTAAGCTAGGCTGGCCCAATCTAGAAGAGATGACTGTATGTCATGCCACAGGATTTGACTCCGATAGCCAGGTATCTCTGGGCAACCCTTTAATATAAGCAGCAGCAGTAGAATGTGATTATGTGTGAGGCTGTGTGTGTGGAAGAGAGGGAGAGAATTGGAATACTTGAGACCATCAGAGAGGCAAAGTATAAAAATGCTTCCAGGTTGTATGTATGTATGTGGACATGCATGCATGTACATGTGCACATCAATGTGGTGTTTGTGTATGGAGGCATATGTGTGCTTGTGTGCACATGGAGGCCAGAGGTCCATGTCTTTCTCAATTCCTTCCCATCTTATTTATTTCCGCTATGTTTGTCCTAGCGAATGAACTGACATCATTAGGCTTGGTGACAAATACCCCTACCCACCGAGCCATCTCACTGGCTTTCCAACTTAATTTTCTAGACTGGTTGGCCAGTAAGCCCCAGAGATGTTCCTGTCCCTGCTTCTGTAGTATTTCATTTATAAGTGTATATTGACATGCCTGGTTTTCTTTTAAAAATGGGCACTGGGGATTGAACTCAGGTCTTCCTGATTGCCCAGCAAGTACCTTACTGATAGAATCATCTTTCCAGCCCTTCAGGGAGTTTGGGGTGGCTAATCATAGTGTGCCCTCTAGGCATTGTCTATGTTTGGACATGCAGTCTTTCTTATATCACCCAGTGCCTGAAATTTAGAACTAAGTGCTCACCAATAAAGCAATTCCTACTCTAAGAAGTCAAAAATCTTAGGAGCAGGAACCCATAACAATGGATATGGGTAAGTCTTTTGAAACTTGTGAGATTTGAGGGTATGTTTAACTTTCATGATGCATTCAGAAGTTTATTTCAGCCATAACCACACACATTCACCATCAATGCATGTGGCCATCTTAGCCACCCCCACAGGAGATAAACTTACATAAAAGGAGATGAGTATGAGTCATTGCTCAGATTATTATTTACCAGAAAATGCTTCCAGATCAGAGAACTCCCAAGAAGTGAGAAAATCCCTTGATTATGACACATGCTGTGATACATGAAAGGACTGTGTGCTGGAGGAGACTGGCCAAGTGTTGGCACTCAGATTTAAGAACTGGGAACCCCCAGCTAGGATGTGTGTTATTCACAATGATAATACCCTCTCTTCATGGCTGTGATCACCATGTTCTGTTTTATGAAAATTTCTGTTGTTTGCATTTGGTTGCAAATACACATACTTGTTTTTGACCTGTTCCTATTTTAAGGGTGGCCAAGGAGAGGGGATAAGACTGTCTGTCTTTATTTTTGTGTATATATACCTTAATGTGCCTTCAGGTTTGTGCTTGCAAGGGTCATAAAATATCAAGTGTATTCTTATATCACTCTCTACATATTTTCTTGAGATAGGGTCTTTCTTGCACATACAGCTACACTAACAGCCAAGCTAGGGATCCTCCTGCCTCCACGTGCCCTTTCCTACTGGACCACCCATATCTCTGTGTTTAAATTTAATTTTTCTTTATTCTTGAGGGTTTTATACATGTATATAATGAAATGCCATCATATCTAGCTACCACTTTTCTCCTCCAATGCTTCCCTCCTTCAGATAGCCTCCATGAGCACCCACAGACAGGTGACCCACAAAACAGATACATATACATGAATAAAAACAAATATTTGAGAAAAAAATGGGTTCTGGAGAACACAGGCTTCTTCCAGAAGACCCAGGTTTGATCCCCATATTCACATAGTGGCTCACAGACATCTGTAATTCCAGTCTCAGGGGATCTGATGTCTTCCTCTGGCCCCTGAGGATACCTAACATGTGTGTATGTGCATGTATGTGTATATATATATATATATATATATATATATATATATATGTATATATATATCACACACACACACACACATATATATATATATATATATGTATATATATATGTAGAGAGAGAGAGAGAGGCGCAAAGGCCCCACACACTTTTTTAAAAAAATTTTATTTCTGCTGTGGGATTATGCTCTCATACAATGTAAACAGCTCTTCCTCCTATTGGTTTAATAAAACGCTGATTGGTCAAGTAGCTAGATAGGAAGTAGAGGTGGAACATGCAGACCAGGAGAATTTTGGGAAGCAGAAGAGCAGAGCACCAGATGCCAGCAGCAGGAGAATGCTGCACTGAGCAGAAAGGTACCAAGCCACATGGCTAAGCATAATATGAATATGGGTTAACTTAAAGTGTAAGAGTTGGCAAGCAATAAGCCTGAGCCTTAGACCAATCAGCTTATAATTAATATAAGACTTTGTGTGATTATTTGAGACTGAATTGCTATGGGACCAGACAGAGAAAATGTCCAGTGACACATTTCTTTTCCCCTTATAAAGGCCTCAGGTATATTTTTTCTGTATCCTTAAGTTTTTCCTATGATAACAAAGGAGTGAACTAAGCATCAATTTGAATTAAATTTGATTTTGATTTCAAATCAAAATTGAAGTTTTTTTTTTCTTTTTTCCAGCATGTGTGTATGTGCAAGGATATCAAATCTTGGAGTCAGACACAGTTGTGAGCTGTCATGTGGGTTCTGGGAGTTGAACCTGGGTCCTCTGGAAGAACAGTCAATACTCTTACCCACTAAGCCATCTCTCTAGCACCCTGTTGTTGCTCAGTTTTAATACCCTATTTCTGTCTTATGTCACCACCTGCTTGAGAACAATGCTTTTGAAAATATAATTAAATATTTTCAGCTGGCAAAGCTTTTTATGTGGTGGTGAAGGCTCTGCAGCCATGCAAATGGATGCTACCTTTGAAGTACATGTCTCAAATGGTTACTATGGTCAATTTTCTTATGTGTTGTTCCCATTGTCAAACATGGTGTGCGTGGTACAGTAGAGCAAGTTGTCACAAAACCCTCTCCTCATAGCTTTTCCAGAGAGACCACCAATCGCTGACAGCTTCTTGTGGTACATATTGAAGTACTATATTCAAAATAGAGAAATGAATTTTGAATGGCTCAATGGGGAATTGAGCCCAGTTGACTTGCTTAGGGCTGGAGAAGTTTCTAGAGAGCAATGGAGGGATGAAGCAAGCAGTGGCTCATGGGTACCAAGCTTCTCATTTAGAACATTTGTGTCATGAGAACTTCATGATGAATCATGTCATCAAGGGAGAGGGCCTGGAGTGGAAAGTTGTGGGGTTTCAGAGAACCAGACGAGTGCCACAGAGGTGTCCTTTGCTGTAGTCTGGAGGAAGAAAGCTGTAAGTAATGGGGTGAAGTTAAGCAGAAAAGAATTTAGCTTGGGAAAATCAGGACAAATTTCACAATGGGGAGAATACGTAGATGTGTCCATGGGGAGGCAATAGCCAAATTGCCACTGAAGAGACTGGAGGGAAGACTTGACACAAAGCACAGGAAAATGAATGATAGAGAACCCTCCCTGGGGGGTCAGCACCATGACCTTAAACAGGCTCTTCCCTGCCTGGCTTTGGATTCACCGATTCATTCTCAAATGATCCAAAGGAGAGAAACAATTGCTTGGAAAATGGCCATAGGGGATAATGGGCATTGGCAGCAGATATTGGCTGACTCCCCCATGGGCATTAGTGCCCTCCTGCCTGTGTCTGTACGGCTTTTTGTCCATTTGTCAATCTGTGCCTCCCTCCTTTGTTTGGTCCATTTGTTTAACAAACAGTGTTTCAGAACCTTTAAGTCTATACAGAGTACTAGGCTGTTAGGAATGGTCATTTCCATAGGGGACATCTAGCTGAGACGTATGAATAAAAACTGAAGAATGTTCCAGAAAGTGGGGGCTGCCTATGGGCATATGAGCCAAGATTGCGACATGAGAAAAGGCACATCAGATGCCCTGTGAGGTTGAATAGGTCACAGGGCTTAGGGTAGGGTTTGATGGCCTCTGGGTAAGGATTAAAAGTTTGCTCTAAGAGTAAAAAGATTTGGGCATGGGCTTTGGAAGGCCCTTAATTTCTGTGTTCATGTTTCCTTGTACCTTCTGGTCCCCACGTCCTAGGGGCCAGCTGTGTTAAGAGACAGAGGTGTGAGTTGTATGACAAAGATGCAGCAATGCTTTGATCCTCAGAAGACAGGTGATGAGGTGATGCTGGGAAAAAGACTCTGACTTCCTGGGAGTTCTGCCTTGGTCTCAGGAGGCCAGGGGTTTAGGGCAAGTACATTGTAGTGTGATAATTAGTAATTGGCACCACCCAGGTCAGGATCAGTAAGGGAGATCACAGATATGGGGAAGCAAAAATGCAACTTGGACCTGGCAGATAGACTTGAAAAGTACGTACATGTCTTCATACTTGTGTGCATGGATCTACATGGACCAGACATCCTCAGATCATACTGAAACTATGATCTAGTTTTTAGAAAAGGTCAAATTATTTTTGTTCCATTAATGTCCTCACAAGATTACATACTAACACCATTTATTTTATACTTCTTACTTGCTCTTATGACTTGTACTGTCATAAAAGTTATTTATTTTTTCTAAAATTAAAGCTTTATCAATTTTATATGATCATTTTTTAATTCTTCAGTATTTCAATGTTTCATAGCACTCTATTATCCTTAACACAGGTGGCATGGTTCACGGCTCTAATCCCAACACTTGGGAGGCTGAAACAGGAAGATAGTGAATTCAGGGATAGCCTGCTATATATAATGAAACATGTCTCATTCAAGCAAACAAGCAAACAAAAATACCCTGTTATCATCTGGATTTTTGCTTTCCCAGTTGGCATCAGGGTATAAGATGGAGCCATTAGCCTAACTCCAGTATTGTTTGCTTAGATTTTGGTTTCATTTTGTAGTTGCTTTGCACTAAGTATTGGCATAGCATATGGTTGTCGTTGGTACATTGTCAGAAGTGCTAGGAATGAATACTACTTGCAAGGACATTTGATAGGAAACCAGAATTCAGTTGAAGCTGAGTACACTCAAGTTTTGATGGCTCTAGTCTCTCTGATTAAACCCCAAACTGAAATCTCTTGAAGAACAAATATTTATATACAGAGTCCTCTTCATTAAAATGTGAATAGCTTTGTGTCTACATTTGGAAGGTCACAAAAGGTTAAAAAAAATCAGAAAAGCCCCCAAAGGGTTGAGATGTGAGGGTCTCAGTTCTAAGAAAGGAAGATGCCTTCCTTGGTGCTTTCCTCTTATGGTGAGTTTGCTGTTCCTTTTATTGTTGAAGGGTAGGGAAATTAATCAGGGTAGTATGGTTTGGGCAATTTTGTCTTAGGAAGCCCTTGGGATTTAGAGTAAGTAGATAGGTATGGGTTAAGTTAATAAAAAGAAAATGAAAACTTCTCATTTTGTTAAAATAAATTTGTTCCAGAGATACTATGAATGTTTGGATTCATTTCATTGCATGCTTGGGTCTGTTAACATTTTAGACTAGAAAATTCTTGGTTGAGGTGGGGGCTGTCTCTACACTGAAGCACCAGTGTGGAATCTCTGGCCTCCAGTTTCTAGACACTGAAGTAACACATGCTTTGTAACAGCCATGGTGTGTCAATGTGAGTCCTTTAGGGCTCGGCCAATGATCTCAGAGCTCTCACAGGGAGAGGTTGTGTTAGACAAAGTGGGAGAAGGTCATGATCATGTCTGCTGCTCACTCCACTGTTGACTTCTGAAATGAATGCAGCCATTGCATGTGGGGAGGGACAATTCTGGGCCCAGTTGCAGCAGATCATATGAAGGAGGCCAACTGGAAGCTTCATAATTCTGAGTCCTCTGTAACTCCATGAGGCTGGCTGTGATAACAAATGGAGAAGAAGACATTAGGGCATGTTTTATGCCTTTGAGCTGAAGAAACGAGGTCTATTTTAACTCATACTTCCCCCAACAAGTTAGATTTGTTTTAGCCTATAAGCCATTGTTAAACTGCCTCTTCTACAGTAAATACCCTCTGGCCTTCTTCTATATTTCTAGGTAAGCCTCATTGGGTCCAGTTGAAACCCAGCTTCTGCATGGGGCTTCCTGGTATATATGTGGGCAGGATGGGTTCTCCCTGCTCTACCCTCCTGTTTTGCTTACTTTAATTGTATGGCCACCATTTCATTTTCAGTGTGGGCATTTAATCAAAGATAACTTCATTTCTTAAGTTTGAAGTGATGACAGATTCTCACCTCCTCAATGTAAGATCTTCTGAGGCTCAGCCTCTCCTTCTCTCTCTCTTCCTCCCTCTCTCTCTCTCCCTTCCCCACCCCCATCCCCTAATTGGCTGGCTCCTGGTTAACCTTCCAGATTTCTCCACACACTCCAGCCCCATCTCTTTAAATAGCCAAGGAGACAGCTAGTTGTTTGACAGTTCCTCAAGCATAAAAAATAATTTAACTCACACTTAATTTTTATCAAGATGCAAGTTTAATATTGTCAAGGATTAAAATTTTATTTTTGAGTTTTTACATCCTGTTTCTGTTAATGTCATCTTGGCTTCAAAGGGTATAATTCTGAAATTATGAGTACTGTTGGACTTGTTACTATTTCCCCCTTTGTGTATATAATGTTTCAAAAGCTGTTGATGGCTAAATGTCATTTTTATACTTTTTGGATTCATAACAGTTCAAATGAATTCAAAAACAATTAATAATATTATGTTTCTTAGGAATAGCTGTCATGTATCTGGTGGATATGACATATTGTTAGATATTTTAAGTTGAAAGTTCTGTCTGCAGGCCAAGTTTAGCAAGAGGAGGAGCAGACTGTTTTAGGATGAGCAGAAGGACAGAAAACACATTTGTGAGGAAGCAGAGTACTGCAGCACAGCCATGCTTGGAAAACACTGGCTTCTCCATCATAAAATAAGCCAACAATTGGTAGCCTATCTCAAACACTTTGTTGTTGTTTTTGCTTTATTTATGTCTGCTTTCCTTCTGCAAACAGCAGGACCACCTTAGAGCTTCAAGAGAAGACATTACCACTAACTGTAAACCACCGAGGCAGCGTTCCCACATTCTTGAGAGACATTTTTCCAGCTCAGACAGATTGGCTCTTTGATTTTTTAGAACTGAAGCAGGGATGAACATTCCATAAAGGGTCATTGTTTTCAAGATGGGGCGGTCCATGCTGTTAGGAAGCTTAGCAAGAATGATGTCAGCTGTGGGAGGTGCTGGGAGGATTCCTGGCTTTGAGTCCTCTGGGCTGATCTAGTCTCTTGGGACTGTTGATCAGCTAATCCCACACCAAAGTGAGGCCTTCTTTTCTGAGTTTGTCCTTTGAAAAATTTCTAGAGCTCCATACTTTTGGGAGAGATAAAGCAGCTATTGGGGGTATTGAGTAGTTTCAGTGAAAGATTTTGCGTGTGTGTGTGTGTGTGTGTGTGTGTGTGTGTGTGTGTGTGTGTATGTGTGCGCGCGCGCGCGCGCGTGCGCGCGCGCATGAAGCTCATGAACTAGTGTGTACATGTGGAGTCCAAAGGAGAACATTAAGTGTCAGTCCTCAGGTACAATTTGTTAAAATAATAAACAAAAGCCAGGGTCATTCACTGGCCCAGGGCTTGCTAAGGGATCCAGGATAGCTTGGGGGGTCTGTCTGTCTCTCCCACTGTTGCTCTTGAATTGCAAATGTGCAGTACCATTCCTGGCTTTTTACATGAATTCAGAGAACAAAGTCAGGTCCTCTCCTTTGTGGGGCAATCGCTTTACCGACAGTTAATTTCTTGGCTCCTCTTCATATTACTTTTCTAGAAGGATGAAGGATTGAGCCTCTGACATCCTTGTTCCAAACAAGCATCAGTGATTTGCCTCAAACTTGTTAATGTTTTTAGTCTGCAAAGAAATGGGAGACAACTCATCATGCCACGACAGTGTCCCATTCTCAAGTATCAGGAAAACCTTCCAGTGGTCTACACAGTGAGTCACGATGTCCCATATGGGGCCTTAACCACATCTAGTAATATCTGTGGCCTCCAGTCCCCCAAACATCTGTGAGTCATATACATGAAGAGGAAAGGAAGTGGTCCTGGCACGTTGGGACACCTCCTAAATCCCACCAAGGATACTATCCACTTGAGTTCCTCCATGGAGATCTCTTGGTGACTCCAAGAAACTGTTCTCACGTCCCTACCCCAGATCTTTGGCATCATCTATGGTAACAAATTGCTGGCTGCTTAAATGGACTTATTTTCCATGAACTCCAGATTCAGAAAAAAAGTTCCAACTTTCAACACCAACTTAAAATGTCACTTCCTTATTTCTCAAAGTGAGGAAACTGAGGCTCATGATCTAGGAGGAGTTTAGGGTAGAACTTTAGGGATTGTTTTTCTTTTTTTCTCCGGTTACACTCTTACAATATTTCCAGTGGTGTACGTGTTGTGTCCTTGTGTATATATGTGTGCATATTGCATAGAGTACAGCTTGTGGGGATTGGTTTTCTCCTTCCTCCTTTTGGTTCTGGGGATAGAACTCAAGTCTTCAGGCTTGGCGGCAAGCATCTTTACCCACTGAGCCATCTAGTGGACCCATTCAATGTTGTTTTTGAATTTATACTGTTATAAGTTATTAGAGACAACTTCCTCTAAGCACATCAACTGGGCACTGCAATCAGAGGAGTAGGCAGCTGTATATCACCCCCCCATGTCAGGGAAAGGAAAAGTTCCTATCTCCTGTTTGCATATCTTTTGTGAAAACAATTTAAACAGCACCTGTTTAAACCTTTCCATAGAAATGCCTGGAAGGTAAACAGTTGGTTCTGGAGCAGCTAAAACATGGCATTGTTTAATGTGGCAACCATTGATGCTTGTCTTTAATTACGGCCGCGCTGTCAACCCCTGAAGTCCCGGCTCTTTGTTGTAGATCTGATATGACGTTTGAGGTTTTCAAAGCTGCAGAGATGAAAGAATCTCCAGTCAAATATTGCTCATTCCGATATGCCTAAGGAGGGAGGGCAGCATTGCTCACAAAGGTTGCAGAGCTGGGAGAGAACACGGGCTGTCCTCGCTTTTGATGACAGCCTCAAGTGGGGGCATTCTGGCTTACTCTGTTCATGGTGCAGTAGGGCCAATGCTGGAGGAGACTAAAGTGGGTTATTTAGTAATGGCAGGCAAGGGTGAGAGGTGGGCACTTGAGCTTTGCAGCATTGGTAGAAGAGGTGGCTACCGCTGACCGTAGCAGTTCATATGTCCACTGTGTGGCTCAGGCCTTAGCAGGGATTTCTGGCAGCATCCTTAGCCCTTCTCTTTTGTTCGTCATCAGTTGACCTTAGCCAGGCATCCTTCCACGATGCCACACTGTTCAGACCAAAGGCATCCATTTCAAGGCTTTCTATTGCTAAGATGGGCCATCCCCACCTTTTAGCTTCTGCAGCCTTTTCCATTACATTCATCCACGGGGGCAGCAGTTCCCCGCTCCCACAACAGCTCCAGTCAGTGCAGAGGAGAATGCACGCCTCCTCCCCAGATGTTCTCCTGTCTAAGGTTGCTTTTTTCCAGCTCATCTCTTTTAACCATCTGAGAGGTGCGGAGCCCTTGTGGCTAAGGGCATGGGCACCAGAGCCAGGCTGGCAGGATTTGAATTTGAATTGTGAATGTGCTGCCCACTTGTTTTGTAATTTTGAGCAAGTTCATGATTTT